>JAWHQI010000061.1:5297500-6497500 GCA_033032865.1 Dactylorhiza incarnata | reverse complement strand
CACTACCTCCGACTATCTCGATTTGGAGGAGATATCATGAAGCAATTGCTGCAGAATGGTACACAATTAACTTTTTATTCTATTTAAAATTTTGATTAATACATATATAATTTTAATATTGTTATTGCAGGGGCCAAAATTGTTGATGCCATAATCAAAGATGTTTCCCGATCAATATATTACATTTACAGGTGCTATAGAATCGACACATTGATATTATATTTACATAAAAGTTAATGTTTTCAATGTTTAACACTATATTTGTTTGACAGGTGCAACAATTGGAGCACAAATAGGTCACTCAAAGAGGATTTTGATGAAGAATTTCAAGCTTTTGTTATATGAAATGTTTTGTAATATTGATGATAACTGCTAGTTTTATTATGTAGAAGTTTTTAGAATGATTTTATTTTTTGGTTTGCCCGTAACATTATGGTTTGCACGTATAATTTTTTGGTCTGCCCATAGAATTGGTTTGCCCCTATCTAAATGGGTTTGCCCATAACAATTACCAATTTTTAAGTATATTAGTATATTTTTTTACTAAATAAATTTTGTAATATTAATGTACGGTCATTTGGAGCACTCATATGTATATATTGTGGGCGCAGTCTGCCTTAATGCGGGTGCAGCACGCAGACTTATCGAGCTCGTGCGAGACCCGCCTGGATGCGGCCGAAGGCCGGAGCCTGACGTCGTCGGCCAGGTACTGTCGCGCTTGGCCATAGGGGCGGAGCCCCGTGTCGGGCACTCGTATTTATATATATTTGATTTAATTAAAGACAGACGCGTTAGCCTTTAATAATTAAATAACTATATTATTTAATTATTATATTATTATATTTGCTTCTACTTAAAGCTATGTCATAGACTCGGGCAAACTTGCATTTTCAAATATTCACAACTTTCATTAGCCTGATCTTGCAGATGAGTCGGGACACACACACAAACGCGCGCACACAGGCGTGCGCACACACACAATAGGTGTAGGATATATTATATCTTTAATTATTTATTTATTTATTTTAGGAACACAAGATGACACCGGCCGTTTGGAGGTACAGCAACTGCCATTTGGCAGCTGCTGTGTTGTAAAATCAGGTTAGGCCAGGGCCTTGCCCAGGTCAATACAAGTATAGAGTTTAGCAATTTATTGAGATTGTCTCTCAATATTATTTGGTTTGATTTTGTTTTTATTTATAACAAATACAAAATATATATATATATATAAATATATATATATATATCTATATCTATATCTATATTATATTATAAAGAAATATCTTTTTTTTGTCCATGACAAGATAAATAGGAACTCCATGGCAAGGAAATTGAGGCAAAATCAGATCACAACCATTGGATCTCAAATCAAATCAGAAAAAGGTCTGCGAATAGCCAATTTTCCAAAAACCCAATCCCTCCAACCCAGCGAAATCTCGTGCCCCCTCCCTCCCGTTCTTCCCGACCCCTTCTGGGCTGCCGCCGGTGGTACTTCGGCGGGGCTCCGGCAGGGCCACAGCCGGCGGTGGCGCCGCCGTTCGTCAAAAGCAGGAGGCCGTCGTTCGTCGAACGCAGGCGTGATTCGCCGTTCGACGAACGGCGGCCCTGACCTTTCGTCGAACGGTGGCCCTGACCGTTCGTCGAACGCAGGCGCCACCTGCGTTCGACGAACGGGAATCTGCCGCCGTTCGTCAAGCGCAGGAGTGTCGTCGTTCGTCGAACGCAGGTTCGCCGCTCGACGAACGGCGTTACTCCCGCGTTCGACGAACGGTCAAGGCCACCGTTCGGCGAACGCAGGATTGATTACTTAGTATATATATACTTAGTAAAAATAAAAGGGGCGGCTGAGGGGCAGGCGAAGCCCGCCGATTGACCTCACGTAGGGCCGGAGGCCCGTGCCTGTCACTCGTGTGTGTATATATATATATATATATATATATATTGATAAACATTAAGTAGATGAGACAAAGAAATAACTATTAAGATGGAAATAGAGCTTGAGTAGGGTATCTGGTCATTGTCCTAATTAAAGTAGTTGCATCACCCTATGACATGACTTTCGACCGATGATAGTTGCTTCAATGTAGAACACCCAACTAAATCTTGAAACTCTGATATGTACCTTCGTGAAAGAAGCGGTTCAGGATCAATGTCAGTTGACCTCCTGGAGTGAAGATCGGGTTGGGGGCATGAGAGACCCCTGAATTCCTTAGTAGTGTGGGCACCTCAGCCCAACGCTCCTCCATCAGGCGAACAAGCTCTTCCATAAACGTTGATGGCGTGGCTATGGATTCCTCGAGAAGCGGCATGTTGCTAGCGGGTGAGTTATCTAGGGCTAAATTGGCATGTGTCCTCCGGAACTGTCTCACTGGATGCGCTAGTACTTCTTATTGTCATTGGGTGTCAGTTTGGGGTACTTCAGAGAGCGAGTACAGTCTTCAAAAGTTCTTTAAAATATTGTGAACACTTTTTTTCACAGACGACGTCAAACTGTTGTGGGTCGCTTTGTGCTCCACAGGCCTGAAAAATCAGACCATTTTAGCTTGAGAGTGAGTCAAGCGCACAAACAGTCAAAATGATGAACCAACAACAGACAACAAGACTTTTACGTGAAAAACTTGGAAAAGAAAAAAACCACGGGATCATGCCTAGCTCTGACAAAATCAACTAGTTGTAGCCGAGTATATGAGTTAGTGTTTCAAAGGGTGACATACCATCGTTCGTTTACAAGTCTTTTGGGGGGTCCGATCTTGAGTAGAATGAAGTGTTGAGGGGTGCTTGCTGGAGCAGTCACCCGAGCAGAACATAACACGCGGGAGGCGCGTGTTGAGCAGGATAATAAGCAGTGAGTCAAGTCTTCGCCGGGAAACCTTAGAGCTCACCTTCCTCTTTTTCTCTGTCCCAGCAAATGAAGCCATATGACCCATTTTATAGCTTTCAGGGGGGCGCACAGGTAATTGTGCCCTCTTGGCAATTGAACGGGTGAATTGGAATGCATGGTTTATGTCACCCAGATTGCCATTTTTATGGATATGACGACTATGCCCCAAGGCGACCCGGGCAACTCTGACAACCTGGACAAATTCGTCAGAGATGCGGCGACGGACGGTGGTGGCCACGCAAGGGCGTGCTGCCGCGGGGGGGGGGGGGGGGGGAGCGCATTGTCGCTTGCGCATGCGACCCTTCGTGGGGTGCTCACCGCGGCCTTTTGTTTGAGGTGGGTCCCTGCATGGCGAGGCAAACCGTTTTGGCGAGCCGACCGAGATTGCGGGCCAGAAGCTTTGGTTCGAATATTTGAATAATATAGGGGAACCTCATCAAGTTTATTTGCTATAGTTTACTAATTTTTATTATTAAAATCATTCAAAAATAAATTGAGGGATTTTTTTTTGAGTAAATGCACAAACATTACATTAGTAATAGTAAGCATCAGTAGGTACATAACATATTACATTCAGAAGATTAAACATTAATCAACATCTAAAGTAATCAACAAACTACTACATAAGTAGAGAAATTTCTTTAGTGGTAGATTTTGGGGACTAAAATCAGAATTTTTCGTGCTTCTCCTTTTTGGACTTTCCACTCTCGCACATTTGCGCCTCTCCCACATTAGCTTATTTTCACATGTACATGCTTATTTATTCGCTTTTCTCGCCGCGGACGACATTTATATCTTGCTCTTTTCCATCAAATGATGACGAAACTTTGTTCTTGATCTTCTCCAACTCAAACATGAGGAATAAATAAAAAGTACTCTCATCCACTCAAACTTATGTTGAGCTTTGTATTCAGTGCTACAAAAATTTTACATGGATGATGAACGGTGAAGTATTGTCGCGGCAGGGCACGAGTGTTGGGGGAACTCAGTCCTCGTGCATGACTGCTTGTTAAAAAGAAGTAAAAAAAATGGAACTTTGACACTAATCATCCTCCAATTATGAGGTTTTGAACATTACACTTTAAATATATAATTTTGACATTTTACACATCTTAAAAGCTTTAATATTGACATTTTGCACCATAAATATTTAATTACAAGGGCGTGAAATCTCAATATTAAAGATTTTGAGAAATTTAAAGTGTTAATGTTGAAACCGGCAACCGGTCTCTTGAGTCCAGACCCACTGAGGGGTGTAGCCCGCACCTACTTATCCCTCACTTGCGCTCTTGACTGTGGATGAAGAACTAGGTACAGACCCAAGGCTGAAGCGAGGAGGTCCCGCCGCACATCCGGAAGATCTTAGAGAGCCTCCCCTCCCAAACCAATGCTCAGTCGGGCACCTTGGAGGGCACGAACAACCAACCAAAAACTAGCCTAGAGGAGAGAGCAAATTACCAAAGGGGGGCGAGCGGGGAGGCACCCGACCCCCACTCGCCCCGGCCCCAAAGGGGGGCGAGCGGGGAGGCAGCTGGCCCCCACTCGCCCCAGCCCCCAGTGGGGGCGAGCGGGGAGGCATCCGACCCCCACTCGCCCCAGCCCCAGTAGGGGGCGAGCAAGGGAGGCGGCCTGCCCCCTCTCGCCCAGCCCTAAGAAGAGGTGTTGGTCTGCGTTTAGCGCCTCAGAATGGCGGGATTTGGCTGTTGGCAGGCCAAACCTGGGGGCATTTTCGTAATCTCTTAGGTCAGAATCTGGCTATTGGCAGACCAAGTAAGGAATTCTATAAAATAGGACCAAGGGGGCACCTTTGAAGGCAGATCTCACTCTCTCTTCGCTACTCTCCCCTAGGTCTCTTTGGTGGGGGAAGAGAGCCTCCAAAGGTGCCCCAAGCTCAGCATTGGCTTGGGAGGGGAAGCGCTCTAAGATCTTCCGGGTGTGTGGTAGGACCTCCTCGCTGAGCCCTTGGTCTTGTTCCTAGTTTCCTAAGTCTTCGGCCTAGTGCTCTCCCTTGAGAGAAGTAAGTGTGAGGTCACCCCCTCTTTTGGGGACCCCGAACTCAACAAAAGACCAAGTATTGATTTCAACAAGTATGACCTTGAGTTGTTTATATAATTCGCGAATTTAGTTATTGCAATCTCAGAGGATGACCTCAAATTGGTCTGCTAACATCGTAATTCCGCTTCTCTGAAGGGCTATTGGCAACCCACGAAGGGTATCTAGGTCATTTCCCCTCTAAAGCTTTCTAGGCGAGTGGTCCTTGAATGCACCACTCACCATGCCTCTCGCACACTAGATTCCACTAGACGAGTGGTCCGTGGGGGCAACACTCGCCTGATACCTGGCCCGCTTGGCGAGTGGGGTTCCGCCCTCATTCGCCTGGCGTCCTGCGCACTCGCCCTCCTAAGCGAGCGAGTGTCTTGCGGAAGAAACTCGTACCCGCCCGGAGGCGATACCCTGCCTCTTCTGGCCTGGGCGAATGCTCTTCTTGACCTATAACTTGCGTCTTGACCCTCCTGGGGCCTGGGAGACCCACCCGGCGAATATGAGATTGTACAGTCAAAATTAAGTATTTAAAATGTAATGTTCAAAACCTCCTAATTGAGAGCAATTTTTTGGTACGGCAACACACAATGATCTACTGTGCGGAATTATTCCAACCGTAGGATCCACGATCATACGGTGAACATACAAAGCGAAAATACGGGTCGATCCGCCAGTATCAAAAATCCGGTAGTAATTCGATCAAGCACGATAACGGAGAGTCAGATTTGCACGCGCACGATAGATCATGTTGCGTTACCCATGCCAAAAAAATTCTCCTAATTGAGAAAAAAATGTTGGTGCGTGTAACACATCTTAGATCACCGTACGCAACCTCCGATCTTGCCGTATACCTCCGCCAACACGAATTTTTGCGCAAAATTGATCTAAAATAAAATTACTTTTCAATAAGATTATACTACACAAGTACACTTGGTATATTTTCACAGAATCTATTGAAATCTTTTGATTCTCAGTGCCTCCTTTCTCCTCCATGGCGCTTTCTCCTCCTCCTTATGCTCCCTCTGGGGCGAAAACTCCCCTGAAAACCCCCTTTATCCCTTCTCTTCGCCGGCATACTCGCATCTCCATGTCTGCACCTCGTCCGCGCCTCGCCGTCTCTTCGAGCGCCTCGCTCCTTTCCGCCGGCGCAGGCCATCGCGAGGCCGTTCTGTCTGCCGCTCGCGCAGCCCTCTCCAATTGTCTCTCCGAGACTCATCTCGATCTCTCAGTTCCCGGACTCCAGGCGAAAGCCCGTGGAAAGGTAATTCTCCGTTAACACCTTAACCTCTCCCTTTCCCTCTCGCTCTCTCTCTATTTGAAGTCTTCCTGTTAGCTTACTGCTTTAGGTTTAAAGACGCAGTTCTTGTAGGTGAGGGATGTTTACGAGGGGAAAGGTTACATGGTGCTGGTGACAACCGATCGGCAGAGCGCATTTGATAGGGTTCTTGCTTCCATTCCATTTAAGGGGCAGGTTTCACCACATCTTCATTTCTTACTTAACAGGCTTCTCTTTTACTGTAGATTGCCAGTTTTTTTTTGGAATTGCAAGTCTGATTCTTACAATGTTTCACATATCAAATTTGTCATAGTTGGGTTGTGTAATTTGTCATTCCTGATAACTTTCTAGTTGACTGTTATTTTATGGGTAAATGGCATAATGCCACCCCCAAATTGTAGGGTTTTGGCAAAATGCACCTCAAATTGTTAAATTTGGCAAAATGTGCACACCAATTAGAAAAAGTCTGACACTTTGCATCCTGGTGGGTGGTGGTGGGGTGCATTTTGCCAGTCTTTTTATAATTGGTGGTGCATTTTACTGCAATTCGAGGGTGCATCCAGCCAATTACCCGTTATTTTATCAAAGGTGTTTTTTTTATCTCAAAACATTGATTTTTAATCCTCTAGAAATAAAGGGCGATGTTTTCGGTATGAATGATGAATTCAAAGAGGGCACTTTGGCTGGCATTTTTGTTTTCGTCTTTATAGATTAAGAAGTTTACCGTAAACATAGGCCAGGAGAAAACTTATACATGGATTAATGAACTTGGCAAACTAACCTACGAGTGTAGAAGCAATTCGTCATTATTGAATTAGGATTCATCCACGGATTTTGTGCAGGTTTAAGGATTGACTGTACACATAACTTCAATTCTTCACCTTTACCGTCAGGGCGTAGACTGGAAACATCTATTTTGTATGTAGTCTGTGTATGCTTAATTCCCATTATAGGGCATATTTTAGTTACAAATAAACTATGAAGCACCGAAACTTCCCTGAGGGCCGCGCACCCGTACCGGTATGTACCCAATACTCCGCGGATACGCCTGCTGCTATAGTTTGTGAACATGCTTGGACGTGACATATCGTTCTTCATATTGTCATTTGGGTCTGCATATTGTCATTTGTAGTGTTAATGCTGGTTCAATATGCATTTTTCTACATTTTATATTCTCGTACTGGATACGTATCGTGCCTGGAACTCGTGCCCGGAACTCGTGCCCGGAACTCGTGCCCATATCGGTGCTTCATAGCAGATAAATCTTTGTTGTAATTATGTTCTCATCATTTTATATGTTTCTCTCCTCTTAGAATATGTTCTCCAGCACTCTGTCGTGCTAACATCCTAATTGTATAGTTTATGAGCTTAGTTTCCTTGGTTACTGATCATTACCAGAAAAGCACAATGAAATTATTTATTCATTACTTTCAGGTTCTAAATGAGACGAGCATGTGGTGGTTCAAGAACACTGAACACATTGTGCCTAATGCAGTGGTTTGCTCTCCTGATAAAAACGTGACAATAGCTAAGAAGTGCTCAGTTTTTCCAGTTGAATTTGTTGGTAAGTCGTTCTCCCCTTCCAAACTTGGGATGCATAGTCATGATAACTTTTGTCTATTAAAAACCAACATACCTTTAAAATGAGTATTTTGTGATCGAATTCCAAAAGTTTGATGACCGCATCAATTTCTCCATGTTAGATGGAAATTGCAACAAGTGCAGCCTTCATGATGGCAAAAGGTTGCCCCATTAAAACATAGGTTTGACTTAAATTCTTAATTAAATTCTCTTGGTTGAAGGGATGACGCACATATAATCCACTAGTCATTCAATTCCACGAGCCTTCTATTCAACGCGAATCCTTATTTTTTATTTTGCTATATTTATTAACCAAAGAGAACCGTCGATGTTGGAACCACAAAAATGGATTCCGAACGTTTGGACCTAAGGGTGAACAAAGTCTACTTGTTTAGTGGTCGGCCCGGATGAGACACGACGAGAAGACACTAGAGACCAAAAACAACTCTGAACTGCCTACAAACAAGACCCGTGCACAGCAGCGAGGAGATCCCGCCACACACTCGGAAATCTATAGGAACTTCCCCTCCTAAGCCGATCGGCACAAGAGAGGCGGGCACTGAACTCGCCCACCATAGGAGGGGGGGGGGGGAGGTGTCTTCTACTTGTGCCTTGGGGGTCATATTTATAGGCAAATCCAAAGGGGAGGGGGTATGGTCTGCGAATAGCCGCTCCCGCCTTTTGAGATGGGCTGTGAATAGCTGCTCCCGCCTTTTGGCGAGGTGAAATATGAACTCGCCCACATTTGAGCAAGTTCTTCTGAGCTCGTCTCTGGTGGGCGAGGTCTTCTGAGCTCGCCCCTAGTGGGCGAGGTCTTCTGAGCTCGCCCCTGGTGGGCGATGTCTTCTGAGTTCGCCCTTGGTAGGCGAGGTCTTCTGAGCTCGCCTCTGGTGGGCGAGGTCTTCTGCGCTCACCCCTGGCGGGGGACGTCTTCTGAGCTCGCCCCTGGTGGGGGACGTCTTCTGAACTCGCCCCTGGTGGGCGAGGTCTTCTGAAGTGTCCTTCGATATTTCTGATCTCGACGAATTACGGGTTATACAATCGAGATCACTTTAATCTTCCTTGGTTAAATTTCCATCTTATTTTGCATCTTTATACTAGTCTTTTTCAATGCATTTGTTTTTCCTCTTTTTCCAATTCTATTGGAGAAGTTAGTATCCAAAACGTTTAATTTGGCATGCCGTACATCTTTAGTTAGAGGCTTTGTGACTGGAAGCACTGACACATCACTTTGGACTGTTTACAACAATGGCATAAGGAGCTATTGTGGGAATATTCTCCCTGATGGTGAGTATATAAGCTGAAAATATTTTATTTAGGATAGTATTAGGCTGCATCTTTAACACTGTTACCTCTCATGTACTGCAGGTATGAAGAAAAATCAGAAGTTGTCCGCCAATATTCTCACACCCACAACAAAAGCTACAGATCATGATGTTCCTGTTTCTCCTGATGAGGTTTGTCATGAATCTTAGTAAGCTGCATGTCAAATAAGGTAAATTAGTTCCATGTTTTTGAGTATAAGGGGTATTTCACATAGGTATACAATTTTGAAATTGTTTCACAAATGTCTCTTAGGCTCCGTTCGGTTGGGCGAAATTGAGGCTTCAAAATTGAAATTGGAGGTTAAATTCAATTGAAAAATACCTCAAGTTTTAATTCCATGTCTCCAATTCTGTCCAACCAAATGGACCCTTATCGATTTAGTATTTATGTGGCCTTGTCTTGTATAAATATGCAATATTTACAATGTTCGTGCAAGGAAATTTGAAATGCAGGCGATGGAGAGTTTGTTTGAAATTTCAAAACTTCTACAAAATACAAAATGCTTTAGCTTCCTAATTAGTTCATATTATTTTTTACCTATCCACAGTTATATCAGAGGAATGCTCTTATACCTAATCCTCTCTTCACCCTGTTAAAATTCATGCTCCTAATGTAGAGGTAAGTTCACCATGTGGTGAGCCCAACGTAGAAGACTATATGGACTAATGTTGACGCGATGAGGCTTATTATTTTGATTATTTAGTTGGCTTAAAAAACTCTCAACAACCCTAAGGTTGAGAGTAACGATGACTTGGACGCTGATTCCACATGTATTATTGCTTCTCTTCCTCTCAAACATGGTACCGGGTCTTTATGGATTCAAATTTTCAGCTTGCTTCCGCTATTCTCTCGTTGCGGTTATATCCTCTATTAGATTTGCTTTTTCGATCTATGTACTGTTGTTATGATCTTCTTCTTGAATCAAACCAATGTTGTTCAGAGGGACAAGAGGCAAAATATTTAACGGCGATCAATTTTATGGAACCCAATATTCTCAGTCCTTTCTTATTTTGTTGAACTGTAAAGGTGATTTGTGACTTAATTGAGAGGAACAACTCAAAGAAAAAGGATATAACTAGAATTTATTAGTTGCAAACCCAACATACTTCCATAGTTCCATGGCTGATTTAAATGACTTTGAGGGGTATTATAATAATTTCTCTTATAAATGGGCAGAAATTGTTCAATTTTTGTTTCAGTCATTATAAGATTACAGGAAAGAGCTTATGCAAAAGAGGATTTTTAAGTTATTTTCTGGGCTGCCTTCTGAACTCGAATTTTAGAGGGTTCAGATGTTATGAGGAGATTTATTATGACTTGAAAATTATTGTTCATTATGTTAGAGGTGAGACCAATTGCTTTTTCTCACTATGTGCTAGTAAAATGTGGGAAATGAGAGATCTGCTATGGCATCAATGAATTTTTTTTCGAATACTAAAGTTCTTAATGTGAGAGTTTTAGAATTTGAAATTTAAAAAATGTATTATTTCAATCTAACTATTACATTGAAGCTCACCTCTTTATGTAGATGTGAGACTAAATACAAGATAGATGAAGAATATACAATGGGCTTTTATTTGGGCTTTTACAATTGGACTTTAACACTTCCCCTCAAGCTAGAGCATATATATTCGTCATTCGAGCTTTGCACAAATATAAAAAAATGAAGAAATAAGGTTAGTGAATAGTTCATGCAATTCCTTGGATTCATTAACGAGCTTATATCTTATTTCCACTAGGTAGAAAACCTATAAGTAAAACAACAAAAAGTCATTAAAATCGAACCGCCAGAGTACCTATGAGAACAATTTACAAAAAAAGAAAAAATATCACCAAGACTAAGAAATTCCAGAACTCAAGCAGTAGACCATAAATCTAGGATGACAGAAAATGATTTTGTTTTCATTTTTTAGCACTGTGATCGACACAAGCAAAATTCGAAAGCAAGAGGAAGATGTTCTGTATAAATACCCCAAAAGAGTTCTCGATAGCTCGATGAAGAAGCTCTTCAAAGAAAAGCTAAAAAGGTAAAGCAGTGAGAATGGAAGAAATGGAGAACATCTCCAAAAATAGACAAAGTAGAACACATTTTGAGGATATACAATAGAAAGGCACAACGAAATTACACAACATCCTAAAAAGAAGCCAGGTTCAAAATAACAGCAAGCCCAAAAGGATATTAAGCCCAACCCGTTTTAATAGAATTTCAATTATAAATTATAATCCAGCGATGAACAAATGTAAATTGTATTGGAAACTATAAAGAAGAGTAGATGGATGGAATGTGAATATCAGTTAAGTCCTTAATTACTCTTTCTCAATGTCTCTCCAACATTACTCTCTTTTTTCTACTTCCTTCTTCTCAAACCTTAAGGGGCTGCTGGGAGGGTGGTTGAGGTTGTGAATGTAGTTATAAAAAAATGCAGGCATCATTTCTGCAGGTACAATTACAAATGTTATTTTTCCAAAACAACATTTTGAGCCAAAATGCCACCACAATCATGTATGTTTGGTCAAACGATTAGTGATCGTGAATACCCAGACCCCAAAGAATAAAATTTAGCTCAGAACATTGTCATAAAGTTTTAAATGCAGGTATACCGCCACTAGTGCGACTACAGCCGCAATTTCACACAGCCACTGCTCAATTGCCACAGTTGTCTCATACACAGCCTAATTCTCTTCTTCCTTTTTTTCCTATTCCCAAAAATAGCTTAAAATGGATCTACTTTACTAATTATCAATCTCCATTCATTTTGATTTTTAAATCTCTGAAGATGCCATTTGCACTGTGTTATAGCTATATGCTCTTTTAAACTACCATATTGCATGACCAAAATTATTTGTTTATGTTTCACTGGTTTTTTCTCTAATAGTAATATACTGATTGTTTTATACTTTTATCTCTAGATCATAAAAATGGGTTTGATGACCAAAGATGAGTACCTCGATGTGAGCACGAAAGCTTTGAGTCTGTTTGCATATGGACAGGTGGGTTATTTTTCTCCCCAAACATTTATTTGATTATTTTCTTATTCCGGTTTTTGGAAAATTTTCAATATCAAGTTAGTTTCTTAGATTAACCTACAGGAAAAAGTAGCCTTTAGTTAAATAATGCTTTGGGTTATTATATATATATTTTGTGCATTATGAAGCCATATTTCTAAATTTTGTGTGGATGTGGAGCCTATCAGATGCTCCCTTAATCATAGGATTTTTTTTGTACATTGACATAATCAAACATATGTATACAAATTCAGTGACGAGGGTGAGGACATCTGGAGGATTAACACAGGAACTCCCTATCATTTGTTGGTTTACATCAAGGGTCAGCTTTAAGCCCCTATCTCTTTACCTTTATCTTAGAAGAGCTCACCAGATATATCCAACAAGCAATACCTTGGTGTTTATTGTTTGCGGATGATATTATTTTGGTCAATGAGGCGCGCGAGGGTGTAAACGCGAAACTTGAATCTTGGCGAGACACTTTGGAAAAGAAGAGTTTAGGGTGAGCAGGGCAAATACAGAGTATATGGAGCTTAAATTTAGCAGTGCAAGAAGGGCGAATGACTCCGTTATTAGGTTGAGTGATCAAGATATTTCACGCAGTGAGTGTTTTAAAATATGGGATCGATTGTTCAAAAAGATGGAGGTGTAGATAAAGATGTGATACATAGAATCCAAGCAGGTTGGTTGAAGTGGAGAGGCGCGTCATGGATCTTATGTGATCGTAAAGTACCATTAAAACTTAAAGGCAAGTTTTACCGTATTGCAATTAGACCAGCGATGCTCTACGGTTCTCAGTGCTGGGCAGTGAATTATGTACATGAGCAGAAAATGGGAGTTGCGGAGATGAGAATGCTTAGGTGGATGCGTGGACACACAAGACTGGATAAAATTAGGAATGAATGTGATGGCGCGCAACGCCCTACGCATGTCTATTCCCGCAGGAGGCGGTGAAACATCGACCGTCCGGGCGATCCGAGTCCACAGTTGCGTCCGGATCGTCGTTGCGAGTCGATTTACTATATTACTTTATTTATTTTGAATTTTATTTGGCTCCTGATCGGACATGACGATATGAGCCATCCATTTTGGGATGCCCTAAGTTATTTAGGTATAAATAGGTGCAGGATTGGCTGATTGAGGGATCGTGAGTTGTTGCAAGTAACAGCCGTCGGTCTTCTCCTCTGGTGCGACGCCGGTAGGTCTCTGCTTCCCTTGCTTGGTGCGACTCCAAGGAATGTCGCCCGACTCCTCCCTCTCCTCTTCCAGCCAGCCGCCCGACTCCTTCCTCTCCACTTCCAGCCAGCCACAAAACTCCTCCCTCTCCTCTTCCAACAAGCCGCCAAACCCCTCCCTCTCCTCCAGCCACCCGCCCGACTCTTCCCTCTCCTCTTCCAGCCAGCCGCTCAACTCCATCCTCTCCTCTTCCAGCTAGCCGGCCATCCCTCCCTTTCTCCACCTACCTACATCCAGCCACCCCGATCACCGGCGGACCTAGGTAGAGACACGCCCGGGCACGTGCCCGAGCGTGATTTTGGTAAAATTTCACCTGACGCTTGGCCTTCTTCAACACGGCAAGGTACTCGTCCTATCTCCCCCTCTCTCTCTCCACCTCCCTCTCTCCCTCTCTCTCTCTCTCCCTCTCTCTCTCCCTCTCTCTCTCACACTAGCTCTCACGCCCTAGTTATCTTTTAAAAAGTTAAAGCTGTCCTGACAATCCAACACTATGCATAAAGTGATGGCTATACTCCAACATTTATGCTCATGCCCTATCACTCTAATACCTAGTTCGTTTTCATCCTGCACTGTATGTAAAGCTTCACTGCTTAAACAGAGATGTTTGCGGTTTGTCCTTGTCATTTAAGATGAGAATAAACTACAACTCCAACTTGGAAGAGCTGAACAAGGAGACCTGGACTCGTCTTTGCCATTTTGTTTGCCATGCCCATTGTTCTCCTCAGCCAAAGCTTCACCAGTTCAGATTGTGTTGTTCAATTCCAAAGGGCCATTCATTCTGTTTATGCCTTTCGATCTCCTTGTTTCTGATTTTTTTTCGGTGGAGGTTTGATTTGCCCTTTCATTTATCTGTTTTTTCATCTTTGAATTTTTATTTGTAGTTTATTCTCATCTTATTTGTAGATTTTTTTCGGTAGAGATGCTATTAAAATAATTTCTGCTCTAGTTTTCTGTTTTCTCCTTTTTATTTGATTTAAAATGACATGAAGATCAAATCGATCAAACTTGGTTGAGTTATATATCCCTTAACATACGCCTTATATATCCCTTGTCATTTTAATAGAAAAATTATCATTTTAATTAGTGCCCGAGCTAAGAAAAAATCCTAGTTCCGCCCCGATCTCCTCCCAACAACAACCTCCCCGTACCATTTCCCCTTAACACGACTACCGGCCCACCTCCAACATCCCCCCTTCTAGTCGTGGAATCCACTCCAAACCAGCCAGCCCTCTTATCCCCGGAACCTTCCCGCAAACTGAACCGAGCCATTCTTGTCCAGATCCGTCCGTCCGACACCCCCCGACGTTGCAACAGCCTTGGATTTCTTCAATCAGCCACTACTCGCCATCCGCCTGCACTTGTAAGTTGTATTTGGAGTTGTACTTTCTATTGTTGTGTGCTCGACATCTTTACCTGTTGTGGATGTCTTTATTTATTTGCTATTAGCACTGGATGTTGTATGATTTGTAGGGTGTATTCCGCAAGCGCTTAAATACATTTGTGTCTCGTTCGTTCGCGAGTTAGCGCATGTTCTCTTTGATTGAAATTTGTGACTGTTTGTGCTCTTGCTTAAATTTATAATCATCAATTGATGTTGTTATTCCTATTGCGGACCTGCGCTTGCATTTAAATCATACCTATTGCATTTAGGACTGCATTTCGGCGCACCCACCTCGAGCCGACCCTCCACTGCATCAGAATGCATCAGGGATAAGACAGGAGTGACACCAGATGTAGAGAAGGTGCGACAAACTCGACTAAGATGGTTCAGACACGTACAAAGGAGACCATTAGAGGCACCTGTTAGGCGTTGTGAGAGTTTAGTCACTAGGCATGTTAAACGGGGGAGGGGTGGACCAATAAAGGCTTGGAATGAAACTATACGGAAATACTTGATGTACTTAGGCATTAGTGAGATTATGCCTAAAGATAGGGCACAATGGCGACAAAGGATCCATATAGCCGACCCCACTATAGTGGGATAAAGGCTCGAGTGTTGTTGTATTTATTCCTTGTAGGTAGGCTGTCAAGCATACAATGACAAGGAATACATTTTATCAAAACAATTTCTGGCCGCATTTGCCTCTGTTATTTTTTCACTGATATATGCTCAATTTTTATATTCCCTACCATGAAAATCTTATCATTTTCCTTCTTATTGTTGCAGCAAGTGGCTCTTTCTCATGGTCTATTACTAGTTGACACAAAGTATGAGTTTGGGAAGGACAAGGATGGGAATATTATGTTAATTGATGAGGTTTGAATACCACTGCACTTACGTAAATCATTATGTTGATATAGGCTCTGTTTGGCTCAGCGGTGGTGGTCGTGAACGCGATGGTTACGAACCGTCGTTCGTGAACGTCCGAGTTCCGACCACACCTAAGGAACTTCATCCACTTTATGTTCAAAGCTAGTTTTCTTTTCTTGGTGGCGGTAGTAACCGTTGTCATGCCAAACATGCATTCTATGACTGTGATGTTTTTGTCTAGACTCACTGGAATAAAAACGCCGCCCCAAACGAAGCCACAATAAGTTAATAATTAAAAAAAACGCCTCCCGAGTTTGTATCAAGTATTTTCATGCAATGTAAATTATTGTTCATGTTCATAGTTCTTGGTACGACGTAACTAGTGCGTATCTCCCCCTTTACCTGAAAGAGTAGAAATAGTCTGAGAGGGATAACAAGAAGAATATGTTTTCTCGATTTGTTAAATTACTCTGAAATAGTGTCCCACATCTACTTGACATCATGATGCAACCCAAAGATCTGATACCAGATGCAATACTTTTTAGGGTTAGAGTAGAAATCTGACTGTTCTAAATTTATAAATTTGCAATCATGCTCACACCCAATAACTAGCAACTTAGAAGTAAGCGAACGATTAGAGATCTCCAAAGCAAAGGGCCTCCAAGTTTCCTACCTGTATGGGAAAAGACTATTGCTTTTATTCTGAAAGAGTAATTAAGAAGCCCTTATAGAAAGCTAGAAGTTTCTGCAATTAACCACAAGAGTGAGAGAAAACGCATGAAGCAAGGCCATCATGTGAGAGGGCTGGTGGCGCTCGCTTCATATGGAACAGATCGCGATCCTTTGTGGATCTCAAATGGTTCGAGTTCATGTCAATAAAGTCATGGAGTAGTCTCTTCAATAGCGGCTTTGATTGAATGGGACTGGGAAGCGGCGGGAACACATTCGTCTACTCAAATTGGCGTGCAGTAGGGAACCGGCTTTTGTTGATAAACCTACTTTTGATCTTTGAACCAAGGTTTACACACTGATTCTAAAACAATAAAATAAAATAGTGAAAATACAATCCATCCTCTTAGATAAAATTAAAATAAAATCCTAAGGAAATAAGTTAAAATAACATGAAGCAATAAAATTGTTGTCAATAAATCCGCTTTGACTCGGCAATTTCCGGTGGCTATACAATTTCAGTTTGCATCACTATCTCTGTAAAAATTCTTGTTTGTCATGAAATTTAACATTAAACTTTATGTGAATGAAGTATATGCTATGGTTATGCTAAGTACAAATGTCTAGGTGCATACTCCTGATTCCAGCAGATACTGGATTGCTAATTCTTATGAGGAAAGATTCAATTCTGGCCTTGAACCTGAAAATATGGATAAGGTAATGCTTCTAGTTTAGTCTGATTTCCCCTATGACCCTACTTTGATTTGGAAGGCATTTTTCTTTATTTGTTACATTTTTTTCAAAATGAAATTATAAATATCAAGTTATAATGATGATTATCAGGAGTTTCTGAGGCTATGGTTCAAGGACCACTGCAATCCATATGAAGATGAGGTATTATATCCATATTTCATTCTTTTAAACAGTTTGTCAAGAAAATGGAGTAACTTTAACCTTTTACATTGGATGAACTTTTTTCAGGTTCTTCCAGATGCACCTGAAGGTCTTGTTTGTGAACTTGCATGGCGGTATGCTTCCATCTTACATTTTTATTATGGATGATTATGATTTTTGATGTTTTGAGGACTAGGAAATTGGCATCCAATGCTTGTAGATTAGGGCGTTAACACGTTGAATTCGAGTAGGCATTCATCGAAATCATGAACTTTAGCCAACTCAAACTTTTGAATTGTGTCAAATACATATCACAATGGAGCTATCTCTACTCTTTGGATTTAAACCTGTTTGAGAGCGCGATGAGAGAGTGGCGGCGGTTGTGAATGCAGTTGTGAAAAATGTAGATAATGTTTGGGTGGATGCAAACACGAATGCTATTGTTTCCAGAGGGCATTTTACGCCAAAAAGCCATCACAATCATCCAAGTGTGGTCAAGCTATAATATCCGTGAACGCTCAAACCCCAAAACGTGAAATAAGAGCCAAGAAAGTTGTCACGCAAATTCTCAACACAAGAAAACCACCACCGCATTTACTACAGTTTCACACTGCCAACCCTCAAACGCCACAACTATCCCAAACGGAGCCTAAACCACTTGAGTTCACAACCAACTCTGATAAATTACAAGTGTGTTGTAGTTGTCTGGTCCAACCATTATATCATTTTGGCCTGCATTTGGCTGGCGGACAAAATAAAATCAAATAATTTTCTATGCTTATAACAACTTATCTTTTTTTCATCAACCAAACGGTTTGACTACGCTTAAGGCTTACACTTGGCATCGTCTCACTTGTCTTATGATGCACCCTTTGTAGCCGATGACGCATGGCATCGTCGTCCATCAGATATTTTATTTTCGTCATTTCATGTTATGTATCTCTTATTTTCCCGCGTATTAGTTATCGTTTATCACGAGTTTTTGGTACACCGGTTTCATCACCTGGTGAGTGATGCAGGGCAGGCTCTGAAAGTGGACCGACGCTAATGCGACCCTATGCAAGCGGTGCGGGGTTGACTCAAACAAACTTAATCTATATGATGCATGTATGGCATGAGTCAATCTGAAATTAATTTTAGCAATAATATTAGATAAGTTTAGCAATTAATATGACATTCACTACAATTTCAAGTGAATGAGTAAAAACACGTCAACTACACAAACAAGTCAATATTCTTAAACAACTATGCGATGTTCTTTCAGTATTCAATAAAGAAGAAGAAACACAATGCAAAATACTCACTATCACAGGAATCCGGTAGCGACAATTGTTGAGTAGTTGTTGAGGGTAAGGAGCATCTGTGGGGGTCGTCGGGGATGTGCATGGATTGAAGAGACAATAACCCGCGGCCAGAAATAAGGAGGGGTAATTTGGGCTTGCAGTTACAAGAGATGAGGGAGGAGCGGTTCGCAGTAGAGAGGTTGCGAGAGGGGGAAATTTGGGCGGGAGATCGCGGTTACAGGAGATGTGGGGCGGTTTCACAGTGGAAGAATTATTGGAAGATGATCGACGAGATTGATTTGTGTGTCGTGCAATGCTGGGGCGAGAAGAATGGACAGTTTGGTGATTGCAGTGAAGAAATAGTGTGGGAGTGGGGCTATGCATGGAGAAAACGCCTGAAACAAAATACAAACTAGGACGTCGCACCCCGGTGTCTCGCGCCGTCCCACCACGATGATTGTCGGCTCTGAATTTTCACAAGGCTAACAATGCCTCGTAATGACATCTCTCACCCCTATTTATAATGAAAGGGGGCTTGAAAACCACAAGTGAATAAAAAATTCACTTGGTGATCCACTCTCACCGGTCATTCTTGCCCTCAGAATGGGGGGAAATCCAACCTCACGTTACGCGGTCTTTTTGACACGTAGCCTTGTGCGCTTTATATATATTTTTATGCCCCTCCATCTAGGAACAAATGGTTTTTTAGTGGATACATGTTCTAACTTGGGTATCAAAGCAGGCTAGGCCCAACTTCCCACTCCTACTTGTTGAGAGTGGGCCCTTCTGGGTCCCACAACCAGACTACAGTCCGCACACCCCAACCTGCTCTCCTGGGGCCCAAAGGGAAATCCCAGGCGGATTGCTGAGGTCGGGGTTTGAACTCTCGATCTCCTTTAAGAGGGGACTAATACCTCCTCTCATACCCATCTCTCAACACTACGTCACCCAATAAGAATAAAAGTCCACGTGTTAGAGGCTAAAGACCCTACACGTGAGTGTAGAACCGAACAAGTGGGCCCCTAAGCCCAAAATTAATTAATTTTGCGTTGAACGCATATGTTCTAACTTGCTATCAGAGCGGGCCAGCCCAATGACCCGCTCTCACATCACCAAACTAAAAAAAATGTGTGTTTAGATTCCAAAACCCCCACATGTGAAGGAGCTTGTTAAGCATATAATCCTACATCGAGAAACTCATATAGCTCTGTGCATAGCTTCTAACCAAAACTCACTATTACATCCAACTTTTGCAAGCAACTGACCTGCGCTCGCCATTCATTGCAGATACATTTCACTCTACGAGACCATCACGGACTCGAAGTTCGAAATACCCGCGTCGAAGGTTGGCTGCTAGCGCGCTATCACGCTGTTACGTTCGATGATTTCACGGAGAAACTTCTCATTTTTCTTTCTAATTTCTTCAGGAATCCATCCATGATAGAATATCCAGGAATGTTTCTGTGGTCTTGGAGAGCCTGTAACTGTGATGAACCATCGGAACAGCCTTTTGTGATTTCTTTTCGCAGCAGTTGTGGCGGTATTTTTCGTGTTAACGACTTCGACTCGGTTTTACTATGCTGATTTTCGATTGGCTTTGATTCGCTCCTTTTTTTTTTACTTCGTGTAGGTTCACTGCTCGTTGCCGAGGCCGCCGAAGGCATCCGATTTCTATATTATGCGCAGTTCTGGTTTCGCTCAGCTCAACTGAATGATGATAGACTGCTACTTAGTTATGAATCCTCGGTTCCTATTCTTGCATGAACTTCAATAAAATGCTTCATGTAAAATTTTGATCTTTTATTTATTTAAATAGAAGTTACTACATGGAGGTGCCATTAATTTTAATATATATATATATATAAATAGAGCAAGCTACTTGATTTCGCTATTAGCCACCCTGCGATATTAGCATCCCATAAAATTCTATTTACACAAGCTATTAGCACATCATAATTTCCAAATTGCTCTCATTATGTGTGTCGCTCCGCGCTTCACGTAATTTCAAGTAGCATACCAATGCTTCATGTAAAATTTTGATCGCATAAATTTAGAGTGATGTTATAAGCCGTCCCAATTGGGCTATTCGCACCCCAAAAAAACACCTAAAATCCCTCTTGCTTTTGCGGCATCGTCTTCGCATCCGAGTCCTGCGGCATCAAAATTGCCATGTTGGCGATGACTATCTAGCACACGGTTGATGATCGCCCGGTGGTGCCTCTCACGGAGCTTCGACCGTTCCCCTTTTCATGATCCAAACCACGGGAATGGTGCTGAGGCGGTGGATTGGAGTAGCGATTAGACGTTCCTTCTCTGTCGGCCGAAATGCCTTGAGATCTGAAAATTTTCTCTCTTCTTTCTCGGTATACAGCTCGAATCACCAATCTCTCTTTGTGATATTTCTCTTGGTGAATCTTCACATTAGTCTGGAAAGGGTTACAAGACATCCCTTTAAAAGATTTGTGTTGCGGTTTTTGAGTCTCCAGATTAATGACTCATTGGGTTCTTGAGCCTCGAGGAGGAAAATGCTCTGCTTGGGTTCGAGAGTTTCCAGTTAGATAAGATATCGTCATCTTGTGAAGACATTGTTATCCCATAGTCGTGAAAGATAGGAGTACTCAAATTTAATTAGGGATCCTCTAGAAAATCTCATGTCTTCTTGATTGATTTTTCTATAGCCATAACTTAATTCTATGTTATTTTTTGTGATTTAAGGAAGAAAATGTTAATTCTCTATTCACATTCTTTCTCTAGAGAAATATTCAGATTCTTTTCTACACTTTCACGCTCATACGGAGAGCCGCTCACTCTCAAATTCATGGATGTTAACTACACATTCATCCATAGTACACAATTACTTCGTTGCAACAATTATATTATCATCATATCTTATTTAGGGTTTACGGGATAGTGGCAAACATAGATTTTTTTCTCTGTGGGCAGAGTATCAAATTATTTTAAAAAAAAAATTTAACCAACAAATATAGCAAAAATATATCTATATAATTTCACTAGACGATACTTTGTGAATTTATGTTTTCCTTGTAATCTTCTTATGCAATATCCTAGTTCATAAATAGACTTGTTTTCAATAATACATAACTTTTACGACGGTTTTAAGCCAAAAAATCTTTGTAGTTTTCACAAGCTATGTCAAAACAGTGGCAAAAAGGTAATTTCCCGTAATTTTTGACTTTTTGAATCTCATTCGGTGTGGGCGGCCATCCACGCTCGCCCCTACATGGGTCTACTCCTTTTAAGGCTTATTACCACTCTAATGCAACAACCTAATCCACTATTCACAACCACAACTTGTCACCATAAGGACAAAAAGCATGTCGGCCTCCATGCATGAACAAAATATTCTTAGAGGAACCCACCCTTGAAGGTGTTAAGATTTAATATTGCTCAAGCTAATCTACTTAGAAAAATTAGCAACTCGACGGTAAGATCCAACCGGATCTCGTGATGATTCACAATTATTAGGGTTCTCTTCATGAGCTCCATGTGCAGGCAAAAGTAAGTCGTTCACGACATTCGAACATGCACGCACAAGCAGAACAAACACGAGATCTATGGCATATATTCTCAATGTATAGCTTCCGACTGAGTGGATACTTGTAGCGACACGCGAGTTTCTCCCATAGTCCTATCTCCTATCTGATTTTTTCTTCATTTATATATATATATACGAGCATCTTCGCACGGGCTACGCCCGTGCTCGATGCTCTCGGGCGGCCTTCGGCCGCATCAATGCGGACTTCGCCCGCAACCAAGCGGGCTTCGCCCGCTTGTCATTCTAGGCGGGCTTCGCCCGCCCCCTCGACGGGCTTCATCCGCAATTTTGTTAAAACGTTTTGTATTAAAATGTTTTAAAGTTTTTAAAAAAATTAAGTTTTTAAAGTTTATAAAAAAATTAAGTTTTTAAAGTTTATAAAAAAATTAAGTTTTTAAAGTTTTTAAAACGTTAAAAAAAATTAAATTTTTAAAGTTTTTCCGGCCTTCGGCCGCATCAATGCGGGCTTCGCCCGCAACCAAGCGGGCTTCGCCCGCAACCAAGCGGGCTTCGCCCGCAACCAAGCGGGCTTCGCCCGCAACCAAGCGGGCTTCGCCCGCAACCAAGCGGGCTTCGCCCGCAACCAAGCGGGCTTCGCCCGCAACCAAGCGGGCTTCGCCCGCAACCAAGCGGGCTTCGCCCGCAACCAAGCGGGCTTTTTAAAGTTTTTAAAACGTTAAAAAAAATTAAATTTTTAAAGTTTTTCCGGCCTTCGGCCGCATCAATGCGGGCTTTGCCTGCAACCAAGCGGGCTTCGCCCGCAACCAAGCGGGCTTCGCCCGCAACCAAGCGGGCTTCGCCCGCAACCAAGCGGGCTTCGCCCGCAACCAAGCGGGCTTCGCCCGCAACCAAGCGGGCTTCGCCCGCAACCAAGCGGGCTTCGCCCGCAACCAAGCGGGCTTCGCCCGCAACCAAGCGGGCTTCGCCCGCAACCAAGCGGGCTTCGCCCGCAACCAAGCGGGCTTCGCCCGCAACCAAGCGGGCTTCGCCCGCTTGTCATTCAAGGCGGGCTTCGCCCGCCCCCTCGACGTCGGCGGGCTTCATCCGCAATTTTGTTAAAACGTTCTGCATTAAAACGTTTTAAAGTTTTTAAAAAAATTCAGTTTTTTAAAGTTTTTAAAAAAATTAAGTTTTTAAAGTTTTTATAAAATTTAAGTTTTTAAAGTTTTTAAAAAAATTTAAGTTTTTAGAGTTTTTAAAGTTTTATTAAAACGTTTTATTAAAAAACTTTTTATTAAAACCCTATATTAAGTTTTTAAAGTTTTGTTAAAAACGTTTTTTATTAAAACGTTAAAACGTTACAAACGTATATGAAGACGTTAAAACGTTAAAACGTTTTTAATAAAATGTTAAAACGTTTTTAATAAAACGTTAATAACAGAATTTTTTCTATTAAAACGTTAAAAGCAGGTGGGCCCGCTAGCTTTTAAAAACAGCAGTTATCGCAGGCGGGGCCCACAGGAGGGCCCCGCCCGCTTAAATGACGCTGTGGGCCCCGCCCGCTGATTTGGCGATGTGGGACTTTTAGTCCGACATCGCCAAAAACAGCGGCTTTCCGCTGTTTATATAGCGGAAAGCCGCTATTAGCTCGAAGATCCCAGCGGGCGGGGCACAGCCGGCCGGCTCCGCGTGAGCCCGCCCGCTCCCGCCTGCGCCCGCACCCTCGCGCACCCGACCTGAACCCGAACCTGATCGCACCAGCCCGCGTCCGCGCGCGCCCGCACCCGACCCTCCCCGCGCGCGCGAACCTAGAATTTTTCGGCCGTGTAGGGGTAAAAAGGTAATTTCATAGGCAGTAGGTTTCGATCTGTTTCATCTTCAACGACCACGATTGATTCCATGGTGTTAACATTGAGATATGCATATTTCCATAATAGTAAAAGATATATATTTCTTATTTTATTTTGTTTGGACAAAATTCTCCAAAAACAATCTCCATAGTGTCATAAGTACAAAATTCTCCAAAAACAGCAAAGATAATGCGTTTCAACCTCAAGAGAGCGGAAGGTAGTGGAAAGAGCAAAATTTAGTGGTCACAAAACAAGTTCGACCTAGTCGGTAGCTTCTCAGAGAAGCCAATTGAGTGATGTGTAAGAGGAGTTTTAGGTGAGCGGTGTGTGGTACGAGCGACATGACCTCTTGTAAAGAGAAGCGCGAAAGGGGGAGAGAGGGAAAGAGAACAAGAGCGAAAAAGGAGAATTAGTCATGCGTCGTACAACGAGAAAGGTATGGAGATGAATGGCTGAACGACCAAGATGGATATCTATCTATGTATGAGTATTGGATGCATACTATGTCATCTCGTGGGTACCCCGTGAAAGGCTTCTCGACTAGACACATCGTGAAGCAAGGGGTAGTGTGAGAGGAATAACGAGAAAGCAAAGCACGACATAAGTGCTTTAGGTTAATCAAAGAGTGGTAACCGGTCGGATGCCCCACTGGTAAGTAGGTTTTCACGGGTCTATAATGGGTTACTATGTTATTTTAGGCTCGACTATAGGTTCTTGTAAGTGCTTTAATGGTGACACACAATATATAATTATGTGTGTGTAAGTGCTTTACGATGAGACAACATCTGGCATTTACTCAATCGGCGATCAAATATTGTCACCGCACATTGTCCCGATGGAGGATGCCTATAAACAACACAAGCGGCGATAAAGTATTATTGTGATGCACAATCACGACGGGGACTACGAATATTTTTAAACAACACATTTGATTTTTATATGCAAGTCATACCTTGTTATACACCCGTAAAGGCCTCGGGTTGCGTCCAAAGGAAGCCCCGCCGAAGAGAGGTCAAAGCACGCACAAGCCGGTCAAAGCACGCACAAGCCGCAGGTACGTGCGCTACCGCGCGCACGGTAGCACGCGAGCAACACCCCCCGTCGCGGGGGAGCGACCCGGTCGCGCCCCGACCGCACCCCTCCCGGGGTGCGGCCCCGGCTGCACCCCTTGGGGGGTGCGACCAAGCCGCCCCCCCCCCCCCCCCCCCCCCCGGGGTGCGACTCGGCCGCACCGTCCGTGGGGTGCGGTCCGGCCCCCTCCCCTCGCCTTTTTCCGCAGGGGGGCTCGAAGGGGCCCCCGCTGTAACATCCCCCAAACTGCTAGAGCCCTAGGTTGGTTTTGTCATGACTGGGTCATGACAAAACCATAAGAAGAACCTTTTGACCCTGAGAGCTTAGAAAAGGAGGAGGAAGCCACCTTGGTCTGCAAATAGCAATTCCCATCTTCCAAGCTTGGGATTGGAATTTAGGGCTTCAACTTAACCCTTGGACCCCCCATAGTGTCCCTAACCCTTTAGGGGTCCCCTTAGGGCACCAAGGGCCCATTGAAGACAACCTAAGGGACCAATTTGACCAAAGTCAACATAAACCCTCAAATTGGTCAAAGTAGCCCATTTAGAGCCAATCAACCCTCACCATGTCAAATTGATCACACCCCTAGGTTTAGAATACCATTATAGACCTAGTGAACCCAAAAGCCCCATCCTAGGGTTCCCCAATTGACCAATTTGACCAAAAGTCAAAATTGTCCAATTTAGGTCAAAATGCTCAAACCCAAACCAATCTCTTTGGGCTAACTCAATTGGATGGTCAACCAGCCCATGTGGACCCTCATTAAGCACAGGAGTGAGAGTAGGAGCCGGCCATGGTGATTGGGAGAGAGAAAATGGGGGTTTCCCCATTTTTGAAGAGAGAGAGAAAGCCATTCATGGCCATTAAGAGGTTTTACCTCTTGGCCTCCCCAATTGATGCCTCCATTCAACTCCTCAGCCGGCTAGGAGGAGATTCCATCAGTTTCCAAGAGGCATTGATGCAGGGGAGATGAATGGGGGCCGGCCCTTGGAGAATTCGAAGAGGCCATTAATGGCCAAGGGGGTTAAAGCCACCATCACCCCCATTCGAACCCCCTATCACCTTCAGAGACCTGAGAGGAGAGAAACCCCCAAGTTACCAGAGGATTTCGGGTGCTGTAGGAAGGAATCGGCATGGCATCTCAATCGACGGCAGCTCCAATGGTGTACACAAGGGAAAACCGACGGCAAGCCCCCCAGCAGGTCCTATCCTCCTCCCTGAACCCTAAGGATTAGATCTCAATCGACGGCGACTCGAATCGTGGTCAATCGGCCGTGAATCGAGCCGGCCAAGCCCTCCGTTGATCGGGTTGGGTATCCTCCTACAGAACACGATTCCGGCCACCTCCGGCCGATCAAACACCGCTCATCGCCGGCCCCCACCTCAACGGAGGTGGTGGTGGCGTTGGTCGGCCGGGGCGGCGCTCAGGTGGCCGGGAAATCCAAGATCAAGTCGGCCCAGGCGCAGCAAATCCTGGCCGTTGGCTCATCGGGGACGAAGGCTGTGAGCCGTCCGATTGGCCGCCTTTTGCTATACGCAGCCATGAAATGATTAATATCATGTAATTTTAATTATGTCACACTTTGTGACAGATTTTGTGACCCGATTTTAAGGCCCTTAGGGGCCATAACTCGAAAAATGCTCAGAGATAACTTTTGTAGGCCTTGGTGTCTACTGTCTAATGGGAGTGAAATCAAGCTATTTGATTAAGTATTGGACCCACAGCACTCATTCTAGTGAGGCTGGTCAAAACTCAAACCAGACCTTAAAATTAGTATAACTCTTAAATGGCTAATCTGATGTAGTTGATATTTTGGCTAAGCATCCATATGTCCTATACCTAGGTTAGGTTTGAGTATCAGATTTTTAGGAGTTACTTTTCCTAAAGTTTTTGTAGAAATTTAATAATCCTTACACAAATTATTTGGAGGGCCAAATGACCTCCAATCTCCACCAAATTTTGGTGGGGTACCATTAGGGTCATGATAAACCCCTGGTTAAAATTTCATCTCATTTGGAGATCTTTTGACTAGGTAATCTTTGGGCCAAAGTTTTGCCCTTTAAGGGGAAAATTGTGCTAAGGGGACACTTAGGGCTTCTCATAGCCAAACCACCTCCTATTGGAGAGATATTATGTCCACTACCCTAACCCCACCCCAAATCACCTCCAAGAGTATTATGGAGCCATGGGGAGTGGGTTTGCCCTAGGATTTGGGGTAGGAGTACTTTGGGGTGCAAATAGCCAAGTGAAGAATCATTGGCCAAATTAGGTCCTTTGAGACTTGAGACTTCTTAGGAAGGTCAGTGGGATGAAGTTGAGGCCCCATGAGGAGTTTGGTGAGCTTTGAAGTTGTTTTTGCTCAAGGTCATAGGGTTGATCCCTATGGGGTGGAATTTGGGGTTGTGAAGGACATAGGTGTGGTTGTCCTTGGAAAGGTGTGAGATGGACTCCTCTGGGCTCTATGGACCCTATAATACCCTCACAAGAAGTTTGGGTGTATTGGATAGGTTTAGACCCTAACCCTAGACTAAACCCTTAAGGGGTGCAAATAGAGGTCAATGAAGGGAGTAGGGTCAAACCCTAGTGGTTTGACCTAAAGTTTTGGTGGGTAGGTCATAGTGACCAGAGAAGACTCCCTTGTGATTTTGAAGAGGTTTGGAGTTGTCTAACCTAGGTAATAAATCCTTGGGTAGATTTGTAAATAATTGGAATTTGGAGTTCTAGGAAGAAATAACACTTAGGGAATCATCACCTTCTGTCACCCACCTGTTTTTGAGGTTATGAATCTCTGGAGTTCCTACTAGAACTATTGGAGAAGGTTAGACCCTAACCCTAGGCTAAACCCTAATGGGGTGCAATTAGAAGCTAATGAAGGAAGAGGGGTCAAACCTTAATGGTTTGACTTGAAATTTTGGGGATGTGGCCTTAGTGGCTAGGGAATGCTACTGTGAGAATTTGGAGGGATTTGGAGTTGCCCATCATAGGCAATAAACCCTTGGGTAGATTTGTAAATAATTAGGGTTTGGGGTTTTAGGGAGAAATAGTACTTATCAATTTACCATCTTCTGTCATAAACATGGTTTTAATGATATTAATCTCTGGAAGAATTGGTTAGAACATGAGTTAACCCTTGGAGGTCCAAATTGTAATATTCCTCATTATTGGCAATTTTTGGGTTGGTCAAATTTATGATGTTAAGTTACTGTAATTACATAAAACTTTGCTGGTTGTCTTTTCATAACAATATGTTACCACTGTAATTTTCCCATAATTTATGGATCAATATTCTTGGTACCTCTAGTTCATTTTGGAAGAAATTGCAAATATATCCTTGGATGTAATTACAAATATGCCCTCTGTGGAACATGGTCAAACTTTGTAGGACTGAATATTATATTATGAAGCACCACTGTACTAATTTGCAAGAGGTTTAGAGATCATATGGGAGTACCTCCTTTGTAACTTATTGGAAATAATTGGGTTTTGGAATTTCTAAAAATAGAAAATCTTGCTGGTTTTTCCTAAATTTTTATACCTACTGTTTATTAGGTACTATTGATTTATGTAAAAATTGGAGTAGGCATTGGAGGTCAGAAAAGTACACTTGTAGTTCAAACCTTGGTAAAATGGCCTTTTGGGAAATTATTTAAAAATACTATTATTATTGGAAAATTATGAAACTCTAGATTTGATCTGAATCAGGTAACATGGACTCCCAGTAAATCCCTTGAGCCATTGAGTTGATTATTTAATGTACTTCCCTTCATGAGGATCAAAGCGTTAAGGGTGGTCTGCGTTTAGTAAATTGGCAGTTTTGGAATTACAGGCCAATTTGGAATTCATTGATTGGAGATGTGGGAATTGAATGGTGATTGTATGGTATGAGAGGACCCCTGGAGAGAGTTAAGGTTGATGAGTCCTAGGGTGGTGGGGTGCCTCCCTTGGGGTAGGTCATCTTGGGATTTGGCAAAAGATCGTCTTTTCCCCTAAGGCCTAAAGAGCACTTGGTTTTAGACCAGGTGAAATGTTAAGAGGGTTTCTTATGGGTAGTAACTAATAACATTAAGTGTCTTGGGAATGGAGACTCTGTGGTGTCATCCCATAGTGGTTCCTTGTACCGTAGCGAGCCCCTCACAGGGTAACCCTCGGGAAGTCCAAGACTAACCCTAACTCATAGGAGTAAGACGTTGTACAAGATTAACTAATAACACACTCATCCATACCCTGTGGTTTCGGATGTTTAGTTGGATTGGTTGTCCGAGCGGTGGGCTCGGTGTCTGTTGCAGCAGACTAGTTAGTCTGGTGAGCTTTTGGCTCGGGAGGTTATTGATGACGGGCAGGTTAGCCCGGGGAGCTTTTGGCTCGGAAGGTTAGTGATGGCGGGCAGGTTAGCCCGGGGAAACTCATGGCTCAGAGATAGGAAGTAGATTTTCTTGCATGTGCATAAGGTGGTGGGTCCTTCGTGTTGACAGTCGTTGCACCGACGTTGATACTTGGGCTCGGCTAGTGCGGTATTTGCACTTAGCCATAAAATCTGGCGGTCCAGTCAGTAAGAGTACGCAGACGCTCTGCGGGTTTTGTGGAGGCGTACGATTGGTCTAGGTCGGGTAGTGCATATACCAACCTAGAGGTGGGCGGGGCCCAACCCACCGCTTCCGTTTGCCACTACGGGAGTATCCGGGGAGTCTAGCTCGCTCCAAAAAGGGGGAACTAAAGGTCTATGCGCATAGAGTCGTAGTGGGTGAGTTGCACTTGTTTGATCACCGCATAACTTCATACTTGCATGACATAGCATAATCATTACATTTAACCCCGACACCTATCGTATAAATTGGTATGGGACTTTTTATACGATAGGCTCTGCTAAACGACCCCTTGGTCTATAGGTTTGTATGGGCATTCCTATAAATCAATGGTTTACTTTATCTTACTTACTTGCCTCTACTTTTGTTTCTTACTGTATTTCCTATACTTTACCATGCTGCTTATATATCTCATGTTTTATTTATATGCATACACCTGTGTAGCGTAGATCTTACCTTGTCACCTGCTTTTGTATTACCCCTTGTTGTCCTCCGCTTCCTCCTCTCCATGCGGTGCCTAGGAGCCTTGGGGGGAGGGGTGGGGAATTGGCTGAGTCTTTATGACTGACGGTCGGTGGACCTTATCATTTTAGGAGACCGCGGCGACGGAGCAGCACCGGAGGCCGGTGCAAATGGAGACAGGGCAGTCTAGCTCGGGAGCTCAGATGACAGGATCCGTGAGTGTTGAATTAGTTGTTTTACTTCCGCGAGTGAACCATGTAGTGAGGCTTTGATGTATTGGGCAAGGCCCTAGTTATCTTGTTTCCTTTCTTTCAGCTATATTATGGACATCTTCTGATGATTTACTTATATATGTGATGTGGACTTAGTTTGATCTACTATTCAGTTTAGCTTACTTTTCTTGTGATCGATTTGGCCGGCAGGATCGGCGTTTTGTAGTGGCGACCTTCCCAAGCGAAGGTGTCACCGCAAAACGGCGGTTCTGGGCCTAAGACCCGGTGGTTTTTGCAAAAAAAAAAAGAGGGTCTTACACCCGCTGCATTCGCGCCCTCTCGTCGGGTGCGTCGGATCTCAATCCCCCCTTGGGGGTGACTCCCCGTTCCGCCGTCCGCCCGGGCATCCCCGTGGTCCGCGGCACGTTCAGAGCACCTCGGCGCTCGCGCGCGCTCAGAACGCTTCTGAGCGCGCTCAGAAGCGTTCTCACTTTTTGTCTTTCTGACGTTCTCACTTTTTGTCTTTCCAACATGCTCATTTTTTGTCTTTCCAGTTTCTCATATTTCAGGAACAACTTGTCGCCTTTTTCGCCTCCAACAGAACTGCCCGAACTACCCGAACTGCCCGAAGGGTAAGGTGGTCATTTACGAAAAATGGCGATCCGTGTACCCCGAACCAGAAAATATGATTCGTTCGCCGAGCATTTATGGAAACTGCAAACGGCAAAATTACCGGACTGCCCTCGGCCAAAGCTATAAAAGGAGCCCCAAGGCTTCATTTGAAAGGAGCTTGACTGCTGGACCCAGGAGAGCTCCTTGCAGACTTTTGCGGAATTCTCCTTCGGCGCTTGAAGATCTCCTTCGTGGACTTGAAGATTTCCTTCGTCACGTAAGGCGACTCAGCTTCTCACTTCCGTTCCGGAAAGGCGACTCAGCTTCTCACTTCCGTCCAGGAAAGGCGACTCAGCTTCTCACTTTCGTTCCGGAAAGGCGACTCAACTTCTCACTTCCGTCCACGAAAGGCGACTCAGCTTCTCACTTCCGTCCAGGAAAGGCGACTCAGCTTCTCACTTTCGTTCCGGAAAGGCGACTCAGCTTCTCACTTTCGTTCCCAAAAGGCGATTCAGCTTCTCAATTTCGCTCCCGAAAGGCGACGCAGCTTCTCACTTTTGTTCAGAATTCTCAGAAGGGAAAAAAACTTAGTTTTTCCGAGGGGTGGCCTGTCACCCTCGGAGCACTTTCTCTCTTGTTGTAATGAGTGGCGGCCTGTCGCCCCCGAGTTCTAACTACCAAGTTGTAACCCCCAAAAGATAGTGAAGTTTGGTCGGCACAGCTCCGGCCGCGTGGTTTTTTACCCTTTCCGGGTTTTCCACGTTAAAAAAGTCCCAGTGTACTCAGCGAATCTCGAATTGACTGTTTGCGTGCTTAGTTCGCTCACGAGCTAAGGTGGTTCAATTGGACCGGTCTACCCAGAGCCCTAAGCGTTCCGCAACATACCTATTTAAAAAAATCACAAATTTTATTAGATCGTGAAAATTAAGATTGAAATGCTCAAATTTATTTGATGGTCTTATTTAAGACCCATTATCACCCGCAATTATTTCTTTTAATATTGGTCGGGATGGGGGTTATCGGGCCTCCACGGTCGTAAATTGCCAGGTCCGTCGGTCATGATGAAGAAGATCACGAGTTGGGCGAAGACATCATGGTTCAAATATCGTGGGGCTTTCATGAGGAAGTGAAGAATAGGACTTTGATGTCGACAACACTAGCTGGGGAGGAGGGGAAGCATTCCGCTCGATGAGTAACCGATTTCTGGGGAGGAGAGGGGACAGATCGATGAGATCGTGAGATGAGGAGTCATGAGTGGATAAAAAAAGAGTGTAAACATAAACTTCCCCATACGAAGGATGAGGGTCATGGATTGTGATCCTTCGATCAACGGTTCATATGAATTCCACAATTCATGGGTCTTTAGGAAGTCACAAAAGTCCAAAAAAATACTTATTTTTAGAATAGTATAGATATATAGAAATATATATATATATGCCTCGTCTAGATTATTTTTCACATAAAATAGAACTCAGTAGTTTCATATGGTGGGCACAAGCAAAGTAGCATAACTAAGAGTGTTAACAAATCAAATCGAATAACTTATCAACCAAATTCAAAATTGGGATATAATGCAGAGATTCAGATTCGTTCGAATATTTGAATTCGAATTCATCGTGAAATCTTGAATTTTGATTTGGGCCGGGAGAAATTTAATTTGTGTATAAAATGCATATTATGGTTTATGAGTAGTTTAATTTGTTATATAAAATTAATTAAATTATATGTTCGAATAATTACCAAAACTTCCCCTGGAAGTTAGCATAATTACAAATTGCACCCCCTCTTATTACTGAAATTACAAAACCCTCATTTATCTCCCATGAAGTTCACATTTCATAGCATACTCTGAAGGGTTTTTTTTGTGCATGGATGTTATGAAATGTGAACTTCAGTGGAGATAAATGTTATGTTTTGTAACATTCAATCGGGATTTTTGTAATTTCAATGATAAGAGGGGTATAATCTTTAATTTTTCAAACTTAGAGGAGAGATCCTGGTAAATGTGTGGTATTCACGAACTATTCATGAATCCTTTTAACATAAATAAAACTATTTGGATTCAGATACCACTCGAATCCAAATTCAAATTTGAATTTGAATTCAAAAAATACGAATTTTAATCAAATCTTCACAAATCTATTCCTGAATTGTTCAAGAATTATTTGATTTGTGAACATCATAGGCACAACTATGACTATCTATATCTATATCTATATAAATATATAGATATACTTCAGCGGAAGTAAATGTTATGTTTTGTAACATTCAGTGGAGATTTTTGTAATTTCAATAATAAGAGGGGTGTAATCTGTAATTTTTCAAACTTAGAGGAGAGGTCCCGGTAAATGTGTGGTATTCACGAACTATTCATGAATCCTTTTAACAGAAATAAAACTATTTAATTTCAAATTTGGATTTGAATTCAAAAAATACAAATTTTAATCAAATCTTCACAAATCTATTCCTGAATTGTTCAAGAATTATTTGATTTGTGAACACTCGTAGGCACAACTACGACTATCTATATCTATCTCTCTCTCTATATATATATCTATATCTATATCTCTCTATATATATAAATATATAATATATATATATAATATCAAATCAGCCTAGATGACAACATTTTCCACTTCATGTTGAGCTGTCTCCAGGATGGGGTAATAAACTAAGTTAAAGAAAAAAATAAGCCATCATGCTGTGGGGGAGAAGGAGGCTCCACCTGAGACATTGCCACCAAATAAATATTAAAATCATTTCCCCACCATAACCTCCAAATGCTGGGTGGATTCCTCCTCATCGACGCCCGATAAACGACAGCAGGGCAGGAAGAACCGTGTTTTACAGGCCAAACGGTTGTCCCGCAGCTCCGCGTTGCGACAGGTTGTCGATACGGCGCCTGGCATTCCGAAGAATTTGCATATCCGCATTCCCGCGGCCTCGGCAGGAATGCACATTAGTGCACAAGATTACATGAACATTCCCACACGCGGCGGCGCGGGTCTTTGATCTTTAACATGCAGACTTCCAAAAACAAAAACCGATTTGGTGTAGTGCGTAAAATGATCCGAAATCCATATTAAATGCATAATGTTACGTGAATTTTCGGACGAGACGTGGTAGTTATGAAAAATGCAGGTAATATTTGAGCAGGTCACAGTTTCAAGCGAAATACCACTGTATTTACTACCATAGTATTATAGTGTCATTGTTCAAACCCTAAACAATCCCAAGCATAACCTATATTAATGAACTTTGAACACTAAAAACACCTACAAATCCCGTAAACACTTTTTCTAAAAAAAAAACGTAATCACTTTTAAAAACGGCGGTGACGAAGAGAATAAAACTTTTCTCACCGCGCCACCACCACAGTCCCAAACAAAGGCTCACTCTATCCACAACCAAATAAAAAAAGGGGCAATTAAAGCAGCACATTGACAAGCAATATATATATTATAAAAACAAGAGAAATAAATATGAATCATGTCAAGGCTGTAATAAATATGAAATATACTGATCAGAAATCAGTGGTGAGATTAGAGCCATCTTAAAAGCAGTGGTAATAAAAGTCGTGGCATGAAAACAAGAAAAAATCTCTTTAGTTTTTACGAAAAGCGGATGGTTCGCTGCATTCCAAAAAGTTCTAAAAACATTGTTTTGACACAAACTTTCTTCCCACCCATGAGGAATCAAACACCGTCAAAACAGCGGTGGAGATGAGAATAGAATTTTTCTCAACGCCGCCGCCACCACCATCCCAAACAAAGCTCACTCTATCCAAAAAAAAAACCAAAAAAAGGGCAATGTTATAAGCAACCCTATAATCGCTAAACACAGTCTATTGATATTCGTAGTCCAATAAATTTATGCTCCGTTCGTTTGGTAGGTTTTGAGAGACAGGAATTGGTTTTGGCCGAAAACTCATGGCGCAGAGATTTTGGAAATGGGCAAAAAATAAATTCTTGTGTTCGTTTGGACAAGGTTTTGAGAGAAAATGATGATGAACAGTGTCAAAATGATGATGAACTCCGGCCAAAATGATGATGAACTACGACCACAATGATGATGAACACTGTCAAAACTATCCCAAAATCCATCTAAATAGGTAAGTTTTAGGCATAGAAGGATTTTTCAAAAATAAAACCCATGGGTTTTGGCCAAAACCAATCCTCTTTTTTAAAATAAGCAAACGAACAATAGAATTGGTTTTGGTCAAACCCATAGGTTTTCTGTGAATGTCAATTCCTTCCTAAATAATGTCAAACGAACAAAAAAAATTGATTTTGATATACCCAAAACCAATTCCTTCATCTCAAAACCCCCGAAACTAACGCAGCCTAAGGGTTTTTAGGACTGCGAATAGCCATCGTAGGACTGCTAATAGCATCACCCATCAAAAAAAGGGGAATTAAAGTAGCACATTGACATGCAATATATATATATATATATTAAAAATAAGAGAAATATGAATCATGTCAGGGGCTGTAATTAGCAGTCATAACAACAATGGCTGGGCATCTAAATCCGTCTCCGAAAAAAAGCTTTCTACATGGAGCAAGAATAAAGCACTACCAGTAAAACCTACACTGAGACGCCATGGATGAACACAGTTACCAGCTTCTTCTTCCCTCTCATCATCTAAGAAGCTTCTTCTTCCACCTCTCCGAATTACCTAGAAATCACAATCATCTTAGTTACAGTTCTGCAGAAATATCACTTTTTTTGCAGGAAGAATGGATATGGATACTCACTGTAGGTGATGCGGGATCAATCGGCAGCGTCGCTGCTAACAACTAAATTAGACTTGACGAAGTCTTTGATCTCCTCCATGACTTCGTGATGGTGGTTGGTGTTCGGGAGTAAGTAGAAGCCGATGGTAGCCTTCTCCCGGTAGATGAGGCGGACTTCATGGCCGGCGTTCTTGAGGCCGTCGGCGTAGGCGAGCTGCCATTCCTGAGTTGGATCCAAGCTCGCGACAACAAGAAGGCTCCTCGGGAATGGGAGACCCTCGAGCTTGACGCCGTTGGGGCCAAACGGATTGCAGGCGGGGTGATCGCGGTCGGCGCCCTCCGGGAGAAACGCCTTCCAGTACCAATCGCGTTCCTTCAGCACGACGAAGTACTTGCCGTCGAGCTTGAGCTCGGATTCGGTTCTTCGGTTGCCGCCGAACAATGGGTTCACGAGGATGTTCCCGGAGATGTGGATGCCGGATTCGACGGCTCGGACGGCGACGTGGTGAGCGATGTTTCCGCCGGAGCTATCGCCGGCGAGGAAGACACGGAGCTTGGCGTCCTTGCCGCTGCGGAGCCAGGGCTCCGAGGACGCCCACTTCAGCGCGGTCCAGCCGTCATCGTAGGCGCAGGGGTAACGGAACTCCGGCGATCTTCGGTAGTTGATGGAGATCACCACCGCGCCGCCGCAAAGAGTGACGAAGCGGCGGCAGAGACTGTCGTAGATCGAGCTGTTGGAGGACGAGTGAGCGAAGCTGCCTCCGTGGAAGAAGATGATCACAGGAAAGGGGTTCGGCGATGGCGGCTTCTGGAGTTCCGAAAGGAGGGCTTTCTGGGGGAGTTCACCGTCTGCCACGTCTGGAGCTGGGCGGTAGACTCTGGCGAGAAGGTGAGACAGTCGGTCGAGGACTATGTCGAAGGAGACGACACCGTTGACGGGTGATGCATTAGCTGGGACTTTCCGGTCAAAAAACTCCGCCAGGTGGCGGTCAAAGCTGCCGTCCGGTCGCCGGAGCAAGTTGTAGGTGACCTTAAAGTTGGAGATCAGAACCCATGTGTTGAGGGGAACCACCGTCTGCGAAGAACTTAAGTTACTCATCTGTTTAAGATTTTTATAGATAGGATTTTGATACAGGGCGGATTGCAAGAGATGGGACCGAAAGGGACGGAGATTTTTGGCCTAAATGAGATTTGAATGAGATAGAAACCAAAAAAAAAAAAAGTCAAATGTTTCGAATCGGTATATAGCTTTATTCGATTTCCTTCTCTAATCTAAACCAAAGGGTTTCAGAAGAACTTCTCCAGATTTCATAAGAATCAATGCTAGTTCTTCCGCCGGATCATCCTCCGACGAAATTTCAATTTCGGTGCAGAAACCTAAAATTTCTAAGCAGGAGTGGCGATTACACCGGAATCACAGCAGAAAAGTGAGCAAACCTAGAAAGCTTAACCAAGTATGCTGCAATCCATGAAGGAGACGCAGATTAATAGAGCAATACCTTGGATTCGCTGGCGTTAACCTCGTTGCTTCCGGCCATGGCGAGACGCTTCAATCACTCTCTCCTATGAATTAATCGCCGAATCTATATATCTCTGTATCAATTCCTCTCAAAAATAGGGGATGAAATTGAAGTTGAGAGCGTAGATGATCCTGGTTAGTTGGAACCCTAGAAATCTCCCTCCCTTGTCATCCTCTGCCTTGGAGAACAGATCCCAAAGCTGAATCCATGGAATTCAAGACTCTTCCAAGCATAAACCACCGGTTCTTCTCCCGCTTCTGACTCTTGCAGAAATACTTTCGAAGCAATGAGAGAGAGAGAGAGAGGGAGAGAGAGAGAGAGAGACGGGGATGTTAAGCTGAATCGTGCGAGGCAGAGTCAAAGTGGAGGAGGACAGAGATGAAGAAGGTAGAGAGAGAAAGGAAGCAGAGACGGGAGAGACGACAAATCTGGGGCGGCTTTTTAATAAAACTGTAAGGTGGGACTTCCTGTTCAAATAAGGCGTTGATAAATTTTTGTATAAATAATAAAAATATATCAATTATATGATATCTTATATTCTTATACCTATTTTCAGAATATATCTCATGTTTCAATAATATTAGTGGGTTTTTTTTGGAATAACATTAGTGGTTACTTCATCATATATTATTTAGATTAAGTAATTTTTTTAATTTATCTGCTCTTATTTAGAGCATTTATTAAATAAATCATTTATGTAATGATTAAAATATTTCTTCTATGTCATATTATTATTCCCCAATTTATATGGGATTGTCCGTCGAGTACTATATTTTCACTAAAGTATTGAAACGGCTAAGAGGGATGAACTTGTCAATATCAAGGTTATAGCGTGCTTCAAGAGCATACCATAAATTCTTAGTCTTGAAGGAAGACATCGTAGAGGCTGTTGGACAAGACACTAAGGATTCGGTTGCGCCAATAATATTCTATATCTACCGGATCTCTATAGGGAATACGTCTTACATAAGTTCTAGTGGTATTTGCACTAAAAGATGAAGACGAAGAAAGAGAGGAGGCACAATTGCAGTTGCAACGCTGGGGTTCTCGGTTTCTGTAGAAGGAGCGTCAAAAATCGCAGACAAAAGACCTAAGGTATTCAACCAACATTCTACTTTAGCTTGCCAACGACGAAAATCATTTCCATTAAATTTTTCGGGTTTAATCCCGGGCAGAATCATCAGATCTAGATGTCATGACCAATTTCTGAAATTTATATAACATAAAATAAATTCCAGTACATATGAAAATAAAAACAAAGAGAATCATTTTGATTACTTGATTTTGTTTATCTTGTTATTCTTGGACTTCCCAAGGAATACTCAATGGCGGGCTCTCACTAGTACGAGGTGGTTTGTGGGATGATAGCCCAACATAGCCCTTTCATAAGAGATTACGTGATGTGGATCTACAAATTCTTTTAATTGTTGAAATATTTTTTTCATATATTCCTATCTTAGTATATATTTTCTGAATTTTAAAAGCACTTATAAAATAATTACAAATTTTGAATAGCAATAGTTTAAAACAGATAAGTTAGAAATAAAAGAAATCTGAACACAATATTTATATATATTTTCCCGCTAAGAGCTGCTCGTGTGTGTATATATATATATATAAACACGAGCAGCTCCGCACGGGCTTCACCCGTGCTTGCTAACTCTTAGCGGGCTGCGCCCGCATTCGAGCAGGTTGTGCCTGCATACGACAGTACCCGAACGGTGACGACGGGCTTCCCCGCAACTTATACATATAAGTACTCAAAATGACCGTAAAAAATATACATCAATATTTTATAATTATTTTTTTCAAAAATATTTATATTTTAACAAAAAATCATTTTAAAGTAAGTCATTATATTCGAAATTAGTTTTGGAGACATAATGATTACCTACCATACTAGGTGTATGAGGTCTACTAAAAAGTTTTTGAATTTTATGAATTTCTATCATTGTTTTTATTATAGGGATATTGTGTAATTACACAAATAGCCATTATATTTTATGAATTTCCATTTTTTTCATAATATATGTTAAGTCATTGGAGTAAAAGAATGATGTTATATTTTGCACTTTTGAATGCTACACCAAAGGCAACTTCTTGTATATATAGTTAAAGATATATATATATGTATATATATAAGTTTAGAATCGAGTCTGGGTAATGTGTGTGAACAATGCCCTAAAGTTGCATCACCCTTCGATAGGGCTTTCAGCCGATGCTCACTCCTCCAAGGTACAACACTCGGCTAGATCCTGAAAACTCCAATATACGCGGACACTGAAGAAGCACAGAGCACCTGAACTCCCACTTGACGAGGCAAATGTAAAGAAAACAGAATCACGAATATGACAGCAAGAACAAGAGAGAAAGAGAAAGCAGATTTTCGTGTATGTTCATAAAACGATTCAGAAAAATTCCCTATATAGGAGTCTCGAAAAATTAACACGCGATTGATTGCAACGATTATAATTGGTAAGTGTTAATCGTGCAGAGAGACGTTGGAGATTTTCAAAGTAAAAGAGTGAGGACAAGAAAAACGCGTAAAAGAAATAGTTAGAAAATTACGCGTAATAATTGCGAAAAGAAAACGCAAAACGACAGAGGTCACGTCGAATTCATATCGACGTTGCGTCAAAATCATATCAACGCAAGTCAATCCGACTGACTGCTTGTCGACGCAAGCGTCGAGAACTTATCGACGCAAGGGGTTACTTCAAGTTCTTATCGACGTAACTCAATGCGACGCAAGTCGGGTGTGTCGAGTTCTATTCGACGCAACTACAACTTCAGGCGATCTAGCCGACGCCACTTCGAGTTCCACTTAACGTAACTCCGATTTTTTATTCGACGCAACTTCGAATAAAAGTACTGGAACTATTTTATACAAAAAATACAATTCAATTCCCCAAATCCCAAATCCGAATTCGGATCCAGTCCGGTGCGGTGCGTGCGCACGCATGTGTGTGGTTCATAGATCCTCCTTATGTTCCTTTGAACAAATAAGAAAGAGTTAATGCATTTATATACTAACTAACTAGATTGGAAATTGGCAAGGTGAGACTATATGAGTTCATCTTCCTTCATGAAAGGTTCCCTCCAAATATTTGGATTCCCTCCATTTGATTTTGGAGTTTTTCATCAATTACGGGGAGTCAAACACAAAACATCATTCTAGACTCCAATAAAAACATTATAAATTAAATGTTTTAATTACAATATTTTTATCAAATGCAATATTATGAATCTGACGAGTGTTATGAGTGGCTTTTAGTCACTGATGCACAGAGACAGTTCCTAGTAAGCTTACAAGTAAAAGAATGTGCATTGACACATAAATTTTGCAGAATAATTATTGGTCTGAAGTAATAACTCAAACCTCCTAAATATCATAGGAGGCTTTACGAGGTAAGCGGTGGAGTACCGTTAGGAACTCTGCCGCTAAATTTCATATCGGGAATTAATTATATGTTGAGTGACCTCTTAGAAAGACTCGTAGACCACCTCGCAAAAGGATAAAAATATGCAATTCAACTAAATGTGCGTTGGAATGAACTAAAACAGATAATACCTCATATATTATGAACTGAATTATTATACATGGTATTAGAATCAAAACTCTTAGGGTCCGTTCGTTTGGACGGAATTGGCTTTCTGAAATTGACATTAGAGATTAGAAATTCAATTCTAGTGTTCGACGCAATGAAATTTAAGCGGATATTGGCTTTCATGTGAAAACCCATGACTTTTACTATGAACTAAAAAATCAAATAGCAATTCTTACCTCCGCCCATAGGTTTTCCGCATAATAAAATGTTTACACTAGAGTTTTTCGACATACGCGCGAGTTTTTTGCCCGAGCGTGCGTTTTCCTGCAGGGTGTGTTTTTCAGTCGGGAACGAGTTTTTCGGTCGAGCGTGTGCTTTTCGACCGGACGTTCATTTTTCTCCCAGGCGGGCGTTTTTCGACCGGGGGCGCGATTTTTCGCTCGAGCGCGAGTTTTTCAGCCGGGCACGTATTTTTCTCCCGGGCGGGAGTTTTTCGGACGACCGGGTGTTTTTCGGCCTGTCAAGCATTTTTCGCCCGGACGCTCTTTTTTCGCTCAGGCGCGCGTTTTTCTCCCGAGAGTGCGTTTTTTGGTCGGGCGCGCGTTTTCGACCCGGGCACATATTTTTGACCAGCGCGTTTTTCGGTCGGGCGCGCGTTTTTCGCCCGGGCGCACGTTTTTCGCCCGAGCTCGATTTTTTCGCCGGGATGGATCTTTTTCGCCCGGGCGCGATTTTTTCGCCCTGGCGCAATTTTTTCGCCCGAGCGCGATTTTTTCGCCCGGGCGCGATTTTTTCGTCCGGGGGCGATTTTTTCGCCCGGGCACGTTTATTTCTCCCGGGCGCGTTTTATTTCTCCCGGGCGCGTTTATTTCGGTCGGGCGCGATTTTTTCGTCCGTGCGGGATTTTTTCGCTCGTGCGGGATTTTTTCGCCCGAGGCGCGTTTATTTTGCCCGGGCGCATATTTTCGCCCCTGAGCGATTTTTTCGCCCGGGCGCGATTTTTTGCCCCGGCGCGTTTTATTTCTCCCAAGCACGTTTATTTTGGACGGGCGCGATTTTTTTGACCAGACGCGATTTTTTTGTCCGGGAACGTTTATTTCATCCGGGCGCATATTTTCGCCCAAGCGCATATTTTCGCCCAGGCGCATATTTTCGCCCAGGCGCAATTTTTCCCGGGCGCGATTTTTTCGCACGTGCGCGTTTATTTTGCTCGGGCGCGTTTTATTTCTACGGGGCGCGTTTATTTTGGCCGGGCGCGATTTTTTCGCCCGGGCGCTATTTTTTCGTCCGGGCGCGTTTATTTCACCCGGGCGCATATTTTTGCCCGGACGCGATTTTTTTGCCAGGGCGCGATTTTTTCGCCTGGGCGCGTTTATTTCGCCCATGCGCATTTTATTTCTACCGGGCGCGTTTATTTCGCCCGGGCGCGATTTTTTCATTTGGGCGCGATTTTTTCCCAGGGCGCGATTTTTTCGCCCGCCGCGATTTTTTGCCCAGCCGCGATTTTTTCGCCCAGGCGCATTTATTTCCGTTGGGCACAATTTTTTCGCCGGCCGCGATTTTTCGCCCTGGCGCGATATTTTAGCCCGTGCGCGCATTTTTTGCGCTGACGTGCGCTTTTAAAAATTTGAATTTTAAAAATTTAATTCGAGAAAGCCAATTCTATCGTGTAGCCGAATAACTTACAGATATAAATTCCAATTCTGTTCACTGAATTTCATCCTGCAACCGAACAACAGAATTAGTTTTATGCACAAAACCAATTTCTGCAGATATTGGTTTTCTGGCCAAAGCAATTCCAGAAAGCCATTACCTGCGCGTCGAACGGACCCTTAGAGTAAGATGTGTTGCTTGGAGACGAACAAACATGAAGTTTATGAGCCTATAACTACCCAACTATGATAAAGAGCAGTTCAATGAGAGCGTGAGTGTCTTTAAGACAATGATACCTAGAGAAAGACAGACATGGCAGAATTATGGGCGAAATGAGATACAATAATGAAATGTATCTTACATTTGAATTGAAGTGGAATTTACTTGCCATAAGATATCATTTAGGTCCTCAAATATCAAATGCTTCTTTTTCAGAGCGAGTGGTGAAATCCTGTTAAAAAATATACAATAATATTTTTTAAATAAGAGTAATTATGAGATGAGTGACCTCATAGTAAATACTCGTAGGTCATTTGAGAAAAAAAGATAAAACAGCTCAACTAAACTAAACATGTGTTACAATAAAAAGAATGAACAATACATTTGTATATCTCTATTAGCTAGGTGATTGTTGATCATATCTTGCTAGGTGCTGAAACCCGGTATACGTTTGGAGGTTGTGAGCATAAAATTATTGTCAGCAAAATTATTTTCGTCAGAACAATGCTTCTATTAAAATGCAGTAAATAAGGATTATTCCTTTAACACATGTATACAGGCGGGAAAGATGCCCAACATAACCCCGCGTCAGCACTTATGGTAGGACTCCTCATAGGATTTATCGTAGGACTCTTCGAAGGACCCTTCGTAGGACTCATCATAAGATTATTCATCATAGGACTCCTCGTAGGACTCATATGACTCCTCGTTGAACTCTTTGTAGGACTCCTCATAGGGCTCCTCGTAGGACTATTCGAAAACCCTTCGTAGGACTCTTCAGAGTACTCCTCGTAGGATTCTTCGTATGACTCTTCGTGAGACTCTTCTTAAAACTATTTGAAAGACAACAATGATTATGCAAATGAATGAGTATTCCTGAAGAGCACATGTATGCAAAGCTATAAATAGTTTGCATGAACCAAAATCAAAATAAAAGAATTAACGAATAAATATACAGCGAGGGAATTATACGGGTGTGCGGCTGTGCGGCTGTGCGGTCGAAAGGAGACGGGACATGGGTGTGCGCCTGTGCGGTCGTGTACCCTTTTAAATTCTGCCGGTTCATTTCCCGTCTATTCGGTTTCTTTACCCTGAGCTTTCTCTACTATTTCTGCTCCGGCGATCGGCTCTTCCCGGAGAAGACGACTGCTCCTCCACTCCATTGATTCACTCCCGGAACTCTTCTCAGCCCGCCTTCCTCGAACTCCGGCATGGCGGACTCGCACTTGCAAGCAGTCAAGGTATGCGCTTCTTCCTGTATTGTTTTTGTTCCTGGTTTGTTTGTTGGAGAAGAGGATGTCGGATCGTTGCTGAGGTATGGAGATGCCATCTCCAGGGAGCGAAGGTGCTCATGGTAGGGGCTGGTGGGATCGGGTGCGAGCTTCTCAAGACCCTGGCCCTCTCGGGCTTCGAAGACATCCACATCGTAAGCACTCGGATTTTCTACATTTTTGATAATTTAATAGTCACAGGCAAGGAGATCGAACTATTAGCCCTGTCGTCAGTGTATTTTCACAGCAGGGTTTCAGTGTGTATGGTATTGGATTGTGGAAGCTGTCCATGGTTCTCACAATAGTTAGGTTTTCTGTTAGGTGACTGAATGAATCTGAAGTTCATTCAACTGTCCCTTGTTATTGTTTTCTCTACCCTATCACGTAAATATGCAATCACATCCACTAGTTTGGTGACGAACTTAGAGTGATCCACTGTTTCTCTAAATTCTCAGCGGAGTATATCTATGGTGGATGATTTCATATTTGAGATAGAATTATCTCCATTTAACATGACTTAGCTTTTCAAATTGCTTCCATGTAAGATTTTGGTCATGAATAGAAGCAACTAGTGTATATTTTATAACTAAAATATCCACGAGGGTCCGTTCGTTTGGGCGGAATTGAGGGATAAGAGTTGGAATTGGCCCCCAATTCCTATTCCGCTGTTCGGCCCACCTATTAAGAGGAAGGAATTGGAATTCACCTCAATTCCATAGGAATTACGCGTAGTGACAAAAACAATTGTATTTTGCAAGAAACAGAAGAAAGGGGAAAAAGAGATTCGTCTTTATATTTCAGAATACAAAAAGAACCTTACAAATAAGGAAGACATGTTTCTATTTATAGAAGGAAAAAGTAAACAGAAAAACAACTAACTAACGACGTTACAAATAAATGAAACTAATAATTGCTGTTATCTTTGCTTGTGACACCCCCTCTTAAGCTGGAATGTGGATATCTAACATTCCTAGCTTGGAATGTAAATGCGAAAATAAGCCAGGAGCTAAAGCTTTAGTCAGAATGTCCGCTACTTGTTCTCCTGTAGATATTGGCAATAGATGAAGTAATCCATATTGAACTTTCTCTCTGATTGAATGACAGTCTATTTCAATATGATTTGTGCGCTCGTGAATCACTGGATTTGTGACTATGTATAACAGATTGACTATCACAATATAGCACTACCGGAGTTGGATTAGGTATATTAAAATCTTGCAGCAAATAGATGAGTCATTGTGCCTCATAAGATATATGAGCTAAAGCTTTGTATTCTGCCTCTGAAGATGATCGAGTGACTGTAGATTGTTTTTTGGATTTCCATGATATCAAAGATGATCCTAAGAAAAAGCAAGAACCAGTGACTGATCTTCTACTATCAAGACACCCTCCCCAGTCAGGGTCACTAAAACCACTCAATTTCATATTTGATGTGATTGGGAAGAATAAACCTTTAGCATGAGATAACTTTTTATATCTTAGAACTCGTAAAGCTGCTGTGTGATGATCATTGGTAGGAGAATCCAGGAACTGACTGAGATGGCTAACAACACAGCTTATATCAGGCCGTGTATGGGTAAGATATATCAAGCTACCAAGGAGACGTCTATTAGTAGTAATTTCATGGAAAGGATTTCCTGATGGCTTATGTAGTTTGATGTTGTAATCCATAGGAGTTGTGCAAGGTTTTGTTGCTAGTAATCCTGCATCCTGAAGCATTAATAAAACATATTTCCGTTGACATAGAGTAATCCCTTTAACACTTTTGGCTACCTCTAGACCCAAGAAAAATTTAAGATTTCCTTGATCTTTTGGCTACCTTTGGACCCAAGAAAAATTTAAGATTTCCTAGATCTTTTATATTGAATTTGCTGTGCAAAATCTGTTTTATATGATTGATCTCAGCAGTATCATTTCCAGCCAGAACTAGATCATCAACATAGATGAGTATTATGAAACTGTGTTTGGAAGATTTGGTAAACAGAGAGTAATCAAGCTTGGATTGTATATATCCAAATTGAAAGAGTAGTGCAGTGAGTTTTGCATTCCATTGTCTTCCAGCCTATTTTAATCTGTATAATGTCTTATTGAGTTTGCAAACCATAGTGGAATCATTCACATGTAGACCAAGAGGTATTTTCATGCAAACATCCTCATGTAAATCTTCGTGTAGGAAGGCTGTATTAACATCCAGGTGTTGTAGATGCCAATTGTTTGTTGATGCAAGGGATAACAGTACTCTAACTGTGGTCATCTTAACAACTGGACTAAATGTTTCTGAATAATCAATTCCTTTAGTTTGATTAAAACCTTTAGCCACTAAGCTGGCTTTGTACCTTTCAATGGTTCCATTGATATTGTGCTTAACTTTAAAAATCCATTTACACCATATAGCCTATTTGTTGGAAGGAAGATGTGTAATGGACCAAGTTTCATTCTTGGCTAAAGCTTGTAACTCTGCTTGTATAGCATTTCACCAATGTTCATGTAAGACAGCTTCTGAGTAAGTTGTTGGTTCAACCGTATAGGAAATAGCCAAAGAAAAATGTTTTTGTTTGGATGAAAGATGATTGTATGATAGGTTATGATTGATGGGATACCTGATATGAGTTGATGTTGGTGCTATCTTTGAGCTGGCTATATTGCAATGATAGTCCTGTAGATATGTAGGTTGTCTTCTTTCTCTTTGTGAATGTCTAAGAGTTGAAGAAGAAGGGATGATGGTAGGTATCTTGTTGCTGTTAGAAGCAGAATTAGGTGGAAGATTTTGATGATTAGGAGTTTCTATATTATGAGTAGGAGTTTCACTGTCTATGCAATCGGGTGGAAGATTTTGATCATAGGAAGGAATCACAATTTGAGATTCATTTAATTTGGGAGTTTGTTTTGTGGACTGAGAAAAAGGAAACAAGTGTTCATAGAAATTGACATGTCAGGAGATAAAAAGTTCTTTGCAATGGAGATCAAAAAGGATAACACCTTTAGTATCTGGCTTATATCCTAAAAATACAGATCTTCTAGCTCGATGGTCTAATTTTTGCCTATGTGCTGTGAGAGTGGCTGCATAGGCAAGATTGTTGTGAAATGAAAAGCCTTAGCCTCCAATGTGGAGACCAGCATATATATATAAATCTCAAAGATGAATAATTACAATCATGCCTAAATACCATACACGATATTTACAGAACATATAAAATACAAAGATAATAATAACTCCAATACTCCCCCTCAAGCTGGGGCAAAGATGCCAATCATGCCCAACTTGGAAATGGTCAAATCTGAACGAGTAGGGCCAACAGCTTTAGTAAAGGCGTCGGCAAGCTGGTCGGCCGAGGGGACATAAGCTGGAAGAATAGTCCCAGTACGAACATGATCACGCAGAAAGTGAATATCCATCTCGATGTGCTTGGTGCGCTCATGTAGCACCGAGTCCTGGGTAAGAAGGAGAGCTGATCTATTGTCACAATAGAGGGTCGAGCCAGTAGCAAGGGATAGGCCGAGTTCAGTCAGCAGCGATCGGAGCCAAACCAACTCAGTGACGCCGTGGGCCATGGCGCGGTACTCTGATTCAGCCGACGAGCGAGATACAATGGGTTGTTTCTTACTCCGCCATGAGACAAGATGATCACCATGAAATACACAGAGACCAGACGTGGAGCGTCGATCAGTCAAAGAGCCAGCAAAATCAGCATCAGTGAAGCAGGAGAGACTGGAGGCACTATCAGCCCGATAGAACAGCCCAAGATCAGGAGCACGCTTAAGATAGCGAAGGACACGCCGAGCAGCCTCTAGATGAGATGTCCTGGGAGAATGCATAAACTGGCTCAAGACGCCCACAGAGAAGCTGATGTCAGGCCTAGTATTGGTCAAGTAGATCAAGCGGCCAACCAGACGCTGGTACTGAGAGGGGTCCGATAGAGGATCACCAGATTCAGCATGGAGGCGATGGTTGGTATCCATAGGAGTACTCGCAGGACGACACCCAAGTAGACCCGTGTCCCGAAGAAGATCTAAGGTGTACTTGCGCTGCGATATGGAGATTCCCTGTCGTGAGCGAGCAACTTCGATCCCAAGGAAATAACGGAGGGGCCCAAGGTCTTTCACCTCGAAGGCTGAGCGAAGAGAGCTTTCACCTCAGAGATGCCAGAAGGGTCATCCCCGGTGAGAATAATATCGTCTACGTAGACCAGGACAATGGCACGACGACCCTCTGGAGTAGCACGAATGAAGCAAGTGTGATCGACACGGCACTGAGTGAAGCCAGACTGAAGGACAACTGAGCTGAACCGATCAAACCAAGCACGCGGAGACTGCTTGAGGCCATACAGAGATTTGTGCAGTCGACAGACTATCCCCGAATACTCCCCCTTAAGAGCAAACCCCGGAGGAGGAGCCATGTAGACCTCCTCCTGTAAATCTCCGTGCAGGAAAGCATTTTTGACGTCGAGCTGGTAGAGCGGCCACGTCCGAGAGGCCGCAAGCGAGAGAAGAAGGCGGACACTAGTCAACTTAGACACGGGAGCAAACGTGGCACCAAACTCGTCCGGAGCCTGAGTAAAGCCCTTGGACACCAAACGGGCCTTATAGCGGTCAATGGTACCATTCGCAGTGTACTTCACAGTATAGACCCATTTGCACCCAACTGTGCGTTTCCCGGGGGGAAGAGAAGTCAGGGACCATGTCCCAGTACGATGGAGAGCGGACATCTCCTCTTCCATGGCCTGAACCCACCGCGGGTCAAGGAGAACCTCAGCGGTCGAAGTAGGTAGACGAACAGAATCAGCAGCAGCCACAAAAGCCTGGTAAGAGGGTGAGAAACGCTGGTAGTAAACAACACTAGCCAACGGGTGCTCAGTAACCGAAGAACGAACACAAGTACGCTTGCCCTTGCGCAGGGAAATAGGTAAGTCAGCAGAAGAAGTAGAGGAGAGAGGCTCAAGAGAGGTACCTGCGACCGGAAGGAGCTGCTGATCCGGGACTGGAGGAGAAGTGGGTGTACGCTGGCGGCGAGAGTAAGTCAGTAGGACAGGCGGAGCGGCAGGTGGGACAGTGGCTGACAATGGTGGAACAATCGGGAGAGGTTGCACAGCGGTAGGAAGGACAGGCGAAGGCAAATGAGCAGGGAAGAAGGGAACCTCTTCATGAAATGTCACATCCATAGAGGAAATAATACGGCGCAACTGAGGGTCATAACAACGGTAACCCTTAGTGGTAGTAGAGTAGTCAAGGAAGAGACAACGGATGGCCTTGTCGTCGAGTTTAGTCCGAGAAGGGCGACGGTCCTGGACAAAACACACACAACCAAAGACCCGGAGAGGAATTGGAAAGGCGGAGACAGATAGATGGATGAGGCTGTAGGGGGTAACACCACCAAGGGGATGAGAGGGAGTCCTATTAATAAGGAAAGTTGCTGTAAGAAGAGCGGCACTCCAATAGGACTTGGGGACATTCATTCCCCGAAGAAGACAACGAACAGAGTCTAAAAGGTGGCGGTTTTTGCGTTCGGCCACCCCATTCTGCTCGGGGGTACCAGGACAAGAAAATTGGTGTAGAGTACCCTCATTCCGGAGAAAGAGGTCAAAAAAACGAGAAGTATATTCACCTCCATTGTCAGAGCGGAGGATATGAACAGACGTGCCATGTTGGGTCTGTATCATACGAGAAAAATGAGAGTAAACAGATAGGACCTCAGATTTATGTTTTAGAAGATAAACCCATAAGCAACGAGAATAGTCATCAATAAAAGTCGCGAAATAAGAGAAACCATCAAATGATACAACAGGGGCAGGGCCCCACACATCAGAATGAACCAACTCAAAACAAGAAGTAGCACGACTAACAGTAGGAACATACGTGCTGCGTGTGTGTTTCGACAGTTCACATACATCGCAGCGAAAAGGAAAAACAAAAGATACATCAGGACAGACAGACATCATCCGCCGAGGGCTAGCATGACCAAGACGTGCGTGCCAAAGCGAGCTGGACGACAAAACAGGGGAAGCAGCAAACAAGGTGGGCGGGCATCTGTCGGTGGTGGTAGTAGCAGCAGTGGGAGAAGGTAACTCCATGTAGTACATCCCGCTCCTCTCATATCCCGTACCAATAGTCCTCCCAGATCTCAGGTCCTGAAAAACACAACGATCAGAAAAAAGGTTACTGAGCAGTTTAAAGAGCGAGTAATACTACTAACAGAGATTAAGTTGAGAGCCAACTGAGGTACAAGGAGAACATAGTCAAGAGAGAAGGAGGAAGAGAGGGATGGTGCCTCGGCTGAGGACAGGGGTAACCGAGCCATCGGCAAGGCGAACATCCCGGTGAGAACATGGGACAACCTGAAGCATACGAGAAGACGTACCAGTCATATGATCTGTTGCACCAGAATTAATCACCCAGGGTGATGAATCCTGGTCAACAGTGGTCACGGTTCACTCAAACGGAGTACCTGAGGAAGAAGCAACAGTGGAAGTAGAGGCAGTAGTGAGAGGCAGAGCTTGCTGGAACTGCTGAAACTGTTGAAACTGGGCCAACATGTGACTGAAATCAGAGGAGTTGGCACCCAAAGTATGCTCGACGGGCCCGGAAGACTCGGCAGAGGCAACAATGTGCCTTGGGACACTACCAGGAGTGGTACGCTCAGAGCCCCTCAGGTGGGGGTATAGCTGGTAGCAGCGACTGCGGTCATGATACAGACGCCCACTGTGAGAGCAAGGGCCAGGAGGACCCGCAGAGCCACGGCCGCCAGAAGGGCCACGACCGCCAGATCGACCACCTTTGTTCCGAGAGCTGGAGGTGTGAGGGCGGTAAGAAGCGGCAAGGGCCATCTGCTCAGGAGGAAGGGAGGAGGAAAGACTAGAGTGTCGCTGCATACGTTTCTCATGCTCTGCTACAATGGAATAGGCCTCAAGAAGGTTTGGCAAAGGTGACATCCCCACAATCTGAGCACGGGTAGACTCATATTCGGGGCGAAGCCCCATCAAGAATTGGTATGTCTCCCGTCGCTGTCGCTGTCTCCGAATAAGAGTAATATCGTTGGGGGATTCCAGGGCGCTGAGAGGCTCAAGATCGTTAAGTTCAAGAAAACGATCCTGAAGGTAAGTGAAGTACTCCTGAACGGAACGCTCCCCCTGAGTGGCAGAAGCAATATCCTGGAAGATGCCGAAAATCTGAGCATCAACACGTGTGTGCCCAAAGGTGCGCTGGAGAGCAGACCAAAGCTCGGAGATGTCTTCAAAGCGCATGAACTGACTGAAGAGGCGAGGCTCCATCGAGCACTGAATCCATCCAAGAACCATGTACTTGTCCGTCGACCACTTGACTAACTCCTCTTTCTTATCATCCATGTCTGTCGGTTTAGGAATAGGAGGGCCACCGGTCAGCCATGAAAGCTTATTCCGGCCAGCAAGAGCTACTTTCATCGATGTTGCCCATGAAGAGTAATTTTTCTCATTGAGAAGGACGCTAGTAATCCGTCCCGTAGAAGATCCATAGATGTCCTTGGAATCCATGGACAGAAGAAGCAACAAGAAACGAACAACAAGCAACAGGGAACAAGCGGAAGCTTGCGACCGGGCGTCGGCAGAACGACGAGCGACAGGGCGTCGGCAGAACGTCGAGCGGAAACACTGATACAGCGTCGACCTGCACGGAAGCTTGCGACCAGGCGTCGGCAGAACGTCGAGCGACAGGGCGTCGACAGAGCGTCGAGCGGAAACACTGACAGAGCGTCGACCTGCGACTGTGCGTCGATTGGGAAGAAACGCCGATGCGGATAAAGAGACGCGATAGAATCTGCGGAATGGACGAAGACGATACCGCCGATCGGAAAGAAGCCACGATCGGGAAAGGCGGCAGGGAAAACACTCGAAACCCTATTTTCGCTTTGATACCATGTTGTGAAATGAAAAGCCTTAGCCTCCAATGTGGAGACCAGCATATATATATATAAATCTCAAAGATGAATAATTACAATCATGCCTAAATACCATACACGATATTTACAGAACATATAAAATACAAAGATAATAATAACTCCAATAAAGACAACCAAAGATTTTTAGATTAGTAAGGTCTGGAGGACAGTTATACAAGGCTTAATATGGACTTTGATTAGATAGGAAAGGACTTGGTTGCCTATTTATTATATAGACAACATGTGTAACAACATAATTCCAAAAAACTTTTGGAAGACTGGATTAAAACATGAGAGATCTGGTTGTAGCAAGAATGTGTTGACGCTTTCTCTCCACAATTCCATTTTGTTGTGGGGTCTCAACACATGTGGTTTGATGAATTATGCCTTTGGAAGCATAGAATTCATGAAGTTTAAATTCAAGACCATTATCAGATCTAATGGTTTTTAGTTTGTGGTTGAATTGAGTTTCAATCAAAGTTACGAAGGATTTGATATGATTTCCTGTTTCAGATTTCAGCTTCATGAAAATAACCCATGTATGTCTTGTTTTATCATCAACAATGGTAAGAAAATATTTGTGACCAGAAATTGAAGGTGTAGATAAAGGTCCCCAAATATCAACATGTATAAAATCAAATCTATCAATAGAACAAGTTATGCTATCTTGGACATGTGACAAACTTCACAAGGATCTTTATTTTTGGTACAAGTGATAAAAGGAAATTGTCTTTGCATATGAATGAGTTTGTCATGAGACAAATGTCCAAGTCTAAATTGCCAAAGATTACAATTGTAACTATAGAAGTTATTAACAGAACAAGTAGAGGAAGTTGGCAAGCAGGTGGTAGGAGTGGAGATCATTGCATATTGTCCATGCTACAAGTTAACTGTACCAATCATCTTCAAGGTCTTCAAATCCTATATATGACATTTGTCAAGGGAGAAAATCAGTTTGCAATGTAAACCACTTGTGAGTTTAGAGACTGAAATTAAATTGAATCGAAAATCTGAAATATATAAGACATCTGTGAGGTAGAGCTGGTTGGAGAAAATAATTGTCCCTGATATGATTGTTGTAACTTCAGTCCCATTTGGTAGTTTCACATGGATTGGTTTGATCTTTCGATAGCTTTGGAAATTTTTTAAATCAAAACAGACATGATCTGTTGCTCCTGTATCAAAGATCCAGTAATTTGAATTGGTATTGCAGGTCATTATATAGGAAATACCTAGATGATTACTTTCCTCGTTTTTCTTGGTCAGAAGTTGATTGACATTGTTGTTGTGCTGGAGAGAAGATTGTTGGATCATAATCATGATGGTGTTTTGTTGTTCTAGAGTAAAAATCAAACCCTTCTCTTCTTCTTTAAGAAAATGATCAGCAGCTGCCTCTTCAATTTGATAGCAAAGTTATTCTTCTTGAAATGAGGAGGATATCCATGTTTCTTGTAGCATACATCAATTGTATGACCGGCTTTGTTGCAGTAAGAACATAATTTGTTGGATTGTCCTCTTCCATAGTTGTGTCTTCCACTAGAGGAGGAGTTATGTCCTCGATAATTTCTTCCCGAGCTGTCCCTCTTCCATTTGAAATTTCAGTGGCGTTGATAAGAATTTTGGGGTCTTCAATTGGTATATGCATTTGTCTTTCTTGTTGTATGAGTAAAGAGAACTTTGTTGACATTATGTAAGGGTTCCATCAACATTATATGAGATCGTACTGCTGAATATTGTTCATTCAGACCAATGAGAAATCGTATGACATTGTCAAGGAGTATTACAAGTACATGAAGGTATAGGTCGAAAATTGTCTAATTCTTGACAAATACTCTGTAATTGATTATAATAGGCAGTAATGGTTGAAGATCCTTGTTGTAACATATACAATTCCTGTTGTAATTGGGAGATTCAGAAAGCATCACCTTGATAATACCTTGCACGCAGATCATTCCAAACTTCTGATGTCGTATTCATCCATAAGACGCTTTGGGTGATTGAAGGGTCTAGGGATTGGAGAAGCTAAGAAAGAACTAAGCTATTACAACGATCCCAAGCATTGAACAAATGATCTTGGATGGTTGGTTTTGAAATTCTCCCGTCAATGAAATGGAGTTTGTTCTTTGTCTTGATCGCCATGAATATTGCCCATGACCATGATTGATAATTATCACCGGTAAGTAAAGAACTTACGAGTTTAGCTCCAGTGTTTTCATTTTGATGAATATAGTATGGATTGAAGCTATCATACTTGGAGTTGCAGGAGATGGTTGAACATCAGATTGCGGATTCACCATACTTACAGAAGCTAGCTGAACATCAGATTGCGGATTCACCATTGAAAGAATCCTCTGATACCATGACAAACAATTGTATTTTGCAAGAAACAGAATAAAGGGGAAAAAATATTCGTCTTTATATTTCAGAATACAAAAGAACCTTACAAATAAGGAAGACAAGTTCCTGTTTATAGAAGAAAAAAGTAAACATAAAAATAACTAACTAACGACGTTACAAATAAATGAAACTAATAATTGTTGTTATCTTTGCTTGTGACACGCAGGCTAAATTCTCTCCCCATCATTTCCTTTCCCTCCCATCTCACGCGCGATTTTGCTAGCAGCACCGCAAGAAGCTCCAGCTCGCCGGTGATTCTCCCCCTCAGGCCATCATTTCTACCCCTCTAGCTCGTCTTCCCTCTTCTACTTCCTGTCGCATCCCCTCCGACGAGGTGTTTAGAGGTGCGAGGCTGGTGGAGGCGGCAGAGAAATGCCGCAGTGAGCTGACCATGGAGTTCTGCTAGATGGATTTTGGTCGCCTCCTTCCCCTCCGGACATGGATGCTCGTCTCGCTGCTTCTCCGAAGCTGACAACGAGTGTGCATGATCCGATAAGAATCCAACCCCCACGGTATTGTATATGCGTAAGCCCTTTTTTTTATCGAACAATGAAATTTCTAATTCCAATTCATGTATTTGAATTTCTGTTTGCAGCCGAATAACAAAATTGGAATGATCTCAATTCCATTCCGTGCGGGAATTGAGCCAATTCCAATTTCTATCTCTCAATTCCTTCCAAACGAACGAAGCCCAAGTGTCTGGTCTCAATTATTAATAAAACAATCAAACTATGCAGCTAAGTGCCACAATTGTGTTTGATAACTTGCCATTTGTCAGTGATAGCTCTATCAAGGTTATGCTGCTTTTTTTATTTGTTAAGTGCTTCCTACTTTGTAGATGAGTTGACTTTTTTGAGGAGCAGTTTACTAGGTGAATGTTGCTTTCTATAATATAGGAAGTTATTGATGTACTGTTTTTGGTAACTTAGCCTAAGACTTTTCTTGAGATGCATTTTCTTCTATTTGGCATTTCAATAACCTCCTATAGTATAATTTTACACTGTCTCTGAAGCACAACAATAATCTTTAACTTGAAAGTTAATCCCCTTCACGAATATGCGAATACATGACATTGTTGTCGATATCCTTCTAGGGTTGGAAGCAACAATCAACAACTTTGTTATAGCCCTCCAACCGCTATTGATCTCCATCCTTCCATTGATAATACCTGCTTATATCTTTCCAAGTCACTATGAACACCTCCAGCTATCGATCATGGCTCATCTATCTTCTATTTGCATCTATGTAAACCCCAACAAACAAATAATGCAAGCACCGATGAACTCTAACAAGTGAGACATGTATTAAACAAGAGGGCGAAAGAGCGCATCATTGTTCTCTACATTAAACAACATCAAAGATTTACAAAGAAGCATAAATTTTCTTACAACTGATTTTCTTAAAAGAAAAAAGTTAAAGTACATTTTTAACTTCAATCTTAGACCTAGGGAAGTTAAAGAAAAATCAATAATTATTTATTTTTTTCATCTAATTTTGTATCACGAGGTTCTGCCATATCAGTAAGGGGTCAGATCATGTTCAAGTTGGCATTAGAGGCTTAGAGCATTGTTCCTTACTGTATGATAAAAATAAAGAGAGGATATGAAGAGTCGGGAGAACTATTTCTTACCTTGGATTTCCAATGAAAGCCAAGAAAAAAAATGAGAGGAGGAATAAAAAACCCGAAGGGCTGAAAATGGTTCTCGCCATATCTACTTGAGCAAGTTGCTAGGTTGACGGAATAATAAATAACTTCCATGTTTGAGTGGTTGAATATGCAATAATAAGTAAATTATGGTAACTTGGGTGAAATGAGGAGGATGCGGCATGGTTTCACACAAAGAAATGAATTTGATCTAAGCCTTTTAATATTGAGGCAGCGGTAGATATTCTCAATTTTGTATCTAACTTCCCTTACTCATTGGTCATTGTGCTGGATGATTCTTGACCCATCTATCATCATCACCATTAGATGATTCATTCATCATTTGGATTGTTCCAAGATAGTGGACAAAATATTAGGTCTTTCTACTTACGGGCCTTGAATAGCTGAGTAACCCGAATTCTTCATAATAATCATGTCATTGGAATGAATTCACCCACTATCCTTTGCAGATTTCCTTGATGAAGGAATTCTTGGCTCCTGTGTAGCCAACCAGCCATGCACTAGAATAAGTCTTTGATCCAATCCTTAGTCACAGTAAAAGCTCCTCGACTAGGTGTTAGTAAGCACAAAAAAACTACCGAACTCGATCAATTGGGTTAGATGGGGTTTAAAATGACTTCTGCACTATATTCTTTCTTGTGTGATGGAAATTAAAGCGATTAATGTTCATCCACATAAAATGAGTATAGTATTAAGTCCTCTTTAATCTAGAGTTCTGTTTTCACTTGGGTGAGCTATTAATCTTTGTGTATGTGTCTGTGTTCATGAGATGACTTGATACACATAATAATCTGAAAATAAGGGCAAAACTTTCGGAAAGGTTTCTTTTAACCTGCCTCTTGGAAGGCTATGTTTCATCCCCTGAACATTTGGTTTCTCTTAGGAGCCCCAAACTTTCCAATATCTTTTGCAGATCAGTTTTCATTCATATTTTGGTTTTCGTTTAGACACTGCTGGTCCATGTGCCCTTTCTTATGGATTTTCGTGGAAGCATTTTCATTCTAATAAATTATTTGACATTATTGACACCTGTATTTGGTGCTATATGCTTTCAGTACCATGCTTCACTCCTTCACATTTGCATACTTCAGGTTTGATAAGCATTTGGTTGCATTGCCTGCTATTCTATGCAAATTACTAGTTCATTTATCAAACAATGGTTTTAATCTACTTATGGATCTAGTACATACATTGGCTCGTTAAGCAGATCCGACAAGGTCACAAGAATAGACACGCTCACAAATTTTTTTTAATCTTTATGACCATTCATAAAGCACTATTTAAGTATTTATAAGTGGCTCCAATATTAAAAGAAAGCAATTCAAGAAGAGGAATTTTGAGCTAAATTTGCCTGTCCAAATTGTGTTGGAATTTTTTTATTCGTAAAAATAGTGTTTTAGAGTTTGCGTGTGACATAGGTAAAATTGGAATAGTGAATATTTCAGCAAAGGTGTTTTTTCCCTTTGTATATATAATTATATATACTACATATAAGAGAGTACGCATATTTGGATGCTAACAACATCTATGGATTCATAACCGTTAAATCAATTCAATCAATGACGGAGATAGATGGGAAATAGATATTTTTTTTCTCTTAAGACCCATAAACCTATAAAAGATAATGGGGGCTCTAGGTCTCCCACACTAAAAAAAAGTGAATAGACTAAAGTAAAAACAACTCTTTCATCATTTGGGAGAGAGGAGGGCATGAAATAGAGGGAGGAAGAGAGAGAAATATGGGAAAGGGAAAGAGAAGGGAGAGTGAGGCGAGCACAACCCGCACAATAGCGTGTGCCACCACTTTGGATGTGCACGGGTTATGCCTGTGCCCACCCAAAACAGCCACGGACGGGTGGAGCCTGCTCACTCTGTGCACACTCAAATCAGCCACGTACGGTCTGAGCCAATTCACCCCCAAGAGCAGTCGCACGAGTGTAGCCCCGTGCATGACTACTAGTGTGTGTGTGTATATCTATATCTTTACTATATTAAAAGTCAATATACATATTTGCTTTGCTAACACCATCAAAAGATCCGAGCCGTCAGATCATCCTTCCGCTCAAAAAATTCTATCTCTAAAAGCATGCACGTGTAATTTTAATATTTCTCCCCCACGTCCTTCCGAAGTCATCGCCCTCTCCTGAAATCATAGTCCTCACCCGATGCCGACGTCCTCGCCCGAAATTAGGGCACGCCGGAAGCCCTCGACCGAAACCAGGCAGGCAGGAAGCCCTTGCCCAAAACCAGAGCACATCTTCGTCTCCTACACCAAATTCTTGGAGTCAAATCGTTCTGCCAAAGCCTTCTCCCGAAGCCTCCCCTTCTTCGTTTTTCTTTCCTTCATCCTTCTTTAAATTGATGTAACTTGCCTCCATGTCCAGGTATCATCTTATTTATGTCTTCTTCGTCGTCATCATCATCATCATCATCTCTCACTCATACTCGCCCACTTTCTTCTTGCATCCCATATAACTCCGATCAAAACAAAACATGACTTATGGATTGATACATTGAAGACCCCCTGTTCATTTTGTTGATGTGCGAGAGCAGGTGCAAAAAAATTTATTGCCTTTATCTGATTTAGTAATTTCAATTTAAATTTTCAATCTATTCTTAGAATCATTGTCGACGCTGTTGCAAACAACACCACACAAGTAGCTGTGAACTCTATATCCTTTCCCTGATTAAGTTTTCTTTGCTTATTTTTTTTTTAATTCACTTGTATTTTTGTCTAGAATGCTCTTATTTTCAAGTCATATGTTCTGTCTCATTCTATTTTATTCCTATAGTAATAGATAACCAATTAGATTAATAAGCTGTAGGTCTCATCAAAGTACAAGTCTTATTGTTGGTAAATAGTAATACTGTATGCAAGCTCTATTTGAAGTTTATAGATGACATCAATTTGGCAAGTTGAGATGGGTATATGTTTGAAGTTTATATACATGTTAGTACAACTATTTCTTCTAGCATTTTCTGTAAAATATAAAGAGAAGCAACGTGTACTCCAAAATCTATCTAGGTTGGAGGTCTCCACGTTGGTTCCTTTGCCCAGTTATGTTGTTGACTCATGATTTTTAAAATCTCAATGTATAGATATAACATTGTTGATGAATTGTTTTGGTTGATCGGGCAGTAGAACCACTGACTACTCCCTTGAACCCCATCCACTGACCAAGCAGCAGAAACCCTAACTACCTATGTGCAGTGACAATGTAAAATTGCGCACTGCCCCCATACCTGCGTCCGCTAACTGGGCAACGGAACCAATGACATGACTTATGAGTATGCTTTTTCGTCAACCTAGATAGAACTCAAATTAAGAGAATTAATGCATACTCCATTCTCTATTTTACTGCTTTTTAGTTTTGATTTAAAATTCAATGGTTGGATGTTTTCTTTCTCTAGAAAAATTGAAAGTGCAGAAGTCGGATTTGAATGTTTAAAAAAATGAAGAGGAGGAGAAGAGAAAAGAATACCACTTATATTTTGGCTCATACAAAATTTATCACAGGTCGATACCAAGTAAGAGTTAAATTAGAAATAAGATGTGAATCTTACGGATCTTTCCGAGAAGAGATGGAGAATAAAAGAAGAAAACACAAAAACTCTGAAAGAAAAAAAAAATTACAAAAATAAAGAAGAAGTCTAAGTTATAGTGCATTCAACCAGGCGATGAGTCATTTTGATATAGGCTAGCCGTATCAAGATCTAAAACGAAGAATGCGAACTTGTATTGCATGAAATAAAAGATACAATCGAGAGACAAGCTCTCGCCAAACACCCGAAGACTGAGTCTTTCAAATTACGCCCATCTCCAAAGAGAGGCCAAAAGACTAATACTCAAAGATAACTCTCGCTACCTAAGGGGCTTCTTATATAGATGGAGGCCCTACTACAGGACAAAGACACTACATGACCACATACGTAACAATACGTATCAACACTCCCCTCCTGAAAAAATGACCTTGTCTTCAACGTGAAGGTCTGTAGGGGTCATCCGCCAGCGTCAGGAGTTCCAAATTCCCTTAGTCAGGACCGTCGTCTTCTGATCCCACCAACACGCACAAATCTTTGAAAGCACTGACTTGGGTGTGAGAGTACAATTGCTGTCAGCGGAAGCAAATGTCCTTTCGACGAAGCTTAAGGTGTTGCTTGTGAGATAAGCAGTGGGTCTTCGGGGCGCAGGTGACGGCGAGGCTGGTGGAACTAGCGGCGGCGGATTGCGGGCCTATCAGCGGAGGCCGAGACGGGGGCAGGTGATCGAAGCGGACAAGAGGCAACAGGGATTTCAGTGGCAACGACTTGTGGGGTGGTTGGGTTGAGGAAGACGGCTAGGTGGCGTTAAGTTTCTCGTGGATGCAATGAGCTTGCTCCATGGCGCGGGAAAGAGTTGTTGGATTGTGGACCCGGAGGTGCGCCCGAAGGTGGGGTTGTTGACCCCCAAGGAAGTATCCCAGACAGTGGTCAGGGAGGGGATAGACCGGGTACGTGCATGGCGACCTCGATGAACTCTTCAATGTAAGTGGTCACGGTGTCAGACTCGTGCACAGAGTTGAGGTGCTCTTAAGCATTGCCCGCTTGGCGGGCGTCATAGTGCTAGAGTAGTTCCTCTTTCAACGTGGGTCAGGATAGGCCAGGAACCTGCTGGCGCGTCCAACGCACCCAATGGAGCGCCAAACCCTCCATATAGATAGTGGCTAGGTGAACCTTCTGGTTGGCGGGAGTGGACTGAAGGTCGAAGAACTGTTTGGCGCGGGCGTTCCAACCGAGAGGGTCGTTGTTGTCAAACACATGAATCTTAATCCGACAGAGATGGGTCGGGTGGATGTCCGCAGTCGAGTGGAGAAACCATGTGTAGTCCAGGACGGGCCGTAGGGGTTCCGGTGGTGCTGGTGGTTGCGGAGGGGCCGGTGGGAGGTTTATTGTCGTGGCCGCGAGCTCTCGAAGGAGGAGAATGAGATCCTCAATCGCGCTTCGAGTTGATCCAAGCAATGAGAGTAAGCGAAGGCCGGAGGCAGTGGCAGAGGTGTTCTTGTCGGCGTGGATGGTCATTGTACGAGTCACAGGCATGGAACGAAAGCTGGGCAGAGCGGCGAGAAGCGTCATAATGCTGCAAGAGCCGCAGGAAGGGCGGCCAGACACGACAGTGGCCGAAGCGGCGTTGGAATGAAGAAATGCTTAGTTGAGGACGCTGGGAGTGCGTCCGGACTTGACTGGAGAAGAAGAGGAGCAGGTGGCGTGGGAAGCTGAAGGGCTCACTGGAATAATGGGAGAAGAATGAGAGGAGCAGGTTGGAATCGTCGGATGCCGATGTAGATGTCGATGGAGTTGTCGTAGGCGCACGATGCAGGATGTCGATGCGCACGACCTCTGGAATCATCGTTTGATATGTATGTTGTCACCTGCGTTGATACATGACCTCTGGAATCGTTGGATGCCGAGCAGAATCACGTCGTGCGAGAATAAGGTGGAATCGACGAGCATGAACGAGTGAACGGTTGGCTGGAGATCGAATGTAGCGCCACGGTCTACTATGGGTGCACTACAGGTCTGTAGACCAGTGACCCCAACCCCTCTTCACAGATCTGATTGGCTGCAACCGCTAATTCCAATGGTAGGTTGTTGAGGTTGGGGGTTTGAACCCAGACCTCCTAGATAAGGAAGCTCTAAACCGGTCCTCATCACCAATTGAGCTGCACTTTTTATGTAGCGACCCAGTCTACTGTGGTTGCGCTACAGGTTTGCAGACCTGTGACCCCAACCCATCTCCATGGATCTGATTTGCCGCAATCGCTAATTCCAATGGTGGTTTGTTTAGGCTGTGGCTTGTACCTCAGACCTCCTAGATAATGGAGCTCTAAACTGATCCTCATCACCAATTGAGCTGCAGCGCACCCACAGTAGACCAGGGCGCTACATAAAGCTCAATTGGTGATGAGGACCGGTTTAGAGCTCCCTTATCTAGGAGGTCCGGGGTTCAAGCCCCAGCCTCAACAACTCGCCATTGGAATTAGAGGTTGCGGCCAATCAGATCCGTGGAGAGGGGTTGGGGTCACTGGTCTGCAGACCTGTAGCGCACCCACAGTAGATCGGGGCGTTACACCGAACATATGGTTTGTCCAATTAGAGTTTCAGCCAAAACCCTAATTAGCGGCAGGCCGAATCAATTAATATGGGCTTGCCGTATTAAGATCTAAAACAAAGAATACGAACTTGTATTACATGAAATAAATGATACAATCGAGAGACAAGCTCTCGCCAAACACCTAGAGTCTGGGTCCTCCAAAGTACCAAAAGGCTAATATTCAAAGATAATTCTCACTACCTAAGGGTCTCCTTATATAGATGGAGGTCCCACTACAGGACAAATACACTACATGACCACATACATAATAATACGCATCACGTTTCCATTGGAAACTCCAGCCCAAATGTGAGAGCCTTTTCCACGGGAGGCCTAAGAATCTTTTTGAGTCCTTTACATTGGAGACTTAGCAACCAATGCGCAGATCTTTTGAAGGAAAATTATGTAACCCTTACAACAGAGAAAGAGAGGGAGGTTGGAGAGAGAAAGAGAGAAGTAGGTTGGTAGCTGTGTATCAAGAGAAGAGATAGATAGTTTACATTAGATAGAGAGAGGGTAGGGAAGGGGTAGAGAGTTACAACGTCAGAGCTAGGAGGTGAGAAGGGAGAATACTCCACATTTAAGAGAAGAGAGATTGCTCCACTAACAGAGAGTGCTGTCTCTCTCTGCCTTGTTCCTCTTTTCCATTTCGTCCTTCTTGTTTTTGTTGCTTTGATCTACATTCTCTATGCTCTTTTCCTTTTCACCGTTGATCTTCAAGTCCTTGCTCCTCTTAAATAACTTCCTCGGATTGAAGAGGGTTCAAGGTGGAACCCTCTTATCTTCTGTCCTTTCGAGTCTCAATAAGATAGGAGAGCAGAAAGCGGCTTCAACTTTTTGACTTCTGCAACGACTCTATTCTTAGTTCCGACAAATCTTCAGCTCGGCGAACGAGCGTTGATCTTTGGTCGGTTGGCGATTACTGAGCTATGGTCAGTGATCGGTGAGTGAATCTTCCTTCTTTGAGCGCTGATGAAAGAATGGCTCGGTTGCCGATCGGCTTCAACTTTGGTCCACGAACAATGATCTCTGATTGATCTGGGAGCATTGCAACTGAGAACAGAAGTCTGCGATCCGTTCTACTATCGGTGATTGGGTACCCGTTCAGCGATTGAGTCCCCGATTGGCAAATGCCTGAACGACAATCTCTAATAGCTTTAGGATGAGGCCTGCCTCTTTTTGACCTCTTCTCCTGGAGAGCTTTCTTCGTGCTTTTTCTTTTTGCTTCAGGGTCGCTCCTTCTGAAGTCGGAACTGTTAACTCTTCTCGTTTCCTTATCATCAATCAGATAGAGTTTTGTACCATCAAATCCAATGGATTTTCTCCAGCAATAATGCATGAGCCCTATATTGCAACTGCGATAGTACCCTCCGACGTGTGGAAAGTTTTATTAGCCAAATACAAAATGTGGGCTGATATCCACTTGAGCCGCGAGCTTACAGAGAACTTGAGGCACAAAATAGGTTAGAATAAATATATAAATTTAAATCCCCAAAAAAATTGCATAATGGAATTTTGGGGTCTGCACAGGAACTACCCAGATGTTCATGCTCTCTTCCATGCCACGGGATTGCAGAGAACATGAGCGAAGGGCTTGCATAGAACTTAAGGCTAGTGCTTTCGCGGCTAGAGATTCAGTCACGACTAGACGGGGGACCCACGGATGAGCAGAACTCATTCGTAACCTTTGGTACGCCCGTTTTCAACCAAGAGCAGTTGAGCACATGTGTATATATGTAGATCTTAACTAAATAATCTTAATTAATTCTTTTCTAAATCTTTTCGCGCTGTTTCTTGTTTCCATGCATATTGTAGAGAAATCGTATAAACCTTGCCGTATATTCACTTATCAGATAAATACAAGTATGGATACAAATATATAGGAAGAGAGAGGGGAAAGAAACCCTATACAAGAGATGTGGGACTAAAGGAGAGAAGAATAAATGGGCCTCATTAATGGGCCTTTACACATATTTTCCTATATTCTCTAACACTCCCCCGCAAGCTGGAGCGTACAAGTCGTAGGCACCCAGCTTGGATAAGAACTGATGGTATAATGGCCGAGGAAGAGCTTTAGTCAAGATGTCAGCCACTTGTTTTGCAGCTGGGACATGTTCCAATTCTATCTTCTTTGACTGAACCTTTTCCCGGATGAAATGACAATCAACTTCAATATGCTTTGTCCGCTCATGAAACACAGGATTCTTGGCAATATGAATAGCAGCCTGACTGTCACAAAGAAGAGTTGCCGGAGAGGAGAGTTTGACACCTAAATCTCCCAAAAGTCCTTCGAGCCAGGTTAATTCAGATGCGACAGCAGCCATAGCTCTATATTCAGCCTCAGCCGAGGAGCGAGCAACCACAACCTGTTTCTTGCTGCGCCATGTTATAAGATGTCCACCAAAGTACGTACAAAAACCAGTCGTGGAACGCCTGTCATCTGGAGAGCCAGCATAGTCAGCATCCGAGTAAGCAAGAAGAGATGGCGAGGTGGATGGTTTGTAGACAAGGCCTTGTCCAGGAGCAGTTTTCAAGTACCGGAGAATGCGCTCAACAGCTTGGAGATGAGAAGTCCTCGGAGTGTGCATGAAGCGACTTACAACGCTGACGGCAAACGAAATATCTGGTCGAGTAACTGTAAGATAAATCAGCTTCCCAACCAAACGACGATAGTACTCTGGATTCTCAAGGAGTTGATCAGTCTCAGAACCAGCTGCACATAACTTTTGGTTTGAATCCATAGGGGTATCTGCAGGTTTGCAGCCAGAGAAACCTGCCTCTTGAAGTAAGTCAATGCAGTATTTTCGTTGGGACAGGACTAACCCATCGGATCGACGAGCGACTTCAATTCCGAGGAAGTATCTAAGATTGCCAAGATCCTTCGTTTGAAATGCCGAGTTCAGATGCTCCTTGAGTTGTTGTATCCCAGAGATGTCGTCCCCAGTGATCAGGATATCGTCAACATACACAAGGAGGATCACAGTTCCCGTGGGTCCTTCTTTGGTGAATAGCGAGAAGTCAGCAGAGCTTCGTCGAAAGCCAAGTGCCAGTAAGACTTTGCAGAATTTTTCAAACCAAGCTCTCGGAGATTGTTTGAGGCCATAGAGAGATTTTAGGAGGCGGCAAACATAGGCAGCACGAGACTCCCCCGTGGCCTCAAACCCGGGAGGTTGGTACATATACACTTGCTCCTGCAGATCCCCGTTCAAGAAGGCGTTCTTTATATCTAACTGAAGAAGAGGCCACCGACGGTGGACAGCAACGGAGATCACCACACGAACGGTGTTTAACTTGGCTACAGGGGAGAAGGTTTCATCGTAGTCCAAGCCCTGTTGTTGAGTGAAACCGCGGGCAACGAGACGAGCCTTTAAGCGGTCAAGAGTCCCATCGGCATTTTGTTTGACAGCGAAGACCCATTTGCAGCTGACACAGTGTTGACCAGGAGGAAGAGGTACCAGCTCCCAAGTGTGATTAGCTCGGAGAGCAACCATCTCCTCTTCCATCGCAGCACGCCACCCCGGATGCCGTAGCGCTTCCTGCACAGAGTTAGGGAGGGAAATGGAAGAAAGAGAGGTAGCAAACCGGTGAAGAGGTGGAGATAGCCGGTGGAGAGACACGTGGTTTGCCATCGGATGAGCCGTAGAGGCGGAGGCCGGATCAGCCGCTGAAGGAGAGGCATCGGTAGCAGAGGGCGTCTGACGGGGACCATCCTTAGATTTACGACGAGAGTATACTTGAATGATGGGAGGAGGATGGGTAGGGAATGTAGATGGTGAGGGTGTAGTGTCCGCCGGAACAAAAGGCCGAACAGTAGTGGAAGGTAAAGTGCTTGGAACAGAGGGAGAGTGAAACGATTGATCTTCACAGAACGTAACATCAGGTGAGACAATGGTTTTGCCGGTTGTGGGAGAGTAGCATACGTATCCTTTTTGGGTCCGAGAATAGCCGACAAATATATACTTGGCAGCTCGCGGGGCAAGTTTATCGATAGGCGGACCGAGAAGGTGAACGTAGCAGACGCAACCGAAAACGCGAGGGGGAATAGAAAAAAGAGGAGAGGAGGGGAAGAGGAGTGTCATGGGAGTGTCAAAGTTAAGAACAGAGGAGGGCAGGCGGTTAATGAGATGGCAAGCAGTGGAGACAGCAAAGTTCCAGTATTCCGTAGGAACCCGCATTTGAACCATGAGAGCCCGAGCAACATCCAGAAGGTGACGATTTTTCCGTTCGGCAACGCCATTTTGTTGGGGGGTATAAGCACAAGACGTTTGGTGAATTATGCCAAACTCTGTGCAGAGAGTAGAAAAGGAGCGGCCAGTGTACTCGCGAGCGTTGTCGGTTCGAATTATTTTAAGTGTAGTGGAGAATTGTGTCCGTGATTCAGTTACAAAGGCACGAAACACAGATGGGAGCTCAGAGCGATCATGAAGTAAATATAACCAGGTAACACGAGAATAGTCATCAATAAAGGTTACAAAATAACGATAGCCATTAATACTTGGGACCTTATAAGGGCCCCATACATCAGAATGTACTAAAGATAACGGAGTCGTGCTCCGGGTACATGAAGGGAGAAAGGAAGAGCGATGTTGCTTGCCGTAGATGCAGGCTTCGCAGGTGAACTCGTGAAGAGGGACATCAGGGAGAGCTTTGCGGAGGACTTGGAGAGGAGCATGCCCAAGGCGGCGATGCCAGTCGACTGTAGAGACAGATAGGAGAGCGGTAGGTGGGAGATCCAAGAGATAGAGCCCGTTCAGCAGCCGACCACTACCAATGATACTCCGTGTGCGGCGATCCTGAAAAACAAAAGAAGAGGGAGAGAAGGTTACACAACAATCCAGATCCTGTATCAAACGACTCACAGAGAGTAAGTTGAAAGGCGAGCCCGGAACATGAAGAACCGAGGAGAGCTTTATAGTGGGAGTGAGGTGCAGATCAGCAGCACCAGCAACCGGAGTAGTAGCGCCATTCGCAACAACAATAGACGGAGGGTGAGACGTCTGTATATACTGGGGTGGCTTCTGGGAGGTGATATGATGCGTTGCTCCAGAATCTACGATCCAATGAGAACAGTGAGATAGGCAGGTTATACCTTCAGTCGAGAAAGAAGCAACGGAGCCAGGAGACCGGCCAAGACTGCCTTGAAGCTGTTGGAACTGGGAGCGTAGGTCATCATATTCCTGTCGGGTAGGACCCGGCTGATCGGCCTGGGACGACGCAGCAGGAGGCGCCGAAGTAGCAGCAAGATGAGGAGGGAGACCATGTTTACGGTAGCATGTTGTTTCACGATGACCGTCACGGCCACAGTAAGTACACTTTAAAGGAGGTCGGCTACCACGGCCTCGTCCCCGAGAGGGGGGACGGCCACCACGAGCAGAGGAACCAGGAGGAGGTGTAGGAAGGAGCGGCTGTTGAAGAAGAGCCGGAGAAACACTGTTTAGGGCCTCGGATGGAGGTGTAACCTTGATAAGCATGGAGCAGACAGCAGACAGAGTTGGTGTGGTAGTAGAGGAGAGTATCTGAGCCCGAACGCTATGTAGATGAGGAGGTACGCTTGAGAGTAGCATAGCAATGGTCACTGCCTCTTTCTGTGATCGCTGAATAGCGAGATCCGGAGTGGGAGGCTGATGCTGAAGCCAAGCCTCATGAAGAGTCTTTGTCTTGGCGACATGAGAGAGCATGTCATCGGGCGCGCCAGGCTTAAGGTTCTGAAGGTCAGATACGATGTCATACAGATGTTGAAGACTATTCTGCCCAGAGTAGAAGGTATGAAGTTCATCCCACATGGCTTTGGCGGTGTCATGATACATGGCCATCCTGTACGGCTCCGAGTCCATGGAGTTGAGAAGCCACGTTTGGACACGACCATCATCCTTAAGCCAGTCAGCAGTAGGCGCAGTAGTAACCTGGGTTAAGTGATGAAGGAGTCCTTTGGTCTGCAAGACTCGACGCACCGAGTGCACCCATTCCACAAAGTTACGTTTTCCGGTAAGGGAGATGGTGGTAATGCGAAGTTCATCACGAACATCGGAGATAGGAGCAGCAGAGGGAGCACGTGACGGAGTGGTAGTGGAGGAGGAATCGTCGAGGGCCATTGGAAGAGAGGTCGGCTAGGGCAGCAGAAGATCGCTGGAGGAGCAGCGGTCTGGGCGATCAGAAAAGAGCAGCGCTGGGGAGCAGCGGCTGGGCGATCAGATAAGCCTGCAGCGGTCAGAGAAGATCGAGACGATCTCGGCAGCTCGTTTGAGACCGCAATACGAGCTGGCTGCGAAGAGATCGCAGCGAGGAGGATAAGCAGGAGACCGCTCGAGCTTTCGCAGAGCAGGGCAGCAGAGGAGACCGCACGTCCAGAGAGTGCGAGAGACCGCACGGCTAAGGAGCATGAGAGACCGCTCGGCGAAGAAAGCAGGGCTGGAGATAGAGAGACCGCACGGCTACGGAGCTCGAGAGACCGCTCGGCGAAGAAGGCAGGGCTGGAGATCGAGAGACCGCACGGCTAAGGAGCTCGGGAGACCGCTTGCAGGGAGGAGACCACTTGTAGTGAGGAGACCGCAAGGAGGAAAGAGAGATTGAGAGAGGTGGGTCCCACGTGTCAGGAAGGAGAGGGCTATATAAGAGGGCCAAAGAGGAGAGAGCTGGGAGCGGCAGAGGGCAGCAGGGGAAGCGGTCTCAAAAGATGAGACCGCGAGAGCTCGAAATAGAAGAGAGGAGGGGAGGGGCGGTCAACAAAGGGGAGACCGCAAATTCTGGACCGATTCCTCTGATACCATGTAGAGAAATCGTATAAACCTTGCCGTATATTCACTTATCAGATAAATACAAGTATGGATACAAATATATAGGAAGAGAGAGGGGAAAGAAACCCTATACAAGAGATGTGGGACTAAAGGAGAGAAGAATAAATGGGCCTCATTAATGGGCCTTTACACATATTTTCCTATATTCTCTAACACATATTATAAGCAATTTCATGAAACATTTAGCAATTCTTACATTATTGTCCTTCCAGATTGACATGGACACAATTGAAGTGAGTAATCTAAATAGACAGTTTCTGTTCCGTCAGAGCCACGTGGGCCAATCAAAGGCTAAGGTATGCTAACATCGTCCTTCTTGTTTTCTAAGTTTTTATTCACGATAATTTTGACGTCAATGATGCGTTTCTTCATTTTTTTAATCATGCTATACTGATCAGGTTGCTCGAGATGCTGTTCTTAAATTTAAGCCTCATATCAACATAAAGCCATACCATGCAAATGTCAAAAGTCCTGAGTTCAATGTTGAGTTCTTCAAGCAATTTAGTGTGGTCTTGAATGGACTTGATAACTTAGATGCCAGAAGACATGTCAATCGTCTTTGCTTGGCTGCCCAGGTCCCTTTAGTTGAAAGTGGAACCACTGGGTATTTGGGACAGGTGAGGTAAACATTGTCCTGCTTTTCTTTAAGTTTTTTTTTATAATCTTAGCCTTCTTTTTTTGATCTGAGGTTGACATACTTTTTTATCTGAGATGGATGGATTCACAGGACGTTGAGGCGCGGGTGTGTCGGAGTACGCCATAAAGCGGAGCCGTGGGGGAATGTATGCGAGAGGGAGGGTGGTGTGCAACCGGATGAGTGATGGAGGCGCTTTCGGGCGTGCGAGGAGCAAAACCAGGTGATCTGGACGGTCGGGTGCAGAAAAGGCCGCTAGGACGGGCGCGCAAATCGTCGTTGGTACGGCGCGGGAGGAACGCCGAACACGTACGCGGGAAGAGGTCGCTTGATGACGCGGAAGGAGTGGGCAAGCGTCGGGAACAAATGCGTCGAGTGTAGCGGTCGCGGAAGGATCGGACGAGTGGTCGCTGAAGGATCGTGCGAGTGGTTGCGGAAGGAGATTTGGAACGAAAACTTTGGGCGAGCGGTCAGGGAAGGCACTACAATGAAAGCTTCGGGCGACGGAAACAACGGCGGGAAGCGAGGCAGGTCGGACCAAATTGTTACCACTCAAGATTGCAACCCTAGATCCGAGAGGAGGGGAAGAGAGAAGAGGAAGGAAAATAACCACTATGGTTCCCACTTTTTCTGAATACTATAAAAGATACAAAATACATAGCCCTGTGAGGTTTATATAACACCCCGGTCGAAATACAAAATACGGAAAGATACAGTCAATTTCAAAAAGATAAATGTGTCTTAATTATATTCCGCCGACATGTCGCTAGCCCCCTTTCGCGACGCTTGTATACCCGCCATACTGTAGGATGCCCCTCTCCTTCTGCGTTCGTAACAATATACATCGTACCTAATTGGTTGTCCGTGGAAGGGCTAGGATATATATTAAGTGCATACAGTCGCATAAGTTCCCCACTGTGGTATTATGTTCTCAACATATATATAGCTATATCATCAATAAGTCTTTTTTTTGTAATTATGTGTAGTTCGTTTAACAATTTATGTAGTTCCGCAAGTTTCCTAACTAATGATCCTATGTTGTATTATAGTTGATGTTTAAACTATGGGATATATGATGGATAAGTTTCTGTGGCTATCAATCCTCTTGTATAGGCATAACATCTAAAGGTGCAATTATGCATTTGTTGGAAGTGCGGGGCAATCAAATCATCCTTAGGTTATATTTTCTTGTATCAATGTTCTGGTTCCATCTTTGTTGAAATAATTGTCTTGGGAAGAACCATTTCCTTATATGTAGAAGTAATTCTTTATGTAGTATACCTACAATTACATGTGCAAATCCAATAAGCTTGGCATTGCGTTGTTGCTCATGCTTTCCCTTTCCTCTTACCAAGACCCTCGATGAGGTTCAATTTCCTCAGTTTCCAACATAAGGAACATCACTCCGAACCGTAGCCTCGTCGGTTTTGGGGTTATCAAGCAGATCAATTCGATTCAATCACCTATTCAGTTCGATCATTTTAGGTGGTTTGGTCGGCTTCAATTTTTTTGCACACCCGTGCTTATTTCTTGCTGGTCCATTAAAATGTGTGTTAATGTTTTAGTAAAATATAAATAAATACTCTAACTAGTGCTACTTGTCTCTCTGTTTTTATTTAAGAAATAGTTATATAGTAAGATTCCTCATAGTAAGATTCATAGTAAGATTCCTCTGTCGAACGAAGTGAGGCGAATCCACATAGTAAGATTCCTCCTCACGGAACGTCACGTCCATGGTACAGAAGACATGTCTGGAAGGGGGGTGGTAGCACCGATACCCCTTAGTGGTGGCAGAATAACCAATGAAGACACAACGTAGAGCCCGATGGTCAAGCTTGTCACGCTGAGGCTGATGGACGTGAACAAAACAAACACACCAGAACACGCGGGGTGGAAGATGAGCAGTATGAACAATGGAAGTCGCAGAGAGACAAGCGAGAGGGGTAGAAAAGTTTAGAACCTGTGAGGGAAGACGATTGATAAGATGAGTGGCAATTAGGATAACATCACCCCAATATGATTTTGGGAGATGCATGGTGTGGAGAAGGCACCGGGCAACATCAAGGAGATGCCGGTTTTTTCGTTCAGCCACACCATTTTGGGTGGAGGTGTAGACACAAGTAGTTTGATGAATAATTCCATGACTCGTGAGATACGATCCAAACGCTCCACGATCATCGTATTCACCCCCATTATCACTACGAAGAACACGAATAGTAGCGTCGAACTGGGTTTGCACCATTTATAGAAGTTTTGAAAGACAGGAAACACTTCATTTTTTTCCTTTAAAAGGTAAACCCAAGCAGTGCGAGAAAAACAATCTATAAAGGTAACAAACCAACTAACCATTTAAAAAAACAACAGAGGAAGGTCCCAAAACATCAGAATGTATAATAGCAAAAAGGATAGTACTAGGAGAAGAAACATGAGACAATGAATGTCGAACATGTTTGGACATATCACAAACATCACATTTTAAGGTTTTAACAAGATGCGATAAAGCAGGAAACACTTTTGAGAGATAAACAGGAGAGGGATGTCCCAGACGCAAGTGTCAGCGTCGAGCATCAGCAACAGTAGCAGCAGAAGAGGAGAGTGCAAGAGACGGTCGGGAAGCATCCAGATAGTACAAGCCGCTGCGGTTCCTACCACAGCCAATGGTTCGCTTCGTACCCAGTTCCTGAAAAACACAAGAATCAGGAAAGAAGGTTACCGAGCAGTTAAGTGACCGAGTAAGATTGCTAATAGACAGAAGATTTCGAGGAAAAGAAGGGATATGTAAGACAGACGGAAGAGACAAAGAGGAGGAACAAAAAATGGTTCCTTTCCCTGCAATGGGGGACAAAGTGCCATTAGCAGAAATAATCTTGTCCTTACCTGACAAGGGTGTGTAAGAAGAAAAATCTGAGAAGGAGCCGATCATGTGATCGGTGGCTCCAGAGTCAATAATCCACTCAGACAGAGGAGTGACAGCGACATTGACACTGAGCATAGCAGCATTAGCAAAGGAAGTAGAGGCACCGCTCTGTGAAGTGTTAGACTGAGAGTGCAGAAGACGACGGAGAGCGTCCAATTCCGACATGGTGAAATGTCCTGGGAACTGACCCTGATGGTCGTCATGCACCTCAGTGGAGTAATCGTGAGGACGAGAACCAGTCTGGCGGTATCCACCCTGACCTGGACCACTACCACGGCCAGGGCCACGACCACGACCGTATCCAGGTGGAATAAGATGAGGATGGAGTTTGAAGCAACCGTCCTGAGTATGTTCCCTGCGACCACAATTATCACAAGTTGGAACCCCACTAGTATTGTTGGAGCTGCCACGACCAACACTAGTCAAGGCATAACGATCAGGAGGAGCCGTGCTAAGGGACTTTCGGCGGTCTTCGTCGCCAAGAACCATGCTAAACTCCTCCCGAAGGAATGGATGGGGAGAGCGGTGAAGAATATTTGTGCGAACCATGTCCATGTCCATGCTCAACCCCATCAGAAACACATGTAGACGAAATCGTTCGTCTCTTTTCTACAGCTGGACTGAATCGACAGTACATACGGGGGTAAACTGATCAAAGTAATCCAATTCCTGTGTGATACGCTCGAACTCCGAGAAGTAGGACACCGTCATGGTTCCCTGACGAAGCTCCAGCATACACCGTGTCAGCTCATAAGTCTGAGTGGAACTCCCAGTCTGTGAGTACATCTCACGTGCTCGAGTCCAGATCTCGTAGGCAGAGTCCATCAACATATAACTCTTGTACACCTTTGGATACATAGAGTAAATAAGCCAGGAGACAACCAAGGAATTTTCTGAGTCCCATCGTTGCCAGGTAGGATTATTTTTAGAAGGTGCCACCTTCGTTCCATCGATGTATCCAAACAGCTGATGACTGCTAATGACATGCTGAGCAATACGAGACCATTCCAAATAATTTGTCCTATCAAAGGGAACAGTGGTGATCTTTAGGGACCCTGAATGGCCTGAATGACCTGAATGACCAGAAGGGCGTTGAGGGTCGCTCATCCGGGGTGTCACCAAACATGGTGATGGAGAATCAACAACGGCAGACAGATCATCCATGAGGCACTACAAGAGAGGGGAGCTCACGACGAACAGGAAACAAACAGGACGAACAGCTGCGGAGAAGCACTTGACGAAGAGGTGCGAAAGAGCTGCTGGAGAAGAGTTGTTGAAGAAGAGCTCACGATGAATCGTTGTAGGAGAAGAGCTCACGACGAATGCCAAGTTGCTGGAGAAGAACTCACGACGAATAGCTACTGGAGAAGCACTCGACGAAGAGCTGGACCTTTCGACGAATCAGCACACGACGAATCGCTGCTGGAGGCATTCGACGAATTAGTTGGAGGCATTCGACGAATTAGCTGGAGGCATTCGACGAATTAGCTCTCGACGAATCTGCGGTGGCGGAAGCAGGCGGGATCTGGAAGAGGCAGACGATGACAGGATCGAGCGCAGTAGCCGACGACAGGGAAGAAGAAAACGACACTTGATTAGCCGGCACTGGATCAGCGAGAGCGGAGAAGAAGGAGAAGAGAAACACACATCATGAGGGGCGGCCGGCTCCTTCAGCGCTCACCATCGTCGGAGAAGACAAAACGCCAAGCGAAGGAGGCAACGGTCGACAGAGGAACAGAGGCGCGACGAAGGAAAGGGAACGGGATTAGGGCTTCTTCTAGCCTCTGATACCAAGTTGAAGAGAATAATAAAATCATCATAATTAAACCAACCCCATACTCATATATATAGAGTAAGGAGTAAAGACAAAGTGCACGGGCAGAAATACCCTTACGCGGGTAAAATACAAAATTACATAAAAAAGACTTGAATTCAACTATAACTACCCTGGCATAATTTTTTTTCCTGGAATAACTGCCCAACCCCCACTCCTACTACATACTAAGCCTGTAACGCCCGCTAGACCGCCACAATTTAAATGCTTTCGTCCATACATCAGAGACATATATTTTTTATTTTGCAGCGCAACGAAAACTTGCATAAGGCAGAGCACCAAAGATTCAGCGGATATGTATAGCAAACCTGCCACAGTATATACATATATACAAACATGATTCATAGTGCATTGGCCATTTGGGATCCATGATAATGTACACCATACATTATCAGAATTTATTATCGCGTTTCATGTTATAGAATATTCTACATTATTCTCTATATTTATTCATTTTCTTTTATTTCTCTTTAGACGACATGATTAAGGGTAGATTGTTCTTTCTTTCATAATGAATTCAGCAAATTTTATACTGGCTAGGCCATTAGTTGTTTGGCAACCTCCGGGCATCTATTGCATGGACATATGTATCATGGAGTCCCAATTAGGGGCAGCCATATGAAACCATAAATGAAGCCAAATTAAACCCAAAGGCAGTAGCCCAAAAGAACTTGGACAGCAACCCCCAGAAAACCAAGGCAACACCTTGATAAAAAATTAAGAAAGTAGGCATAGGAAACTTATGGCAACACTTGAATGAACTCAAGACAGCATTGGGATAAAAACCCATAATAAAAAACTAAGTTAACTCCCCCCTCTAAAAATCAGAGCAGCATGTCACGAATTTGTCTCCCGCAAAGACCCGTGCGGTTTTAGCTCCTCTTTCCCACTCCACGTAGCCTAGCTAAGCCAGCCTCCTGCAAGAACTCATTGATGATGAAGAAAGAGTGGAAAAACTACTCAAGGGAAAGCTCACAAGTAAAGAGAACTCGGAGTATTCTATTGCTTATTCAACTTTCGTACAAGCGAAGAGAACTCAAGCAATAGAGTTCTTTGAGTTCTCTTCACTTGTAAATTTTCTCTTGAGTTGTTTCTCCACTCTTTTTTCCTCACTAACAAGTTCTTGTAGGAGGCTAACTTAGGTAGGCTATGCGGAGTGGTAAAGATGAGCTAAGGCCGCCCAGGTACTTGCAATGAAACAAGTCCGTGACAAGCCGCTCACACAAAACAGCCCAAAAAATTTGTTTCAAGAGATTAGTTTAGTGAGCTCACCACCACAAGTAACAAAGCAAGCTAAGCCTGGAAGCTCACGACAGCAGTAAACAATCAACCCAACCACAACATTCAAAGGAAATCAAGGCCAAGGTGCTCATGGTAGAAGCCGCAGCAAGCTCCAGCACCAAGGAATCAAAGACCCAAAGCCAATAAACTCAAGTAGCAGCCATCTGGAAACTCCATCCACAACAGCCAAAGACCCAAGGCCAAGAAAATACTACATAACCTGCATAGAAGCCTTAATTCCCTAAAACCCCATAGAATTAGCGATATGATTCAATTTCAATAGCCAAGATCAAGTTACCTTGCATCCACCAAGGAACATTAAAGCCATTTCATCTATCCCCTTAAGACACCCTTACTCAAGGTAGTGGTTTAACTTATTAAATCATTTGAATTCCAATCAAACAAAGCTATCCGTAGTGCATAAATCAGGGAAGGGGCCAGTCAAAATACAAGCTCAAAACCTATTCCTTTTTCATAAGTAAAGCCCAACATATAAGCTAAGCCCATTCTCATAAAAAGCCCGCACATTTATAACCCCATCATCCAAAATAATACTAGGCACAAAGCAATGCATAAGGGTGGCCGACCAACCAAAATTCCACAGCAAAGCAAAGCCTAAGTAGCAAAGAGCTTAACTTAAAGGCCCTTCCATACAACTAAGCCTCCACATAAAGGTCCACCTTAAAACATTATCATAAAAAAGGGCAGCCTGGTGCACAAAGGCATCCCCGCGCAGTGAGGGTCCGGGGAAGGGTCCCACCATAAGGGTGAAATGTAGGCAAACCTTACCATTAAAACATTAACATAATAGGCTAAAATATTAGAAAAAAATTATAGGATAAATCAAATATGACATGAAGACTCAAAATGAAAAGAAATCAATAGCATGCAAATTTGAAAAAAAAACAAAAATGAAGAAAATCAACTTAGCACATAATTGATACCACTTTGAATTGAGTTGATCATTAGGGAGACTTTTATAGGTTTTTTTATTTAAGGAAAATTTTGGGGTCTCACAAAGCCACCCTCTGCCTGAAGGCTGTAACACACCAAAATCGCCCTTCCCTCGTCTTCCGCCCCACCTCCATTTTTGAGGCAGGCTTCCCCCTCCCCATTCCCTACAAAAATAGCCCAATCACCTCCCTAACAGCCTTCCCCCTTCACGTGTCCTGCATAAACAACGCAACAACCCCTCGGCCTACTTACCAAACACTTCCACGAACTGCCCTGCTGGAACCAAGCCCTCACTGCCCTTGTTTACTGCAACATCTATGTGAAACCTCACTTTCTTCTCCCAATTAGAAGTTCTTCGCAACCCTCCCAAGGCTTTGCAATCCCCTCCCACAACCACTGTTTTAAATGTCTGCTGATATGTCTGACATGTCTACTGACATAGTGACATGTCGATTTTGAGGGCAAAAAGACATTTAAAAAAAATTATTATGTTCTTTTGTTAAATATAAGCTGACATCCGTTTTTATGTGTATCGTCCGACACGACTATTGAACATATCACCCGGTATTTATTTTATATTATGTTAGCAGTATATATTTAAATTATATATGCTTCAATCAAGTAAGCCTATTATTTTATTCACTTTAATATGCGTTATTCTTATAATGTTTTTTAATTATTTCTCACGATATCTTTCTTATATCATATTTCAAATATATTAAAACTTTCAAACATTTATTAGTTGATTACTTTTATATTTTTAACATAAATTTGTTAATCATGAAAAGGCTTATAATTAATAAAAAAGATTTAACTTTTAAATCTTTTTTATTTGCTATAAAACTCCGCATTTTGTAAAAAAATATATAATATTAAATATTTTTTTACAAAATATCCATTTATACTTGTTAATAGCAGTCGCAGTGCGTTAGTAATATTTTATTTTGGGTACTCATAGAATTTATTTTGGGATATACATGACTCCGCACCCATAAAGTTGTTATACTATTTTTTTTATTTTAAAACATATAATTATACTTAGTATACATAAAAATAAATTTTTTTGTTTAGAAGATATGAAAAGCTGATATTTTAAAATATTCTCAATATTTCTCCGACTTCCAATATCTGACATTTAAAACTTCAATCCGACATATCGTCAACATCCAATATTTGCAACCTTGCCCACAACACTCGGCCGCCCCCACTATCCCCGTCTATCTCAAGCCTTACAAGTCCCCTACAACTCTCCTCCAGCCCCTTGATATCCCTGACTGCCCCTTGCCCTTCCTTCCCAAACATTCCTTTCACGCTGAAACCGACATTTCTTAGAGGATACCATAATGAGCATCCAATTCTATATCTTCTTCCATCCCCTAATCCCTATGCTTGTGTAGGTTCTTATTTGAAGTTTAATTCTTGTTCATTGTGTGCGGATTGATATCAAATTGTTATGAGTGTGGGCTCGTAGTTGTATTCTCACCTGAAACTGTTTGACTTACTTACCGTATTTATTTACTGTATATTTAATTTAAGCATACTCGTCTCACACTAACTTGAAATTGCAAGCTTTCTCATTCACGGTGTAAATTGTAATCAATTGTGTTATTATTCACCATCTATCTTCAGATCATTGTCAAGTTCATATGCATTATTACTAGATCCCAATTGGTTTTCCCTAGGGTTTCTGTAGTTCACCGCCACACCTTTACCTCATCCCACGTCACAAGTGACATGAATAATATGATGAAATGAGGTTTTTGGGCAATGGTTCTATTAAATTTCACCCTCTTATGGATGCAAAAGAATTATCATCTCTTTCCTGTTTCAAGAAGTCATCATCATGCCGTGGGGAAGGAACAAATTAATGTGTTGAGGATAACCTTGAGAAATTGAGTAAATTTTGGGTTCTTTTATTTCTGTTTTCTTCCTACATTTTCCACAATTTCACTGTATACCTTCCAGCAAAATGGGTTTTTATTTTCACTGGAATAGATGTTAAGCAGTGTTTTGTTACGACCTTTAGGCCTCCCACTAGCCACTAGTGATGCGGCACAATCAATATATTCTAGTTACGAGTAATATACTGAGTTATTTTATTTGTGAATTGTAAGATTGTTAACAAATCATGAGATTATGAGAACCAGTCTTTAACAATGCTTCATTGTTTTTAAGTACTTTGATTGATCTTGTTGTTATTGAGGGAACGAAACTTGATGTTCAGGATTGTAATTGAACTGATACGCTAGATGAACCTTTTGATACTCATTCACTAAATGCGTTTGTATAAATGAATTAACAAGCTTGAGCATTATCCAGTGTTCATTTATATTTGTGAATATACTTGTTTGTTATTTAACAAGTAGTTAGATAGGAACTCAAAAATGTGCTCCTTTATATATAACTTAATTTTCTTGCTTGCGGTTAATTTTGTGTTGTTGTATCAAATTTTTTATAATTTCTACATATCTGGACTCGGATCAGCCTTCATTTATTCTTTATAGCTGCCTCAATTGATTTGTTTCATTCAAAATGTTGCAGGTTACTGTCCATGTTAAAGGTAAAACGGAATGCTATGAATGTCAGCCAAAACCCACTCCAAAGTCGTATCCTGTCTGCACTATAACTAGCACGCCTTCAAAGGTTTGATACTTGCTGATAATTAAATGATGAATGCATTATGCTTCAATTTCTTTTTTTTAACTCTTTGGTGAGTAATAGATTTCAAGTCCTAGCAATACTTAAGCAATCCTCTAAAGATAAGTTATTTTGATAATTTCTGCTACCATCGAATAATATATGATGATTATTGATGAATTTTTTTTTGGTATAAGAAGCCTAATGCTAAAAAGCCACTTCTTTGGCTTATTAAGAGTGTTATTTATCTTGTATCGCTTAGTCATATCTTGTGGTTTGAGGTGATACTTCTCAAATTTGTAAATGTGTATGTGTTTATATTTTCTTTACTTGAAATAATAAAAATTTTACTCACTTTTGTCGAGTTTTCACATGGTATCAGAGCGAGATTCCGATCCTTAAAGGCTTGCCTCGCAGTCTTTCTTGGTCGCCTGAATGATTGAGCTATGGTTCTTGCGTTGCTTGAGCTCACATTCTCAGATCATGAATTATCTGAACTCGCTTAGATTTTGTCATTCAGATTTCTTAGTTGACCAGAACTCGCGCAACCTCAGAACTCGCATGAACTCAAAACCCGCGCATGTTCAGAACTCTCTCAAGCTGACCGATTCTCTTGTCTGATCTTCCATCGTCACGTGAGTTCACATAGCTTGCTCCTTGTTCTCACTTGAGCTCGTCATATTTGCAAAAGTAGTTTCTTGCTTGAGCTCGCGTCTTGTTCTTGCACATACCAGAGTTCGCGCCCTCTCTGGTCGCAAAAATGCCAACTCTCACACATTCTAGAGTTGTGTCCTGTTCCCTCTTGAACTCGCAGATCTCCTTGCTTGCATGGATCCAACTTTGATCTCACTGAAGCTCGCCTGTGATCTCCAAAAATTCCCAGAACTCACTGTGAAATGTACATTGAGGACAAATATTACAAAGAACTTTGTTAAGTGAGTCCATTTGGTGCACCGAGTACTCCAGACCCTCATCATCTGAATCGAAACTTCCCGACGGAGCCTACTGAGCAATGGATTTCGGTTGATGGTCGAGTTTAGTCCCGGGTACCGAACTATATGGAAAGTGAGTCGTATCGAATGACTATGCACCACGAAACTGCAAATACTATGTGGGATGAATTTAAGTCCTGCTCTTGGAAAGATAGCCTTCAACACTTGTTCGATTTATTCCGGGACTTCTAGACTGTTGAACTTGTTTCAGATAACAATCGAACATCATTAATGGCCCACTATAAATCTCTCATTGAGGGCGGTTGATATAGTTATGATGATTACTATAATACCATTACATTTCTACAATGTCCATGCCAATATTTTATCTTCTCTAACTATCCCATCCTTGTCAGATGTTAGCTCAATGATTCTGGGGGTCACTCCACCCACCGATGTCTCCATAACTCAGTTTCTTTCCATTCCTCAACATTCTACTGAAACACATCCCCCCTCTCCCCTTATTTGTTGGGCGAGGTCACATGGACTCTTGGGGTGGGGGATGGTCGAAATTGTCTTATGGGATAAAGCATCCTCATGTGTACCTACTGTGACTGAGCAAATTACACTGAGACAACTTGTTATATAAAATGTGAGTTCTCACAGCAACCATAGAACCCTCCTCACCCAGCTTCTTCTGCGGCTGCCTGTGGGAGCTCCTAGCACGTCCCAATCTGAATTTGACACCTCAAGAGAAGAACTCCAAAGTCTTTGGGAGTTGGTTACTCAAACTTTCGAGTTCATTGCCTCTACGTCAAATCAAGGTATATCATGTCTTTCCCATAGCTCCTCTTGGATAGTGGATCATATTACTCCGCGAAAACCCTTGTAATGCACATACATTATTTGTCCCAAGTTTATCACTGTTACCAATTGAGAAACAACCTCGTTTATCATATTTGGAGATGTGCCTCTTACTTCCTCTATTTCTCCACGCTTTGTACTTCATGTTCCTGGTTCACAGTTTAATTTTCTCTTTATTAGTCGCCTTACTCATAATCATGATTGCTCTATAACTTTTTTCTGTTCTTTTGTAATGCAAGATCGACACACAGAGTATCATTGGTAGAGCACATTGTTCTGTATAATAAAATGGTGTGGTAGAGCGGAATAACCGCCACCTTCTGGAGGTTGCATAATCTCTATGTTTCAAATGCAGGTTCCAAAGATCTCTTAAAACTATGCATCCCTTTTCTCCATCCTATTTTTGTCCCCACCTCCCTTCTCCATAACTTGAGTTTTGTGTGTTGTTTGTTTTGTTCATCTTCTTGATTTTCCTTTATATAAGCTGACACCATAGGTTACCAAATCTATCTTTGTTAGATAATCTTTAACTCACAAGGATACACGTGTTATTCTCCCCCAAATCGTAAAACTATAACATCCGTTGATGTCACCTTTCTTGATGATCAACCCTTATAGTCCTCATCTACTCTTGACATCCCGCCACATGCTCTCTTCTTCCCAGCGTACCTATCGAGACTCCACCGATCTCAGTGATACCGACACCTTCTCCTCCTTCACTAAATGTGTATACTCGTCAAAATTACTAGAATCCCCCAAGATAGTTGTCTCCTACTGATGACGTCACTGCTTCAATTGATCCGCCCACAACTCTCCAAAAGGACCCACACTCATCTACTGCTCACCTGCTTTCTCATTATGTCTCCCTTCCCTGGTTATCTCCTGATTTTCAAAGGTTTGGACCCTCCTTATCTTTTATTTCCACCCATTTTTCTACACAGGAGGCTCTCCAACATTCGGGGTGGCATACATCAATGGATGGGGAAATGAAGGTCTTATGGGCAAATAGGATTTTGGACTTGATATCTCTTCCACCTGGATTGCCCCAAGTTGGATGTAAATGAGTTTTCACAGTTAAACACTGTCGACATGAGTCTATTGAGCGCTTAAAAGCGCATCTTGTGGCTCGTGGATTTACTCAGCAATATGGCTTGACTGTGAAGAGACTTTCTCTCCGGGATCAAGCTTAATATTTTGCACTTATTGATCTCCTTGGCAGTACATTGTCACTGTTAGTTGCATCAACTTGTTATCCAGAATGCATTCCTTAATAACAATCTGACTGAATCTGTTTACATGTAGGTACCTTCTGGATATGAGAACACATGAGAGTTTTTGGTATATCGTCTAAGAAAAAATTTCTTTGGCCTGAAGCTATCTCCTCGTGCATAGTTTGACTAAATTTTGTCAAGTGGTTCATGCATTTAGTTTCACTCGAAGCTTGGTGGACTTCTCCCTATTTACGCATCGTCGCGAAGTGGTGTTGTGATCCTCTTTGTGTATGCTGATGTTATCATAATCACGGGCGATGATTTGAATAGTATCACCATGATCAATAAGCACTTGACCTATCATTTTCATACTAAAGATTTACGACATCTCAAATGTTTCTTAAGTATTGAGGTAGCTCAACGATATGATGGGCTAGTTTTATCTCAACGGAAGTATTGCACAAAACTTCTACAAATCAAAAGCTATGCGCTCACAAGTCTGATTATGATTATCTCCTACCTAATTCAGAGTATTATCGTTGACTAATCAACAAGATTTTTATCTGATCATAACTCGACAAGATATTTCATTCGTTGTTAGAGTGATTATTCGGTACATGCATGCTCCTCGTGTATCTAACCTTCAAGCGATTGAGCGGATCCTTCGGTATCTAAAGAATGCTCAAAGTCAAGGGCTTGTGTATAAGCTTTCATCTTTCCTCTCATTGCTTGCCTATTCTGATGCGGATTATGTAGACTCCATTGATGTACAAGCGGCTACTGCATGTATTTTGATGAGCATTGGATTTCTTGGCAGAGCAAGAAACAAACGGTAGTGGCGCGATCATCTGCTAAAGTTAAGTATCGTTCGATGACCTATATCGTTTTTGAACTTATTTGACTGGAGAGACTTCTTCATGATCTTGGTGTATCTCTTACATTCCATGCAAAAAATCGAATATTACGTGAACGAACCAAACACATTGAAATAGATTGTCACTTCATAAAAGAAAAAGTTCAGCTCTGCAAAATTGTTCTCCGACATGTTCCCGCTGCATACCATCTCTCTGATTTCTTCACGAAGCCCTTTGCCTCAGCCACTTTATCGTCAGTTTATTTTCGAGCTTGGAACGGCAAAAAATCTAGTATTCCATAAACGAACTAAACACATAGAAATAAATTGTCAGTTCATGAGAGAAAAAGTTCAACTCTGCAAAATTGTTCTCCGACATGTTCCTATTGCAGACTAACTCTCTAATATCTTCACAAAGCCCTTGCCTCAGACACTTTATCGTCAATTTATTTTTAAGCTTGGAGCCTACGATGTGTACGCTTCAACTTGCTTGGGAGTATAGAAGAAAAGTATTTGTATAAAAGCCCAATGTTAAAGGCCCACTTCTATGGCCTATTAGGAGTGTTGTTTATCTTGTATAACTTAGTCTTACATTGTGGTTTGGAGTTTAGGTATCACTCCTCAAAAGTATAAATATGTGTACCTGTGTTTATATTTTCTTTACCTGAAATAATAAAGTATGCATTCACTTTCTTGAGGCAAACTCTTGAGTTATGTTGTTAAAGGCGCACCTCAGGTGCGCCTAAGGCTCAAGGCTCACAAGAATCAAATGTTTGCGCCTCTTTGTGCCTTTTTTGCGCATTAAGAGCATAAAAGGCACGCTTGAGCACGATTTTTGTTGTAAACTTATTTTTCAAAATAAAGAAAGAAATAATATAAGAACTTTATAATTTTTGCATGATTTAGTATTTGTGAAATATAATCAAACGTTAAAACTTAGATATGATGCAGGTGACTACATTGATTCTATTTTTTAAGAGATATAAATGATAATAATGAATGATTAATGAGTAGAATAGATGAAGAATCTTATCAAGAAAATGAAGTGATGTTTGATGTTGATTATTTAAAATGAATGTTGTTGCGCCTTGCTCTTGTCAGGCGCGCGCCTGCGCCTTAAGCCTTACGCCTAGGCTCCAAGACCCCTTTGTGCCTTGGTGCGCCTTTAGTAATTAATCTCTTGAGGGAAGGACCCCTCTAAGAGCCTACTACCGAAGGGAGCTAAAAATACCAAATGATCCAAGATAAGATAAAAGATTGTGTAAATTGTTGATAACCCCGTTATCTTTAGAAATAGGTGTATAACCCCCCTTATCTTTTTCACCATAGTCAATAACCCTCCTAATCTTTAGAAATAGGTGTATAACCCACCTTTTCCTTTTCACCATATTCAATATGCCCCCTAATCTGTAGAAATAAGTGTATAACCCACTAGTATAATATTAGGTAGCTTAGTAATTGATAAAAATATGCATTATAGAAATCTTTGTTTAGAATTCATTGTAAAAGTAAAAAATAATAATTAAAATATATACCTAGATATTATTTAATAAAAATATACTTCAGCTAAAGAGACAAATAAATGATTATTTGTAAAAGAACTGATAAAATTCATGTAATATATATTTTCAAGTTTTTTTCTATTTTTTTACAGTATTTTTAATTTAAATGCATTTTTTTCACGTATTTGCGAAAAGAAGAGAACAAAGAAGAGAACAAGATTAGATAAACTTTTTAAATGAAATAAACAGTGTCATTTGATTAATTTTTTTATAGATTTATTACAACTTATAAATCAAAGTAATTCAGAATTATAAGACAAAGATTAGGGGTATATAACTATTTATAAAGATTATGTGGGTTATTGACTATGGTGAAAAAGATAAGGAGGATTATACACTTATTTCTAAAGATTAGGGGTAAGGTTTGCTTACATTTCACCATTGTGGTGGGATCCTTCCCTGGACCCTCGCTGCGCGGGGATGCTTTGTGCACCGAGCTACCCTTTTTAGGGGTTATTGACTATGAAGAAAAAGATAAGGAGGGTTATACACTTATTTCTAAATATTAGGAGTAAGGTTTGCCTACATTTCACCCTTGTGGTGGGACCCTTTCCCGGACCCTCGTTGCGTGGGGATGCTTTGTGCACCGGGCTGCCCTTTTTTAGGGGGGTTATTGACTGTGGTGAAAAAGATAAGGAGGGTTATACACCTATTTCCAAGATATAGGGGTGGGTTATTGATTATATGATGAAAAAGATAAGGGGTTATCAACAATTTATTCTAAAAAGCTTTCCCTCCACTCCCTTATATATGTGGGAGTGAGCATAGACTGTACTGCAGAAATGCCACAAATGGCTACATAGACCATATACATGTGAGACTATGGTGACGACGCTTGACAAGTCGGCAGTGGGCTTAGAGGGTCGTTTTTGTATCAACACCCCTCTAAAAAACCGACCTTGTCCTCAAGGGCAAGTCCTGACGTGCTATCTTCGGGCTCAAGAGCCTCAAAATCGGCAAGTGTGGTGTCTTCGTCTTCGGCGCTGAGCAACAAATGCAATTCTTTATTCAGACATTTGTTGGTGGGAGCGCAAGGGTGCTTGTAGTGAAAACATTGGCCATGTCTGTGAAGATCTATGTACTCTTTGTGTGACAAACAATGTGGTGGGTTCAACTTGGGTTGAGGAGGATGTAGAGGGGGTTGCATGGGAAAGTGAAGTTTCTTGCTGGGGAGTGTGAGGAGGCGAAATGAGGTGTTGTGAGTACTGCGGTGGCGGTTTAGGGGGTTGGTGGGGGAGCGGGGTAGTGCTTGATAGAGCGTAGAACTCTTCTTCAACAAATTTAGCCTGCTTCATCAGACAAGCTCAACCGTCCCCCTTTGAATGGTGGGCCTGGTAAAATCCAGGCCAATGCCTAGGCCTGGTTCTTAAAAAGCCAGAGTCTACCTGACTTGATTTACACCCCTAATTTTTCAACATTTTTATTTTACCGTATTATTTCTTAAGATTTTTAATATATAGCAATCATCGTGTTCTACCACTCCATTTTTATGTTTATCACACACTAGTTGTTTCTTGTAGACCCTAAAACGGCAATTGTTTCTTTCTGATTTTTAATATGCAGCAATGCTCATGTATTTTTTTTGCTATTTCATATTGATGTAATTTTTTTTCTTGTATCTTTTCTAGTTTGTTCATTGCGTTGTTTGGGCAAAAGACTTGCTTTTTGCGAAGTTGTTTGGTGATAAAAGTCAGGACAATGATTTGAATATCCGTCCTAGTGATGATGGCAACGCATCAAAAAATTCTGAAGATGTATTTGAGCGGAGTCCAGATGAGAATCCTGAAAAATATGGTCGGAGAATACATGATCATGTTTTTGGATATAATATTGAGCTCGCATTAGCTAATGACGAGACATGGAAAAATAGAAAGAAACCTAGGCCTATCTACATCAATGATGTGCTTCCAGACAAGTCTTTACTGAGAAATGGACATTTAGAGAATTGCACAAGTGAGGACATGCCGATATCTACCATGCCAACTCTTGGCCTTAAAAATCCACAAGACATATGGAGCCTTGCAGAAAATGCAGAAGTATTTTTGGAGTCTTTAAGACTATTTATAGAGAAACGGGATAAGGTTTACCTTCTTTGATTTAACCACGGAATAATTCTTTTTCTCGTTCCGGAAGTTAACACTCTTTATATTATTTTCCACCATTTTCATTTTTTTATCAGGATATTGGGAACCTTATTTTTGACAAAGATGACCAGTTAGCGGTAGAATTTGTGACTGCTGCAGCAAATATCAGGGCGTCCTCATTTGGAATTCCCATGCACAGCCTTTTTGAAGCTAAGGGTATTGCTGGGAACATTGTTCATGCTGTTGCAACGACTAATGCCATTATTGCTGGTCTTATAGTTATCGAAGCAATTAAGATTCTCCAGTGTGATTTTCACAACTGTAGGTATGTGTTGCATTTGGAATGGCTTTCTAACTGTAGGTATTTGTTTTATAGTTAGATGACTCATTTAATATTTGTTTTATAGTTGCAGTGGATTTACTTCTATTAGCATCATTATCTATGCTTCTATGAGTTCTGTCACAACTAGTTGGAGCCAGTTATCCCACCTCCTCTCCATACCTAGCTGGAGTTTGTGTTTCTTGCTGAAGGATGAGTTGCTATGAACTTCCAGCTTGCGATGAACAGATGGAGTGTATTTTAGTGAAATCAGCTAAAGTGCTGAACAAAATGGTTATAGAGCATCAAATGTTGAGTACATGAATAAGAAAGTTACTGAATTCTGATGAGAATTGAGAAGCAACACTTGATATATGGCTTGGCGGTCAAAATGATTTTGAAATAAAGACGAGGGAACTGAGGAATTATGGGTTAGAACAGTATAAAACGAGGGATAAAGAACCGGAAAGGAATAATTATCATTCATTCAAAATCCGAGTTTGTTCTTGTCCCATCTCCCTTCTCATATTAGAGAGAAAAGGAGTATGGTTATAGATAACTCTAAGCTAATTAATCTATAATAATTTGTAAATAAAATGGATACTCATCTAAAATTCAGAAAGTGAAGAAACTTCAAGAAACCTGTTATGAACCGAATTCATAACCTGAAGATGGGGATGAAGATGAATAAATACTATAGAGCTAGGAACCGTTGGTAGCCTATTTAGGATACTCATCTAAAGTGCAGAAAGCGAAGAAACTTCAAGAAACCTGTTATGAACCGAGTTCATAATGTGAAGACGGGGATGAAGATGAATATATACTATAGAGCTAGGAACCATTGGTAGCCTATTTAGGATGGATTCGAATTCTTGTTTCCCCTTCCAAAATCACTAAGGATCATAAATATAACTCACGAAACGAAATTGCAAGAATGTCTAAAAAAGCGACAACGCTGTAAAAATAACTAAAAACGAAAGAAAAGATTAAATGTGATAATTGTTAGAAAAGCCCATATCAAAGGCCCATACTTAGGCCCATTTTTGTATTTATGAGTGTAATTATTTCTCTCTCTCCTTTAGTCCCACGTTGTGTATAGGATTTTCTCTCCTCTCTTCTCTCCTATAAATATGTATTCCCTCCTTGTATTTTATAACATAAGTAATACATACAAGTTTCGCTCTTTTCAACATGGTATCAGAGCAATCGGTCCAAATTTTCCGGTCTCCCGTTTTCTGACCGCCCACCCTCCCTTTCCTGTCGACCTCTGGCGGTCTCATTTTCGGAGACCGCTCCTCCTGCCGCTGCTTCCCGCATTGCTCCCAGCCTCCCACGCTTCCCTCTCTTCGTGGCTTTTATAGCTTCCTCCCTGTGACGCGTGGGTCCCGCTATCTTCTTCTCTCCAGTCCAGCGTGCTCGCCAGACCGCTCTCCTCTCCAGCGGTCTCTCTCAGACCGCCCGAGCTCTCCGCAAATCCCCTGCTCGTGGCTTCCACCTGCGCTCAAGCGGCCCTCTTGCCCTCTGCCGGTCTCCTCATCCGATCTCCTCTGCCGATCTCCGCGGTCTTATCTCTCGGCCGAGCTTCTTCTGTGTGCTTCCTCAGCGAGCGCTCTCCTAGTCGCAACACTCTCCATCAGTGAGCTTCTTCTGCGAGCTCATCTCAAGTCACAGCGCTCTCCTAGTCGCAGACAGCCAGCACCAGCTCAAGTCGCAGACTGCCAGCAAGCTCTTCTCCTCTCCATCAGCGGGCTCATCTCAAACCGCCGCGGCCTCTTCAAACCGCAGCCTGTCTCTAGCCGCTCCCTCCGTGCAGCGGTCTCTGGCCTTCTCAAACCGCAGCGGCCTTCTCTGCACCTGGTCGTAGCCTTGACTGGCTGCCGGTCTCTTTACCGTGACCGTGCAGACTGCTCTCCTCCGACCGCCAGCCAAGTTCTTCTTCTCGCCGGTCTGCCCTTCTCTGTCCGCCAGTCCGCCGCCTTCCTGCTATCATGGGCTCGTCTGAGAACTCCTCGACTTTGCCTCCTGAGACCGTCCAACAACACCCTCCTAGTGAGCTCCGTGATGAGCTGCGAATTACTACTCTCTCCCTCTCCGGGAAGAAAAACTTCATTCCTTGGGGTCACTCAATCCGCCGGGTCCTCCAGGCCAAGGGTCTTCTCGCTCATCTTACCGATGACCCCCCGGCTCCTACTCCTCAGTGGCTCAAGACTGATGGTCGGGTCCAGACCTGGATCCTTAACTCTTTGGAGGGCGAACCATATGAAATGGTCATGTCACGGCCAAAGGGATGTGGGACGAGCTCCACTCCTTATACTCCGGCAAGGACAGCCTTCACAGTCTCTTCGACATTATCTCTGATCTTCAGGCTCTGGACACCAGTGGACCAAACATTACCTCTGTTGTCGCTCGGGTCAAGTCACTCTCCGAAGCATGGCTTCAACACCAGCCGCCCACCTCTGATCTTGCCACTCAGCGCGCGCAAAGGGAGGCCGTCTGCATTGCTATGCTCATGGCCCGTGTTCCTCCACATCTTCTGAGTATTCGGGCACAAGTCTTGGCCTCGACTCCCACTCCCTCCTTATCGGCTGTCTGCTCCATGCTACTCAAAGTATCACAACCTCCGGAGACTCTTGCTCCTCCCTCACCGGCTCTTCTCCAAAATGTCCCTGCTCCTTCATTTCCTCCTCCTTCTAGCCGAGGAGGTGGTCGGCCTACCGTGGAAGGGGTCGTGGTGGACGAGGACGGCCGAAGTGCTCATTCTGTGGTCGTGATGGCCATTATGAGTCCACCTGCTTTCGGAAGGCTGACAACCCTCCTCCTCCTCCTCCACGACCGACTGCTGCAGTCGTTGACGATAGCTCCTCGGCCTCTCGTGCCGATCTTGAGGCTCTCCGCCTACAGTTCCAGCAATTCCAAGGGATGATGACTCCACCTGCCTCAGTCGCCTCCGTCTCCAGCCCAGGTATCGTTTGTCTCTCCACTAGTCCTCGCTGGATAGTGGATTCGGGTGCCACTCATCATATCACCTCTCTTCAGCCGCCAACGTATTCGGGTGCTCCTCATCCGAAGTGTATCACTGTGGCCAATGGAGCGACTGTCTTTGTGTCCGGCTCAGCTGACCTATCTCTCAGCCCATCCATTTCTCTCCGCTCGGCACTCCATGTTCCGGGCTCCTCGTTTAACTTACTCTCTGTTAGCCGTCTCACTACTGATTTGGATTGCTCCGTCACTTTTTCACGTTCTTCTTTTCTGATACAGGATCGACGGACGGGGACTACCATTGGTAAAGGGCAGCTGCGCAACGGGCTCTACCTTCTCGACGACTCTCCCACCATCCTCGCCTCTATCTCTTCTACTGACTGGCATCAGCGTCTTGGCCATGCTCCCCTCCCTATCCTCAAGAAGGCACTCCCCGATGTATCTTTTTCTACATTTCAATGTGAATCATGTATTTTCGGCAAACAGCCGCGTTCATCCTTTCCTGCAACTTGTACTCGGAGCTCCGCTCCTTTTGATCTTATTCATTCCGATATTTGGGGTCCCTATAAAATTTGTAGTATCTCTGGATTTCGTTACTTTATTATTTTTATTGATGATTACTCCCGCACAACATGGCTATACTTACTTCGCGAGCGCTCTGAGTTACCTCGTGTGTTTAAGGCATTTATCCTTGAAACCCGCACTCACTTCACCACCGTCAAAACGCTGCGCACCGATAATGCTCGCGAATACACTGGCAATGAGTTTTCGAGCTTATGCTCTGAATTCGGGATTCTTCATCAAACCTCATGTGCTTACACCCCTCAACAAAACGGTGTGGCCGAACGGAAGAACCAACATCTCCTTGATATGGCCCGCTCGATCATGATTCACATGAACGTTCCTAAGGTCTATTGGAACTTTGCGATATCTACCGCATGCTTCATTATAAACCGCCTTCCCTCCTCCATACTCCACAATGCCAGTCCGTTCAGTCTACTCTTTCCCTCTACTCCGGCCTTCCCTCTCACACCTCGAATCTTCGGTTGTACGTGTTACGTCCACTCCATGGGACCATCTACGGACAAACTAGATCCCAGAGCGACTAAGCAAATGTTTGTTGGCTACTCCCATACACAGAAAGCCTACGTCGGTTATTCTCCTTTCACTCGGAAAATTTCGGTGTCCGCTGACGTAACCTTCTGAGAAGACCTGCCATTTTTCCCAGCTCCAGCACCATCTTCTCCATCACCTTCTCTCCCACAACCCGTCATGCGACCCATCGTCCCGGTTAACACGCCTCCTCCACCACCTCTGCCACAACCACTCCCTACTCCGCCTCCCTACCGGCCGCCTCTTATCCAGGTTTATTCCCGACCCACTTCCCGCCCCGTTGCCCCTGCGCGGTCGTCCTCGTCCTCTGGTGCTCCAAGTCCTGCTGATCCGGTAACAGAGTCCACCGCTCATCCAATGGCGAGCTACGTATCCCTGCATCGTCTCTCCCCTCCACTTAAAACTCTTGCTACTTCTTTGTCTACTGTGGCTATTCCTCACTCAGTGCAGGAGGCTCTCCAACACCCTGGCTGGCGCGCTGCCATGGAAGAGGAAATGACAGCTCTCTGGGCAAACAAAACCTGGACTCTGGTACCCCGCCCTCCGGGTCAGAAAACTGTTGGCTGTAAATGGGTCTTCGTTATCAAACATGCTTCCAATGTCACTATTGATCGGCTGAAAGCTCGCTTGGTCGCTCGGGGATATACTCAACAACATGGCATTGACTATGAGGAAACCTTTTCTCCGGTGGCGAAACTGAATACCGTTCGTGTGTTCATCTCTGTTGATGTACATCGACGGTGGCCCCTCTATCAATTGGACATCAAAAACGCGTTCCTCAATGGCGATCTACAGGAGACGGTGTACATGGAACAACCTCCCGGGTTTGAGACCACGGGGGAGTCACTGGTCTGCTTATTGTTGCAATCTTTGTATGGTCTCAAACAATCCCCGCGGAACTGGTTCAACAAGTTCAGTAAGGAACTTCGGGTACTTGGTTTCAAACAGAGCTCGGCAGATTCCTCTCTGTTCATTCACCATCAGCCAACTGGAACAGTCATTCTGCTAGTTTATGTGGATGACATCGTCATTTCTGGAGATGACTTCAAAGGGATACAGAAGGTCAAACAACATCTCAGCACTGCCTTTCAGACAAAAGATCTAGGAAATCTCAACTACTTCCTGGGTTTAGAAGTCGCCAGACGATCTGATGGTCTCGTCCCCTCTCAGCGGAAATACTGCCTCGACCTTCTCCACGATGCAGGTTACTCTGGATGCAAGCCAGTCAACACTCCAATGGATGTAAATCACAAGATTTCTGCTCAGGCATCTGACACTGATCTTCTGCTGCAAAATCCGGAGTATTATCGCCGTCTGGTCGGAAAATTGATCTACCTCACAGTGACAAGACCAGATATATCATTTGTTGTAGGTATTGTCAGCCGATACATGCATGCCCCTCGGAGTTCTCACTTGCAGGCTGTTGAACGAATCCTCCGATATCTTAAGACAGCTCCTGGTCAAGGCCTTGTGTACAAAACCTCATCTTCAACTCCGAATCTAGTCGCATATTGAAATGCTGACTATGCTGGGTCCATAGATGATCGTCGATCAACAAGTGGTTTTTGCACTTACTTTGGAGGACACTTGATCACCTGGCGGAGCAAGAAACAAGCAGTAGTTGCACGATCTTCAGCTGAAGCAGAATATCGGGCAATGACATCAGTAGTATCAGAACTAACGTGGCTTGAAAGCCTTCTCACGAATCTTGGTATGAAGCTTCCCTCACCTGCTCTCCTTCTCTGTGACAGCCAAGCTGCAATACACATAGCCAAGAATCCCGTCTTTCACGAGAGAACAAAACATATTGAGGTAGACTACCACTTCATTCGAGAGAAAGTCCAGATGAAGAAGATTGAATTGAAGCATGTTCCGGGTACTGAACAGGTTGCGGATGTCCTCACAAAGGCACTGTCCAGTACTCTCTATCATCAGTTCTTATCCAAGTTTGGCGCCTACGATTTGTACGCTCCAGCTTGCGGCGGAGTGTTAGAAAAGCCCGTATCAAAGGCCCATAGTTAGGCCCATTTTTGTATTTATGAATGTAATTATTTCTCTCTCTCCTTTAGTCCCACATTGTGTATAGGATTTTCTCTCCTCTCTTCTCTCCTATAAATATGTATTCCCTCCTTGTATTTTATAACATAAGTAATACATACAAGTTTCGCTCTTCTCAACAATAATAAATCCAAGCACGACTAAAACTCATTAAAAGTATCTCTAATTTATGATCATAACAATGCACCCCTCTTTTAGGTCGAGTTTGCCCACATGCTCGCAGAAATACCAGATTCTAAGGCATGATCAAATATCTTCTTCGTCAGTTTCAAAAATATTCAACCATGAAGCTCCTTACAACAATGTCTTGATGTAAAAGCTTTGTCACAGTTAATGCATGATCCTTTCACGCTATGTTCGACTATCTCTACAGTCTACACGAGGCAGATGCTTGATGGATGTTGGCAGTGCTCTACTCCCGATCTACTTGACTATGTTATTGGGAGAATAATCATACTAATGACGCAACTCAAGTTTCCACCCATTATTTGCTTTATTAAGGTGTCAACGATAATAAAAAATATGAGCTAAGCTCGTTGTGGATATCAGATAAGGAGGATTTTCAAATTCCACGTTGAGGCATAAACACTCTTGGAGACTTGGAGACATGCGATGAAAACTATCACCTGCTGTACTTGAAGAGTAGATGTAACTCTAGGCAACAACTGTACTTGGAGAGTAGATGTAACTCTAGGCAACAACTGTACTTGGAGAGTAGATGTAACTCTAGGCAACAACGCTTGAATCCTCTCCAAGTTCTCATCTATCAAACTTGTCTGCATCAATGAAACCTGTACAAAACGCCTCTCCAACAAAATCAATACCCTTTATGGATTGCTTCTTAGGAGAGGATCAAAATGCATATTGCGATACGGCTTGAAATCATCCTCTGTCATGTTCAATTTCTCCATCTCCAATAGGACAAATCAAAGTTGGATTGCTCCCAAAGGTAGAACGAGCTATGCCAAACCATTATGTCACTAGAATCCTTTGATTGTAAAAACAAATTGCTTGCACGCTATCAACCAACCCATGGGGTCCTCTTATCATGCAATATTTGAAATTTCAGCTTGATGTAACGGGGAACCATATTGGCATCAATGCATCATATTACCCATTGTTCGTTGTTTCCAAATGCTTTAGGTCGTTCAAACCTTTATAATACTGCTCGTTTGATCACAATGTTGGTCACCGTGCCCTCAACTGGAGGCCGGGAGGACATCCAGACGTGCTACATGTGCTGTCGTTTGAACTTTTGCCACTATTCAAATGCCACAAGCTGATCTGTCATAATCATTTGGATTCTCTCCATTAGCTGCCCCTTTTGGTCATTGAAATCTGTTATTACGCTTGGATCATGTTGGATAATAGCTCTTGAAGAGGATTAGATTATTGGGCATCATGCCTCAATAGAGGAAGAAGAGATCGAGGGGTTTTTTGTGCTTCCACAAGGACTATGTAGGTCTTTTTTGTGGAGGAAGCTTTCGTCGATTGTCTTCGTGGAGGGAATTTGCTCTATTAGGGAAGAGTCTGGATTCCTCAGGATTTGGGAGTTGTTGATAGTTGCAAAAGAAGTTGTCGATGACCTGCCTGATAGTTTTGGAAATGCGTATTAGGCAGCTTGGAAGGATCGAATAGTTGCAGAAGTGGCTGTCAATAGACTGCAGGCTAAGGAACCGTCGACCAAAGAGGCTTTATGAATCTTAAATCGGCAGAAGGAAGATGCTGATGACAGAATGTCATGAGTGGTGTGTGTGAAGACGGCGCGTGGAGGTATTTTGTGGCTACGGAATTGTCCTAATGATTTGACTACTCATGCGTCAATGGAAGGGATCGAAAGCATGTAGCATGCTCGAATGAATCGATGACTGTGTGTAGCGATTATGGGTGTCGACAAATTGCAGTGGACCTTAGAACGATCTGATTATATCTGAAGTTTGAAAATCCTCTGAACTTGATTATGAAGATGGGTTTAGCCAAGTTCTGTGACCAGCATTTACAAGATGGGTCTAGTCATGCAACCTTATAAAGTGTCACTGAATCTTCGAGGACCCACTCAGCCCCTTGGAGGTCCTCCATAAGATTATGACATTGCTCAAGCCACCTTCATTAAGAAGCTATCACGTGTGGACATGACATACTAGCGTGATAGGGTATTGTGCTTCAATTGTGATTAACCTTACACTAAGGAGCATCATTGTGTTTGTACACTTTACGTAATACCTGCTATTCATTTCAGAAACATTTTGCTATATAATGACTGTATCTTTTTATCCATCAGGCACTTGATTTACCTTCATTGAGGTCTTTTATTTATTCTCTGAGCCATTTATTGGGATCTCCCCTCTAACTTCCCATAATTAGAAGGATTAGACTCTAACTTTGCATAATTAGAGGGGCCTCCCCTCTATCTGTGAAAATTACCAAAGCCTCACATGTAAGTTTACATCGTTAACCTATGTACCAAAAAAAACCTTGAAAGGGTCTTTATTATGAATAGGGAAGAACATGGATACAATCACGAGGTATGCTCGTGCCAACTTCCGGAGGCTGGTTCCTCCTTGAAGCTCCTCTCCAAATGAGAGTTCAAAACCTAGAAGATGAAAAGATGCAACTAAACTCCCAAGCCACCTCCTTATATAGGGTGGGGGGGCTCACACCATTTACCTAAAGCATATTAATTAAAATAGGAAATACACTGATAATAATACGCACGCGCGTAACAATACATCCCGTCAAAAAATCGACCTTGACCCCAAGGTCGGAGTTCCGCTCGTCTTCTAGTAGTGATATGCCCGCGAATGGGTTGTGGCAGATGTGCCCAGAGCTTCGTCTGACAGTACGTCTGGGATCAGAAGGGCGTCAAAGTCGGCTGCGCTGATCGCGGCCATGTCATCTCCGATGATGACCCGAAGCTCCTTCACTGGACACTCATGACCAGTAGAGTAGGGTTGCTTACAACGGAAGCACAGACCCTTGCTTCGTAAGTCATTATACTCCTGGTTGGTAAGGCGGTGAGTAGAGGCATGTCGGTTGGTGCGTGGGCCCATAATGGGTGGGCGGGGTAGAGGAGGTGACGGAGATGGATGTTTAGACGGGGTAGGGAAATATTGTTGGTAAGGAGGCCTGGAGGGAGGCGATGGGGAAGGAATGTCGCAGGACATCGCTAGGAATTCAACCTCCACTAGTGGGGAGAGGGATATGGCTTGGTGGACCGTTAACGGTTGGAGGGTGCGGAGGCGGGCTCGAAAATGGGGTTGTAAGCCTTGCATGAAGTACCCCAAGTAATGGTCGGGGGGAAGACCTGGGATATGGGTGACCAATTCGATGAAGGCATCAATGTACGAGTCAATGGAGCCGGTTTCACGGACCCCGCAAAGGCGCTCGATCATGGGGTCGGAGTAGCGGTCATCATACCGCTGAATGAGGGCCTCGATGAGAGCTGTCCAAGCGAGGACGAGGGAGGACTGGCGGAGCCAGCGGACCCATCCATGCCGATAATCGCTGTGGAGACCCGTTGCGTCGGAGGAATCTGGTGAATGTCAAAATTGTTCGGCGCGGGCAATCCACCCGATGAGGTCAGTCCCGTTGAATGTGGGAATGTCGAGGTGTGGAAGTTGCGTAATATGCAATCCCACCAATGCGGATTCTTCGGGGGCCGCGGTGCTTGGTGATCCCAAGGCAGAGGCGGCAGTAGGTCCGGAGCTCTGGACGGGTTGCAAGTTGTGGAGCATGGCCAAAATCGAAGTGAACTGCTCGGCTTGGGTCTCGAGACGAGTGTTGATTGTGGTGAGGGCTTGCTTGAGGGCTTCCACGCGGGATTCCATCCAGTTCTTTGGCATATAAGGAAGAGTGCACAAGAGATGGAGGTTCACAGGAGGGTGTCGGAGCCGGCGGAGGTGCGCTAGCGGTCGTACGATCGCTGCAGAAAGACCGGAGCTGCTCTGGCGACGTAATGGAGTTGAGCTGGTGGAATGGAGCTGGCGGTAGGAAGAAGGCGGTAGCAGGCTGGGCGTCGAGGTGCGCTGGTGGTCTGGCGGTAGGAAGACTACGGGATCGGGACGCGCGGCTGGGAGCGGCGATGGGTTCCAAATCTCCGACCGGAGCTGGTCGGCGGACAGGGAGCGGCGATGGGCGGTGACACGCAGCAGCAGGCGACGGACATGCAGCCGACGGGACGCACTGGCCGCGCAGCAGGCGATAGAAGCTGGACGCGCAGCAGGCGACGGGAGCGGGACGAGCAGCAGGAGACGGGAGCTGGACGCACATCAGGCGACGGGAGCGGGACGCGCAGCAGGTGACGGGAGCGGAACGCGCAGCAGGCGACGGGAGCGGAACGCGCAACAGGCGACGAAAGCGGGGTGCGCTGGACGCGAGCGGCGACGGGATTGGGACGCGAGGCAGGCGACGATGTGCGATAATGAACACCGGCGGCTTGCGGGCGGTGAGGCAGGTCGGACCAAATATTACGAATAGGGAAGAACAAGGATACAATCACGAGGTATGCTCGTGCCAACTTCCGGAGACTGGTTCCTCCTTGAAGCTCCTCTCCAAATGAGAGTTCAAAACCTAGAAGATGAAAAGATGCAACTAAACTCCCAAGCCACCTCCTTATATAGGGAGTGGGAGCTCACACAATTTACCTAAAGCATATTAATTAAAATAGGAAATACACTGATAATAATACGCACGCGCGTAACAGTCTTCAAAGGGCCTTTCTGTTGTACATCTATCTTAACATTGTAAACTTAGATGAGAGATTTTGGTAATGTTGAAAGATACTTTCGAGGCTCCCGTAATTATGCAAAGTTAGATGGGAGTTTTTGTTTTTTGTAATTATTCCTTTATTTTCTCTCTAGCCTCATCATGCAGTAGTAACTCATACAACAAATATTCTCATTTGGTTTTATCAGAATCATGAATTGTTGATCTTTTATTTCTTGTTTAGGATGTCATATTGTCTAGAGCATCCATCGAGAAAGATGCTTTTGATGCCTGTTGAGCCATTTGAGGCTAATAAATCCTGCTACGTATGCTCTGAGGTAGATATGTCTCTCCCTCATCTCAAATTACTACTGCAAGTAAACGACATTTCTTAACAATCGTATGAGATATGGCATCACACCTTCTTACTTCTTTTTCATGTAACAGCAAATTTTACTGCTGGAGATTAACACTTGGACAACAAAATTGCGAGACTTTGTTGAGAAGATTGTCAGAAACAAGCTAGGCATGAATCTTCCAATTGTAATGCATGGAGCAAATCTTATTTATGAGGATGGTGATGATATAGAGGAAGATATTGCCGCCAATTATGCTCGAAATCTAGATAAGGTTTACTTTTTTTCTTCTTCTATATTTTCTGTTGTGAGTCATGTCATATGGCCATATGGGTGAGCATACTTATTATTAAATATTGTTCAATATATGTAAGTGCAGGTTTTAGCTGAGCTTCCTTCTCAGGTTACAAATGGAACAGTTCTCACAGTTGAGGATCTTCAACAAGAGTTGACATGCAACATTAATATCAAACACAGGTTTTTCCTTGGTGTTTTTTTTTTTGTATATTCCTTCATTTCTTTTCCAGTTATTACTGTTTTTTCAGTTCGCCCTCATAAACTATGGATGATCTCCATTTTTCATGACTTATTATGTGTCATTGATTTAAAATCTTCTCCTTTGCGATGCATTTAACTAATGCTCTTTCTGTTATTAATGAATGTTGCTGGTGTTTGAAAAGTTGGTGCGCAAGATAGACCCGCATGGGCGACCAAGATGATAGGAGCCTCAGATTGGGACCTCGTTCGTGGCCGTGAGAGATGGAAAGCAAGGTGTTAGATTTGTGAAGTGAGCTAGCGCCGGCGCTAGCGCTACCGCCGGCGGTAGTTCAGCTTTCAGGTGGCGTCTCCCGGATCTATAAATAGGGGTCAATCCCCCTTCAGAGCATCATCAAAGAGAAATGGAGACTTGAGCGGTCTCAATTTGGCGGTCTCAGTTAGAGCGAACTCGGAGTGAGTTCGGCAAGTGACCTAGAGCAGGTTTCTTGAGTGTGGGAGACCGCGAGCGCTAGGAGCTAGCGCGGGCGTTAGGAGGTAGCGTCGGCGGTAATGGAGAGGTGGAGAAGCGGACACTGTTCGTGACCAGTTTTTTTTCTTTGTATTCGGCTGTTGTAAACCAAGTTGTATGCAACTTGTATTCAGTCCTGTCTCTTGTAATTGTTGTAACTATTTGCCAAGCAATAAAGAGTTGTTTTTTGTTCATTCTTGGTGTGCTTGTCTCGGTGTTCCATTGATCTTGAAAACTTCACATGGTATCAGAGCCAGGTTGGAACAAGCAGTGAGTTACAAGCACTGAGCAACTAAGATGGACGACGGAGGAGATTATGCGAGAGGTCTTAACATTGAGTTGCTTACGCAGACAAACTTCAAGAAATGTAAGTCGTGTATGAAGAGCTACCTTTTTGGAGAGGACCTATGAGAGGTCGTTAGTGGAGATGAGCAAGAAGAAGTTGTAGCTGCTGATGGTAATGCTCAAGCTGCGAGAGCTTGGAGGAAGACAAACGCCAAAACAGAGTTCACTCTGAAGAGGGTTATTGCTCCTGACTTGTTCGACCACATCATGGGTTGCAAGTCAACATCTGAGATCTGGAAAGCCCTTGATGGGCTATTCAACAAGAAGAATGTAGCTCGGCTACAGTTTGTGGAGAATGAGTTGGCGCGGTCCACTCAAGGAGAGTTGTCGATATCCACTTTCTTCTTGAAGGTGAAGAACCTGTGTGCAGAGATCTCGGTCTTAGATCCTGATGAGCCGATCTCTGAGGCGAAGTTGAAGAGACACATGCTCTGTGGCCTGCGGAAAGTGTATGTTCCGTTTATTACCTCAGTGCAAGGATGGGCTACCCAACCCTCCTTACTGGAGTTAGAGAACCTGCTGTCGTCACAGGAGAGCTTGGCGAAGCAGATGACAAGAATGTCTATCTCAGGGGGAGATAGCGAGGTACTGTTCTCAAGAAATAAGAAGTCTTGGGATAAGAAGAAGAAAAACTCCAGAAATGGACCTTCAACATCCTCTCAAGTAAATAGAGGAAAGTTCCTTCCTGCTCGTAATGAGAGAAGGAGAACTCTTTGTTATGTATGTAAGAAGTACGGGCACATAACAAAGGATTGCCGGACAAATCTGAAGGTTAGTCACGTTGCTGAGAAAGAAGGAGGTCACTGGAGAGGTGGAGCGAGAGGTGGAGGTCACCAAGGTGGTGAGGACAAAGACAACTGCTTCCTGACTGAGATAACGACAACGTCTGTCGATGTCTTAGCCTCCATCAATTTTGAGAACGACTGGATTGTGGATTCCGGTTGTGGGCACCATCTCACTGGAGATGTGTCTAAGTTTGCCTCTCTGAAGGCATATGGAGGAACGAATGCCATCATCACCCTTACTTATGGAGGAAATAAGTATGCGCTGGTTCTGGTGGATGACTACACTCGCTGCACGTGGGTATACTTTCTGAGGGAGAAGTCAGAAGTGTTTGTGAAGTTCCAGGAGTGGAAGGAACTAGTGGAGAGGAGGCTGAACCTGAGGGTGAAGAAGCTAATGAGTGATAATGGGAGGGGGGGGGGGTGTTTACCTCTAACGAGTTTGCTTCTTTCTGCAAGAAATTCGGCATTCGGCGAGAGCTCTCTTGCGCTCATACCCCTCAGAAAAATGGGGTCGCTGAGAGGAAGATCTGTCATCTGGTGGAGACAATCAGGAGTTGGCTACATACCAAAGGGATTCCCAAGGCCTTATGGGCAGAGGGAATAGCGTGTGCAACCTACGTGATCAACCGGCTACCTCTGAGTCCTAACAGGATGGTGTCTCCACACCAGCTCATGTTCGGGGAGAAGCCAAATGTGGGTCACATGAGAGTTTTTGGTTCTACCTGCTTCGTGCACGTCCCGGATGCTTAGAGAACCAAGTTGGAGCTGAAAGCACGGAACTGTATCTTCATCGACTATGATCAGCGGAAGAAGGGTTGGAAGTGCATGGATCCGCAGACCCACAAGTTCGTCGTCTCGCGCGACATGATGTTTGACGAACTGATCTCGTAACAGAGAGTCTCCTCTGTGGTGCTGCCGGAGAGTGAAGGATCAAGCAGGAGAGAAGAGAGAGTCACTGAAAACTCTACTGTTGAGTTGGAGTTATCTCCAAGTGCCCCATCGCCATCTAGCTCAGGGGGAGCAGTGCTCCAAGAGATGATGAGAGAAGAGTTGTAGAGGAGGATTCTACCCTAGTGGTAGAAAGTGGCCAAGCCTTGAGGAGGTCGAAGCGGACCATCGTCCCGCCTTCTCGTTATAAGGAGGGGAACTTCGTGAGTTTGGTCTCTTGCTTCTTCGCAGGACCACTCGACGAGAGGGAACCTGCCCGCTTTGAAGATGCAGTTGGCATTAAGGAGTGAGATGTGGCTATGAATGAAGAAATGATAGCCTTGGAGAAGAATGAGACATGAGACCTTGTTCCCATGGTGGAGGGCATCAAGCCTGCCACCTGCAAGTGGGTGTACAAGGTTAAGAAGAGAGCTGGCAGAGGAGTAGAGCGGTAGAAGGCTAGGCTTGTCGCTCAGGGTTTCTCGCAAACCTATGGAGAGGATTACGAGGAGACGTTTAGTCCTGTGGCAAAGATGACATCGGTGAGGACGGTCATTGCTCTGGCAGCGTGTCGAGGGTGGAAGCTATGTCAACTTGATGTGAAGAATGCGTTCTTGTACGGAGAAATTGACAAGGACATATTCATTGTACAACCACCTGGATACGTGTCCAAGTCACAGCCACATCATGTGTGCAAGTTGAAGAAGGCCATCTACAGGTTGAAACAGGCACCGAGAGCCTGGTATGGGAAGATTGCGGAGTATCTGTAGTTTTGTGGTTAGGATGCCTCAGACTCAGACTCTAGCATGTTTGTGAAGAAGAGTGAAGATGTTCATGTGCTGGTGCTGCTGTATGTCGACGCATGATCGTGATCGGGAACAATAATGAGGAGGTCGCGACGCTGAGACAGTAATTATCGATTCAATTCGAGATGAAGGATCTTGGTGAACTCCACCATTTCCTTGACCTTCAAGTAGAGAAGAGAAGAGGCGGGCTGTTCATTTCCCAGAGGACTTACGCTGAGAAGATCGTCGAGAGATTCAGCATGAAAGAAGGGAAGAGCAGCTCCGTTCTACTGGAGGTTGGGCTGAAGCTTCGGAAGGAAGAAGGGAGGATTCTTCCTGATCGGAAGGTCTTCCGGGCACTGATGGGGAGTCTAATCTACCTGACTATTACAAGGCCTGACATCATTTTTGTCGTCGACCGAGTGAGTCAGTACATGCAGGAGCCGTGGAAGCCTCATCTGGAGGCAGCTAAAGGGATTCTGAAGTACGTGAAGGGAACCCTTGAGATGAGGTTGTCTTATGAAGAGAAGGCTGACTTCGAGATGCATGAGTACACGGATGCAGACTACGAAGGTGACGCTTATGATCGCAAGTCGACATCAGGTTACGTGTTTCTATGTGGATTTGCTGCTATCTCGTGGTTTAGCAAGAAGTAGGATTCTATCTCTCTTTCCACCATTGAAGCTGAGTACAAGGCGTCGTGCTTAGTAGCTCAAGATTGTGTCTGGCTGAGGAGGCTGGTGGAAGATGTGGACGAGAATGTCAGTGGACCTACGGTTCTTCGCGGTGACGACGAGAGCTCCTTGAAACTGGTAACCAACCCAGTGTGTCACGCAAGAACAAAGCATATATAGATCGAAGATCACTTCATCAAAGAAAAGGTGTTGGGTGGCTTGATTGCGGTAGAGCATGTGTGGAGCGAAGACAACATTGCAGATATATTCACGAAGTCCCTTTCTGCGGGGCCGTTTGGGAAGCTTCGCTCGCTGCTCGGAGTTGTTGACAGAGCTCATTTCAAAGGGGAGTGTTAGATTTGTGAAGTGAGCTAGCGTCGACGGTAGCTCAGCTTCCAGGTGGCGTCTCCCGGATCTATAAATAGGGGGTCAATCCCCCTGTAGAGCATCATCAAAGAGAAATAGAGACTTGAGTGGCCTCAATTTGGCGGTCTCAGTTAGAACGAACTCGGAGTGAGTTCGGCAAGCGACCTAAAGCAGGTTTCTTGAGTGTGGGAGACCGCGAGCGCTAGGAGCTAGCGCAAGCGATAGTGGCTGAAGCGGTCTGGCGGTCTGCAACCTACGGTCTCGTCAGTGGAGTGTGCGAGCAGAGAGCTCGCGGTCTGAGAGCTAGCGCGGGCGTTAGGAGGTAGCGCCGACGGTAGTGGAGAGGTGGAGAGGTGGAGAAGCGGACACTGTTCGCGACTAGTTGTTTTTCTTTGTATTCGACTGTTGTAAACCAAGTTGTATGCAACTTGTATTCAGTTTTGTCTCTTGTAATTGTTGTAACTATTTGCCAAGCAATAAAGAGGTGTTTTTTGTTCATTCTTGGTGTGCTTGTCTCGGTGTTCCATTGATCTTGAAAACATCACAGAAGGAGGTTGCAGTTCCCTTGCTTAGATCCGCGGGAACCTATGGTAGATGCTTGGAGCGGGAGGAGTCCGGCGAGAGAGAGATCCGGCGGACTGCAGGGAGCGCATGCGGCTATGGGATTGCGTCTTCCTTAGGGCACGGCGGGATTTTTAGGGAGAGAGAGAGAGAGAGAGAGAGAGAGAGAGAGAGAGAGACTTTTGAATAATAATTGCTTCCTTTTCATTTCTATCCATCCCTTCCTAATACCTTCCTAATTAGGAAGGATCAAATTGTACAAGTCAAGTTAAGTTCCCAAATAAAAAGTGCGACATGAAATAAAATGACAATAAAAGTCGCATGCCCCTCCATTTTAGGAGCAAGCCAGTATACGACAAAAAATATATACTATCCAAACAATTATGATTTATATAAAAATATGGATATAGATAAATCTTAATTGATCGAAGAAATCTCTGATTTAGCATCCAGCTGCTCCATTTTGGGCATGGTGTGCACAAATGTGATGCTCAACAGCATTTTCTAAGTTAGATTAATTCTACTGGCCCTCTCCACAGCCAACCTTACCTCCTTTACTTCCGACCGGCACTAGAGCATAAGCATTAGCTCTCCTTGAAAAGAAGGTGATCCAGCTGCACCTTTCAGTATGGCTACTACCTTGCCACAACCTCACTCCAGTCACTAGCCCCGCCTTCGGCTTCCCTCTCCTTGCTGTTAAGGTAACAACTTTGGGCATGACCAGCTCCCATAGTGCGACAGGCGGTGTGTACAAGGTTTGGGAACTAATTCACCACCGTATCGTTGACCGGCGATTACTAGCAGTTCCGGCTTCATATTCTAAGTTATATCAACCCTACTGGCCTTCTCCACAGCCAACCTCAGCTCCTTCACTTCCGACCGACATGAACCTTAAGCTTGCAAGAGAGAAGGAAATGTTATGGGCATTGAAGCATATGTGATGCGCACGCTAAGGTTGTGGGCATGAGATTCGTGATACCAAATTATGCTGTGATTGGATCATATTGGAGAAACAAGGAAGCACACTTTAAGAAAACACGCGATTTTATGCAGTTTATTTTATTTTTCATATGTAAATTAGAAATCTTGTACAACTATGAATGATGCGTGATTTTATTTCTATACATATGATTCGTGATCGCAGGGAAGAGTTCGACGAAGAAAAAGACCCCGATGGGATGGTTTTATCCGGATGGAGCGGACGTCTTAACAGCAACGAGGTCGCAAGCAACGGGGAGAGCAACATATCGAGCACACCTTCAGCTGCAGCAGACGCGGAAAATGCCGACGGTCCCGATGTCCCAGAAAAACCTCATTCTGGGACCAAGAGAAAAATATCGGAGGTGGAAGAATCCTCCGACAACTCGGAAAATCCGTCCTCAAAATCGAACCCGTCGGATCGAGAAAATCCTCATCAAATCGATGACAGCAACGACGGCGACGACGATGAGATCGTGATGCTCGTCGCTCTTCCTGAACCTGGCAAGAAAAAAAGGATCCAGACTGCGGATTGAGAAGTGTTCATTGCTCATCCGACGGAGGTAATTTTCATCTCTAACACAATTTCTCTTTGTCATTCATCTGATGTTGGTTCTGTAGGTTTAAGTTGTGATGGAATCAATTTATATTATAATTAGTATTTTAGGGCTTTGTTTGCGGCGAGGGCTGCGCGTCGAATCTAAATGTAATGGCAGGTTTTTTGTGAGGGCGTTTTCGGCCACCGCACGGTAATATTGTTCTTCTTCACGCATCGTTATTAGAGACTCTGTTTGGGAGAGGTGCGAGTGTGGTGGCGGTGCTGAACACGGTTTTGAAAAATATAGGTAATGTTTGGATAGTTGTGGCCGTCGTGAGGTTAGACGTTAGTTATTGGCTGCAAATAACCGATAGGTGTTGAAGTTGTCATACTTAAAACTATTTTTGTGCATGCATGTTATGAAATATATATTTACAGGGGCAGTTTTGTAATTTAAAAAAATAGAAAGAATTAGGCTGTGTTTGTTTCTGAGTTTTTCCTCCATTTCCGGTGGGGAAAAAGTCTTGCCGCTGAAAATATCTATTTGGTAAACCTTCGTTCTTTATTCCCAACGCTTAAAAACGTCTTTGTTGGCCTTCAACGCTATCGTAGTCTTCTCCCCCGTTTTCACAGCTCTCATTCCTAACGCTCCAAAATGCCACCGCCGAAACAAACAGTCTTAGGCCTGTTTGGGAGAGCGGTGGAAAAAGGAGTGGTGATAAAATGAGGGTAGGAAAAGAAGCTATTGGAAAAGGTTCATTGCAAATAAAAATCTGTTTGGATGAACTCCGTTTACAGAGCTTTTCAGAAAGGAGAAAAAATATAATAAATTGTCTGACAAAACTGGACATTAGATTCCAAAATGCCAATTTTGGCCTTCAATGTCATCGTAGCCCCCCTCCTTCCAATCCCACCCTCTAAAATGCCGTTGCTGAAACAAACTGAGACTCAATTGCATTTGCATTGTATAAAATGCACTAAAATAGGGTTTAGAGGTTATTTTGTGATGTGTAATGCCCAGGTTGTATTTAGTTAGCCGTAAATTAAGAAATCTCAGTATTAATTAATCTTAAATTATTATTATAATAATTGCTTATATGTGTGTGCTCGATAACCTATCATCGATCCGGCTACGACCCGGGCAAATTTTTTGCGCATGTCGCTTGAAACCGAGCCAAGTAGCCAACTCGATATTGCCTAGAGCTTACATGGGTTTCAAAGAAAAACATCAATATTACCCTAAACCCTTATCAGCCATATGATAGAAAAAAAAGGCAGTTATTCGCAAATCACATTTGTCTATTCATAGATTTTGTCTATTCGCAACTCTAAAGGAAGTCAAATTTGTTATTCGCAGATATTTTTGTTATTCACAGAATAGTACAGAAAATTAAAAAAAAATTTGTCGTCCACTTTGCCTTCCTCACTACAAGGAGAGAGTATTTCTTCCTCACCACAAGGAGAGTATTTAAATCGCATGAAGAATGAAGAAATCGTCTTTCTAAATCTTCCCAAATATTTTTTGAAATGGCAATCGCATAAACAATGAAGAAATCGTATGAGATTTATGGTTTGCGAATAAAATCGTATGACATTTATAAACTCAAATAAAATGGAAAAATATTAATCTACGGATAGACATTTATGATTTGCGAATAACAACAGTTAAAAAAAACTCAAATAAACATGTTTTTATGGTCATACGATTTATGATATTTATAAACTCAAATAAAATGAAAAAAATGTTAATTAGCGGATAGACATTTATGGTTTGCGAATAACAACCGCAAAAAAAAAAATCAGAAAGCAGCAGTGTCCAAACGTGTTGTTTTTTATGCCTAAAATTATACATAATAAAAGCACCGCAATTTTGGCTATGTGCACCACAATTTGTACGAGTTATTACGCGTCTTTTGAAAATACGCTTTGTACATGCATTTTTAGGAAAAGTGTTCAGCACGACTTTCGTGTTGAACACTTTTCCTAAAAATGCATGCACAAGGCGTATTGCCGCCCGGATTAAAACATGAGCGTAACTATAGCGAATTTTTAGAAATACATCATGTGCGTGCATTTTTAAAAAAAGTGTTTAACACAAAAGTTGTATATCTCGACAAAATCTACAACTTTCGTGTTGAACACTTTTCCTAAATATGCATGTACAAAGCGTATTTCCAAAAGGCGCGTAAAAATGCTGTGCACGTAACCAAAACTGCGGTGCTTTTAACAATTCCCAAAAATTACTATCGTCGAATACTATACATTATGGCTATTAGACAAATATATAATAAATTTAATTTGTTTATTTATTTAGGGCGGTCATTATGGTTCCGTTTGGCGCGGCGGTCGTGAAAGTTGTTAAGAACCATTGTGCCTGTCATGCTGAAGGGATCCTATTCATCAATCGCGCGCTCTGTAGATATCAACTGCAAAAATTCGTGAATACTAGTAAAATATTAAATTATTTTTTATTATTCATCAAAATAGATTAAATTTATTTATTAAAAAAAAAATAGTACAATGGTATTAGAATTAAAATAGCTTTTCTTTAACCCTTGCTTGGATGGAATTAGAATTGAAATAAGGAATTGAGAACAATTTAGGGTTCCTCATGAATTGCCTAAATTCTAATTTTGCTGTCGAGCTCAACAATGGAATTGAGCATGCGGAAATAGAAATATAGAATTGATAAATTCTACTATTCTGAAGGTAATTATTGGAGATCCGATGATCAATTCGACAAACTATCGCCAGAAGTCACGCGGTGAAGAATAATTCGACAACTTTCATTTTTTCGAGGACGCTGGTTCATCCTTGCGGAAGATTCGACAATCAGATCGACGAACCATCACTGCTTGCAGTTTTTTCGACTGATGATAGAAGATTGCCCAAAAAATTGATGACAATTTGACGACTTCCATTTTTTGTTGACAATGATGGTTTGAGGGAGAGATTGTTGCACACCCGACCGTCGGATCGATGAATCGTCACAACAAACAGTCGTGGAATGAAGAGAAGAATCTACTCTAATATTTTGAAGATGATCCAACAACTTAATGACAATTTCAACGTTCACGAAATAAGATCGACAAACTGTCACCACAAGTGACATCGAGATGTTGAGAAGAAGTACCCATTAAATTTTGAGGACGATCCGATAACTTCCATTTTGGCGAGGCGATTGCCACCATCCGGTGGCTACATCCGGTCAGCTTTTTTGGCGAACGAACCGAATGAACAAACTATGAGAACGTTAGCCGCCCAAGACCGCAAGAAACATAGAGAAAATATCACATTTAATAATTGGAAGAATGCCTTGCATATATTCCAACACCCCGACTCCATCCAAAAGAACGAACCCTAATAGATTATAAAAGAGGATATAAAAGAAGAGCGATCTTCTTCAGCAGAATTGTTGTCAGGCAAGAGACGCTGTCCGCAGACCTGAAATAGATGTAACAAGGACACGACAATCTCGCAAGCGGGCCTAAAATAGTTGTAACCAACAATCTTGTCGGCGGATCTAAAATAGTTGTCACTAGCACGACAATCTCATCAGCGAACCTGAAATAACCTCAACTGACCTACAACGACATTCTTCGAATCGGAGTTGTAGGGGAGAGAAAATGTCCGGAAAGTTCTAAGACTTATTTCTCTCTAGTCTCTACTAATGGTCTTATCAATGGAAAATTTCACAAAAGAACCCTGCTAGAAATCGCGGGAGAGGGACTTTTAAGATCATAAATGATCATTTTTTTTGTCCACAAATTGAGTCAAGTGATCCTAAAAATGATCATTTTAGGATCATGAAAAGATCGTAGCCGATATCTCCGGAAAGTGGACCCACTAATTTCTCCAATAGATGGCCGCATATGCTCCTAGCCCTAATTTTCGTCGAATAATGGGAACGAAACCATGGGCTTGAGGTCATTGTTTTCTAAGGAAATTGATGAGCCTCAAAATGTTTGAAACTAACTACTCAATTAATATAAGGGTTAATTACTGGGACCTTCCTTGGGAGCTTGCATAATTGCATAAACCACCCCCTATGCTTTGAAATTACAAAGACCTCCCCTACAAGTTTGGTTTGTTTACAAATTCCCCCCTTAAAGTCCAAATTACCCTCTCATTTTAAGAAAAATACCAATACAATCCTTAAGGTAGATTATAGCATGCTTCCACCCTGGCTTGGATTTGGCAGGGCTTCCGCTCGAGAATTCGTGGGCTCGAGAATTCGTGGGCGGTGGAGTAGGCATCGGCGACTTCACGAGGACTTGCTAATAGGGCATCAACGACTGTTCTGATGCTGATAGAGCTTTGGCTCGAGACGACTTCCGCGGCAGATTAGGGCATCGGCGACTTCGGCGATGGAACGGGGGAGTTTGTGCACAGACCAAACTTGTAGGGGAAGTCTTTGTGATTTCGAAACAGAGGGGAGGTTCCAGTAATTACACAAACTCGCATGGGAGGTCCATGTAATCAACCCTTAATATAATTTATACTCGAAATTGCGTGGCAAAAACCTGCTTAGCGAAAAAAAATCTAGCAAATTTTATTATAATGATAATTATATACAACTTAAGCAACCCGGAATAAGATTAGGCTTCGGCCGAGGAAGAGATTTTGCTACAAAACATTACGAAAAAGCTAAGAATAAATACTTGCCTCGGCGTTCAATGTCTGCAAGACTCCAGGTTTCTCTCGAAAACAGCTGGAAGCTAAAATCTGCCATGAAGCAACATTTGTCTTCAAAATCAATAAGTGTTAAAAACAAAATTCTCAAGTACGCCAAAATCACGTAGCTTTAGAACAATTACCGGGACATACGTTCGTCTGCGCCTTCAAAAAAACTCGTCGAATAACTCAATGTGTCGAAATTGTAAGCATTAGAGCGAATAAATCTCCTCTTCTATCCGGTCCTTCGAGCAGACGATGCTTTCGGAATTTGATCCTCCTACATTTGTATTCATCAATCATAATTCTAATAAAGTATGATTTTGATACAAATATTGCCTGAATTAATATACTTGTAAAAGATGGTTGAAACAGGGACCTGGTAAATTTGATGATAAAGCCATGGCATCCTTGGAGTTCCTATTGGATGCTGCTCATATTGAACCTGTGATAGCAGATATTGTTAGGTGCAAAGTTACCATAAAATTTACACAAAATAGAATACTTACCAATAAAGTTCATGCTTGTGTAAGAATTCCAATTGGTGCTAGAAGGCTCCGTTTGGCACGGCGGTGGCGGTCGTGAACGCGATGGTTATGAACTGTCGTTCGTGAACGCCCGACCTCACCTAAGGAACTTCATCCGCTTTTATGTTGAAAACTAGTTTTCTTTTCTTGGTGACGGTTATGCCCATGGTCTTGCCAAACATGCATTCTATGATGATGGCGACTCATCGGAGCAAAAACGCCACGCCAAACGGAGCCTTATTGGAGAGGGATAAGGTCTAAATAGTGTACACAAGACAACATGAGATTCAAAATGTGAGACTAAATATTCCAAAACGCACCCCCACGTCCACGGGAAAATATGCCCCCTTACGCGATGAAACGCATGATATATGGAAGAACGAGAGAGAGAGGAGCGCGATCTAAGCATGCTCTAGTACCGTGTTATAACTCAAGCATCCAACCTAAGATCAATCGGTATTAGATGGATAGGAATAAGATCTAATAAAATACCCAAGGCAACATGAGATTCTAACATGAGAGAAAACATTCCAACATGCCCCCTCACATGCACGAACACGTGGAACATATGCCCCTCGGATGACGGAACACTTGAGACATGGGAGAGCGAGAGAGAGGAACACGAGCTAAGCATACTATGATACCATGTTAGAACCCAAACATTTAACCTGGAATCAATTGATTGTATGTGAAGAGGCCCAAGGTCTAATGAAGTACCCAAGGCGCAATGAGATCCCCAATGTGAGACTAAATATTCCAAAATGCCCCCTCACATATAGGAACACATGTAGCAAATGTCCCTTCAAGTGAAGGAACATTGGGGAGCATGTGACAACTAGAGAGAGAGAGGGGAATGCAAGCCAAATCTGCAATGGTACATTTTAGAATACAAACAACCACCTTAAAACCAATTGTTACTTTGTGGAGAACCTTAAGGACTAATAAAATATACAATGCAACATGGGATTTTCAATTATTTGAGTAAATATTCCAACATACACGGTTACCGACATCCAGTCAGATGAGCCGGAATGGCAGGTGTATTCCAAAAGGGCTCGCGCGAGACAAGGCGACAGCACCAAGCCCCGCTCCGAACCGGGCGGTTTGGAGGAGACCGTCTAAGGGGCCGATCGACCCTATTTATCTGTCCAACCTTTTTATTTCGTTATGTATTTTATTTTGGAACTCTTGTTGGTGTATGTGGTGGTTTCCCCCTATATAAGGGATCACCTAGGGTTATGTTGTTATCTTTGGATCAATTGACTTAGGAGGGGGCTGCTCCCCTTGTCTCTCTCTTTTCTCTATTCCTCTCCCTCTTGTTTCTCTCCCCCTCTCTCCCTCTATTTCGTCCGCCCGTCTACCTTCTATCGCCACCGATACCGCCCGGCGTCAGCCCCGGCGTCAGCCCGTCCGCTATCGCCTTCCCTGTCGGCGATCCGTTACCGGCAGCGGTAACATTGGTCCGACCTGCCATCTCCGCCCGCTACTTCTCAGCCGCCGGAACCATAATGGCCCCCAACACCCGCCTTCACCCCGCCGACTCCTCCAACGCCGACGACAACGCACAGCTTGCGGACAGCGTCGCGCTCCATGGCTCCCAAATCTCCAGCCTTCAATCCATGGTGGAGGCCATCCTCGCCACGCAAACCGCGCTCGTAGCGACTCAAAACCAGATCGAATCGCGGCTTGATGCCCTACAACCCTCGTCGTCCACACCGCCACCATTGTCGACCCCGGCGGACACGGCGTCGGTGCTCGGCACCCCGCCTCCCCCTCCCACGACCGGCTTTCGCGCGCCGGTGGCGTTCCAACAGCCCCCAGCGAACCCCCTTGTCATCGCTATTCGCACCCCAATGGCGATGGATGTTCCCCCGTTCTCCGGGACGGACCCTATGGGATGGATTGCCCGTACGGAGCAATATTTCGACCTCAATGGTACCCCCCCGGCGGATCGCGTCGGCACCGCCATGGTGGGCATGGATGGATCGGCCCTCCACTGGGCTCGTTGGCTTCGCCAAGTACAACCCCTCATTCCGTGGCATGACTTCAAACACGAAATGATTAGCCGTTATGACTCTCGCTACACCGGCTCCGCTATCGAACGGCTGTGCTCCGCCCGCCAATCAACAACGGTGGACGCCTACATCGATGAGTTCGTCGCTCTCGTCACACTGGTTCCCGGCCTCCCGCCCGACCATTACCTGGGATTCTTCCTGCAAGGTCTCCTTCCAACTATCCGCTCCCGCATTCGGACTCATCACCCGCGCACAGTCTCGGAAGACTTGGAACTCGCCCGTGCGGTCGAAGCGGACATCGGCCCCCGGCACTCCGGCCCACCCGCCTTCCGTCATCCTCCAGTGCGGGACACCGGTCCTCGACCGGCCCCCGGGGCCCACGTTCGGCCGGCACGCCCGGACGGACCCAACCTTATCTCCACCGTCGACTACCATGACCTTCGGCGCCGCGGGTTATGTTTCCGCTGTCGCCAACCATACTCGCCTCAGCATGTTTGCCCGGTCAAAGAATTCCATGCGATCTTCAGCGACAGCGAGGGGTACGCCATCACCGAGGACTTGCCACCCTTGGAGCCACCACCAGACCCACCTTCGGCCGACCGTGACGACGCCCCCCTCAACGTGTTGGAACTGCCCTTTTATTTCGTGGGGGGATTAACGGGGCCCCGCACCATGAAGCTGGCCGGCGAACTACACAACCGCCCCGTCATCGTGATGGTAGATAGCGGGGCGAGTCACAACTTCATGTCCTCCCATCTGGCGCAGGAGCTCGCCATTCCGGCGGATCCGTCACCAGATTTTTCGGTGTGCTTGGGCGATGGCCGCCGCCGGCCGACCTTGGGCCAATGCCGGGATGTTACCTTGACAGTGGGGCCGTGCCGGGTCACGGATGACTTCTACATGTTCGAACTTGGAGGCCTCGACGCGATTCTCGGCGTTGCTTGGCTCGAGACACTGGGGGACGTCCGAGTGAACTGGGCCTCGATGACGATGGATTTTCAACTGCAGGGTCGACAGTGTCGTTTGGTGGGTGACCCTACCCTCCTACGCTCACCGCTGTCATATCGGGCGATGTCACGCGTCGCCGACGTCGATTTCTCGGCCTGGCTATGGCCCCTCCAGGCGACCCCTCCCGCAGAGACCGCCTCCATCAAGGACGACATGGGCGCCGTCATTGCGGACTTTGAAGACATCTTCACCGCACCCTCGGGCCTTCCGCCCTCCCGACCGACCGATCACGCCATCGTTCTCCATCCGGGGTCGTCTGCGGTGTCAGTACGGCCCTACCGTTACGGGCACGCCCAAAAGGACGAGATAGAAAGACTCGTTCAAGAGATGTTGTTGGGCGGAATCATACGGCCCAGTGCGAGCCCTTTCTCCAGCCCGGTGTTACTAGTCCGCAAGAAAGGTGGCAGTTGGAGGTTCTGTGTGGACTACCGGGAGCTCAACAAGGCCACTGTTCCGGACAAGTATCCTATCCCGGTGATCCAGGAGCTCCTGGATGAGCTACACAGCGCAAGTTTCTTCACCAAGCTGGACCTCCGGGCCGGCTACCATCAGATTCGGGTTCGGCCAGAGGATGTGCCAAAGACGGCGTTCAGGACACACGACGGGCACTTCGAGTTCTTGATCATGCCGTTTGGGCTCACCAACGCCCCCGCAACATTCCAAGCAACCATGAACGAGATCTTTCGGCCCGTTCTGCGTAAGCATGTCCTAGTTTTTTTTGATGATATCCTTGTCTTCAGTCACACTTGGCAGGACCACCTCCGTCATGTTCGGGAGACGTTCACCACCCTCCGCCTACATCACCTCACGGTCAATCGCAAGAAGTGCACCTTCGGCACGGTGACGGTTAGCTACTTGGGCCATACTATTTCGGCCCAAGGCGTGGCCATGGATGAAGACAAAATTCAGGCGGTGCTGCGATGGCCGACCCCCGCCTCCTTGCACGACGTCCGGGCTTTCCTCGGCCTGACGGGATACTACCGGCGCTTCATCAGAAATTATGGCGGCTTGGCCCGCCCCGTCACTCAGCTGCTGAAGAAATCCGAGGAGGGGCCTTTCACCTGGCCACCGGCGGCCATGGAGGCCTTCACGGCGCTCCAGTCTGCCTTGGTCCACGGCCAGATTTTAGCCATGCCGGACTTCCACCAGCCGTTCGTCGTCGAGTGTGATGCCTCGGGCACAGGCGTCGGCGCCGTCTTGATGCAGGCCGGCCGGCCAATTGCCTTTTATAGTCGGGCGTTCTCCACTGCGGTGCGCAGCCGCTCGGCGTACGAGAACGAGCTCATGGCGCTGGTCTTGGCGGTCCAACACTGGCGGCCTTATCTCTTGGGGCGGCCCTTCGTCATTCGCACCGACCACCGCAGCCTTCGTTATTTACTCCAACAAAAGATAGCCACGCCAACGCAGCAGGTTTGGGTGGCCAAGCTACTCGGCTACGACTTCACGGTGGAATTTCGTCCGGGTAGGACGAACCGGGCGGCCGATGCGCTCTCCCGTCGCCCGCACGCGCCTGAATTGACAGCCATCTCCCGGCCGGTGTAGGACGACGTCGCGGCCATTCAACATGAGGTGGACCGGGACCCTCAGCTTCAGGATATTCGGGCCGCCTTGTTGACCGACCCCTCGTCCCGGCCGCCTTTTACACTGATCGGGGGCCGCCTCTTCCATCGGGACCAACTCGTTCTATCTCCATCATCGGCATTGATTCCGGCTCTGCTAGCGGAATTCCACTCCACCCCGTCAGGCGGCCACGCGGGTGCGTATCGGACGTACCGTAGGTTGGCGGCCTCGCTCTTTTGGCCCCACATGCTTCGACAGGTGAAAGCATACGTGGCGGCCTGCCTACCATGTCAGAAGGCCAAATACGAGACGTTGTTTCCAAGCGGCCTCCTGCAGCCTCTACCGACTCCGGAGCGTGTCTGGGAGGACATCGCTATGGACTTCATCACCCGGTTGCCCCGCTCCAACGGCTTTGATTGCATCTTGGTGGTCGTGGACCGCCTCACGAAATACGCGCACTTTGTCCCGCTCCGCCACCCCTACACTGCGGCGTCGGTGGCCGACAGCTTCATCGCGGAGATCGTCCGCCTTCATGGGTTTCCCCGTTCGATCGTTAGCGATCGTGACCCACTTTTTCTCAGCAGCTTCTGGACTGAGTTGTTCCGTCTGCAGGGGACCCAACTTCGGATGAGTACAGTCTATCACCCGCAATCGGATGGTCAATCCGAGGTACTCAACAGGTGCTTGGAGACATACTTGCGCTGTTTCATCGGGAAGCGGCCCGGTTCGTGGACCAAATGGCTTGGATGGGCAGAGTACTCCTACAATACCGCATACCATATTACCATCACGCCGCCAACACTTCACCATTAGAGACGGTATATGACCGACCACCGCCGTCCGTGCTCCGCCATTTACCCGGGGAATGCCCGGTGGCGAGTTTGGCGGATCATCTCCACGATAGGGATGTCATCTTGGACAGCTTAAAGCACCATCTTCGACGAGCTCAGGCAAAGATGGCGTCTTTTGCCAACCGGAAACGCAGGGACCTTCAATTCCAGGTGGGCGAGCGCGTGTTCATTAAACTCCACCCCTATCGACAGCTTACGGTGGCCCGACGCACTTGCCCCAAGCTCGCGCCGCGCTTCTTTGGACCGTTTGAGATTCTCAGCCGCATCGGAGCCGTGGCCTACCGTCTCCGCCTTCCGGACACCGCGCGCATTCACCCCGTGTTTCATGTATCACAACTTCGGCGCGTCATCGGCGATCATCCCGTCTCCGACCACATCCCACCCGACTTGGACACGACCATCTCCGACCCCCTCTATCCGGAAGCCATTATTGATCAACGCAAAGTCCACGACCGGAGCAGCCCAACCAGAGGAAGTGTGGGTGGCTTGGCGGAACCGGCCCCGCAACGCCGCGACTTGGCTCCTTCGAGATGATTTTCGCCGCCAGTTTCCCGATTACTGCCTTGAGGACAAGACCAATTTTCCAGATGGCGGTATTGTTACCGACATCCAGTCAGATGAGCCGGAATGGCAGGTGTATTCCAGAAGGGCTCGCGCGAGACAAGGCGACAGCACCAAGCCCCGCTCCGAACCGGGCGGTTTGGAGGAGACCGTCTAAGGGGCCGATCGACCCTATTTATCTGTCCAACCTTTTTATTTCGTTATGTATTTTATTTTGGAACTCTTGTTGGTGTATGTGGTGGTTTCCCCCTATATAAGGGATCACCTAGGGTTATGTTGTTATCTTTGGATCAATTGACTTAGGAGGGGGTTGCTCCCCTTGTCTCTCTCTTTTCTCTATTCCTCTCCCTCTTGTTTCTCTCCCCCTCTCTCCCTCTATTTCGTCCGCCCGTCTACCTTCTATCGCCGCCGATACCGCCCGGCGTCAGCCCGTCCGCTATCGCCTTCCCTGTCGGCGATCCGTTACCGGCAGCGGTAACATACACCCTCACATGTAGGAACACGTGTAACAGACGTCACTTCACGTGACGGAACATGTGAGAACAAGAGAGCATAATGTGAGTCAAATCTGTATTGATACCATGTTAGAATCCAACCATCAAACCTAAAACCAATTGTGAGAATCCCAAGATCTAATAAAATATACTCTCAATGCTGGACTAAATATTAGAACATATAGTGATCAAGCATAAATTATCGCATCGCAGAGTTCTTAAACCAGAAACCTGAAACAAATTGCCGGGCTGCAATCTCGCTTGACCTCCCATTTGCTCTTGGTTCACATGCATGCCGAAGTGTGCGCCAAATGAAAGCTCGTTCTGGTTAACTTCTTCCTGCAAAGAATGAAAAATGCAGGCCTATATATTGGCTTCACTATTTCCAAATTTTCAGAGAATGGGAAGACTTGACAGATAACAAACCACTAAATTAATGCCCCCTTGTAATCCAATATGAGCATCATGATTTAAACTAGTTGAACCAGCTTCCAATGCCTGGTTCTCATTCTGAATCAGAGACGACCTTAGAAAATCCTGATCAAGAGACGATAAGCAATACCGAGATCAACGAGAAATGGTAACTCAGTATGTTATGTAATTGTTTACCTGCTCCTTGTTCGTCCGAGCCAATGTCTCCATATTAGATTCGTTCGCCTTTTTTGGCGGCCTACCTCTTCGCTTTGCTTGCAGAGAATTTGCGCTCTTCTTACTCTCCGAGATGCCAAATTGCGATGCCAAAAGATCCTGAACGCATTGAGTGGGCTGCATTTCGAAAGAAAGGAGCCTCGGTTGCCTGTCTCGGCATCCTGGATCATCTAACAGAAACTTCTCGAGCTCTCTTATCAGCTTCGTAGCAACCTGGTACCTGTCTTCTGATAAGAATCCAACTTCCACAAGTTGAAGGAAACGGGCGGATAAATGATCATGTCTCTCCACTAGGTTGTCGGGTACTATATCGTCAGTATAATTAGCCAGAATATGCAATCTCTTACAGTCCTTCTTCCAGCGATTAAGTATATATCGATGCGGAATCTCGAAAATTTGTTGCAACTTGAACACTGATAACGAATGACGACATAAAATTCCGTTAAACTGAAAAAAGCCGCATATGCATTGAACATCTAGTTCTTGTGGGTTGTAGTAAACCTCGTAATCCATACTCTCGGTTTTCTTACCATTTTCAATGTAAGAGCATTCTTTTACCTCGAAGATATGAATAGGTCCATCAATCTTAACTGGTGTAGCATGGCAGTACATTGTGGCTTTCAGTTCATCTTGGAACTTTTGGAACATGTTGATGGTGTAGATTTTGGATAGCTGCTCTTCCATGTAAAATTTTGATGCAATCAGAGGTGTCTTGTGAAGTGATTCAGAGTCAGCTTGTGCTTCCTTCTTGAACCTACTTTGAACTATGGTTTCGTATTTAGTGAAAAAGTGCTTTATGGTTGTCCTCGGATACACGGTTCCATCGAAGAAGGAACTTAAACTCTCACCGCGGCGGGCAACAGACATGCCAGCCCAAAATGTATCTTTAAGAAAAAGTGGAACCCATGCGCGTCGATTATCATACAATTCAACGAGCCATTCGTTACCTTCAAGCACAAATTTTTGGATCATTTTCTTCCATTCGTCTTCAAACTCATAAGCCTGCAATGAATCATATGCAAGTCTCTTGAAATCCTTCTTAATTGCTTTGAACTCTTCATGTCCCCTTAGCTTTTCAGGCACCTTCTTCATTACATTGTATAAGCATAGACGATGTTTGGTTTCCGGCAAAACAAGTGTGACAGCTTCCTGAATAGCTTTACATTGGTCTGTGATGATAGCATTCGGGGGGAAATTCATCATGCATGTTAACCACGTCTTAAACAACCAAATATATGTGTCAACTGTTTCGCTCGAGAGCAATCCGCAACCCAGTAGCAAGTTTTGACCGTGGTGGTTTGATCCAATAAAAGATACGAGTGGCAAATCATACTTTTCGGTCAAGCAGGTTGTATCAAATGTAACAACATCCCCGAAATACTGGTTAGCAGCTCTCGACCTTGCATCAGCCCAAAACAAGTTCCGCATTCGACCGTGCTGATCCAAATCGACCGAGTAAAAGAACCTCGGGTTTTTATTCTGCATCCGTGCGAAAAATTGATGAATGGCTTCATCATCCCCTTCCCCAAGCTTCAATCTCCCTATTTCAGTAGTGTTTATGCCGCATTCCTTGTCAACCACATCTGAATTTCGCTGGTCACCTTGTTGTGTCAGATTCATTGTGTGCACCATCTTCTGGTAACATCTCAAGAATTGCGCGGTCGATGGATTGAGCGGGTGATTGTGCTCGAGTTTCGATTCAACAACATGCAGCAAGCCATCACCCCAGAGCTTCACTGCGACCATAGCCTCACAATTGGTCTTTGCGGACTGTCTCGCTAGGTAGCACGCATCTGCTCGTCCTCTGCCGCCTCTAGAGCACCCAAGAATCAACCTCCTGCATACTCCGGATTTCGAGAAAGATGACTTTTTGACAGCCACGCCGAACCCTACTCGAAACGCATACTGTTTAAAGAAGTTGGAAGCTTCATCATATGTTCTAAAAACCATTCCCACCCGAGGTATTTTATCGTCGCCATTCGGTCCAACCGCATCTATTTTTTCCTCTCCATCGGCATGATCAGAAGTGGTAGTTACTATCACCTTTATCCCATCCTTTTTAGAAAAATCCTTCAAAGAAATGAAAAATATGTAATCAAGAGAGAACCCACAGAAGAAGAAAAAACTACTTTGCTGGATTTTTTTGTGTGTTGAACAATTTAGGCTGAGTGTACCGGAGATTCATTGGCATCTGAAGGCAATATGCCATTCAATTCAGCATCCTTCGCCTCATCAATCTCAGTAGGAACAAAGGGTGCTTCCATCGCGGGTCCATCGGCCATCATCAGCTGCCGATGTGAAAGCAAAGTGAATATAAGTTAAGGTCAGTTTCTGGGACCTCTCCTCCAAGCATAACAGAAACCTCACTTGTACATTTTAAAACTACCAAGACCTCCCCTCTAAGTTTACATTGTTAACATCCAGAGGCTTTTTGAGTATATGCATATTAACAATGTAAACTCAGAGACGAGGTTTGGGTAATTTTAAAGCAAGGAGAAAATGTCTCTGTAATTATGCAAACTTGCAAGGTAATTTTTCGTAATTATTCCTATGAATTAAACCAAACCTATAAGAAAGGGGAACTTATATATCTTGGTTCAAAGAAGATAAAATACTATGCTAGTTGAGATCATATATATCACTATTTGATCAAGTACGAGCACAAACCCTGAGGCAAGCACAAAAGGCTAAATTGGATTCCAGTTTAGCTCAGTTTGATTGAAATCATGAACCAGTCGAAGGGCCTGATCGAATCCATATCGACCTGATGTTTGGATCAAAACATTTCATTAGAGATAAGGAAGAGTCCCATCTGAATAATCAAGGTCTCTATGCTCCACCTCATGTAAGCAGTTTGAATCAAAACATTCCGTTTGAGGCAAGGAATAGCCCTCCCATTATCCTTGCAGGCAATGGTGCTGCTCACTTGGATAATGAAGCTTATGAAAAAAGGAGTGGGTCAAATCATCCTTCAACGTTCGGCGAATTAATTATTGCATAAATTTTGATGATGAGACGTGTGATACTACATTCTTTCTAGATAAGCATCAACCAAAAATCAAGATATTCCCAAATTGACCGTAGCAAACCTTATAAATAAGTCTCTTGGTTAGTTCATAATGCTCATTTTATCTGAAACTCCAAACAGATGCTCTGAGAATTAAAAAAAAAAACTCTCTTGCCAAAATTAATCTTTTTTAATCATTATTCGTGTGTTTCGTCCGTTCATAAAAAACAGCATTATATGTAATCTGGATAGCTCTGGTGTGGTTATTGTATAACAGAGTAGAGCTAGAAATAGTCATGACCATATCTGTTGGAAGTCAGCAAAGTGAAGTGATCTCAATAGTAGTAGTACTACTAGTAGTCATAACTCGGTACTCGACCTAGGCACTAGATGGGAGATCATATCCTGCTTCTTTGATTTCCAAGAAATCAGAGAATCTTCAAGGAACACACAGTACCCAATAGTGGATCAATGATCTATAACAACTCTTGCCTAGTGCGTATCATAATAGGCACAAAGCTCTAGTTATGATGTTGAGGAGAAACATGGAGATCTAGGTCAGGTGCCACATATCTAGTGAATGATCTCAACGCAATGAGTAGCACAAGGTGTAGAAAAACTAACTGACAATATGAACTGCATAAGGGATGTCAAGAATGCTAATAGTGAGATAAACAAGCATACAAACAAGTTATTTATGTCTAGAGAGGTCTGAAGACTGTAACCATCATCAAAGTGCATCTTGAGATTCGACCGAGTACTTGTAATACGAGCCTCAATAAAGTATGCAGTGTCAAGTATCACACCAATGAACTTCAGTTGTGAGAGAATGCATCCACGAGGAGAGTGACCAACCTCCAATCCAATGAACTTCGGTGGCATGTAGGCTCGGGGTCCCGCCTGCCCTTGCCAGCCCTGTCCATGCCCATTCTGTCCCTGCCCGTTCCACGCCTGACGTCCCGGGCCCATATGACCATCGTGTGCCCCCGGGTAGCCTTGAGGTGGCTGACCAAACTGATGAGGAACGTGCTGCCCGGCCCACGAAACGTGGCCCCCATACCCGCCGGGAGGAATGCCGCCTCGCGGGTGAGGAAGAAGGCCCGTTGCACCTCCTGGAGCCCGCACAGCAGCCCCCTGCCCTCCATCGGACTGCAGCCACGGCTGCCGCCCGCCATCCGCTGTCCCAGCAAAGCCGGAGAGGCCGCCTGAAGGTCTGGCAGGCCCGCACTTAGTCGGCCCAGCCAAACTGGGGCCGACAGCTCCCACTGCAGCCGCCGACCACGCCGCTGCTCCCTACCCTTCGCTGGTGGTCCCCTAGGGTCGGGAGAAGCCGACGCCTCCGTATCCGCCCACTCCCGAAACTTCCGCAGCCAAACGCCCCGGATCGGGCGTTCCGGAAGCCTCGGCGGACCAATCGGGCCTTCCGCCGATCGGTTCGTCGTCGCTCGTGGCTTTCCCTTTCAACAGGGCCTTGAGCTCCTCCATACGCACGTCTATACGCTCCTCCAACCGTTGCGTAGATGTGCGCATCTCTTGCTCGATTGCGGCTACCGAATCCACCAATCCACCGTAGTTCTCCTCCAAGGTTTCCAAACGGGAGATCTCCTCTTGCGTGCAAGTGGTGACCATCGTCGGAGAATGACGCCTCTGATACAAAATGATAGGAATCTACTAGAGAGAGGGAGAGAACTAGAGAGAAGAAGGAAGGAATCTAGGGTTTAGAAGAGGAGAAAGATTACCTTAGGTTAATTGCATGCCTCCAAATGACCACATCCCCGGGTATAAATACCCGGGCCAAGGAGGGAGCCGGCCGGCCCCTCCAAATAGGGCTGAACCAGTTGGTTTAGCCCTTGGCCGGCCGGTTTTACTGAGTGGGGGCTGAACCGGTTGGTTCAGTCCCTTCGTTGCTTGTCTTCTCCTTGCGCATGCGAGCATAATAACGCCCCGAGAAGCGGGGTGTGATCGAGGGCGTAACACTTATCCACCTCTACTAGATTGATAATTATGCGCTCATCAGTTCCAACCAGACTTAGATTATAATATCAATATAGGGCAATACTTCGTCAATTCAGTTCTCCTAATGAACCTCAGGTATGCATTTTATGGTTTAGGTTGATGCAATTTATCCCATTAGCTACAACCTATCATAATACAGATTCAAATCCTACGTAGTTCTTCAATCTAATTATGTCACAATACCAAACAAATCATCAAATTATAATTATGATGAATACTTAATATATCATTAGTGTACAACCCATATATCATCGAGGGTGGAGCCCATTCAAGCCACGTAGGCAGAAGTCAAAGGTCAAAACAAGGTCAACTGGCAGGAGCGTCTGAAGGTCATAGGTGAGTATGCGAGTATCTTCGTTCATACTCGTCAGGTAAGCGACGTCGGCGACATCTCGCCAAACATGCGAGATCCTTTTATTGTCGTCATAGTCGCCAGGTAGGCATAGGCAACCTCGCATGGGTCGAGTATAGTCGCCTGCATACCCCCCCCCCCCCCCCCTCCCCCCAGGATTTGTCAATAAATAGACCCCAAGGGTACCAGAAAAAGCATCTCTTCAGGACCTCTTTGGCACCTCTTCTAGCATTGCTTTTGGGAGACAACCAGTGTTCTCTTGAAGTCTTGACCCTCATCCCCCTGCTAGCGATACTCGTAAAGAGGTGCTTTCATCGTACCAAGCTCAGCCATTTGTGGTTGTGGAGGGGGAGTTTTTTCCAAACTTCTGGGTACGTGGCGGGACCTCCCTGCTGAAGCGTCCTGGGGTCTGTTTGTAGTTCCTTTTCCCTCTTCTTAGCTCTAGCCTTCGGATCTAAGTAGCCGGACCGCAGGATAAGTAGCCTCAGGCTGCCTTTTAGTCTGAACATTTAGAGCTAGGTTTTTCCTGGCTTCAATAATTAGTACCCATCTTCATAGCACAACACTAATTTAACAATTTCTTGAAAAAAAATAAATATATGCAGAACATGCTACCATATATTTATTGACAATAATCCAATGCATCTCAAGAAATCAATGGACAACAAGAAGGGAATCAATTACTTATTCATCCATGACAGAACTGATCCGAATTACTTTGCATTACAACTCAATAACTTCAGATCCATAAAACAACAATTTCTTAACTAAATTACTAATAATCAACATGGGAGAAAGAAAAGAGGTTACCTAGAGAAAGCTAATCAACAGCTCAAAAGTAATATAAATTTGTAGCTGCGGTGACTAGAATGATGCTTAATAGAGCTTTCTTCTACATCCAATAGCATCAGAAACTGAGAGCGAGCCTTCTGCTTAACAAAAGATTCAAACCAAGACACCAGAGCTCCCACGATGTAGAGGACGCGGGATCCAGCAGTAATTACGGCTTTTCCAGCGACAAACGCGGCGGCCACACTTTTCTCAGTCGCAAACGGCGTAGACGAGTGAGAAGATAATCTCCGGCGACGAAAGAGGGTTCCAATGGCAATGGGGTGAGGATTCGAGCACATTCGCCTCTCTTCCGTAAAATCCCACTTCCTCGGATCTGCAGAGCGACTTTGAAGAAGATAGAAATCTCTTCCTCGGTTCTGCAGAGCTCGCCCCTTCTTCTTCCTGAGTAAAGCCCCGGGAGGAACAAAACTTCTTCCAGAATGACCTGCCCCCTTCTCCCCCGTTTCCCCCAAATTTCTTCCTTCACTAATCACTCCTATTCCGAGCTTAGGCTAATTTAATATATTTTTTTTCAAAATTTTTAAGAAAAATGTAACCAATCAATACCATATCAGTCCTCTATGATTGTAAATATTTATCTTTTTCAATTTTAACCTTATTTATTTCAAATTTTACCATTTTTTACAAAATATTCAAATGGATCCTTTAATTTTGGGTCTAGTTTCAAATAGGTCCTTTAATTTTCATTTACTTCAAATAGGTCCTTTTATTTTGGCCTGATTTCAAATATGTCCTTTAATTTTCATTTGCTTCAAATTGGTCACTTAACTTTATGTCTAATTTCAAATAGGTCCTTTGATTTTCATTTCTTTCAAATTGATCTCTTAGCTTTATATTTTATTTCAAGTAAGTTTCTAAGTCACAATTATTTCGATTACTAAGCACTGATGATGCATTTACATGGCGTTGATGCTAATGTGAAAATAAAATATTTTTTTGTAATTATCTAATATTAACAATTACTTTTTAAATTTATTTTTTTTCTAATTAATTTTTCTCAACACATTATAAATTTATATCCATTTATTAAAAATAAATAGAAAATAAAAATAAAAATTATAAAAGCCAACACACCATTAAAATATAAAAAATAATGAAAGAAATTCAAAACGTAGCATTCTCGGTGACATTGTTTTATACTAATTAACATCTAATTTATATATTTTGGGGGAAATAAGTGTCACAAAGATGGTTACAATTGCAATTTCTTTCTTTCTTTTTATATTTCAATTGAGTGTTGACTTTTATAATTCATATTTTTTTTTGTTATTTATTTCTAATAAATGGATATAAATTTATAGTATATTGAGAAAATTAATTATAAAATTTATAAATTAGAAAAAATAGTAATTATTTTTATTAGATAATTACAAAAAAAAATTTATCAACGCATAACGATTCGTAAATCTCTCGTCAGTGCCTAGTAATCTGAATAACTGTAGTTTATGAACTTATTTGAAATAAAATATAAAGTTAAGAGACCAATTTGAAACAAATAAAAATTAAAGGACCTATTTGAAACCATGTCCAAATTTAAGGGACCAATTTAAGGCAAATGAAAATTAAACGATCTATTTGAAACTAGACTCAAAGTTAAAGACCAATTTGAATATTTTGCCTTTATTTTAAAAATAATAATTAAGCATGTCTTTTGCCATTTAATTATTATTAAATTTTATATTTAATGAGACAAAAAATTTTTGGGATTGTATTATTGCATTGGGACGCGAGTGAAGTCCATCTACGATTTTTTTTTAATATGTTAAAATATTGAATTATAATATTTCAATTTTGTTTAGCTTCCGAGCTCACCGATCGAGGATCCGGATCCTCTCCATTTCAGATGAAATGGAGGGGCTCCATTTCACTATCTAATGGACAAGATAAAGCTGACAGTTTTTTAATGGTTGAGATTTTTTTGAATAAAAAAACTATAAAAGGATGGGAAGGGCTGAACCCGTTGGATCAAAAAGCACTAAATCTGGACCATGAAATGGATGGAGAGGATCCTGAATCACCGATCGAGCTCGTGTCGGCTTTTTTTTATGAATTCAGCTCAGTTGTACGCATATATGCTTGCACATGAAATTGACGTGCATGGGGTGATGATCTAAAGATATCTTTGTCTTGTCATATAGACAAAATAGAACAAATTGTGGGCGGAGAATGAGATTACTCATTCGAGCAACTCCTTCGGCTAGTCGCATACGATTAAATCGAGGCGAGCCAGACCTCTTTAGCAAGTGAACTAAATCGAGATATAATTATCTTACCACATGTACAAAAGGAGGACAAGTTGTGGAAGAATGATGAGATCACTCATTCGGCTCGGCCGCGTCACTCAAGCACCTTCGGCCCTTTGTCTAAATCATCATTGTGACCACCTGTATAGTTTCCTATAACATTTAATAATGATGTCAAGTTATCGATTACCATGTTGAGCACCTCGGGAGCAACACATTGAGTTCACATTACTTGAATGTAAAGTAGAATTGTTGTGGGTCGCTTAGCACTCTCCTGGTCTGGAAGATCCAAACTGATTTAGGTTGAGAGTCAGTCAAGCGTGCAAACAGTTAAAAGTGAATCAAGAGCAGAAACGACGAGACTTTTTTTCATGGAAAAACCCGAAAAGAGAAAAAGGCATGGGGTATGTTCGGTGCCGACCAAATCTACTAATATGTGGTTACAAGTGTTAGAATCTTCGGGATGGTGATAGGTCACCGCTCCGCTTACAGGTACTTGAAAGAGAACAAACAAAGTCTTCTTTGGTGCTTGCAGGAATGACATCTAGAGCTGTCACTGGAGCAGGCAGTGTGTAGAGCGAAGTGAACACTTTAGCGAGCAGGTTCACTTGAGGAGAAGAGCAAGCAGAGTGTCAAGTCTTTACCAGAAAGCTGCAGAACTCTCTCTTCTCTTCTTGGTTGTTTGTCTTCAAATAAAGGCATATGAGTCTTTTTATAGATTTTCTGAGGTGCGTCAGGGTAATTGTGCATTCTTGGAATTTGAACCTACTAATGAGAATGCGCGATTTTGGTCACCCGGATCACCAATTTTTTGAAAATGATGTCGATGCCCCCCCCCCCCCCCCGGCGGTCCGGGCAATCCAGGCGGCAAGGGTAGGTTCGCCGGAATTAGCGGCGACGGATGTCGATACTTGCAGGTCGCGGCGGGAGGCTGCGGTGGGAGGCTGGCGCACGCGCGCACTGGAAGAGTGTGCGCATTAGGAGCACGCGCGCGCTGGAAGAGTGGGCGCATTAGGAGCACGTGCACGTGCGCGCTAGGTGCTTGTGCACATTGCTCGCGCATGCTGGGAGCTTGCGCGCCTGTGCTGGGAGCGCGTTGCTGCTCTTGTACGCGCGCTAGAAGCGCGCACATGTGCACGCGCGCTAGGAGGGTGTGCTTTTTGTGCACGCAAGCGTGTTGTCTGTACACTCGTGCGCGATGTCTGTGCGAGCATGCGCGATGTGTTGGGTTTCAAAGGCATCAAATGTGCAGCAGAAATTCAGGAAATCCTCGACAAGATCCATGTGAAACACATTAAATCAAAAAAAATAGTTTATACTTACGTCGAAATCAAATTTCGGAAAGAATAATTGACGTTTGAGTCCAAATGCACAATAGTATGTGTCTCTAAAGGTACACACACGAACGCCAGAAAAACCACACCGCTCCTCCAACGAACTCAGTGTTGGAAGATGATCGCTTTCCTCACCTTAGAAAATGTTATTTCTGATTTGGTAGAGATGCGTTCTTGTTGGTTTTACGGTACGAAGAACTTTGAGAACATCCTTTGTTCTTCAGGATAAGTTGGCATGTTTATAAGCACGAACCCGTACGAGGAATTTGGGGTGCACACGCCCTTGGCACACGGGCGTGTGCCTCACGCGTATGTCCCAAAAGTAGCGTCAGTTCATGCAGACACGACTCCTCGTGACTTTGGAATGAAAAACCGCACACACGCCTTGACACACGGGCGTGTGTCTTCGAAAGTCGCGCTTTTTGGTCCATAAGTGTTGTCAACTGTTATCTCTCCATTTTGATCACACACTAGCATGTGCCTCGAATAATGTGCAGCATATCATAAATGTTCATTCAGAGCTTGATTTCATAAATCAGCATAATCAAACACTCCAATTTCTGCACGTTCTTATGTGCGACCATGTAGACTCGTATTACGTTAGTAATAAGACTAATCTCTTGACTACTTCTAGATCACAAGATTCCAACAATCTCTCGCTTGATATAGAACGTATCAACCATAGTCTCACAAACAATGAACGACATCTAACAATACATCATTGATATCCAAGTAATACAAGAGTTGATAACTCAATGAACAACCTTTTGTGCCCAATGTGTAGTCTAGTCCATTTGTCCCTAACATCTAGACTGGTCGATAGGCTCCGGCCCGTTGTAGCTGATTGATGTTCATCTTGCCACCGCTTGGCAGGACGTTGGTGTACATGTGTTGCGGAACAAAGCGGGAAATAGCGGGTTTAAGCCCAAGGTTGTGCCGACCCGAGAAGGCCTTATTTATTTATATTGCCGACCTGCGTGCCGAAGTATGGAATTCACATTCCTGTAATCTGTGACGCATGTACTTTGTTTATATTTTCAATCGTAGTCAAGTGGAGTCCCCGTGGCCCCCTCGCACGGTGGGGGCCCAGAGAGAAATTTACTTGGTATCCCCTGAGAGTTCGGTAATAGTCTCCCGGAACAGCGGAGTCACGCTGTTGGCAGCCCCATTTAGTCTGCGTATAGTAAAATTGTTAGGCGGGAGTACGATATTAGTCGACCGGACGAGAAAGACTTTGCATAGATCCAGGGAGGTGCACCTATGGAGAGGAAGGGGTCGGCTCTGAGATTTTGGCCGGCCAAGAGAGCCCTCGAAAGGTGCCTTGGCACAGTCTTTGGCTTGGGAGGGGAAGAGTTAGTTAGTCTTCCGGGTGTGCGGTGGGACCTCCACGCTGAGACCTTGGATCTGTACTTTGAGTTCCTAGTCTTGTGTCTAGTTCGTTCACTTGAGCGTAGTAAGTGCGCGGTCACCCCTTTTTTGGGACCCCGAACTCCACAGAGACCGAGATATCGGTTTCAACAACAAGTACATGTATGATGACTTGATATCCAATATCATGGCCTATGAGCCCCATTCATCAGCTAATCTCACACATTGGTCTTAAATGTATCATCATTGCCCAATTTTTACAATGATACCTCGACTAGAAACCATTTAAGAATGATGTTTCATCTATACAACGGATCACTCATTCAAGTCACGCACTTGAATTCCCCCATGAAATAAACAGTCTATAAACATTTATTATGTTTAATTTATCTATTTCTATAAAAATGAATAAACAAAATAAAAGATATGCCTTTAAATATATAAATGAAATAGTACAAGTCATCATATGAACTCAAAAATAACAAAATCAAACCCACAAGCCTCCCACTAGAAACGATCATTTAGATATCTAATACCAAGTGATTTAGTATGACCATCATGTTTTTTTCTGAGGAAGTATCTTTGTTAGCGGATCTGCTATATAGTCATCAGTTGGTACTTTGCATATGTTCACATCACCTAAATCGTTTATCTCTTGAATGAGATGGAACCGTTGTTGTATGTGTTTGGAGCGTTGATGAGATTTATGTTCCTTAGCTTGGGTAATTGCACCACGGGAGGACCTACCCTAAGACACGCCCGGGCACGTGCCCGTGCGTGTTTTCCGCGAATATACGCCTAGGGCTAATTCGATCCTTAGTTTCTCATTTTCTCTACTCCTTCGCGCGAGCCAGACCCCTATTTCTGCGTCGTTTCTCTCCTGCGCCGCCCATCAAAAACTCCTTTTGCGGTCATTTTCCCCTTTCTCCCGTCCAGCCGTCCCCGAGCAGCGGAGCAGTCATGCATAGCTTCTGAGCAGTAAGCAGAGCAGGTATTGTTTAACCCCTTTCTTCCATTTCCAGTCTCCAGGTTCCCCTTTCTTCCATTTCTAATCCAGTCCTTCTGCTTTTACTTCTTCCAGCTCCAGTCTCCAGATTCCCCGCTCCAGATGAATCTGTAACTTTATTAACAACAGTTCTATGAAAAGCCATCGATTACTGCCTTACTGGTTTCGAATCTTCACATTGTCCATACCCTACGTTCTCATGTCCTCTGCCGGCTATTGAACGCTACTAGGTTACTAAATATTTCTTAACTCTCTTTCACTAAAACCTCTTTCCTCTTTGTTCCCAGTTCTTCCTTTAGGTTTTTGTTTCGATTTTCACATTTTTGTTTTGATTTTTCAATTTGGATCCAATCTTGTTCAACTTAATGTTTTAAGTTAGAGGCGCCATTGATGTCATGGTTTACTTGCTATCTCACTGCACTTATGCTCTTGAGTGTCACTTGGATGTTTAAGCTATATATGTATTTGACTGATACTAAAATTTGTTTTTATTTGTTTGTAAATTAGTTATTTTCAATCATTATATTTTAATTTAAAATTATAGTGCCCGGGCTGAGCAAAAATCCTAGTTCTATCACTGAATTGCACCATTATTGTCAGAGCAGAGATCTACGAGATCAATAATTCTAGGAACTATATCTAACTTGTCGATGAATTTCCAAATCATACAGCCTCCTTTGTCGCTTCAGAAACATCAATATACTCGGACTCTGATGTAGAATCACTTACTGTCTTTTGTTTTGAACTCTTCCATCATACATCACCTCCATTAAGACAACACAAAACCGGATTGGAACATTGAGCATCCCTTTTAGTTTAGAATCTAGCATCCGTGTAACCCTTTACAACGAGCTCTTCCTCACCACCATAAACCAAGAATACATCATTAGTCCTTCTCAAGTACTTTAGAATATTTTTGATTATTGTCTATTGATCATCACCTGTATCTGACTGGTATTTGTTGGGCATGCTCAATGCAAATGAGACATCAAAATGAGTACATAACATAACATACATGATTGATCCAACTGTCAAGACATATGAAATCAAACTCACGCAGTTCTTCCCTATCTTAGATTTAAGACACATTGTCTTAGAAAGACTCACACCATGACACATTATCAATGTATGTACTTTGGGTCAATCCGAGCAACTTCTTTGATCTATCTCTATAGATTTTAATACCGCTTCAACGCTTTATCTGCATGCGCACGCGCGACCTGTGGGCGCGCGCGCCTGCGTTGCGGTATGTGCGCGCACGGTCTATGCGAGCGTGCAGGCCCAACCAGACCAGACCCATAATATGATGCTAATATAGGTGAGGTCTTACATGTTAAGTTCCAATCCCACGATAATAACTAGAAGTGTATACGCACTATAATTACCCAAAACATCATGCCCTTGAGGAAATTTGGATTAGGGGTGCAAGTTGAGTTGAGCCGACTACTAAGCTCGACCGTCTCGAAAAAAACTCAACTCGAGCTCGAGACTGTGGAGCTCGAGCTCGATTACGAGTCATGCTTGGGCTCATATATTGATTATTCACTAGCTCGTGAGCCGTCTAGCGAGTTTTTTTGTGTGCATTTTTTCTTCAAAAAACTAAAGATATAAAGAAAATAAGGCTCAAGAGCTGAAAAGTTCGTGAGCAGCTTGACTCGAGCTCGCCAGCTCGAAACTCGAGCTCGAGCTCAATAAGTCGGCCTTGAGCTCGAGCTCGAGCTGGGCAAAATGAGCTCGTAGAGCTCAAAATGTTTAGCTCTAGCTCGAGCTTGGTAGTTTTGCCAAGCTCGACTCGTTTGCACCCCTAATTTGAATATTGAGGTAATAGATCGAATGAAACATCATGCTTTGACGAAGTTTTGAATCAAATTACTAAATACGTCTCACCATGATTGACGGATTAGATGAATTTATTTTTCAATGTTTGAGATTTTCGTGATGTTTGTGTGACGATAATGCAAAATTGTTGAAGTAAATGAGAGACAAAGTCTACATGTGTTTAACAGGGGCGGATCCACATAGGATCTAGTGTGAGCGTCCGCCCACACTGAATTAAAAATAAATAAAAATATATATATATATATTTCACTAATATAAATTAAATTAAAATGATTTGTTGTCCGTGTATATATATTATATAATGTTAATATTCATCAATTTTTTTAATAAAATAGGATTGACATACTAGTCTTGATCTCATGTTTTTGAGTGAAAAATTCGTTCGATTCTTCGTGATATTATAATTTTTTCGAATTATATATATATATAAAAGTGTAGATATTTTTCTATAAGTAGATATATTAGAAAAAAAAAATTCATTAAAAAATAAACATACTTTTCCTATATTTAGGTACAAACAAAATTGTACATCCCGGATATTCGCCAAGAGGTGAGCAAAGGCAAAGTGATCAGCAGGCGAGAAGAGTAAGAGGAGCTAGGGCGAGCCAGAGTCTCAAAGGCCGCCCACAGGAAGGTGGGCGAGCCGGATTCTCGCCGGTCGCTCGCAGGAAGGCGGGCGAGCCGGGCCCTCACCTTCCGCTCGTCAGAAGGCGGGCGAGCCGGGGTTCTCGCGGGCCGCTCGCAGAAAGTTAGGCGAGCCAGGTTTCCGTGGGTCGCGAGAGGAGCCCTGGTAGGTGGCTCGCCCAGCGGGGATCCAATGGTGTTTTTACCTGATAACCCTTGGTGGTCTGCAGTTAGTCTCTCCAAACAGCGGAGTTTGGCTGTTGACAGAGCATTTTGTGCTGCGTATAGTACGTAAAAGAGCAAGGCGGAATCCCGCTATTAGCAGACCGGACTGGAAAAACTATAAATAGACCTTGAAGGGCACCTTTGAAGAGGATTCCAATCTCAGTACTCTAAGCTTCCTCTTCCCTAGGTTATCTTGACTTAGCTCTCAGGCTCTCCAAGGTTCCCAGTCTCAGTTTTGGCTTGGGAGGGGAAGTGCTCAAAGATCTTTCGGGTGTGTGGTGGTGTTAGGATTTTGACACCTCAACGCGCTCGGGGAGTTAGGATCGCGCCACGTCTACGATCCATGGGAGGTGTTCATTCCTATTTTGTGGCTTGTCCAGTTTAGGAATAAGATTTGGGTAGTTATTCTCCCTATTAATTGGACCGGATATTATTTTCTTTTTGAGAAGGAGAATTGATTATGAAATCCCCTAATGATGGTGATTTCATATTTTTTGGAATGCTATTTCCGGGCAATTCATGTTGGCCACCCATTTATTTGGGTATTAATTGTGGCCGGTTATCCTATTACTTAATTAGGAGTTATGTCCTAAATTTGATGTTTTTTGTCTGTTGCCATTTATATGGGGGGATCTAGCCTTGGCTGAATACATTCCTCCAAGGAGAAAATACCTCCATTCGTCAGAGGGGCGTTCGGCGGCGGCGGTGTTGTTTCCAGGCGGAGGCGATCCAGGCGGACGACTGTCCAGGCGGAGGCGATCCAGGCGGACGACTGTCCAGGCGGAGGTGATCCAGGCGGCGGCGGCAGAAGGTTGATCCCGGCGTGCGGCGGCGGCGGGACTTGGTCCCGGTGGCAGAGCGGCAATGCACGACGGTCGTCCAGCGGAGGCGACGTGGTGGGGTCATCCAGAGCGGCAAGGCGGCGGTGGCAGCAGCGGTTGCAGGCGGCAGCAGTTCGGTTAGTGCCAGAGAGATATCGCCCGGCGATATCTCCGGCGACAGCCTCGGCGATAGCTCCAGAAGAAGTTTTGTTCTTGGTTTGTTTTTGAATTATTTCAATTTGTAATCTTGTAACTCCTGATTTATAGTGGATTTGTCCGGCGCGCTCTCCCCGTGGAGTAGGAGTCCCATACTCCGAACCACGTAATCTTTTGTGTCGTCTGTGTATGCTAGAATCTCGTTCCGTTTTATTTTGCGCGATACTGGTTCTTGCTCATTCGTAAAATTCCGTTGCGCTACCGCGACTTAACTCGATCCGATTTCACAACATGGTGGGACCTCCTCGCTGCGACTAAAGGTCTGTGTCTAGTTCTAAGACTCCGACATGTTCCTTCCGAGGAATCAGTAAATGCTAGCTGCCCCTCAACTTGTTGGAGGCCCGAGCTCCACTAGAGACCAAGTCTTGATTTCAACAAAAATCACTAAAAAAAATATGGATATAATGTAAAAAATGTGATATTAATATAACATAACATATTTTTTTAATATTTGTTGATTAAATTTTTTCAAATAAATTAGTACTATGCCTAGGCAGAATTTTTTTTGCACACACCAATATTTAATACTTCCAAGTTCCAAGGTTGCATTTTTGGCCCGAGCTTGGTTCTTTGGACCGTTATATTGGCAACCACTATCACTCGATCACACTTGGATTATTACAATAATATTTTATCCCCAAAAAATATTGTTTTAGGAAAATAATCTTCTGGATCATAACTACCCAATCTCTACTTATATTTTCATCGCTGTGTTCGCAACTACTGTTCTGTTTGTATAAGTTGTAGCGTGTGGGACCCGGCCGAATCTATAACATACGACGATTTACAAGTAGGGTGTTACAACTACTACCGCACATTCGAATCTAGCTTTTAACTCGTGCAAACCCGACATATTCCAATATATTTGAAGATATTTATTAAATATGACAATAATGTTCCAACCTTTGCATAATGACAAGTCTAATCTTATTCTTAATTTGGAAACGTCAAATAATTATAGGCAGTAACTATATGCAGACCGACTTCAGCTATGTGCAGGCCGTATAATTTAAAAATGGCTATATGCAGATCAATTTCTGAACGGGTTCACACTTCCTATATGTTTATAATTTGACCTGCATTTATCCTTGAACTGCATACAACCGAAACTGGCCGGCATATAACATGACCCTAATTATATGCCAGTTAAAACATTATTAAAATTAGGAGTGCATCTCGGATCAATTCGGTTCCACCCAAAGTCAAGAACCGACTCATATAGGTTCTGTCTCAAAATTTTGAAACCGGAACCGACCCACGGTCCTAAAATATAGAACATGATCCGAACCGTTTACTTTGTTTCGGTTCTCGGTTCTACTCATGTCTCAAAATAATTAAAAAAAAACTTTTTTAACTCATGATTTTTTGTCATATAACGACCAATGTCTTAGAATAATTGAAGTATGACTCTCTATAACATTGACGTCATACAACTACACGAGTTTACAAATTATTTTATTTAGCCATACGACTATATTCTTAATCATTTTTGACGTATTAAGTCATACGACTATAATCGCTGACTAAAAAGAAATTTTTAGCATTGATTTTCGGTTCTCGGGTCGATTTTGGGTGCCCGACCTGTGAAACTGGGAACTGAACCGAATTGTCGGTTCTTGTATTATGGGAACCGGACCCGAACCAAATCGTACCTATTTGAAATCGACCTGAACCGTTTGGTTCGATTCCGATCCAATTCTTGGTTCTTCGATTGTAATTTTTGTTCACCCCTGGTTAAAATAGTTTCACCATTAGAATGTCTAAAGCGATATATAATTGTCTACAAGCGCACTCAGCCCAACCCAAATTTGTAATAACTTAATGTGCAGGGTTGTATATGCAAAATGTTAGCGTCAACATTTACACATCGGTCCTTGCAGTCATCAGAAATCATTATTTGTAATTACGTTGTCAATCAGGGGTGAAAATGTAAAAAAGCATCCACATTCAGGCAATGGGCCCAGATAAACTTCCCTTCCCCCCAAATGTCTTTACCCACGTTAAATATTGGCGTTGGTGTTATGTTATGATTAACAATTTTCAACAACTGCACCGGCGGCAGAGAGCGGCGGAGAGAGAGAGAGAGAGAGAGAGCGTGAGAGAGAGAGAGGTAACCGGAGAAGGGAATGGCGGCGCAAGGAGAAGATAAGAGCGGCGGTGGTGGCGGAGAAGAAGGGGGCGGGAATAGTGGCGAAAGGGAGAGATTGAAGCTGTTCGTCGGCCAAGTTCCGAAGCACATGACGGAGGAGCAGCTCTTAGCGATGTTCAAGGAGGTGTCCCTCGTGGACGAGGTCAACATCATCAGGGACAAGGTTACCAAGGCATCTCGAGGTTATCGATCTTCTACCGTTCGTCTTCATTGTATCCTCGCTCGATTGCAATATTTTTTTCCCTCTTGGTCGGATCTTGGGAATGTCGGCGGTTGAATTGCGTCATGTATGATTTAAAAGCAGCGCTGCATTTTGGTTCCTCGCAGGATGCTGCTTCTTGATCTGCCCCTCGAGGCAGGAAGCCGACAAGGTGGTCAATGCCTGCCACAATAAGAGAACGCTTCCCGGGGTAAGCCTCGCCGCCGATCTAGGTTTCAATTTGAGATATAATTCTTGTTAGGTAATTCCGATTTTGCTTTTTGCCGAGAAATGCCGGTAGGTACGGTTGGTTTGATTCGTAGATCTTCTTTTCGATGAACGAATCAGGGCATGCTCAGATTTTTCAAGCGTATACTGAGATTTAGACATTGTGCTTGAGCAATTGAGTTAGAAACTTTTATCACTCAATAGTGCAGATACCATGATCTTTGAACAATGAGGATCACTGAGAGGCCAGTTAGGGCAGGAACTGTTGTTGAAATTGCTTGTACTGGAAACTTTATACTTAAAATACAGTCTCAATTTAGGAATTTAGTTGTTGAACTTAACTAGCTGGTTTAAATGCTTTGCATGAAGAAGCCAAACAAAATCATGGATATGCATCTGAAGGGTATGATGAAAAGTCTACCTGCTAAATTAAAATGAAATGAGATTGACAAATTGTTTAGCTATTAATTTGAATAATTAGAAGCAAAAACATATCCATTGCCATGCCAAAACTATAATCTTTGGAAACATACTTTGTTCTTTACTTTAGAATATAGATTGTAAATGTAGGTGCTGCTTGCATGCACAATATCTTTGTTGAAATATATTTATATAGCAAGTCTAATTATTTTAGCCTGTTACAAATTTTTATTTATGAAACTAATATCTACATATCATGAGTTTTTTGTTGGGATTAACTTTGAGAAGCACTTACTAGTTATTATTTATTCGCCAACTTATGTCTCCTCAAAGGTGATTTTGTGAGACAATTTATTTTTGGATGTTTAAGGCTTCGTTTGGCACAACGGCGGAGGACGTGAATGTGGTGGTTATGAACCGTTGTTTGTGAACGCCTGACCTCATCTAAGGAACTTCATTCACAGTTATGTTCAAACTAGTTTTCTTTTCTTGGTGGCGGTCATCACCGTTGTCATGTCAATCATACATTCTATGACGGTGACGTTTTTGTCCAAACTCACTGGAGCAAAAACGCCGCGCCAAACGGAGCCTAAGTGAGACGTGCATGCGGTTTCTGCTTATCTCAATTGTAAGTAATAATTCATGAATTTAAATACTAGTAGAAGGTTGGCAGTTAGGATGAAGAAGAAAATACATTCTCATCTTTCACGCTTGAGGATCAGGTGTGGCATGAATACTGGACAGCTTGGTAATGGTGGTGTTAAGAATGTCCTTGACAGTCATGTATTTGCATGCCTTCTCAATATATCCTTCATGATAGTGGGCTGGTTCTTCACCTGGCAAACTTAAATTGTTCTTCTTGGAGAACTATTGGAATCATAGAGGCGATGAATGATATGTATGAATCACATGATGTAGGCTTGGAGAGGTTCATTTTCCCCTTTCTTGACATTTTTTGAGCATTTGCGAGCTTTTCAGAAGGTGCCAGGACTAAAAATGTGAGCAGTGTATTGTTGGCCAAAATTTCAAAATTGTTGATACTTCCTACCAAGATTTTGTGAACTATCTTCTTGTTTAGTCCTTCAAGGTTGTCATAAACAATCTGCAATGTTGACACCAATTGCAATGTCATGACATATTCAAACCAGTGAGATGCTGCATAGGATCGGTCTTTTGAAATTCGTATGAATGAGTCCTAGATTTTCTTCGATGAATTGCCAACTTGGCATGGAGATTGAACTCACACTCAACATTATTGGTAGTTATGTCAACGATATTATCATTAAGCAGATATTTTCGCTCATTTGATGATGAAGGGCCTGCAGTTGATGATTCTGAGATGGTTCTTGCAACTGGTGGCCTTGGCATGGGAGATGCCAAGACCATGTTAGGTGCGATATTGGCTCTTACCATTTGAGTGAAAGTCACAATTTGTGAAATGAGACTGTGCGTTGGAAAGTGAGATAAGAGGAAAGAGAACAAGTGGAAAGAGAAACATGAGATGTATATGGGCAATGTATATGTTCTTTTACAAATAAGTTGAAAGAGACTAAGACTCCGTTTGGTGCAGCGGTGGCAGTCGTGAACGTCATGGTTATGAACCGTTGTTCATGAACGTTCAAACTCACCTAAGGAACTTCATCCACTTTTATAGTCAAAAGTTTTCTTTTCTTGGTGTCGGTCATAACCGTTGTAATGTGAAACATACATTCTATGACGGTAGTGTTTTTGTCCAAACTCACAGGAGCAAAAATACCGCGCCAAACGGAGCCTAAGCTATCTGGTTATAAGGAGTCATGAATGGATTCCATCTAGATGACGAGAGAAGCATGAAGTTAAATGTAAGATTCTAAGTTTCGTCTCTCAGTTTTCCTTCCCTATCATTTATGCTTGATATCCTCTCCTACGAGGGATTCTGAGACTCACTTAGAGAGACACGGAGGCCGATGTGGATTTGTTATCCACAGAGTACAAAGGTGTAGTGGAGATTGTGTTAGTGTAGGTAATATTTGAAATACCCTTGAAACCGCTACATGTGGTTGTTTCTAACTATTTACATTAACTGGGCCATGAATGTTACAAAATATAGACGATTAATGGTAAAGAGATTAGGTCAAACTTAATTTAAACTTTTGGGCATTACTCTTGCCGTGATTAACAGAGTAATTATGATGACCGATGGGAATAATATCATGCATTAATCATCCAGCAACTTGTCCAGTTGAATAAATACCACTGTGTCTGCCCTGGTACAAAGAGATTGCACTGCATCCTGATATGCTGCATGATTTTAGTTGGAATCCAATTGTGATGTGAGGTGAACTGAGTTCACAAACAGTAACACAATGAATTTTTTGTTTATACTTTGACATAATTATGTCATTTAGTTTCAGAATTTTGCTCATGCCTTGAAATATGTTCACTTAGCAAGAGTAGCTTAAATACTGAAACAAGTCCAAGAGTAGCTTAGACAATGAAACACGTTGTTGAGGGTCAATCCATGAAACACGTTGTTCATCACTGTTACGACCCCCTTGGGTCGATTCTCCGGACAACACTATAGCCGCCGTATGAAGGAGGGTACAAGCGACAAGAGGGCTGAACCGGCGGTTCAGCCCCAATCGTCGAATTAATCGGCCTAGGGGCTGAACCAATGGTTCAGCCCCATGGGAGGGGGCCGGCCCCCTCAGGACCTGGGCGACTATATAACCCAGGTCCTGTCTGGAGGAGGGGATTATGATCATTAACTCTCAAGGTATTTCTCTCTTCTCCTCTCAAACCCTAATTTCTCTCCTTTCTATCTCTATTTTCCCTCTTCTCTCTTCTCCTCCAACAGCCGTCATAACATTTGGTATCAGAGCACCGTTCCCGCGACCATGGTTTCCACCAGATCCGAAGCCGAACTCGCATGATTAGCCTCTCTCGAAGAAAACTACGTCGGATTGACGGATACCGTCGCCGCCATCGAAGAACGGATAAAAAACAACACGGAACATCTCGAAGAACGCATGAAGGCACGCATGGAAGAACTAAAAAATCTCCTCGTTCAAAATCTGAAAGGGAAGACGGCGATCAACGAGGGCTCGGAGGCGGAAGCCTCCAATCAACCCCCGACGCAACTCCCGTCGACGGAACAGGGCGGCAGTCAGCGACAATCGTACGGAGGAACCCTAGCATGCGGAGGAAGCCAAGGAGCGGGCCGACCTCCGTCTACCCTAAACCTACCCGCCGATCCCGCTAGGCTCGCGGGACCACATCCGCGCGCATGGAAGAAGTTCTGTACGGGACATGGGACTCCGACGTGCATACATGCGGCAGGAGCGAGGCTTTTGGAGGCCGACCAGGCGGCTGGAGGCCGCTGGAGGTCGCTGGAGGCATACAACGACATGTCCGGGCGGGACAGCATGTGCCGACCTGGAATGGGGCCGGACAACCCCTGGGAGCACACAACCACCCCCCTGAACAACATCCCGACTGTTTTCGTTCTACTGAAGCATCGGGGGCACCGATCGGCGGGGTGGCGGAAATACTACCTCTACCACCAACTTTTGGCCCTCCGTTTGGGTATGGAGCGGGCAACCAAGGACAGGACAGAACTCAGTGGACCCCTCACGTGGGAGGACAACAAATGGGCTACGGTAACGAGCGGGGGAGACCCTTCCCACCTGTAGGGCAGTCAGGAATGTAATTTTCGGTGCCACCAGGTCTTCCCAATCAGCCAGGGGAGCAACAGAGGGCCGTCGCCCCCGACCAAGGAGGATTTGGACAGGCAAATCACGGAGCTTACATGCAACCTAAACGCACCCGCATGAATTTTCCAAAATTTCGCGGGGGCGATGCCTTGGAATGGATACAAAAAGCGGAGCACTTCTTCGACTACCAAGAGATTCCAGAAAATCAGTGGGTGCAGTTGGCGACCTTCCATCTGGAAGACGACGCCTACCAGTGGACCAAGTGGTTCCAACGCGGCCGCGTTTATGCCCCTTGGGCGGAGTTTGTCGAAGCCTTTTCGGCCCGCTTTGGGCCTCTCGAGTATGAGGATGTGGAGGCCACTCTGCAGAAGTTGCGGCAGCGGGGGACGGTGATGGAGTACAGGACAGAGTTTGAAAGACTGGCCAACCGGGTCACTTGTGGAGAAAGAACCTTACTGAGTTGCTTTGTGTCCGGCTTGAAGGACCACTTGAGGGATGAGGTGCATGCGTACATGCCACACAACCTCAGTCACGCCATCACCCTTGCAAGGATACATAAGGAGCGATTCAGTCGACAGCGGAATCGTACCACCACCCGAACGGCCATTACTCCAGCTCCAGCACGACAGGATATCCCGACAACTGGCTGGCCCACCGTCACCAGTTGACATGGCCAGAGTTACAGGCGAAGGAGAAGGGCCTATGCTTTAACTGTGATGAGAAATACGGTCTGGGGCACAAATGCCAGAAGGTGCATTTGACCTGGCTGAGGAGGAGGATTCGACCGAGGTCGTCCTGGAGGAGGAATTAGACCTAACAGAGTTCGGGGTCTCTATACAGGCGATGGAGAGGTGTAACACCCCCATCACTATGCGGATGGCAGGAAGGGTAGGTCGGGAGATGGTGACAATCTTGGTAGGAGCACTCACAATTTCATCCACCCCGCGGTGGCTCAGAAAGCAGAGGATGACATAGATCGAGGCGCGGCCTTCCATGTCATGGTAGACGATGAAAGTAAACTGCAGTGCGAAGGGGGTGGAGCTTCAGATACATGGGTACACTGGGCATACTGATGTTTACTTGTTGCCGATCCGAGGCTCGGACATGGTGCTGGGAGTACATTGGTTGCGACAGCTGAGACGAGTGACTTTTGATTGGGACCAGATGGCTATGAAGTTTATTCAAGGGGGTAAGGAGTATTGCTTGGGAGGCCTCAAGTCGTCCTAAGTGAAGGAAATATCCCTCCGCAGCTTGGAACGGCTAGGGGAACAGGACAGTACTATGGCCGTGGTATTGACAATTAGAGCAGACCCTATGGGTCCAACGGAGATTCTAGCCCAGATGAGTGCCCTGTTGGATCAGTACTCAGACTTGTTCCAGGAGCCACACACACTGCCGCCACCACGGTTCCGAGATCACCAGATTCAGTTGAAGACGGGAGCAGAACCGACGAACATCAGGCCATACCGATACCCCCACATACAGAAGGCTGAGATCGAACACAACGTTAAAGAGATGTTTACATCAGGGATCATACGCCACAGTACTAGCTCGTTTTCTTCTCCCATCATTTTGATGAAGAAGAAGGACGGGTCCTGGAGATTTTGTGTTGATTACAGGGCCCTGAACAGTTCGACCATCGAAGATAAGTTTCCCATTCCTGACTTCCTGTGATCGAAGAACTGTTAGATGAGTTGCACGGCGCCTCATTATTCATCAAGCTGGACTTGTGGTTCGGCTATCACCAAATCCGTATGCACGAGGAGGACGTCCACAAGACAACATTCCGGACGCATGATGGGCACTACGAGTTCCTGGTGATGCCCTTCGTCCTTCGGTCTCACGAACGCCCCATCTACTTTTCAGGCAGTGATGAATGAGATCTTCCGACCCCTTCTTCGGCGGTCCGTGTTGATATTCTTCGATGTCATCCTCATATACAACGCCAACTGGGCGGAGCACTTGACTCATGTGGAGCAGGTATTCACCATCCCCCGTCAGCATCAACTCTACGCCAAACAGTCGAAGTGTTCATTTGGGCAACCGGAGGTGGAGTATCTGGGTCACTTGGTCTCCGTGCACGACGTCAAGGCCGACCCCCGGAAGATCGAGAGTATGGTGGCATGGCCACGACCTTAGACAGTTCGAGCACTCAGGGGGTTCCTGGGCCTCACTGGGTACTACAGGCGGTTCGTGAAAGACTATTTGAAGATCGCACGGCCTTTGACACAACTCTTACACAAGGATGCCTTTCTGTGGCAGGAGGATGCGAAGGCGGCTTTCCAGGCTCTAAAAGGGGCCATGACGACCACTCCAGTCCTCGCACTCCCGGATTTTGACAAAGAATTTGTGGCGGAGACCGATGCTTCTGGGGTAGGCATCAGGGCAGTTTTGATGCAAGAAGCCCGACCTCTAGCCTTCTACAGCCGAGCATTGGTGTTGACGCCAGGAAAATCCTGACCTCAAAATTCGGACCGATGCAGCCGGAGGCTACTCGCCCAGCAGTCCAACGAGAGGGCTTGGCTGGCAACTACAAAGAAGCTAGAAGAGCAACGAACCGGACCCCAGGTGCTGCAGCAGGGAGGTCCCACCACGTACCCAGAAGCTCAAGAGAGTCTTCCCCTCCGAAACCAAAGTGGCCGAGCTTGGTACAGGGAAGGCATCGGCTTGGCTGAAAGCAAGGGTGACGGGCTCGAGAGTTCGGGAATCGGGGTCCAAAAGCTCAAGTCCAGGTGCCAATCCAAGTACCCCTGGGGTCCTATTTATAGGAAAACCAAAGGGTAGGGGGGGCTTTTTATAGCCCAGCCCCCAACCCGGCGACTATGGGTTACTCGGCGAGTACCATGCCATAGTCGCCCATCTGGCGAGTATTGGGTGCTGCTCGCACACGCCGGGCCAATTCTCGCACAGGGCTTCTGCTGCTTCCTGCGCATGCCGAGCTATTCTGGTTGATACTCGCCTACCTGGAGAGTATGACCTGCATACTCGCCAGGGTCTCTTCTGTTCCTGCCTTGGACTGCTGGTCTCTGTGTTGACCCTTTGACCTTGACTTCTGTCTACGTGGCTTTGGGGGGGTCCACCCTTGGAGAATGAGGGTTGTACACAATCCCCGCTCTTTGCGAGTAACGTAGTTGCTTGGAAAGAATCATCCAACCTTCATTCGACGAGCTTGCCCACTGGCGACTATTGGCCTATACTCGCCCTCTCGCTGGCCGACGCTTGAGCTCTATAAATAGAGGGGCTGGGGTCTCTGATGGCACGTCTTTTCAGAACTCGCTCAAGATGACGCACGACTATGCTGCAGTGGCTAAGGCGGCCATGGCTGGTCTTGTTGGCCTGTTCGACGGTTCTTCGCTCCCTTCGCGCCCAGGTCACGAGGTTGAGGACTTCCTCGCTTCTAAGAAGAGGAAGAGGCTCGCGAAGAAGAAGAAGAAAGGGAAAAAGAAGGTCGCTGAAGAGGAGGTCGCCGCCCCTTTGGGTGACCAACACCAGCAGCTGCTGGACGAGTTGGGGCTTTCTAACGAAGGCAACTCGCCGGCCGCTGATCCTCCTGCTCCAAATGTCGCCGAGGAGTCGAGTATGCCTGGGACCTCGACCCAGAATCAACCGGAGAATCCCGCTCCTGCGCGAGGTGGGAGCTACCTACTCGCCACCTTCTTTGATTGACCTCGACTTGGTCCGAGTTTGCTGAATATTTCTTCTATGCTCGCAGATTCGTCCACCATCGATGCTCAGGAGGAGCCTCTGGCCGTGCCTCCTCTGAGATCGTCGTCTATGGTCTCGCCTAGGGGTGGTGGGCGCTCGACGCGAGTTCTTCACAGCTCCTTGCTGGAGAAGAGGCCGATGAGCGAGCAACGGGCTCCTCTGGCGGGCAGCGTGCTTCCGCCATCACCGCCTCTTGATTCTTCGGGGTTCGCGAGCAGCTCGCAGCTGCCCGTGGGTGGGCTTCCGCCACCTCCTCCTTTTCCTCCTCCCGTCACGACTTAGGGCGAGCAGCGCCCTTCGATTTCGACCGCTCCCTCTACTCACCAAGGCGAATCCTCGCGCCGTGGTGGGACTGAGGGCCCTTCGGGCTTCTTCCCTCCGAGGGGGGGAGGGCGACCATCCGATAGTCGCGGTCGTGGGAACACGCCTCCTAGCCGGGATCAGACCGCTGGGTCCCATCCTACTCGGCGAGGCGATCATCATCACAGCACGTCTCCTCAGCGAGGCAGGGGCTCTCCTCGCCGTCACTCTCGCAGTCCTCGGCCAGGTACTTGGTCGCCATTTGTGATAGTCGCCATTATCTTCACTTGGTTCCTTTAGTCGTCAAAGCCCTGATATTTTTACCCTTTTTTGCAGCTCGCGCTCGCACTCCCATAGGAGCCTTGATTGACGCCGTCGGGCTTCCTTCTCGCGAGTATCAAGAGAAGGCCACTCGCGCGATCTTGGATCTGGAGGCGAAGCTAGAGCGCTTGGCAGTCAGCGAGCCCCATCGCCGCCTGACTGACATGGAGTCGCGGGTTGAGCGCCTGGCGAGCACTGACGCTCATCGTCGCTTGATCGAGTTGGAGGTGCGAGTATCGCGGCTGGAAGAGTTTGATACTCGCCTGGCTGGTGCAGAATCTCGCCTTCAGACCGTTAGCGACCTAGAGCGCCGAGTTGCGTGGCTCGAGCATCGCCAGCAGCTGCATCATGACGAGATGGTGGGGATGCGTGCGAGTATGGGCTCGGTCGGTCGCCTGGCGAGGATTGAAGACCAGCTGCGGCAGGGCGAGGACGCGATGTCCGTAGCCTTCGAGCACTTCAAGCGAGCTCGCAGCTTGGGCTGGGTCCGGCGACATCCCCAGCCTCCGGATCCTCATGCGAATATTCAGGCGCCTCCTTAGATGCTGTCTTTCTTTATTTTCTTCTGAAACATTCTTGATTTGATGTAATAGTATTTAGGCGAGTATTGGAAACTCGCCCTCCATTGCTTGCTCTGCTTTCTTTTCTTGTGATGGATTTTTGTGTTGATTTTTTCTATCTTCTTTCGTTTTGGCGAGTATTGTCTGCGTGTCGCCTAGGCATGGCGAGCTTCTTTCATGTTTTTTCTTGCAGGTCTTCTCTCCTTGGAGGTCGACTCCTTGATGACGCGTGCTGTTGAGTTGGCGACTTCAACTTAATACTCGCCACCCCCTTATTCCTGATCGCGCCGTCGTGCTTGATAAGCCAAGCTACCCGACTACTATAAATAGGGGGGAGGGGTGGGTGAGTATTTATTACGCTTTCGGCGACCTTCCAACTCATACGCGAGTATCTTCCGTCTTCCTCCCCTCTTCTTGTCTTCTTTGATACTCGTCTCTCTTCCTTTCTCTGCTCCAAGATGTCTGATGAGGCGACTGTTCGGCGTACCAATCACGCCAAAAACTTTGCGGCGACCACCTTCAAGAAGTCTGTCACGACTGAGAAGGATTTGGAGGTCTTCAAGGCGAAGTACATCCCGCCAGGGTTTGTCGCTAGGCTTCCTCGCCAGGGCGAGCGACTAAACACCGTCTTGACCACCGAGCGGGTGTTCCCTACTCGCCACTTCGAGGTGGGCTTGCGACTACCATTGTGGACGAAGTTCTCCCAGATACTCCGTTACTTTGGGATAGTCCCCGCCCAGATCAACCCCAATGGGGTGGCGATGATTGTGGGGTTCCTCTGCTATCTGCGCGACCAGGGGATCGCCTTCGACCTCTCCGTCTTCAGGCGGATATTCCACTTTATGGCGACAGGCGAGGGCGTAGTCTTCCTGTGCAGCCACGTCTGCACGCTGGTCGGCACAACAAATAAGAATCATCGCTGGGGGGAGCGACTAGTCGTCATTGCTGGCGACTCTCAAGCCATTCCTGACAGGTCCTTCCAGCCGCCGGAGAGCGTCTTCGGGGCTTCTCTCCTAAGCGAGGGTGGCGAGAAGCTGCTAGAGTCCTTCAGGAATCACCGCCTTGATGTGGTGTTCTGGAGGAGGCGAGTAGATGAACTCGCTGAGGTTTTCCCAGGCGAAGGTAATCTATCGCGCGAGTATTCGCAATACTCGCTCTTCGTCCTCAATTTGGCGACTAACTGGAATTACCTCTCTTCTTGTTGCAGCAGTCCATGTTCTGCCACGCGAGCTTCTTCCCGTGGTGGTGAAGGCGACGGCTTCCACACAGGGAGGTGCGGGGATCTCTGCTCGCGGGGATGGGGTCTACTCGCCCATCGACTTGTCGCCAGGAGGCGATGAACCTTTGATCGTCGGCGAAGGCTCTAGGCCGTCGAAGAAGCGGAAGGAGAGGGGCGAGCCCTCCAAGCCCTCAAGGAAGAAGAAGGAGGTCGCTCACAGGGACCTTGGTAAGAAGGCGGACGCCTCTGAGGCTGGCGAGCCTTACACCCACCCAAATTTCAACCTCGGCAGGCGTGGTGAGGACATCTATGGTCGCCCCTTGGTGACCTGGACGGAGAGTGCCCACGAGGTGACTCTAAGCTCCAACCTTCCCCCTGGTCGGAGGATTGGGAGGACAAAGGCGAGGCTTAAGACGTGACCTTTGCTATCTATGGTCGCGCGGACGCCGAAGTCCTGCCGGACGCTTCTGCCGAGTATCTGGCTCACCAGACCTCGCGCTCCTTACTGCGATCTGCCGAGCTGGCCCATTCGACAGCAAGGCGATTGCTCGAGTATGAAGGGGTGATCAAGACCCAAAGCAAGAAGATGATCGCCATGGGGCTCAAAGAGAAGGAGCATGAGGTACTCGCCTCCCTTCTATACTCGCTCCTGGGATACTCGCCACTTTGCCGAATAGTTGTTTTACCGTCTGTGTTTTCCCGTTTTTTTGCAGGCCGCCGAGGTGGAGATGGCGAAGAAGACCTCCCAGCTGGAGAAGGAGCTGGAGGACACCCGGCTGGCCCTGGAGTCCGCCCAAGTTCGCATCGCTGAGCTGGAAACTCGGCCTGCCGAGCAACAGCCAGCGGTGGCGGGCCCTTCCAGGGTTGGCAAGCAGATTAGGATACTCGGCGACGATATGCCTCGCATTCGTCGGGAGATCGCGCGAGCAACGTGGACTGTCATTCTGAGCCAACTGAAGGAGGACGACCTTCTGAAGCCGGCGGCGATGGAGCTGACAGTGGTGGACCTCATCCCGGCGCTGCTCGCCGATGAGTCCACCTCTCCCTTGCGAGCATCTTCCCTGCTGTCTGGTGACTCCGAGGATGATGATTCCGAGGACGAGGATGATGACGATGGTGGCGACGAGCCAGATGCTGATATTGATGGCGAGGATGACGCCTAGTCGCCTGGGCACCCTTTTTTGCTCTCCCGACGACCTTTTGTAAACCCCTTTAAGATTCTTTTGTAATGTACATCAAACATACAAATGATAAAGGACAAAATTTTGCTCGCCTGTTTCTTCTGCCCTGCTTCCTGTCTTGAATGTCGCTTAAGCTCTTAGGCTCGAGGCGAGATTGAGTGCTCGCTAGACTCTTAGGATCGGGGCGAGATTGAGTGCTCGCTAGGCTCTTAGGTTCGAGGTGAGTTTGAGTGCTCGCACCTGCATACTCGCATCTGCATGCTCGCATATGTATACTCGCCCATCTGGCGAGTATCACCTACATACTCGCACCTGTATTCTCAATGGTACTTTCTGATTGAGTCGAGTTGTGGGGGGCACTTGGAGGGTCCCGAGGGACACATGCTCCCAAGGCCTTGCCTTGCACCTGGTGAAGAGTTCATTAGAATCACTTAATAATAATGGACTTTTTGAGAGGAAAAGAGATAGGGAATGGCAGTCGGGGAGGTCTGGAGGGACACATCTTCCTGAGGCCTCCATCCTACTTGGATGCCGGATGTCGGCGAAGAATGACGTCAAGTAGGGAATGACGATCAGGGAGGCCCAAGGGGACACACCGTCCCGAGGTCTCCATCCTACTTGGATGCCGGATGTCGACGAAGAATGACGTCAAGTAGGGAATGACGATCGGGGAGGCCCAAGGGGACACACCGTCCCGAGGTCTCCATCCTACTTGGATGTCGGATGTTGACGAAGGATGACGTCAAGTAGGGAATGACGGTCGGGGAGGTTCCAAAGGAACGCACCATCCCGAGGCCTCCATTCTACTTGGATGCTGAATGTCGACGAAGAATGATGTCAAGTAGGGAATGACGATCGGGGAGGCCCAAGGGGACACACCGTCCCGAGGTCTCCATCCTACTTGGATGCCGGATGTTGACGAAGGATGACGTCAAGTAGGGAATGACGGTCGGGGAGGTTCCAAAGGAACGCACCATCCCGAGGCCTCCATCCTACTTGGATGCTGAATGCCGACCTAACCTGTTTCCTGTTGCTCAACAATTAAACGGGGAGTTAAGCACACTTAAACACATTAACTCACACAATTGGAGGAAATAATCGGAAACGCATCGCTTTGTTATGAGCTTTTAGCCCTCGAGGGTGTACGACACCTTTATTCAAGGGTCCCCTGAGCTAGTTAAATCGATCATCTCTTCGCCGAATCGGGAGGTCGGCATCCAGACTTTTCTCCTGGTAATCTCTTCAGTCGGACGAGAAATGCGGTCGGTGGGAACCACGACCAACGTGCAAGAGGGGAGCTGATCTCGACCGTCATTGCAGAGGCTTGGACTTAAGGGAACGCACACCCGAGGCACTGTCCCATCATCCGTTCTGAGTTTTTACGAGGGTTAAGTCGGAGGCTCGTTTCCCAACCTAGCGTGGACATCGACTATACTGGCCTTCTTCTTTAAAAGACTTTTCTGAGATAGGAAGGACTGCCTCATCCCATATTTCAGGGAGACGTAAATTTTTTATTTACAAATGAATTTACAAAAGAAGGGGGCATGTACATTCCCCTTAGGGATAAAACCTTTTCAGGTCATCGCCGCTCCAGGTGTTCCCTAGCAGCTCGCCTTCCTGGTTCTGCAAGCGGTACCCTCCGGTCAGGAGAGCTTCTTGGATGATGAATGGTCCTTCCCAGTTTGGATTAAGCTTCCCGACGGCTGCTGGCCTTCCTGCCGCGTCCACTTTCTTCAGGACCAGGTCACCTGCTTGGAAGTGCTTGAGGCGGACATTCTTGTCAAAATGTCTTGCCATTCGGCGCTTGATCTCTTCTTGCCTAGCTGAGGCCAGGTCGCGGAGCTCTTCGATGTAATCGAGGGACAGCTTCTGGGCTTCCTCATTTTCTAATCGCCATTCTTCGTTTCCGTCTTCCGCGGCTACCACCCTTGGGCTTCTGACTTCAAACTCTACTGGAATGAGAGCTTCCGACCCGTGAGAGAGTTTGAACGGTGTCTCCCCGGTGGCTGAGCTAGGAGTGGTCCTCAAAGCCCAAAGGACCGAGGGGAGCTGGTCCGCCCAATTACCTCTCAGGTTCTCCACTTTCTTCTTCAGTAGATTGATGATCAGCTTGTTGGCGGCCTCCACTTGACCATTGCTCCTGGGATGGTGTACGGAGGCGAATCGAAGATCGGTTCCCAGCTGCTTGCAGAAATCTTCCAATTCCAGGCTGGCAAACTGGGGACCGTTGTCGGTGACGATGGCGAGAGGGATTCCAAATCTGCAGACGATCTTTCCCCAGATGAAGTTCTTCACGACTTGAGAGGTGGTCTTGGCTAAAGCTTTGGCCTCGATCCACTTGGAGAAGTAGTCGATCATGACGAGAACGAACTTCCTCTGGCCACTTGCTTGAGGGAAAGGGCCGATCAAGTCCATCCCCCAGATGGCAAATGGCCATGGGGCGGTGATTGATCGGAGTTGCTGGGCCGGCTGCAACTGGAGGGGGGCGAAGAGCTGACACTTCTGACACTTCTTCGAGAAGGCCTCGACATCCTTTCAGATAGTAGGCCAGAAGTAACCTTGTCTCAGGATCCTTTGCTCCAAAGTGCGAGTCCCAGAATGACTTCCACACTCTCCCGAGTGGATCTCCTCCAACACTCGAGGTACTTTGTCTTCAGAGACACATCTGGCCAGGGGGCCGGAGATGGTTTTGCGGTATAGTTCTCCGTTTTGCAGTAAATAGTACGCCGCCTTGTGCCGGAATCTTCTTTGATCACCTTCGCCTGTTGGGAGCTGACCGCTGACTAGGAAGGCCACGAAGGGATCCATCCACGAAGGGATCCATCCACGAAGGGTGTTGCTCGATCTCCATCATCTCCCCTTCTTCAATGGATGGATGGAAGAGTTCGGTAATAGTTCCTCCAGCCCTCGGCCCATACTTGGCTAAGCGATCTGCTGCCGAGTTCTCCTCTCTCGGCACACGCTCGACGAAGAAGGACTGAAAGCCCCCAATCAGCCCTTTCACCTTTACCAAGTACTTCTGCAGGATGGTGTCGCGCACCTCGAACTCGCCTCGAATTTGTGACGCGACCACCATCGAATCCGTGAAAGCCCGGACATCACGGATCCCCAACTCCTTGGCAAGGCGCAAGCCTGCCACTATGGCCTTGTACTCTGCTTGGTTGTTTGTGACGGGGAAGAGGATCTCGACGGCTTGCTCGATCCTTGTTCCCTGTGGGCTGACGAGCACGATGCCCACTCCCACAGAACTTTTGCCCGAAGCTCTGTCCACAAACATCTTCCATGGGATCGGATTGAGAGCTTCTTCTCCTGGCTCCGTTTCCACCGAGAAGTCAGCCAGGAAGTCTGCTACCGCCTGGGCCTTGATTGCTACCCGGGGGGAGAAGGAAATGTCGAACTCGCTGAGTTCTACCGACCATTTCGCTAACCTCCCAGAATGTTCCACTCCCTCTAGGACATTTCGGAGAGGATGATCAGTCACAACCCGAATGGAGTGAGCTTGAAAGTAAGGCCGGAGCTTCCGCGCCGACACCACCAGGGCGAAAGCGAGCTTCTCCAGGATCGGGTATTTCAACTCCGCCTTCTTCAACACCCGACTGACATAGTAGATGTGTAGCTGCTTCCTTCCTTCCTCTCGGACCAACACGGAACTCACTGCTTCTGCTCCTACTCCCAGGTAGATGAGCAGGTCTTCGCCTTCCTTTGGGCTCTGAAGGAGAGGTGTCCGAGTCAACTGCTCCTTCGATCTTTCGAACGCCGTCTCACATCCTTCGGACCACTCGAAGCTTTCAGTTTTGCGGAGTGTTTTGAAGAATGGAGAGCACTTCTCACCGGCCTTTGAGAGGAAGCGGCTAAGACCCGCCAGCCTTCCTGTCAACCGTTGGACTTCCTTCATCGTTTTTGGGGACTGCATCTCCAGGATCGCCTTAACCTTGTCGGGGTTAGGCTCTACTCCCTCCGGGGTAAGAAGATGCCCCAGAAACTTTCCTCTTCCTGCTCCGAAGACGCACTTCGCTGGATTGAGTCTCATCTTGAATTTCCTCACCGTTGCGAAGGTCTCCACCAGATCAATCACATGTTCCTGAACGCTCTTCCTTTTGATCAAGAGGTCGTCCACGTACACTTCCAGGTTCCTCCCCTTTTGTCCCTTGAAGATGTGGTCCATCATCCGCTGGTAGGTGGCTCCCGCATTCTTCAAACCGAAGGGCATCATCTTGTAGCTGTAGCAGCCATCATCGGTGATGAAGGAGACATTGCGGCAATCGGGGGATGCATCCGGATCTGGTGATATCCTGAAAACGCATCAAGAAAACTCATCACAGAAAAACCGACGGCTGAATCAACCAGCGCGTCGATTCGAGGCAGGGGATAACAATCCTTCGGGCAGCTTTTATTCATCAAGGAAAAGTCAACACACATTCTCCAGCTACCCCCCGTTTTCTTCACCATTACAACATTGGAGACCCAGCCTGGGTACTGGATCTCCGATACAAAGCCTGCATCGAGCAGTTTTTTCACCTCCTCCCGGATTGGCTTGGCAAGGATGGTGGCGGTCCTCCTCTTCTTCTGGCGGACGGGCTGGACCGCGGGATCCAGGTTGAGGCGATGACATGCAACCTCAGGGTCGACTCCTGGCATCTCGGCGACACTCCAAGCGAAGATGTCGACGTTCTTTTGCAGACACGCCGCCATCTCGATCTTCTCCTCTGTCTTTAGCGATCCGCCGATCTTTAGCAACCCAGGTACTCCCTCTGCGGAGAGTACCTCGATTTCTTCAACTTCTTCGGCCACCTCCAGCCTGGCCGGGCTCTCCAGCACCCTTCCGAACTCTTCTGCGTCAGCCATCCAGCTGATGGTGCTGACGACGCTGAGTTAGCACTCCCGCGCGGCTCTTGGATCGCTCCTGATCCTCACCTGAACGTCTCCCTTGCAGTACTTCAAGCACTGATGGTAGGAAGATGGGACGGCCTTGAAGGCGTTGAGAAGCGGCCTCCCAAAGATAGCCCTGTAACAGCTCGGGGCGTCGACGATAACAAATCGACAGTTGATGGAGGTGCCACCGAGCGTTACAAGGAGGTTTGCTCCTCCTTCCACTTCCTTCTTCTCTCCGGAGAAGCCGAAGAGGGGACCATCAGCTGCCCGAATCCTTGCTGCTCCGACTCCCAGTCTGCTAAACGTCCCCTTGAAGATAACGTTTACGGAGCTACCGTTATCGATCAGGATTCGATCAACGGTGAAGTCCTCCACTGCGGCTTGAATCACGAGGGCATCATGGAAGGGATTCTCATTCCCTAGCATGTCCTCCTCAGAAAAGGTGATCTCCTCCATCGGGGGTGGTGCTTGCGAGGTCGAGGAGACACTCCTGCGGTAGATCTGATGGAGGCTCCCCTTGCGGGAAGCTTCCAGCCCCGCTCCCCCATGGATTACTCCGACTCTGCCTCCCTGAACCAGGTCTCCCCGACCTCCCTGGTCGACCCGGTCCTCGTTCCTCCTTCGAACGACGGCAGCCTGCCCTGCCTGCGGCTCGGCAGGGGCCTCTATCCTCCGCTGCTCCCCTCCACCTTCTCTTGCTGCTAGCCTCCTCCGGGCTTCCCAAAAGTCTGGGCAGGCAGCCATGACATGCCCCTCCGCCTGGTGGAAGTCACAGTAGAGGGGAACCTCCTCTGCTTGATGCCTCCTCTGCTTCTGCTTCTTCCTTCCTTGACGGCGGCCACGCCCGGCTACCGCCATCGCTTCGTCTCTCCTCCTCTCCTGACGCCTCTCCGGCTGGCGAAAAGGTCTTCTCTCTGGGGATCTCCCCCTTTGATCTCGACGCTGGTGCCGTCCAGCCGGCTTCCAAGGTGGCCGGTTGACGGGGACCTGGTAGCGCCTTTCCTCCTCCTGATGCTCCGGGGACTCGACGGGCCTCCTCTCAATGCTCCTCCTGGCTTCCTTCCTCCTGGGCTCATCCCTCTTCTTCTCTTCTCTCCTCCTTTCCTCTCGCCGCTCCGGCCTCTTCTTTTCCTCCCTCCGGGGCTCTCCTCTCTTCCTTTTCTCAGGGATCCCATCCCTCTCTCCTTCCTCTCCTCTGGTCACCTGTGCCAGCCTCGCCAAGAAGTCGAGGTTGGAAGCCTCTCCTCGGACAAACTTGTTGGCCCTCTGAATGTGATTGTCGTAGGAGTAGGGAGGATTCTCGCTGAGCTCCAACTTGAAGAGAGCTTGACTTATACCGAACGTCAAGGCCAGCAACAGGATTTTGCTATCCACCTCCTGGATCTGCAGAACCTCCTCCTGAAAGCGCTCGATATAGGGTCCCAATGCCTCGTCCGGCCTTTGCACCAGATAGAACAGGGCCGTTGCCTCCTTCTTCAGCTTCCGGGCCGTGTCGAACCGGGTCGTCAGCCCACGGCACAGGTCTTCAAAGCAGTAGATCGAGCCGGCGGGCAACTGGTGGAACCAGTCCCAGGCCTTTGCACGGAAGGTGATGGCAAATAGCCTGCACTTGAAGGCGTCCGACATGGTTCGGATAGAGACTATATCCTCGAACCATTGGATGTGCCGGACGGGGTCCTCCTTCCCCGAATAGTAATTCAAGGCGGGGTCCCTGAACCCTTCTGGCACTGGCGCGGCAAGGATCTTCTCGCAGAAGGGGCTCCTCCCTCCTGCCCGGCGACGATCCTCCACCTGGCGAGTATCACCTCCATACTCGCCATATGGGCGAGTATCCTGGTACCTCGCCTGCTCGCCCGGCTCGCGGAAGCGAATCCCTTGCGAGGTTGGCTGGTAGAACTGCGACCTCCTTGGTCGCTCGGTCTCATCCTCCACGTGCTCCTTTCCTGCTCGCCGAGGGGGACTCCCCCCTCGGACAGAACTGGGCGATGCGGCGAGGTCGTCGTGACCTCGGCGCGCGGCTGAAGCACTGCTCGCATGGTCCCCTCCATACGCTGCGCGAAGGCTTCAAAAACCGCTTAGCGTCACGAACTCGCCACTCGCGGACGGGTTGCCGACTACCTCCTCATGGTCGCCAACTGCGACCATCTCGCCTTCTTACTGAACTTTCTTCCAACGACTACGGTCCACGCTCACCGCACCAAAGTGTTGACGCCAGGAAAATCCTGACCTCAAAATTCGGACCGATGCAGCCGGAGGCTACTCGCCCAGCAGTCCAACGAGAGGGCTTGGCTGGCAACTACAAAGAAGCTAGAAGAGCAACGAACCGGACCCCAGGTGCTGCGGCAGGGAGGTCCCACCACGTACCCAGAAGCTCAAGAGAGTCTTCCCCTCCGAAACCAAAGTGGCCGAACTTGGTACAGGGAAGGCACCGACTTGGCTGAAAGCAAGGGTGACGGGCTCGAGAGTTCGGGAATCCGGGTCCAAAAGCTCAAGTCCAGGTGCCAATCCAAGTACCCCTGGGGTCCTATTTATAGAAAAACCAAAGGGTAGGGGGGGGGGGGGGGGGGGGGGCTTTTTATAGCCCAGCCCCCAACCCGGCGACTATGGGTTACTCGGCGAGTACCATGCCATAGTCGCCCATCTGGCGAGTATTGGGTGCTGCTCGCACACGCCGGGTCAATACTCGCACAGGGCTTCTGCTGCGTCCTGCTCGTGCCGAGCTATTCTGGTTGATACTCGCCTACCTGGCGAGTATGACCTGCATACTCGCCAGGGTCTCTTCTGTTCCTGCCTTGGACTGCTGGTCTCTGTGTTGACCCTTTGACCTTGACTTCTGTCTACGTGGCTTTGGGGGGGTCCACCCTTGGAGAATGAAGGTTGTACAATTGGCAACCCGGACTTTGGGGCTGTCGACATGTGAGAAGGAGATATTAGCCATTCTCCATGCGATGGTAGTGTGGCGGCCATATTTACTTGGGAGGCACTTCAAAATCCGAACAGATCACTAGAGCTTGAAGCACTTCTTGGATCAGCGGGTTGCTTCCCCCCTTCAACAGAAATGGGTCACCAAGTTACTGGGGTTTAACTATGAGACCATGTACAAGCAGGGCAAGGAGAACGTGGTGGCGGATGCTCTGTCAAGATTGCCGGAGAGCACCCTCCATCAGATTTTCGGTCCCCTCATCGATTCCTTGGATGAGATCCAAGAGGAAGTCATGCAGGACGCCGAGCTCAGAGATATTGTGGAGGCTTTAAAAAGGGGGGAATCTACCGCCCCGGGTTACCAGTTGAAGAATGAGCGGCTATACTACCAGGACCGCGTGGTGATTCCGCGTGGATCGCCATGGAAGACGATTATGCTCCATGAGTTTCAATCTTCACCCACAGGGGGACATGCCGGCATACTTCAGACACTCCAGCGCCTACGGGCCAATGTTTTTTGGAAGGGCCTCCGGCAAGATGTTCAGCAGTGCGATATCGGCCAGCGGCAGAAATATGAGACTACGGCGCCAGCAGGCCTACTCACACCCCTGGAGATACCTCAGCACATATGGGACACGGTCTCTATGGATTTTATTGACGGCTTGCCCAAGTCGCAGGGCAAATCGGTGATCTTGGTAGTGGTGGACAAACTTTCCAAGTATGGGCATTTTTTGTCGCTGAGTCATCCATATACAGGCGAGTCCGTAGCTGATCTGTTCGTGCGGGAAATCGTCCGGCTTCATGGCATTCCGCGCGCCATCATTTCGGACCGGGACTCTACGTTCGTGAGCAATTTTTGGAAGGAGCTGTTCCGCCTACAGGGCACCTGCCTGCGCATGAGCACCGCAAATCATCCCCAGACAGATGGTCAGACAGAGGTGCTCAATAGAGGAGTGGAGACCTACCTCCGATGCTTCGTGATGGATGAACCTCGGACGTGGACCCGATGGTTGCACTGGGCCGAGTACTGCTACAATACGACCTACCATTCCGCCAGCAAGATCACTCCTTTCGAGGCAGTTTACGTCCGAGCCCCTCCCTCCTTGAGCAGTTATAAGCCGGGTAGTACCGCACTGCCGACAGTGGACCGGGAATTACGGGACCGCGATCATACTCTGACTACACTTTGAGACAATCTTCGCGCAACACAAGATCGTATGAAGCTCCAGGCCGACAGGCACCACACTGAGCGGGAATTTGCAGTTGGCGATGAGGTCTTCCTCAAGCTTCAACCCTATCGACAACTCTCCGTAGCTCGACGGACAAATCAGAAACTAGCACTACGCTACTATGACCCCTTCTGCATCATCCACCGAGTGGGACCCGTGGCCTACACCTTGGCCTTACCTGAGGGGTCACGCATACATCTGACCTTCCATGTGTCTGTACTCAAGAAGAAGATCGGCGAGTCAGTACAAGCTAGCCCACTCTTACCAGAGGTCACCACAGCAGGCGAGTTGCGACCACTTCCTGAGCAAGTTCTGATGGTTAAATAGAAGAAATGGGGTAATGAATACCGCCCCGAAGTCTTGGTCCAATGGAAGCATATGACGGCGGCTCACAACACTTGGGTCGACATGATGGAGTTCAAAGAGCTTTACCCAGACTTTCATCTTGAGGACAGGCTGATTTTTGAAGGGGAGGGGAATGTTACGACCCCCTTGGGTCGATTCTCCGGACAACACTATAACCGCCGTATGAAGGAGGGTACAAGCGACAAGAGGGCTGAACCGGCGGTTCAGCCCCAATCGTCGAATTAATCGTCCTAGGGGCTGAACCAATGGTTCAGCCCCATGGGAGGGGGCCGGCCGGCCCCCTCAGGACCTGGGCGACTATATAACCCAGGTCCCGTCTGGAGGAGGGGATTATGATCATTAACTCTCAAGGTATTTCTCTTTTCTCCTCTCAAACCCTAATTTCTCTCCTTTCTATCGCTATTTTCCCTCTTCTCCCTTCTCCTCCAATAGCCGTCATAACAATCACTTTGCTGGAGGGTGGCCAGAGGTTGAGATGACAGAGAAGAAGAATACTCTGGAGTCAGAACCACGACTGCCTAGGAAGGGTGTGCTCCATAGAGAGAGCTACTACAATCTCATGCAAAAAGAAGGAAAGAGTCTCAATATTTGCTTCATTCAGCACATTACATGCCTTTAAATAAACTTACATGATAGTAAGGACAACTAATTACTTTTAACAACTAATACCCTCATAATGACTCATAAGTCTTAACAACTAACACCCTCATAATGACTCATAAGTCTTAACAACTAACACCCTCATAATGACTCATCATTAAATATACAAGAAAATAATAATAAAAGTGATTTGATAACTACGCCCGAGGCCTATAACACAAGTCTAACAAGAGCAACTTAATTAACCACATATCTAAATCTCAGTCTGCATCTTTTCGTTTCTCCTTTGTCATCTGTAGATCTATAGCACCTTTTTTGGGGTATTGTCCATCTTTCATTCTAGTTCTGAATCTTGTTCTGCCAAATTGCTATTAAAATATATGATAATTTAACGAATGGTTTTGTAATTCTTGTAAGTTTGTTTTTTGAATAGATGCTATTCATTTGCTACCCTTTTATAGTTTTTCTACCTTCTAAACTTAACTCATGTACCTTAGTTTAGTTTAATGGGTGCCCTGTAAATACTCATACATATTCTCCACGCTTTCTGTGTCAACTGAACATTACAAGTTTAGATTTTTTCCTTTTTTCCTTTTGGTTAAGCTTTCATCTATTTCTTTTTTATTCAGGTGTCTAGTCCTTTGCAAGTGAAGTATGCAGAAGGAGAGTTGGAAAGTCTGGGTGGGGTATACTGTACTGCAGTATTATCTTTTGCAATTATATTAATTTTCCCATTTCTTGTTTAATCTGGGTCAATTTTACATAAAACCATACCCTTTCTATCTTAAACATTTCCATCCATTACAGAATGCCACTGATAAATTTTTCTTGCTTCATCTCCTGATTTCTCTAATACACCATTTACACAGAACGTAAACTTTTCATTGGTATGCTTCCAAAGAATGTTACAGATGCAGAGATTACTACTTTGTTTTCCAAGTATGGAAATATTAAGGACTTGCAGATCCTTAGAGGTTCTCCACAAACGAGCAAAGGTACGATTTTCTCCTTAAATAAATCACTATGAACCAACACATGCAGATGTTATTTTTCATTTTTTTGTACTAAAATGTAATTGGTGTCACTTATAACATTAAATTCGTTTATGTAGCAGGTTGTGCTTTCTTAAAGTATGAAACCAAAGAACAAGCTCTTGCTGCACTCGAGGCTCTAAATGGGAAGCATAAGATAGAGGTTTGTAATTATGCAATTGAACGATTGAATATATTTGAAGTTACTACTATTTCCTGCTTCCTGTATCTCAAGAAATGATTTGTTTGTTACAAAAATCCCCAGAACAGTCTGAGGTACCTTTTTCTATCCGAACTATATATAGAAAACATAGTAATTTGTTTCATGACACGAATTCACTTTAGTATTGTACTGCTGGCCATGCACAACGCCACTGTGCAGTGTGTGATGGCGATATTTTCCGGCCATCATTCATGCAAAGTCTGAGTAGACCATGTGCACGATTGCTAATATATATATATGGTTTTTGTTAGACATGTATTAAAAAATCACGTATTTCTTTAGGTCAAGTAGATTGAAATTGAAGGGCTGAAGTTCATAGACATGGATTCACTTTAGTATTATACTATCGGTCATTCCTTGTATGCAATATGTGACGATGATAGTTTCCTGCTGTCACTCATTAGATCAATGAGATTGAAATTGAAGGGCTCAGATTCATTTGATAAACCTAAACTTGGATGCCTTAGAACCATCAGTGGCATCCCAAATTTGGCGCCTACTGAAGTAGGTGAGTACTTGAAAGTGTCTCGTGTTGTTGAAAATAGACAGTATTGTGTATGTCTGTATCTTGTCATAGATTCAGGCTAGAAGTGACAATTTGTATTCTAAATTGTACGTTTGCATGTCTCCTTTTCTTTAGGTTTCAAATAACTTAACAAAGTATTTTCAATCTTTAAATTTACACTTTTTCCCATCCATTTGAAATTTTCACTACCTTTTCTTCCCAATCTTAAATTCATAGATTTATACGCAGAATAAGGGAACAAGAGAGTTATAGAACATGCTTTCTCTTTGTCGTGCCATTTTTATTATCACACCTTAGCCCGGTAAGCTCGAGTTAATGAGGCGGAAACAGTAAATATGAGTAAGGATCTTTCAGAGCACAGATTAAAAACAAGAAACAAAACATATTTTATTCATACTTTAACTTGATACAGATTCAAAATTACATTTCTTTTACATTCATTATAGTGCATGATAATAAAATAAAAAAAAATTTCATCCTCACTCGCCCTTGTTGTTATATTCTTCGGTTGTACCTAAAACATTAAGTAGGCTGGCTGGTAAGCATTCTTGCTCATTTCTAGAATATACTGCAGTTTCTATGTAAGAATGAAATGCATATTGAAATAAGAATTGAAATACTCATTAGACAATTGCAGGAATGAACAAATACCCCGTCATTTCATTTATTTAAATATATTTTTTATATTTTATAGCAAATAAATTCATTTAATAGTTAACACTTACAGTACGTTGGTAGGCCAAATAGTAGAGCTCCTTGCCACTTATGGTCGAATGGACCAATGTCCTACGGATTGGGAGTCCGTTTCCAAATGAGAGCACCACTTTCGAATTTTTTCTATAGGACGGGTTGAAAGTTGAAACCCAAGATGGACCGAAGTCCTACGGAGGGCGAGTCCATTTTCAGATGAAAGTGCTACTCCCAAGATGTTTCATCTGGAGTTATATTGTTATAGGAGACCCGGGTAAAGAGGAGCTAATATTGAGTTAACTAGTAGTGCACACATTACTATTTCGCCTCGACCCAATAGTTTTAGTGAGCAAAATTGCACCTATTTGCGTGCCAAAATATAAACTAAGTTACCCTAAAGTTTTTTGACATTTTGGATTCAACCATAAACTCGTTTTCGGTAATTTTGTCTCTATATGCGGGTTTTAGCGGATGAAATTACACCTAGAGTTTTCGAACACGCTGATCATGAAAATGGTTAAACAATGTTTAACTCTCCCTTGTTTACCAAGTGCAAATAGTAACATTATTTGTTGTGCGTTACTTTGTAATCACATTGGGGTAACTATATATTTTTGCAATTCTTTTTATTATTGGTGGTACTTACAAATGTCTTAGTAATTGTTACAAACACATTATGGGAGCACAAATTTAGCAAGAAGCGAACAAAGGTGCGAAGGCAGAACGAGAAACTTGAGATTATTCCTTCCCATTTTTATTATTGTATTTTCACATCAATTCAATGTGGACCATTATTGTGGTTCTGAACCATGGGTATAATTACCCATGAGACGAAATATTGAGCCATGCAAGTTTTACCATAGTCCTTCCCCTCTCTCTAACATGCCGGCCTTTCCAATCTCTCTCCCCTATCTTTACTCCAATCTCCCCCTCTCTCTACGCCAATCTCTCTTTCCCCTCTCTCTACTTCAATCTCTCTCCCCTTCCCTTTTTCTCTCGCTCCCTCTTTTCTCTCTACCTAGGTTTTCACTAGGCCGCCAATGAGATCACCTAGGAAGAAAAGGGAATGAGTGCGCTTTCCACTATGATTTGATCTTCCACTGAATCTACACGAGATCCGTGTTGAGGGCTTCTAACAACTTCGTATCATAGCCAAATGTCATGGATGTTGAATCACATCCCCTTGACGAAATGAAGGCGATGCTCATGAAGGTGATAGTCAATTTTCCCAAGTGAAGCAAGACACAAGACCTTTTGCTATCCATCCCGTGGCCGCTGGATCATTATACCACCACCACCAAGGGCCGGCCGGACCCTTCCCACAGTGATGTGACACCTTCTTGGTGAATGACAGATAGAATCTTTCTTCCCATGCTCCATGATCGTGATGAGATTCAACGATAGTTAAAATACCACATAGATCGATCCCAACAACGGATACCCCACCACACAGATACGCTATCTCATTCTGTTCAGTGTGGGCGGCTTAGTTTAGGTAAAGTTGAGCCTGCTCATGCATGTTTTAATGGTATTGAGAGCACACCCAAAGCTTGCCACACGTTATTATAGTCCATTTATGGTGGAAGCACACATCAACACTTACCACCTCCGGCTGTCTTCACACAACTGCATCCATCCTGTATTTTAATGTCTCGCAACATTCGGTTATGAGAGACCATCCAGTGGGAACCATTCCAGATGAATTGGATGCAGACAACACTCCTAGCTTTGAGTCAGACACTATCTTGGGACGCCTTTAGACTATGTCTGAGGCTACTGGTGTCCCCAAGTTCTTGTATCATGGAAGCATTGTTCCAACATTAGAGGCCACTTGGATACAGCTTAAGGCTTTCCCCGATAGTTTTGACCTATTGCTACGTGGAGAGGGAATTTTTTTTTCCAGATGAAGGTGTTATTATGGAGGAGATGGGCCCATGGAGCATGAAGAGGATCTACCGCTGGCTGAATAGACTCAATGATTATCTCTATCGTACAGTTGTTTACTGAATAAATGTGCTTAAGTAGAAATTGATGCATGGTTGAATGTAACAATGTTTATGTCATAAGTACAGGAAGTTGTGCAGAAGCTACTTAAAATGAAGGCAATGAGGAAGAGCATTGGAATAAGCACCCAATAGATCGCACTTGATTTTTTTAGTGTAACTAATAATAGGTGACAGTTGGTTATTTTGGTGAATTGCAGTGATAATTAATAACTTCAATGATCCAACTTTTTATGCAGTCTATATTATGCACAATAAATAAATATTTTATTTTGAAAATCCTTGGCGTTAGTTTTTAATACTCTTTTGAAGTTCAGTAAACTCCGCAAGATTCTATATATTATATGAACAATTAATAATCTTGAGCCAATAATTTATTTTTGTAACTTTGGAGAGCATGGGACTTAATAGTTTTGTCTTTTAATGGTTTGGCCAGTCAAAGGATCAAATATTTCTTAGATTTAGATTTTGTTATCAATTCATAGATGGAGCTAGATAGAAATCTAAATTCATTTTCAGATGCAGATTTTAATCTAGGCTCAAATGTGGACTTTTTTTCAATGTAGATTTGACTCTAGTTCAGGTTTAGCATGGTATTCAAGTTTAAGCTTATTTTTAGCCATTTAGGGTTATTTTCGTAGACCTCCCCTCTAAGTTTACATTACTAATATGCATGTACAAAAAAACCTTGATGGATAACATTACTAATTATGCAAGTTAGAGGAGTTTTTCGTAATTATTCCCTTTTTTATATAAATGTATTAGTTCATGTGTAGGTAGCGATTAAATGTTACTTCATGTGCAAGACTCATATGTAGAGTCGGATAAATAATTATCTTGCTCATGTTTATCTTCAAAATCTATTTCTTTATCACCAGTAATTATCTGTTCTATTCAGGATTTTCAATTGGACCAGTTTATAGAGGAATCTAATATATTAAATTTTGCAGAAAGGACTTATCTACATCATAATTATGGTTGGAGAACCAATTTTGTTTGAACTAGTTTTACATCTAGTTTAGGCTGTTTATCCATTACTTCTTGGATTGGCATTAGACCATATGTATAAGGTGCTATCTTGGAAACTGCTATGGGTCTACTTCGGGCCTTTGTCGGAGATGGAGGTGGACGCAGAGATACAAGGGGAGCCGAGTTCGACCCGTACAGAATATGAGGTGAGAGGAAGAAGGGGAGCCTTGCTCAACCCGAACCCTAGAAATTTAGGAAGAAGAGAGAACTAGAGAGAGTCTGGAACTTAGAGAGAGAGAGAGAAGGAAAATTGGATTCATTCATAACTCATACAATGACTTAAGGGGTCTATTTAAAGACATAAATGACATGCGTGTAAATACCCTAAAATAAAAGTAGATGCGCAAAATATTAAAAACATGACAACTCTAATTAGTTGTAACTACGACACGACTCGAACACTCAAAATAACATACATAAAGACACGTAAATGAAATATGCGTAACTGACAACGAATGGTGAGGACCCATAGTAGAAACATCAGATAAGATAAGGAGGAAAGTTTTGAAACATCATTTAATTTTTGTAGGTTGAGCAGGACAAAGACGAAGTATATGGAGCTTAAATTTAGCAGTGCAAGAAGGACGATGACTTCGTTATTAAGTTGGGTGATCAAGATATGTCCCGCAGTGAGTGCTTTAAATATCTTGGATCGATAGTTCAAAAAGATGGAGATGTTGATAAAGATGTGATACATAGAATCCAAGGAGGTTTGTTGAAGTGGAGAGGCGCGTCAGGGATCTTATGTGATCGTAAAGTACCATTAAAACTTAAAGGCAAGTTTTGCTGTACTGCAATTAGACCAACGATGCTCTATGGTTCTGAGTGTTGGGCAGTGAATTGTGTACATGAGCAAAAAATGGGAGTTGCAGTGTCAAGAATGCTACTTGGATGTGCGGACACACGAGATTGGATAAAATTAGGAATGAATGTATCAAGGATAAGATAGGAGTGCCACCAATTGAAAAGAAGATGCCAGAAGCTCGACTAAGATGGTTTGGACACGTACAAAGGAGACCATTAGAGGCACCTGTTAGGCGTTGTGAGAGTTTAGTCACTAGACATGTTAAACGGTGGAGGGGTAGACCAATAAAGACTTGGAATGAAACTATAAGGAAAGACATGATGTACGTAGGCATTAATGAGATTATGACTAAAGATAGGGCACAATGGCGACAAAGGATCCATATAGCCGACCCCACTATAGTGGGATAAAAGCTTGTGTTGTTGTTGTTGATTTGTAATCCATCTAGGTTTTAGGAGAATAGTTGTTTACCTCATTATTAATATTAGATCTAGGTCTACAATCTACTGATAGATCTAGACATGGAAATTCATGTCTCTTCAGACAAACTGCGCAAACTAACATCACGTGTAAGCTAACTCTTCAGATCTGTCAAAATAATATACATCACACATTGGATTTCGTGTCTAATGTTTCCGAGTTGTTCAATTGTTTACTTATTGTTGGAGTTATGCGTATTAATCCTTTAGTAGAGTCCTTATATGTGAGTGGGTTTAGTCCCACATCTTGTATTAGAGTTTATGAGTCCTTTGTAATGTTATAAATAGCCCCTATATGGGATGAATAAAATAGCACTAGTTCAATTTTCCCCTCTTCCAACATGGTATCAGAGCCTAAGATCTGAAACCTAAAACTTTTTTTCCTATTCTCTGATTTCCATCCTGAACCCCCGTCGAGCGGTCCTTCTCGCTCCCGTGGATTGAATCCTCGCTTGATTCATCCACGGGAGTGACCTATTCCCATCCACGGCCGTCCCTGCCACGTCTTCCGTCGCTGCCGAGCCCGTCTGCCGTGTCGACCGTCGAAATCGACGCCGCCTGCCGCTTCGACCGTCGAAATCGACGCCGCCTGCCGCTTCTACCGTCGAAATCGACGCCGCCTGCCGCTTCTACCGTCGGAGTCGACGTCGTCTCCGGCTTCTTCTGTCCATCTCGACGCAGTTTGCTGCTTCTACCGTCGAAGTCGACCTGCTGCTCCAGATCCGTCGGCCTCTTCTTCTGCTCCCTCCGGCGGCTTCTTCCTCTTCTCCGTCGATGACTGCTGCAGGGCTTCCCGTTGCTGCTGCTCCAGCCTTCTTCTGGCTTCTCCCGCCGCTCTCGGCGCTGCTTCTCCCGTCTTCGTCGACGATGCTATTGATCTGCGGCTGCACAAACAGATCTTCTGCTGTGTTTCCTCCTGAAGCTGCTGTGCCTGAGCGGGCTCGCCATCACTCTTGGGTGCTGATCTCGTCGAGCTTCTCCTTTGCTGATCTGTTTGTGCTTGCTTCCTGTCGATTCCAGCGGCCACATCCTCTTCTTCGGTTGCTTCTCTCACCATGCCGGCTGAAGATGTCCCCACCGACGATCCCGTTGCTGCTCCAACTGACATCTCCTCCACTTCAACTGCTTGCCGCTGCTGCCCCTTCCGGGGTGTGCTGATCTCTCGCCGTTGCTGAAGTTTTGTGCTGTTTATTTATCGTTTTATGTCTTTATTTGTTGTTTGTATTTGCTTATGGTCATGTTATGCCTATATGCACGTGTTATCCACGTGAGGGGGAGTGTTGGGATGAAGGCGACTGGATGATCTTTCCCGACTTTTCGTCTTCGTTCCACACGGCCTCTAGGCTTGTTGTATGTGTGTTTGTGTCTCCCCAGTTTGTCTTTCGAATTGGTCATGTGTTGGGACACGATTGTGTTGGTTGTTATAATCTCAGCGGGTTGTGTCGTGTGGGACTGTGTCGTGTGGGACTGTGTCGTGTGGGACCGCCCTTCTTGCGGATTATCCCCGACAGATTATCCCCGGCGGATTATCCCCGATCACTCGGTTGATGATTTGCTCCACATCTTTCGTTCTCTGTCGCATGTTGTGTGTGTTAGTGATGTTGGTTGACCGGTTTCCAGTGAGTCTGCGTCGTGTGTGGGTCCTGCGTCGTGTGTGGGTCAGTGTCGTGTGTGGCTATGTCCCCGACTTGATTTCCCGGTTTGGTATTTCCCCCGGTGGCTCATCTGATGTTTTGTCCCACATCATCCACCTCCTTTGCCTTTAGTTTGTTATGTCCAAGCTGAAGGGTCCCCCTTCAGCTTGAGGGGGAGTGTTGGAGTTATGCGTATTAATCCTTTAGTAGAGTCCTTATATGTGAGTGGGTTTAGTCCCACATCTTGTATTAGAGTTTATGAGTCCTTTGTAATGTTATAAATAGCCCCTATATGGGATGAATAAAATAGCACTAGTTCAATTTTCCCCTCTTCCAACACTTATGATATTATGTTCATAAAAAACATTGATTTCATTTCAGTCCAAATAATGGCATGTTGACACTTATAATTTTGTTTCAAAATATGTTTAGTAAATCTTAGTAATTTCCAATATATTATAGTCCACACATTCTATGTCAATCAAGAAATCGTTTTAATCATCTATGGTCTAACCAATAAAAATTGACAATGTGATCTTGCGTTTTGTCAAATATGGTAATGATTTTCTTTTATGCATTAAAATGAATGAATAAAATAAACTCACCCAAAAATTCTAGGTAGTAGATGTTTGCCCAGGAGAGAGGTGGAGAATGTTGATATGTTGTGCAGGAGAGTTGAAGGGACATGATGTAACGACCCGAAGTCCGTCACAATTTAGGGTCTGTTTGGGAGAGCTCTGGCGGCTGGAGAAGCTCTTTCCCAGCCGCCAGAGCTGTTATTACCGTCGTTTGGGACAGCTCTCTAACGAAATCACGTTTTAAAGATCGCTCCCAGCGCTCTTTTCCGGAAGCCCCCCTCCCCCCGCGTTCCGCTCTGCAGGAAGCTATTTCGAAGCGCGCGTTTCTTTTCCGATACATCCCACTACCCCCGATCTCGGAAACCCGTTCCCAGCGCTCATCCCGTGCCCATCGCCGCTCCCTCCTCCGCCGCTTCCCCCTCCATTTCCGACGCCGACGACGTGCCTTCTCCCGATCCAGTCGTGCCCTAGCATTCCGATGCCGACGACGAACCTTCGCCGATCTTCTTCCTCCCAGATCCAGCCGCCGATCTTCTTCCTCCCAGATCCAGTCGTGCCCTAGCATTCCGACGCCGACGACGGAGCTTCGCCGATCTTCTTCCTCCCAGATCCAGCCATTCGCATAGCGTTCTTCCTCCCCGAGCACGACTCCAGAGCCCTAACTTCATTTGGCGCAGGTGAGCTTCGATTTTGGGTTTGATTTCTGATTTTGCCTCAGATTTCGATTTGTATATGTATGTGATGTGCGTATTCTTGTATGTGATGTGCGCATTCTTGTATGTGTTTATTATGTGTTTATGTGTGTGGTTGTGGATGTGTATGTGTATGTGTTTATTGGATGTGTATTTATGTGTGTGTGTGTGATGTTTATTATGTGTTTATTATGTGTATTTGTGTGTTTGTGTGGATGTGTATGTTTGTGTTTGTATGAATGGATGTGTGTGTGTGTTGTGTGTGTGTGTTTGTATGTGTTTGTATGTATCAATTATGTTTGTGTTTGTGTATGTTGGGTAAATGTTTGTATGTGTTTGTATGTATCAATGATGTTTGTGTTTGTGTATGTTGGGTAAATGTTTGTATGTGTTTGTATGTATCAGTTTTGTGTGTGTGTGATTTATGTTGTGTTTTTCAGTTTTGTTCTTGTGTGTGTGTGATTTATGTTGTGTTTTTTGTATGTGTTTGTGTATGTGTGTGTATATGTGTGTGTGTGTGTATATGTTTGTGATGTGTGTGTTTATTTGGGTTTATTTGTGATGTATGTGTATGTGTGTGTATATGTGTGTGTGTATGTTTGTGATGTGTGATGTGTGTGTATATGTTTGTGATGTGTGTTTATTTGTTTTTATTTGTGATGTGTGTGTGTGTATATATGTTTGTGATGTGTGTGTGTGTATATGTGTGTGTGTATGTGTGTGTGTATATGTTTGTGATGTGTGATGTGTGATGTGTGTGTATGTTTGTTATGTGTGTGTGTATATGTTTGTGATGTGTGTGTGTTTATTTGTGTTTATTTGTGATGTGTGTGTGTGTATATGTTTGTGATGTGTGTGTGTATATGTGTGTGTGTGTGTATATGTTTGTGATGTGTGTGTATATGTTTGTGATGTGTGTGTATATGTTTGTGATGTGTGTGTGTATATGTTTGTGATGTGTATGTGTGTGTGTGTGTATATGTTTGTGATGTGTGATGTGTGTGTGTATGTTTGTGATGTGTGTGTATATATTTGTGATGTGTATGTGTGTGTGTGTATATGTGTGTGTGTATATGTTTGTGATGTGTGATGTGTGTGTGTGTGTGTATATGTTTATGATGTGTGTGTGTATATGTTTGTGATGTGTGTATGTGTGTGTTTTATTTGATTTCAATAGGGCGCATTCATCTCTTCGCAGTGTTATTGAGCGAACGTTTGGAGTGTGGAAGAAGAAGTGACACATTCTGAGCAAAATGCCACAGTATAGCTTCAAGAAACAGAGGTCCATAGTGTTGGCCACAATGGCCTTACATAACTTCATTCGTAGACATCCTTCTCGCTGGGACCCTGAGTTTAATGTTTGTGATGCTGATGAGTCTTCTTTCGCTCCCTCAGAGGATGAAGACCCTGCGACGGAGGATGATATTGGAAGCGATATGGGTGATGCTGCTGGAGCTGAACAGATGTCTACAGTACGAGATAACATTGCCGAAGAAATATACGGGGCGCGTGGATAACATTACCAATGAATTATGTAAAAGACTATTGTTATCGATTGTTTTTTATTATTCTCCACGTTTAAAACTTTATGTATTTTAAGTTCTAAAAAAACAGCTTCCAAAAGCTGTTTCTCCAAACAGCTAAATTAGAAAATCGCTCTTCAAAGCGCACTTCTGCACAGAACACCCAAACACTCTGCAGCTTTTCAAAACTGCTCCCCAGAGAGCTCTTTTAAAACAGCTCTATCCGGACAGCAGCTTTTCAATCCGCCAGAGCTGTCCCAAACAGACCCTTAATTTCTTTCTTCTAAGCGTTTTTTCACAATTAAATAACACAGTAATTTTAATAATATAGTATAAGAGTGGTACCGGGAGAAAACATAAAATAATTTTTTATTCATTAAGCATAATTTACATCATGTCACAAATTCTAACCCGTGTTCGAATCACATCCTCCTTTTGTTTTCTTTCTGCCCCCGCAGGTACCTCCTAGTGGGATCTGGTATGCTGGCGGTCTGATCCTAAAAAGAGAAATCATCAACCAATTAGTTTAGAAAACTAAGTGAGTTTCTTACCTCTTCAGCCATACTACAGGCAAACCTGAAGAGTCAACATCAATATACAGTTATATATTTCTATATGAATTTGTGTAGTAGAAACAGTAAGTAAAGTAAGTAGGTAAGGTACTGTATAGTGAGCTAGTACAATAGAAATAAACTATTTATGATATCTAGTTCATTATTTCTTATTCTTCATATATGTATCTCGTTTTTCAGAAATGCTGTGGGTCATTCTCAAATCTATCAATCATCTGGGCCCATCGAATCAATGCCAATTCTAGGGCGATCGAACATGCTCCAAACTTTCACGCCTCCTAGATTAGACAATTCTATTCCAATTCAGGGTGATCGAACACATGACCTTCCTTGGAATTATCAAAATTCTATAGGAGTTCTATCCCTCCTACGAGGCTGACCCTTAGCATTTTTATGCGTCGACTGATGGCGCAGATCTTAGCACACCGCTATAGGCGGTAGTAAGACTGCGGCACGAAACGGCAGTGTACCGATCGTTCAAGTAATATAAAACGAGGAGTAATCCCCGAGTATCGAATCTCTAAGGAACACAGTAAGGTGGAGTTTACAATCGAGGAAGGACTTGAGATCGAAGTCCTTTACGTCGGATGGATGCGGAAACGGGGGGTTTTGGATTGTGGAAATAAAATAAAAGCTATCAACTACTCCTATGCAATGCCGCTATGCAATGCTTCGCTTGGCGGGATGGAGACTAGGCAGGCCTTGAGCGCGCTGCGTCGCAAGGGCGGATGGACGAGTAGGCAAGCGGAATCGAACTATGCAGGCCTTGAGCGCGCTGCTTCGTAGGGCGAGTGGATTACACGGGCCGCTATGCCACGCTTCGCTAGGCGGATGGAAGAGTAGGCATACGAATGGAATGGAGAGAACGGCGAAATGAGGGTCGCAAGCACCTCGTCGACAAGCACGCCACTAGCAATTGCTAGTGCGGCACACGAGCGTGACGGCGGGATGAATGATGGAATGGGGCGCACCTCAAGCAACTCAAACAGTAAAATATTTCACATAGACATGAAATGTATAGAAATGCAAATAAAGTTAAGTGCTACTTCATCATAATGTTAGCTCTAGCTACATATACATCAATAAGAGAAGAACAAGGCAAGAAATCGACCGAATCCGAAGTCTCGTTGTAGATTCACGGTTGGAATCGCCGGGTTGTCAATCCGCGTCTAAGCTCGGTCCGCAACTACGTCTGGGGTAGAGAGAGCTGTCACTACTCTCCAATGAGCCCGTCTTCTTCGTGTCACGATCCGGTAGAGGTTGCAAACTTCCTCTTGCTTGATGGCGATGGCGGCTAAACCTTCCTTGAAGCTCTAGGATGAAGGAGGAGGCCGAGAGGAAGCTCCGGCTCAAGAATGGCGTGAAGAACAAGCCCGGAGCACCTCCCGATGGTGGGCGGCGATGGAGGGGCGAAATCGGGCGCTCTGGAGCAGGAAACGGCGGACTGGCGGAAGCAAATGCGGAAGATTTTGACCTAAATCGCGAGCAGGAATATTTATAGGCGCTGGAATAAACAGTGCGCACGGTCATTGGCGCACGACCAGTGGTCGTGCGCGCTGGAGTTCTGTGATCGTGCGCCTGCCTGGGTGGAGCCTGCAATGTAAGAAATTTATAAAATACCATGTTCGCACGACCAGTGGCGCACGACCGGTGGTCGTGCGCACTATCGTAGGTGGTCGTGCGCACTGCCCGAAACAGAACTCATAAAATTGATGTTAAGTGCGCACGAACAGTGGCGCACGACCGGCGGTCGTGCGCACTATCGTAGGTGGTCGTGCGCACTGTCCGAGACAGAACTCATAAAATTGGTGTTAAGTGCGCACGAACAGCGGCGCACGACCAGTGGTCGTGCGCAATAGAACCAGCGATCGTGCGCAGTGTTCCTGTACAGAATTGTACCGGGAACACCTGCACGACTCCTGTTCCAGCACAACCACGAATCCAGCCACTGAAAGTGGCACTTAACAATGCATGAAAATTACTAAAGAAGAAGAACATGAAATAACACCAAAAACGGGCCTAGAAGTGCACATAGCATGAAATAACAAATATGAGCGAAAACATGCCTAAAATGTAGTGCATAGACTAGAAAATTGGCCCAGATGAGTCCGTAAATGTGTATATAATTGGGACTCATCACACCCCCAGACTTACCTGTTTGCGCGTCCCGAGCAAACCATCTCTCGCGGACAGGAAAAACATAAGCTGGCGAAGAAATTATCAAGCGGAGTACCATGCGAAGTCGCATGCTCATGTGCGTAGAAGTACAGTAGACAAAATTTCTAATTATACATATTAGTTTATACTTTTCTAGGGGCGTATTTATATATTACATTTACTCAAAAAGTGAATCACGGTGAATCATAAGGTCGTACATAGGAAGAAAGTAAACTGAACGCTGAGGCGAGCATTGCCAAAGATCGGGGCTCGGGACAACTCCATTGAAATCCATCAATGTCGGTGACCATAAGCTTGCCCGTTCGCACTCTCTACACGACACTGGTATGACTCAAATGCGTGAATCAATAGGACTTAAGGTTTTAGATGAGGCTTGGGTTTAGGTGAGGTAAACAAATATAAACATGAAGGCTTAGAATACAAAAACCCAAATGAGCAAATGCATAACACTATCCAAGTAGCCATAAAACACGCGGATACACCACACCCCCAGACTTAGACTAACAACATGGGTGTGTGCACCGCCTACTCCCAAACATATATTTTTACACAGATTTTTCATTAAAGCTCATATCTTTTTCTTTTCTTTTCACTTCTTTTCTTTCTCTCATTTTCTTCTTTTCTTTTCTTATCATTTTCAGCAGCTAAACAATAAAACACATCCACATCTTCACAAACATATCACCAAATCAACAACCCAACTCATGAAAATAATAAACAACTAAAGCTCAGATTTGGGTGTGCGACTAGGATTGGCATTTAGGCTTTGGTGAGACAACAGTGGGGCAGAATCAAAGAAAGGGTCGGCACAACTGGGCTGACGAAGATAAAGCGATAGAAGTGGGCACAAAGGCTCAACCGGGCCAAAATGATGGCCTATATCACATTCACGGAATTGACTAACCGTATACCCATGCTTCAAGAATCGTTTGGGGCAAGTTCTAGCCACCGAAAAAGATAATCCTTCCTCCCGACTCGGGCAATATGAGGCTAACGAACGTCTACACACATTCCTATGCTACCGTTTGATTCACACCGGATTCACCAATTTTTGAGTAGAGTAAACAATATTTACGCTAATAGAAAAAAATATAAACTAAAAGCATAAAAAGAAATTGAATCTACACGAATTTCTAAACGAGACATGAGCACTCGACTAGGAGCACTACAGGAGTCAATATTTTACTCCGCCTCATAATCCTAAGCCAGCACAATGATTTTCCAAATCACACAAAAAGACAAATTCAACTCGCGACGTGCCAACGGCTAAGCGCGCTCAAGTGGGTGCTGTGGTGTGCAATGAAAATAAACAAAACATTTTAAATGAAATCTTCTAGTATGCAGTGCAATAGTGCACGTGAGCGGGTAAACAAAACTACTCTCCCCCAGACTTAAACTAAACAATCCGCATAATATATGACAGGAAAATCAAAATAGGGCTAGGGGAAGAGAGTACCCAATGCTCAGCAAGTGAGCATACCAGAAGATTGGCGATTAACTCTAGACCAAGCTGCAGCACCCAACCAGAAGAATACCTGCAGGGGTCAGCTCCGCAAAAACAAAGGAAAATAGAAAACTGAAAAAAGAATACTACTAACTAAACTAAACAAGATGAAATAAGAAATGCAGGAAAAGGTAAGATAACTACTGGGGTTATTGTCATCCCAGCACGACTTATTCGGATTTTATACAGTTCTAGCTTATAGGCCTATGAAAAGAAAAGTGGACAGGTAACTGTTCTAATATGCGTGTAGGTAGCGGGTACCTATACGGAGAAAGAACAGTCACGCCTCTACCCGAATATAAATACCTGCTCTTCACAGGTAGAGGGAAAAGAAAGTAAGAAGAGGAGGAGGCCTGGTCTTCACTCATCTCACCAAAACTATCCTTGCCCAGCAAGGTGTTGTCAACAGGGAGGTGGCAGGAGAAAAATGCAATGAGTGGAGCTTCCTCTACGGAGGGGGGATCAACCTCCTCAAGTGAGAGGATACACTCATCATTGACTTGAGCATCATGCTCCAAGTCCATGAATAAAAATCGATCGGGGGAGTGATCCCTGTCTCACTCCCATCAGGTTGGGGAAGTAAAATAATGTCTGCATTGTCATCAATGCTACAAGATTCGGCGGGATCAACAGTGGCCAAGCTAGAGATTTGGACTTCCTCCACCGGTGCTGAGGAAAACCCCTCTTCACCTGGAAGGTTGTTCTCCTCCATAGGAACAAGCATGACACTAAAGTCACCAGCCTCCTCTTGCGACACATCATCAACAATGTCGTCAGAGACGAGTGTAGTATGCACAACAGGGAGAGGAATAGTGCTCGGATAAAAGTCGAGCACCGATTCCTCACAAAGAATCGAATCCACTAGGGGTGGTGGATGCACCGGGAGAATAGGCTCAGCAATATCGGTGCCCAGATCAACCACACATCTGGTGACTGTGTCAACGCCATACCCTTCAAGATGTGAAGGTGGCAAAGACACAAAACCGGATGTTGAAGGTGTGACGCCAGAGTTAGGATTCGGGACGATCCGGCTCGTCATCCTCATCCAATTGGCGACGAAAAACAGCACAATCCTTCAGCGCATGATCTGTGCTCCGACAAAACTGGCACTGCCTAGCGGGCTTCTTTGGCACAGCGGGTGCTGAAGCCGAAAAGAAGTAAGATGGTAAAGGCTCAGCAGAGTAGCCATAAGACTTACGCACACCATATGGAGTATCAGACGAAGTCGATGCTCTATATGCTGGGCGAGAAGAATTATGCCCACCATTCTCCATAGGGCATTCATCACTAGAGTGGGAGGTAGCTCCCACCAACGACAACGAATATTAAGATGTGCCCACATAGTGCGAAGATAAAATGATTCAAAAAGAGAAACACTATTGTGCGAAATACCACACCTAACAATAATTACTAAAGCAACCTAATTAAAACAGGAAAATGGAATAAAAAGAAATAAAACAAAAAATGCAATTTACAAATGGAAGGGCTTCTCTCTCAGATTCTCCCTCTCCAGAAAACTCACACGACTGTGTTCCCCGGCAACGGCGCCAAAAACTTGATGGCGCAGATCTTAGCACACCGCTATAGGCGGTAGTAAGACTGCGACACGAAACGGCAGTGTACCGATCGTTCAAGTAATATAAAACGAGGAGTAATCCCTGAGTATCGAATCTCTAAGGAACACAGTAAGGTGGAGTTTACAATCGAGGAAGGACTTGAGATCGAAGTCCTTTACGTTGGATGGATGTGGAAACGGGGGGTTTTGGATTGTGGAAATAAAATAAAAGCTATCAACTACTCTTATGCAATGCCGCTATGCAATGCTTCGCTTGGCGGGATGGAGACTAGGCAGGCCTTGAGCGCGCTGCGTCGCAAGGGCGGATGGACGAGTAGGCAAGCGGAATCGAACTATGCAGGCCTTGAGCGCGCTGCTTCGTAGGGCGAGTGGATTACACGGGCCGCTATGCCACGCTTCGCTAGGCGGATGGAAGAGTAGGCATACAAATGGAATGGAGAGAACGACGAAATGAGGGTCGCAAGCACCTCGTCGACAAGCACCTCGTCGACAAGCACGCCACTAGCAATTGCTAGTGCGACACACGAACGTGATGGCGGGATGGAGGATGGAATGGGGCGCACCTCAAGCAACTCAAACAGTAAAATATTTCACATAGACATGAAATGTATAGAAATGCAAATAAAGTTAAGTGCTACTTCATCATAATGTTAGCTCTAGCTACATATACATCAATAAGAGAAGAACAAGGCAAGAAATCGACCGAATCCGAAGTCTCGTTGTAGATTCACGGTTGGAATCGCCGGGTTGTCAATCCGCGTCTAAGCTCGGTCCGCAACTACGTCTGGGGTAGAGAGAGCTGTCACTACTCTCCAATGAGCCCGTCTTCTTCGTGTCACGATCCGGTAGAGGTTGCAAACTTCCTCTTGCTTGATGGCGATGGCGGCTAAACCTTCCTTGAAGCTCTAGGATGAAGGAGGAGGCTGAGAGGAAGCTCCGGCTCAAGAATGGCGTGAAGAACAAGCCCGGAGCACCTCCCGATGGTGGGCGGCGATGGAGGGGCGAAATCGGGCGCTCTGGAGCAGGAAACGGCGGACTGGCGGAAGCAAATGCGGAAGATTTTGACCTAAATCGCGAGCAGGAATATTTATAGGCGCTGGAATAAACAGTGCACACGGTCATTGGCGCACGACCAGTGGTCGTGCGCGCTGGAGTTCTGTGATCGTGCGCCTGCCTGGGTGGAGCCTGCAATGTAAGAAATTTATAAAATACCATGTTCGCACGACCAGTGGCGCACGACCGGTGGTCGTCCGCACTATCGTAGGTGGTCGTGCGCACTGTCCGAAACAGAACTCATAAAATTGATGTTAAGTGCGCACGAACAGTGGCGCATGACCGGTGGTTGTGCGCACTATCGTAGGTGGTCGTGCGCACTGTCCGAGACAGAACTCATAAAATTGGTGTTAAGTGCGCACGAACAGCGGCGCACGACCAGTGGTCGTGCGCAATAGAACCAGCGATCGTGCGCAGTGTTCCTGTACAGAATTGTACCGGGAACACCTGCACGACTCCTGTTCCAGCACAACCACGAATCCAACCACTGAAAGTGGCACTTAACAATGCATGAAAATTACTAAAGAAGAAGAACATGAAATAACACCAAAAACGGGCCTAGAAGTGCACATAGCATGGAATAACAAATATGAGCGAAAACATGCCTAAAATGTAGTGCATAGACTAGAAAATTGTCCCAGATGAGTCCGTAAATGTGTACATAATTGGGACTCATCATCGACACACACTCAGTTTCTTATTCTTTTCATATTCATTTTCAAAAGAGGAAATATTTATATAAATTTCCCCTCAGAGTTTCTATTGCTCGCTAATCCATGTTTAGCCTTTTAGCGATTTCATAATTTTCAGTAATTTCAAATCTTCGAATTTCTTTAATTCAATTCAATTCATATAATCATATTCAGTGCATGCAATGAAGTAGCTCAAAGTAAAGTAATTCTACACGTTCATGTTTCAAAATACTTCAAATATACATAATCAAAGCGGTAAAGACTCATCACAGCTTTTCTTTTGCTCTTGTCCTTCATAGGATTCTTGTCGCGTCTATCGTGGACGCCATCCTCTGCAGTATCAAAGAAATCATTTACTTTAGGGTTGTGCCGTTAAATAACTACGTGTAGACTCCTAAGACGGCCACAACTACGACCTATTAGGAGCTGCCTAAGGGAGGAATAACTTAGGTGACTCGAAGAAAACATCAAAAATCATATTTCAGCCACTACAGGACTCAAAATTCAGCCACTAATGAAATCAGAATTCAGCCACGAATGACATCAATAATATTCAAGAAAGGGCAACTAATTTCGTACATCAAGAGCCAACAAAAGTCAACAAAGGGCAGCCAATCAATAACCAACAAGAGCCAATAGTATCTATCAACAGCAACCCAAATGGCAGCCAACAACCAAGAGAAACAACATGCCAAATTCCAAGGCAACCCCCACCAAACAACCGGCCAACTACAGCAGCCAGGCTTAACTGGCAGCCAATAAAAGCCACCACAAAAGATTCTCTAATCCCAATTGGAACTGTCAATCTCTTCTCAACACAAGGCAACCGACCTATACAAGGAAACAACACAGCTGCCATCAAATTTTCCCCATCAAGAATTAGAACCACAAAATCAAGTCACACTCATATGTGCACAACCAGCCCATAATAGGATCAGCTAGTTGTCACGAAAACAATACGGGAGCCGGCCACAAGCAGTGAACAAATCAGAAATCAATGGAAGATCATCAAAATCCCCTAAAACTGAAAACCCTAAGTCCTGATATGCTCAATTTCAGCAACTAAGAACTAGATTTCAGCATTAAAACTCTACTTCAATAGCTCTGGCAAGAAAACGGTGAAATAAAGAGGGAGTAGCTCACAGTGGAGAAGAATCACCCACACCCGCCGGCCAAACACAACAAAACCGCAAGGGAACAACAGCAGAGGCACAAGAAGAAGGCAACCTTCTCAGTTTTTCCCAAAATCGAGGATAGGAGGAGCTGGAAGAGGAGGTGCGGCCAAGCCCTAAAGCTTCCCTGCTCGACAAGAGCTTCGGAGGCGAGAAAAGTATCGAGAGAGAGAACAGATATCGGGATAAGTATAGAGCCAAAAGTCACCGCTTCTCAATAACCCTCCAATTAACATAACAACTATTAGATTAGGGACCATAAGCTAAAGCTAAGCCATCATCAAATCAGCCGTAGCTTAATCCAGCCAGCTTAATGATTACTATAATACAATATCCAAATCAATTCAGCTAAAGCAACCAGCCGGCCCACTAGGAACCCCTACTCAGCCATCATCAATTGAATCACAATCCACCTCTTCAAATGAATTCATATATATTTTGAACATATATTTTGATAACGAACGAAATGAACGCCGCAAAAACGTTGGAAATCTCGAACTTCAAAAAGAAATTGCGACGTCGCATCGACACTAAATTTCTTTTCATCATTGGGGAAACTATTTTATTCTTTTTCTTATATCTTAAAATATACAATTATTTACCATACAAGCTCGGGTTCGAGTCTTACACATGATTGATGGGATTACAAGTTCGAGTGCCATCCCCAAGAATTATCAAAATCAAGGTGGAGGAGCTACGGCGTTAGTCATTTACCGGTCTGGTCTATTGAGGTATTCAATGGAGAGGGTTGATGGTTGTGGAGGAGAGGGGTGAGAGGGGATAGAAACATGGCTTTATTTTAGAGTTCATATTCATATGCTACATTGATGGAAAAATACGACTTTTTCAATAAAGAAATCATATAATAATAATAATCATAATAACGATATAATCTATATGAATAAAAAGTGCATGGATGAGATGATATTCCTTTGAAATTTCAAAGTAATTTGATAGTTAGAAAAACTTTCTTAAATCTAATAACCATCATCCACGCCATCATCTTCTCTAAGCATGAGAGTGACTTGCTACATTAAAAATCACTGGAGATTAAACTACTGTGAAGTCAGGGCAGCACAATGTTTATTATAGATCCTGACTACTAGCGTTGATCGAGTATATTCTTTAATTAGGATCGGTATTTACCTATATGGACTTACGGACTTACCCCTATGGAAATACACTGATAATATGAAGTCTTAAAATTGGGGCCAAATTTCTGTGTAGTGTTTTATCAATTACTTAGGTTCTGTCTGGCAGGGCGGAAATGCTGCGGCATGGATCAGGCGGAATGTGTTACGCCCCCGCTGCGCTTTACGGGGCGTCATTACGTACGGAGGAGCAAAGACGCGCTAAACAACGGGGCTGAACCTTCCGGTTCAGCCCCCTCGCAGTGAACCGGCCGGCCGAGGGCTGAACCAGACGGGTTCAGCCCTCTTTGGAGGGGCCGGCCGGCCCCCTCCTTGCCCGGGTATTTATATACCCGGGCAGCCCCCCTTTTGGGGTATGCAAGAGTAATTCCTGGTTAGTATTCTCCCTCTTCTAGACCTAATCTTCCCTCTCTTTCTCTAGATCTTCTCCTCCCTCAATCTCTCTAGTAGTTTTGCCCTAACATTTGGTATCAGAGGTGTTCATCTCTCCGACATGGTGTCCACTCGCAATCAAGAAGAATCCTCACGGATTGAAGCCCTAGAGGAGAACGTGGTTGGCCTCACCGACTCTATGGCGGCCATGGAAGGACGGATCGACGCTCGTATGGAGGAGTTTAAGGCTTTGTTGAAAGGGAAGGTCGCAGCAAGCGAAGACTCGGCGGGATCGGGTGCCGACGGGGCTGCTGCGGGCGTGCGTCTCGCGGAAGGAATCGGCGGCCTCCGGTTGTCGGAGGAGGAGCGGCTGCGGGGCTACGGGGTTCCGCCTGGCTCGGCGGCGTACGGGCAAGGCCCTGCAGGGGCGGCGTGCGGACAAGGCTCGGCAGTGGGCTACGCGGGTCCAGCGGGGCCGGTTCCGCCTGGATCGACTATTGGGGGCGTGGGCGAGGCCGGTTTTGGACGGGGGCAGTACCGCCGGCCTTGGGAGGACTTGGAGGGTGGCCGGCGGCCACCGGAGCCTGCGGGACAGCAAAGGGGAGGACTTCTCCCTCCTCCTCGTGGGTTCGGGCCTCCAGGAATGGGCGGTTTTGGCCAAGGATGGGGAGGCCAGCCGCAACCCCCTCCTTGGGGAGCGAGTCAACATCAAGGCTACATCGGATTCGAGCAAGGTGAGCCTGCAAGGCGGGAAGGAGGTCATGGGGTACAACGCTTGACTCCCGGATTATCTCGCATGTACTTTCCGGAGTTCGAAGGCGGCGACGCATTGGAATGGGTTCAAAAGGCTGAACTTTTCTTCCAGTACCAGGAGGTGCCTGAAGGTCAGTGGGTGTGGCTAGCGTCCTTCCACTTGAAGGAGGACGCTTTCCAGTGGACGCAGTGGTTCCTACGGGGACGGGAATACGTGCCATGGGGCGAATTTGTGGACGGATTTACGGCCAGATTTGGGCCATTAGAGTACGAGAACTTTGAGGCCCTCCTTCAGAAGCTTCGTCAGAAAGGCTCGGTGCTGGAGTATCGCACTGAGTTTGAGAAGTTGACAAATCGGGTTCAGTGGCCGGAGCGGACACTCTACAGCTGTTTCATATCTGGCCTCAAGGAGCACATTCGTGACGAGGTACAGACACTCATGCCTCGGTCATTGAACCACGCCATTACTTTGGCGCGCATCCAGGAGGAGCGGTTTAACAGGCAGCGAGCACGCATCACGAGTAGACCGCTTTCGGCTCCTACCACAGCAGCACGACGGGAGCAGCCCGCGGGTAGCAAACCGACGGTGACTCGGTTATCGTGGAGTGAGTTGGCCGCTCGGAAGGAGAAGGGGCTGTGTTTTAATTGCGACGAGAAGTTTGTACCTGGCCATAAATGCCAGAAGATACAGGTCTTCATATGCCAGAAGATACAGGTCTTCATGTTGCATCAGGATGTGGACGACGAGCCGGCTCCAGATGAGGAGTTGGAGGTGGACTTGGACGAGACGGAGTTCGGGGTTTTTCTTCATGCTCTTGAGGGTTGCGCTCCCCCGCTTACTATGCGGCTGGCGGGCCGGATCGCCCAAGAGAAGGTTACTATTCTGGTGGACAGTGGGAGCACCCACAACTTCATACATCCCGACGTGGCACGACGAGTTGGGCACGTGGTTGACAACGGGGCTGCCTTTCATGTTATGGTGGCGGATGGCAGCAAGCTTCGATGCGAAGGGGTGCTGAAAGGCGTGGAGCTGCGGCTACACGGCTATGTGGGACGGACTGACGTCTACCTGTTGCCTATTCGGGGCTCAGACATGGTGCTGGGAGTTCAGTGGTTGCGCCAGTTGCAGCGGGTGACTTTCGACTGGGAGCACATGACGATGGAGTTTGTGCATGGCGACAGGCAGTTTTGCTTGCAGGGTCTCATGTCCTCTCCTATAAAGGAGGTTTCTCTTCGCAGCATGCAACGGTTGAGCGGAGATGGCCAGATGATGGCCGTCCTTCGGGAGGTCCCGACCGGCGAGCCGACGCCCTCAGAGGTACCGGCTCAGTTACAGTTACTTCTGACAGATTATGCTGATGTTTTTCAGGAACCACGCACTCTGCCTCCGCCGAGGTTCCGTGATCACCGTATCCCGCTCAAGGCGGGTGCTGAGCCTACGAATGTTCGTCCGTACCGCTACCCCCACGTTCAGAAGGCGGAGATCGAGCGCAGTGTCCGCGAGATGCTGGAGGCCGGCATCATTCGACCAAGTACGAGCTCCTTCTCGGCTCCCATTATTCTGGTCAAGAAGAAGGACGGGTCCTGGCGTTTCTGTGTGGACTACCGGGCCTTGAACGACGTTACGGTCAAGGATAACTTCCCGATTCCCCATATCGAAGAGTTGCTGGATGAATTGCATGGGGCCCAGCGTTTCACCAAGCTGGATCTTCGCTCCGGCTATTACCAGATCTTGATGGCACAGGAAGACATCCACAAGACGGCTTTCCGGACTCATGACGGCCACTACGAGTTCTTGGTTATGGCCAATGGGCTGACTGGAGGGCCCTCTACGTTCCAGGCCAACATGAACGAGATGTTTAGAGATTTTCTGCGGGTATTTGTGTTGATCTTCTTCGATGATATACTCATCTACAGCGCGAACTGGGAGGACCACGTGGGCCACGTGGAGCAGGTCCTTGCCAAACTACGTCAGCACAACCTTTATGCCAACCGTTCCAAGTGCTCCTTCGGTCAGGAGGAGGTGGAGTATTTGGGCCACTTGGTTTCCGGTCAGGGCGTCAAGGCCGACCCACGGAAGATTCAGAGTATGCAGTCTTGGCCGCGACCGGTTACAGTCCGCGCCTTGCGGGGTTTTCTGGGGCTCACAGGGTATTACCGGCGGTTTGTCCAGGACTATGGCAAGATAGCTCGGCCACTGACACAGCTACTGCAGAAGGACTCCTTTTCTTGGAGTGAGGAGGCGGAGGAGGCATTTCAGGCCCTCAAACGGGCAATGACCACCACGCCAGTCTTGGCTTTACCGGATTTCACACAGGAGTTCGTTCTGGAGACGGATGCCTCAGGTGTCGGCATCGGGGCGGTTTTGATGCAGGCAGGGCGGCCGATAGCCTTTTACAGCAAGGCCTTGGCCCCTCGTACTTTGGGCCTCTCGGCCTACGAGAAGGAGATGTTGGCAATTATTCACGCCGTGGCTGTTTGGCGTCCATATCTCTTGGGTCGACACTTTAAGATCCGGACGGATCACCAGAGCTTGAAGCATTTCCTGGACCAACGGGTCTCCTCGCCGCTACAGCAGAAATGGGTGACTAAGCTTCTCGGTTACGACTACGAGATTGTGTATCGCCGTGGCAGAGAGAATGTTGTCGCCGATGCCCTCTCTCGTCTTCCGGAGGCTACTATCGCTCATATTTCGGGGCCGTTGGTCGATTCAGTGGAGGATATTCAGGAAGAGGTCCGGCGATCAGCCACGCTGCGTCCGTTGGTGGAGGCTTTACAGCGGGGAGAGACCGTCACAGCTGGCTATCACTTGTGTAATGGCCGGCTTTACTATCGGGGCCGGGTGGTCGTGCCCGCCGATTCAGCTTGGAAGACTGTGTTGATGCATGAGTTCCATTCTTCGCCTACAGGAGGGCATGCGGGGGTGCTCCGGACACTTCAGAGGGCACGAGCAAACGTGTTTTGGACAGACATGCGACGGGACATTCAGCAATTCGTTCGCCACTGTGAGATCTGCCAGCGGCAGAAATATGAGACCTCTTCTCCGGCAGGGCTACTTGTACCGTTGGAGATTCCGCAGCAGATTTGGGACACGGTGTCCATGGGCTTCATTGATGGGCTGCCGAAGTCTAAAGGGAAGTCTGTCATTCTTGTGGTGGTGGACAAGCTGTCCAAGTATGGCCATTTTCTGGCGCTCAGCCATCCGTACACCGGGGAGTCTGTGGCCGCACTCTTTGCTCGATAGATCGTTCGCCTGCATGGCCTCCCCCGCGCCATTATCTCTGATCGGGACCCTACCTTCGTCAGTGGGTTCTGGAAGGAGCTGTTCCGGCTGCAGGGCACTCGCTTACACTTCAGCACGGAGCTGTTCTGGAAGGAGCTGTTCCGGCTGCAGGGCACTCGCTTACACTTCAGCACGGCTAACCACCCGCAGTCGGATGGTCAGACGGAGGTGCTTAATCGTGGGGTCGAGACTTATCTGCGTTGCTTTGTGATGGATGAGCCGCGGAGCTGGCCGAACTGGTTACATTGGGCCGAGTACTGTTACAACACGGCCTACCACTCCGCCAGCAGGATGACACCATTTGAGGTGGTTTACGGCCGGCCTCCTCCTACTTTGGGCAGCTATGAGCCCGGGAGCACCGCTCTTCCGGCAGTGGATCGCGCTCTGCTGGATCGGGATCGCATGTTGGTCACACTTCGGGAGAATCTCCGTCTAGCCCAGGATCGCATGAAGGCCCAGACGGACAAGCACCGCACTGAGCGGGAGTTCGCTGTTGGTGACGAGGTGTTCCTCAAGATCCAGCCGTACCGGCAGTTGTCCGTTGCTCGTCGTGGCAACCAGAAACTGTCCCCACGCTACTACGGTCCCTTTCCGATTGTCAGCAGGGTGGGACCGGTGGCTTATACCCTGGCATTACCGGAGGGTTCGCGCATCCATCCTACATTCCATGTCTCTTTGCTCAAGCGGAAGGTAGGGCCGCACGTCCAGCCGAGCACTTTGTTACCTGAGGTCACTTCGGCAGGTGAGCTGCGGCCGCTTCCTGAAGATATTTTGATGCTCAAGTGGAAGAAACGGGGCGCGGAATACCGGCCCGAGCTCTTGGTCAAATGGAAGAACCTGACTCCGGCACACAATTCTTGGGTGGACTTCTTCGACTTTAAGGAGCTCTACCCCGACTACCACCTTGCGGACAAGTTGGTTCTTGATGGGGAGGGGAATGTTACGCCCCCGCTGCGCTTTACGGGGCGTCATTACGTACGGAGGAGCAAAGGCGCGCTAAACAACGGGGCTGAACCTTCCGGTTCAGCCCCCTCGCAGTGAACCGGCCGGCCGAGGGCTGAACCAGACGGGTTCAGCCCTCTTTGGAGGGGCCGGCCGGCCCCCTCCTTGCCCGGGTATTTATATACCCGGGCAGCCCCCCTTTTGGGGTATGCAAGAGTAATTCCTGGTTAGTATTCTCCCTCTTCTAGACCTAATCTTCCCTCTCTTTCTCTAGATCTTCTCCTCCCTCAATCTCTCTAGTAGTTTTGCCCTAACAGAATGCCACATCAGCTCCGCGGCCATTTGGCTGCGTCGTGGTCGTCCGTTCCACCGACCTCACACGAATGAAAACCACGAAAATCCCGCAATTTTTGACCGCGGTTCGGCTGCGGATCCACACCGCAGGAGCCCCACCTTGCTAAACTAGCTCTTAATCTACCTCCTGATGGTATTCTTTTCTGGTTAGCATGAACGAGGAGCCTCTCTCACATCCATAGACCATAGTACCATAACATGAATGGTTCTTTTGTCCTGAATTAAATACTTAAAAATTTTCAACCTGTATGTTCTGTACATAAGTTCACTGTTTTCCCCCTCTATACTGTGTTGTAACTTTTTTAACTCATAGAACTTGATATTTACAGCACCGTTTGGAAAAAAAAAGCAGGTGATTGTGTTATGGCTTGATGGTAGAGGTTGATATTATAATCTTGTATTATTTACAATTTAGAAACATTCAAAATTTGATTGGATAATGCTTGTTTTCTCTATTGAGTTTCTTGCAATTCCTAATCCATAAAACTAAGCTTTGTGCAAAGTTTACAGCACCGCTAAAAAATTTGACAAGCTCCATCTCTTTCTCTCTCTTGCTCACTCTCTCCCTCCCTGCCTTCCTCTCTCTTTCTCTATCTCTTTCCTTCACTTCCTCTCACATTCCATCCCTCATCCTTCTCCTGGTGATACCATATAGAGATAAATGTATAGTTTCAAATGTAATTGGAGTCGGCAAGTGATTCCATTTGATAATATATTTACATATTCTGTTTGTTTTTTTAAAGGGATCAAATATACCTTTGGTTGTCAAGTGGGCTGACACTGAAAAAGAGAGGCAAGCCCGAAGAAGTCAAAAAGCTCAATTTCAACCCTGTAGTGTTTTCCATAACAATTCTATTCAACAACCTTCTATATTTGGAACATTACCAATGGGCTATTTCCCACCATACAATGGGTTTGGTTACCAGGTAAGGTACTCTTGCTGCTTTTCTAGCAAACTTGTTTTTTTAAATATTTCCTTGTTATTGTATGAATTTATCATGTTAGTTTAATGTTTATGCATTTAACTTCTATTTTACTTAAAAATCAACTTAGAAGTCTTATGTGGTGGCAGAGGTATATATTGTGAGAGCTTAACTCTCCGAGTTACAACCATAAGCATTTGCTTACATCCAATATTACGGTCATTATTACAGAAATATAATTATTGTTACTATTATCACATCTACTTTACGGTCATATTTATGTCCATTTTTATGTTAACCTTCAATTCATGCAGGTGAAATATAATGACCATGAATTCTTAGTCGTACATAATCAAAATGAAACTTATATCATGTATTGTGAGTATGCACATGCAAAAGGAAAAATAGCGTTTAGAAAGATTGCTACTATTATTTGTTAGGTATAAATACTATAGGGCAGCCCGGTGCACATAGCATCCCCGCTCAGCGAGGGTCCGGAGAAGGGTGCTACCACAAGGGTGAAATGTAGGCAAACCTTACCCTGCATTCTTGCAAAAGGCTGCTTCCAGGACTCGAACTCGTGACCTCAAGGTCACACGACAACACCTCAATCGGTGTGCCGAAGCTCGGCCTTCCTAGTTATAAATAGTATGAGGTCCAAAAATTACATGTTTTCAAATGTTGATTTTTAGAAAGATAATCATCTCATATTGGAAAGTGCTGATGATTGAATGAAGCACAAGATATCCAACTATAATCACATGCAATGTAGATAAGGAAAGCTTTTGGACATTTGGAAAATTTATAGAAAAACATAATCTTGATTATCATTATTGAAGATCATCTATTAAAGGTCCGTTTGGCGCGGGGTGTTTGCTCCGGCGAGTTTGGATACTAACGCCACCATCATAAAATATGTGTTTGACATGACAACGAATATGACCGCCACGAATAAAAAACCTAATTTTGAACATAAAAGTGGATGAAGTTCCTTATACGAGGTCAGGCATTCATGAACGACGGTCATAACCACCGAGTTCACGACCGCCGCCACCGTGTCAAACTGACCCTAAGATCACGTAGAAAAATTGCAGTAAATGTCTTGTGTTGTAGTATGACAAGTTGAACTATACCCGGGATGCTTATTCATATGTGGTTGAAGAAAATGATAATTTTTGGAACATAGGATTCTCCAAAAGTGATGCATACAATTTCATACAAAGAGAGAGAGAGGAGCCAGCTGAGACCTGAGACTTGCCAAGTTTATTAAAATGTTACAATAAAGTGTAGCCACGTGCACTCAGAGGCAGTACCAATATTTTTTCTTTAGTTCATTAGGACATGCATACAACAACAACAACACTCAAGCCTTTATCCCACCATAGTGGGGTCGGCTATATGGATCCTTTGTCGCCATTGCGCCCTATCTTTAATCATAGCCTCACTAATGCCTAAGTACATCATATCTTTCCTTATAGTTTCATTCCAATGCTTTTGTGGTCTACCCCTCCCTCGTTTAACATGTCTCCGATGTACATGTCCGAACCATCTTAAACGAGCTTCTCGCATCTTCTCTACAATTGGCGCCACTTCTGTCTTATCCCTGATACATTCATTCCTAATTTTGTCCAGTCTCGTGTGACCACACATCCACCCAAGCAGTCTCATCTCCGCAACTCCTATTTTTTGCTCATGTACACCATTCACTGTCCAACACTCAGAACCGTAGAGCATTTCTCAAAAGATCCATATTCATGAAGGTGACTAAATTTTACGCTGACCGTCTACCTAACACAACCCTCACCATTTTGCATATAGAGATAAAATGGGTACATTAAAAATTGATGTTTACACTAAATTATCCTATTCCCTCACAACTCCATTATATATTAGTATAAATGCGTCTTTCTTTTGATATTTAGTTCAACAATTTTTGGCTTCATAACTTGTATATGTAAGGAGATGAATATGGACAGATCTGATTTATACTGCTTCGCTTTATAAATTGTCGCCATCCCCATGGCGCATAATTAGCGAGAAAATGTTGCCTTGTCGTTTGAAGACAACGTTGTGTGTTGAGTGTATGCTCATCAGCACTCAGTTGCTGACATGATGAGAATACACTCAGTCACTGTGCACGCAATATTGTCTTTGATGACTAAGGCTCTGTTTGACGCGGCGTTTTAGCTTGGTTGACTTTAGAAAAAAATGTCACCGTTATAGAATGTATGTTTGGCATGACACATTTATGACCATCACCAAGAAAAGAAAATTAGTTTTGAACATAAAAGTGAATGAAGTTCCTTAAGTGAGGTCGGACGTTCACGAACGACGGTTCATAACCACCACATTTATGACCGCTACCGCCGTGCCAAACGGAGCCTAAGGCTCTTGGGACAGTTGTCGCGGTAGGAAAAGCGGCGGGGAGAAACCAGTGGTGGGATTAGAGCTGTCATAAAAGCAGTGGTTGAAAAAACAATAGGAGAAGAAGGGAACGTTGACCTATGGCAAAAGAAGCATAAAAATGCGGAAAACATCTTTTAGCTTTTTCTGAAAGTGGGAGGATTCACTGTTTTTCAGAAAGTCCCGAAAGCACCCTTTTGGCACGAGCACTTTTCCCACCAATGGAAAACCAAACGCCTCTAAAACAACGGTGGCGGTGGGAATAGATCTCTTCCCACCGCCACAATTGACCCAAGTAGAGCAGAAGTCATTTTTTCATAATTGTTTGCGTATGATTCATAAGAGTTCGCACCCAATTATGCCCGGTTACTATGCACGCATCTATCTTCGGATGACTAAGCTAATCTTTTCTCATAATATTTGCGTATGATTCATAGGAGTTCACCCTCAATTACGCTCATTTACATTGACCTACGCTTTGCATTGTGCACCCATCGCTTTTTTGAACGATTAAGTCAATTTTCTGTTTATTATTTGTGTATCCTTGAAGGGGAAGCCTTAACGCACTTGTTGAGGTGTTGTCGCGTGACCTTGAGATCACGGGTTCGAGTCCAGAAAGCAACCTCTTGCAAAAATGCAGGGTAAGGTTTGCCTACATCAATGCTTTGTGCACTGGGATGCCCTTTATTATTATTATTATTATTATTTGTGTATCATTCATAAGATTAAGCACCCAACTATGCTAAGTCAACTCTTTTTGCACACATCGCTGGTCAATGTTCTCTCGTAATTCTGTGTATGATTCATAAGAGTTCTTGCATCATCACAATCCTCAAATTATTTGTCTCATGACAGGCTCCAGGAACCTTTGGTGTCCCGCAGTACCCGCTAGCTTCCATGCAGAATCATGGCGGATTTCATAGTATGATTTCGTCAGCTCATCAAGGAAACATGCTGCAGGGGATCAGCCACGATCTCTCCGCCCGCACGGCGTCGACAAATGTAGCGATAATGCAAGCCGCTGGCTATCCAGGCGCCGGATATCGCGGAGTTCCGGCCCTTCAATATCCGCTCTCCTACCATGAAAGCATGATGAGCCCCAGGCCTTTCGGAGACTCACACAGCCCAGTTCAAGCTTTCAATGCGAATAATAGTGTTCCACCTCCTTCATCTACAAGTACTAGTTTCGGCGGTCACATCGAAGGTCACAGAATACTTTTTTCATATTTTATAAATGGTTACAGGTTGCACCCCTCTATCTTTTGAAATTACAATAATATCCCTCCCCGGGGGGTATTTTGGTGCATGCATGCTACAGAATTTAAATTTATAGGGGAGATTTTTGTAATTTCAAAAGATAGAAGGGTGGAACTTGTAATTATGCTAACTTCCCGGGGAGATTTGAGTAATTAATACCTTTTTTTTGTTTTTATATAAAAAAAAAACACAGGGCCTCCTGGAGCTAATTTGTTTATTTATCATATTCCTCAAGAATATGGAGATCAAGAGCTTTCGAATGCATTCGAAGGATTCGGTCGAGTTCTAAGCGCAAAAGTGTTTCTCGACAAAGCCACCGGTTTTAGCAAATGCTTCGGTAGGCCGCCGCCCGCACTTCCGTTTCTCGCGGTGGAACGAATCCTCTTCTGTTTTTAAAACTGGACCTTTTTTTGGCAGGTTTCGTGAGCTACGATTCGTCGGAAGCCGCGCAGGCCGCGATCAATGTGATGAATGGCTTCCAATTATGTGGGAAGAAGCTGAAAGTGCAGGTCAAGAGAGATAACAAACACCAAAAACCATACTGATTCCTGTACAAGGATGGAGGAGATTGATGATTGTATGACTGTAGGCCTATTACTTTATTCAAATTATTTAAATTTGTTCACACGTGTTTGTAATTTATGTAGCAGTGAAATTGATTAGCAGTGGCTGTTAAATTCATTTTAGTTTTCCTGCAAAATTGAAGGCGCGCCGTGGTTTCATGTCGAGGAATTCGCGCGCGCGCCGTGGTTCTGTGATAACCGTCCTATGCATGCCATACTTTAGAAGAGCGCATTTGTTCTTCGATCATCTCTTCACGGGGATGATTGTCTTTTTCGTCACTCTATTTTAGGGAGTGGAAATTATTATTTCATTCGAGTTCGGTAGATGCGAGGGCGATGAACTATTCGAAAGTGAAATAAGGTTGGCTACCATAGTCATCAAGCATCTTGGGCGGCTCCTACTACAATTAAAGGGGGGTCCTTATCGGCGGAGGAGTTAGAATGAAAGCACATTTTCTTCTTGGAGCACTTGAGTTCTGTTTGTTTGGGCGTTTTTTCTCTGTTGCGTTTTTCAAAAATTGAAAACGTTATTTTCTGACTATTTGAATAGCCTTCATTTGGAACTATCGATCCCTCAAATCACGGTTTTATGTCTAATTTCAACCCCAGGAGAGCTTTATTCAAAAATAGTGTTTTATCTTTTCAAATTGTACGGCCTGCATATAGTTGATGTGGACCTACATATAGTTATTGCCTAAAAATAAGGGTCTTTATATTGGCAGCCCGCAAATGACTATTTGCAGCCCATTTATCATAGCAGTCTGAGAAGTCGATATTGACAGTCTGATGGATAGTTAGCGGCTGGGCGGCGAATCCGCTGCGACCTAGCGGGAGTTCCCGTTCGCGAAAGAGGATGGATCGGTAATCGGGAGAATAGGAGGGGGGCTGCCTTTAGAAGTTTTAATTTTCGGTTAAAATTGAGTTTTTGGGTTTTTGTGGGCTGCAAATAGACATTTGTGGACTGCCAATACAAAGACCCAAAAATAAATAGGATGTTTAAAAAAAAAAAATTGGTGTGCAAATAGCATTTAACACCACACATATAGCTAGAAAACAGAAAGGGGGTCTGGTCTTGTGGGCGGCGGTGCGCGTCTTCTACTGGCGTGGCTGCAAGTCGGAATCCGCCATAATTGGCGCGGAAAGTGCCGGAAGGTGAGCAGAACCTCTAATGGCGGTATGCTCCCTTTGTTTGCTCCCTCCAGCGATCAGTCCTCGCAGATATCCTCTGATAAACCCTGCTCGTCTACCCCATTTCTCCACTTCTACCAAGATTTTTGCGACGGCTACTGGAGATCTCCATGGATCCGCGCTCAGAATTTCTCAGATCCGCGGAGCCGCCGCTCATCTTCCCATCGAGGAGAAAAACCCTCCTTCATCCAGGATCTTCGTCAAAGGTATCCCCGCTCATCCTCAATGCTTCTCTTCTCCGTCTGACTTAGGTTTTTTTTTTCTGCGTTTAAGAGTAGAGATGTGTTTATTGAAGTGCTTAGGTAGAGATTACAAGGCGTATGTTGGGAGAAATTGCTGAGTTCATGTCTATGGCCTCATTTTTGGTCGGAGAGATCTTGTGTAACCCTCTTTTGCTCCTAATGGATCATTTATGATCGTTTTTTTTAACCTAAATGCTAGTTGTAATCTGAATCGGATATCATTTCGATCGAATCCGAAGCTTTAATACTTTGCTGGTATCCAGATTTTGATATCACCTCCATTGAATCTGAGCTATATGCTCCGTTTTGCGAGCAATTTTTTGCTACGATATACCGTGCGAGATTAAGCTTAGCAGTAAGATTCGCGATCCTACGGAAAAAAATTTCACTTTAGATCACCGTGCGCGAACCCCTATCAATACGGCTATCAATACGGCCGTATTTCACTTTTTTTCCGCAAACAATCTTGACCGTTTGATGACGGATCTACAGCTGTACTCTATCCCACACGGTGATCTTTGATTATCACCGTGCATTACCTGCACCTAAATATTTCTCCGATCCGACGATGCAGATTCTGCTTGAAAATCCGCCCGTATTTTCAAGCATAATCTGCACCGTCGGATCACGAATCTTACGTCTGAACTTAATCCCGCACCGTTTATCACGGTGTGTTATCCGTACCAACAATTTTCTCCGGTTTGGCACGGCGGTGGCGGTTCGTGAACGCCCAACCTAACCTAAGGAGCTTCATCCACTTTTATGTTCAAAACTAGTTTTATTTTCTTGGTGGTGATCGTAACCCTTGTCATGCAAAACATACATTCCATGACGGTGGGGTTTTTGTCCAAACTCACCGGAGCAAAAACGTCGCGCCAAACGGAGCCATAATCTGGTTGGTGTAAGCCTGTAAGGTACTTGATAATGGAAGAAAGGAAGACAATTAAGGCTTCGTTTGGTTCGGCGGTGGCAGGAGCAAGCGGCGGGTGGAGACGTCGGGTTGGGACCGGAGGGGAGGAGGTGGGGCTCGAAATGGAGCATTTTGCTCCATTTCGCAGGGCGCGGCGGGAGGAGAGGCGGCAAACGCCACCGCCGGGCGTTTGGTTATTTGGATGAGGAGCTTTTCAAGAAAGGTATTGTGGGCGTTTGTTGAGCAGTCGTTCCAACAAGGCTTTCTAAATAGCGCTTTCTCTGTTTTCAGCTTTTCCTCTTTCATTTGAGGATTTACTAAAGTCACGCTCCGACCATTCACATTTTGTCTTTCTTCCTTCTCGCCGCAAATCTTTTCTTCTCCCATTCGCGATCTTTGCTTCTCATCGCTCACATTTTGTAGCCTGCTTATTTATAATTTATATAATATTTATTTATGTATGCGATACATAATTAGTATAAAACACCTTTTTTATTATTAAAAAACCAAACAATTATTATTAAAAAGTTAAAAAATGTATAACACCTTTTTGAAAATCATGTAAACGGAGATTTTTCAAATAGTCTACAACTTTTTCAAACAACTTTTCGAACAACTCTAATCCCATCACTGATTTCCCACCACGACTTTTTCCACCACTGCCTCAAACAGTGCCTGTCACTAAATTTAGGTCATGACCATCTCCATCTATAACCAATTTATTTTAGGTTGAATGCATAAATTCTAATTGTAAGAATGGTGCAGGATTGTCCCGCTCGACTTCTGAAGGGTACTTATTGAAGCAATTTTCACAGTTCGGGGAAATAAGCAAAGGTTCAATCCTTCTCCCTCTTCTTCTTCATTATTACTGTGCCCAATAACGGATGCAGACATTTTTTTCTGTGTCGACGGAATACTAATTTATTCAAAAAAAATTTAATCAGCAAATATAAAAAAATTTATATTGAAAAATGTATAAATTTTTAATGAATTTTTTGTGCAATACGTCTACCTATAGAAAAATATTTATATTTTTAATAATTTTTTTGAACAAAAAAATTCGGTAAAATTATGATTCCATAAAAATCCAACTCATAGCAATGAGAATATAACCACTATGCTAATCATATTCTATTGATGAATAGTTACAATATATAATATATACCTGTAATAAAAGTAAATTCAATTTAATTTCTATTATTGATTTTTTTAAAAAAAAAATTGTGTAGGCGGCTGCCCACAGTAGAGGCCCCGTGCGGGCCTGCCCCTAGCTATGCCCGTTTACATTTGCCAATTAATTTTGGCGATTGTTATCCGCACTACAGTTTTGGATATCCGTACTCTTTTTGCATGGCTTATTACGCGCATTTTGGAAATACGACTTGTACATGCATTTTTACGAAAAGTGATCTACAATTTTAGTGTTGAACACTTTTCCTAAAAATGCGTATTGCTGTCCTGATTGAAACATGAGCGTAACTATAACGAATTTTTAGAAATACGCATTGTACATGCATTTTTAGGAAAAGTGTTCAACACGAAAGTTGTAGATCTCGACGAACACTTTTCCTAAAAATGCATCTACAAGGTGTATTTTCAAAAAGCGCATAATAAGTCATACAAAAACAGTGCGAATAGCCAAAACTGTAGTGCGGATAACAATCTCCTTAATTTTAAGTTGAATACTTCAGTTCTAATAAATATAATTAAAATAAAGAAAAGTAAATTTATTAATATTCTCTCTGCATTTGTAGTTAAAATTGTAACAAGCAGAGGCTCAAAGGAGTCTTTGGGGATGGCGTATATTTGGTTTTATTGTAAAGAGTCGGCGGAATTCGCTACGAAGGAGATGAATGGCAAGGTTTGTAAAACAATGAGCAGTGTTTTTTCGCATTCTGACTACTGCTGTGTAACACAATCCCCTTCAGTTTGTCGACGGCAGGTTCATCGCGGTGATGATTTCTCGGCCCGAAGCACCGACGAAGCACGCGAAGTTTACGCCGTACAAGTTCTAATTAATGATGTTACACCCACTTGACCTAAGGTGATCGATTCTTTTTTGTCATTTTTGTTATTAAACTTTTATGGTGTAGTGTAATGAGTTTCTTTCCTTTCCCACCTCCGAGAAAGATTATGATAGCGATCCACGTTTGAGATAACGTGCGCGGTCCGGAGACGTAGAAATCCTATAGGAGGTTGGAGTTTCCCTTTTTGGTGAGAACCTATCTCGACAGTAGAGTGTGGGCGGCGGAGGGGAGGAGCGGACGTCCGACGCTGGGCGGGGCTTGCGGTTAGGGTAGAGGAAAACGGGATCGGTAATAGAAAGAGGAAGAGAGAGAGAAAATATTGTATTAATTTTTGCATAAAGCAAAACATCCCTCCACCGCCACCATATAACCGGTGGAACCAAAATGAAAACCACTTGTTTTCCCAAAATGCCCCTTCGTTAGGCTTAACAAAATAAGGTACAAAATTAACCCGATCCCTCCATTAAAAGACGCAAAATGTAAAGATAAAAATTGCGGGATTCATTCCTTGTGGATTCGCGTGCGACGTTGGTATGTGACGCCCCAACGTGGATCCGCAGCAGATTAGTTCGGCGCGAAGGAAATCGTTGGAAATAAAATGAAAAAACTGGCCATTTGTATTAGGGAGCGTCATCCACGAGGGAAATGAAGTTGGGCGAGATATACTAATGGTCAAACTCATGTTCAACCCCAAAGCTTATGCTTATGGGCAAGGGCCGGCAGTATTTTTCTACATCAACATATATTTTTCATATGTGACGTGGATTATATCATGCTAGCACGACCAACATAAGTTGATGTGAGTGGTTTGACACTCTCGCCCCTTAACCAGAGGTCTCAGGTTCAAGCCTTGAGAATGGAAATGATTTGTGTTGGGAGAGCTCTTTGTGGGCCGACCTGGCTCGAACAGGATTGCCACTATGCGGATACCTGTGGCTAGACCAAAAAAATCATGCTATCATGAACAACAATCTCCCTGCTCACGTGAGAGTTCTCCATCGACCATCAGTCCCCCTCAACCTGAACTTTTCGACATCACCCAGTGTCATAACTAGAGCACACTCGACCATGTGGAGTCTTCCTTGTAGTTAACATGCTCTTGAAACTTGCTTAACCATGCCGGAAGAAGCTGAGGCCAATGTGAGTCACAACATGTTGCGCATGCTTGATCACAACTGAATCGTCGGCTCTAATACTACTTAGAGAACGACAATTGAGGGGAATCAAAGTTAGATGGTGTAAAATAAAAACAGGAGCTTGTATGAATTGTTGTTCTAGTTCAATACAAAGAGTGAGTACAAATATATAGGAGAGAGGAGGAGAGAAATATTCCTATACAAGATGTGGGACTAAAGAGGGAGAGAATACATGGGCCCGAATACGGGCCCTCTAAATGGGCTATTCTAACACTCCCCCGCAAGCTGGAGCGTACAAGTCGTAGGATCCAAGCTTGGACAGACATTGATAGAAGAGAGTACTGGATAGGGCCTTTGTGAGGACATCTGCCACTTGTTCTGTACCCGGAACGTGCTTTAACTCTAGCTTCTTCATTTGAACTTTCTCCCGTATGAAATGACAATCTACTTCAATGTGTTTTGTTCTTTCGTGGAAGACTGGGTTCTTGGCAATGTGTATAGCAGCTTGACTATCACACAAGAGGAGAGCTGGTGAAGGAAGTTTTATACCAAGGTCAGTCAGGAGGCTCTCAAGCCATGTGAGTTCAGAGACCACAGACGCCATTGCCCGGTATTCTGCTTCAACTGAGGATCTCGCAACAACAGCTTGCTTCTTACTTCACCAGGTAATCAGGTGTCCTCCAAAGTACGTGCAGAAGCCAATTGTTGATCGTCGATCGTCCAGGGACCCAGCATAGTCAGCATCAGAGTATGCCACCAATCTTGGAGTTGACGATGATGTTTTATAAACCAGTCCCTGACCAGGAGCTGTTTTGAGATACCTAAGAATCCTTTCGACGACCTGAAGGTGAGATCTTTGAGGGGTGTGCATGTATCTACTGATCATACCCACGACGAAGGATATGTCAGGTCTTGTTACCGTTAGGTAGATTAATTTTCCAACAAGACGACGATAGTATTCTGGGTTCTGTAGTTGCAGGTCTGAGTCAGAAGCTTGAGCACACAATTTGTGATTGACATCCATTGGGGTGTTGGTTGGTTTGCAGCCTGAGTATCCCGCATCATGTAGGAGATCGAGACAGTACTTTCGCTGAGAGAGGACAAGGCCATCTGGTCTTCTGGCGACCTCCAGACCCAGGAAGTAGTGAAGGTGACCTAGATCCTTTGTCTGAAATACAGAGCTAAGATGTTGTTTGACCATCTGCATTCCTTTGACATCATCTCCAGTAATTATGATGTCATCTACATACACCAGAAGAATCACTGTTCCCGTTGCCTGTTTACGAGTGAACAAGGAGAAGTCTGCCAAGCTCCGAGTAAAGCCAATCTCCCGAAGAGCCTTGCTGAACTTGTCGAACCAGTTGCGAGGTGATTGTTTGAGACCATACAGAGACTGCAATAGACGGCAGACCAGAGAGGACTCCCCCGTGGTCTCAAACCCGGGAGGTTGCTCCATGAAAACAGTTTCATGGAGATCGCCGTTAAGAAATGCATTCTTAATATCCAGCTGAAATAATGGCCACTGACGATGTACGGCTACGGAGATAAACACACGAACAATGTTGAGTTTAGCCACCGGAGAGAATGTCTCTTCATAGTCGATACCCTGTTGTTGAGTGTAGCCACGAGCAACCAAGCGAGCTTTCAGCCGGTCAATGGTTCCATCAGGAGCATGCTTGATAATAAAAACCCATTTACACCCAACTGGTTTCTGTCCTGGAGGACGGGGTACCAGAGTCCAAGTCTTGTTAGCCCAAAGAGCAGTCATTTCTTCCTCCATGGAAGCGCGCCACCCAGGATGTTGTAGAGCCTCCTGCACAGAGTTAGGAATAGCAATTGTGGACAAGGAGGCAGCCAGTGTCTGGAGTTGGGGAGAGAGACGATGGAGGGAAACATAGTTTGCCATCGGATGAGCGGTTGATTCTGTTACCGGATCAGCCAGACGCTGAGTACCCGAGTTCGAGGCCGACTGCGTAGGGGCAATGGGAGTGGGAGTGCGGCGAGAGTAGACACGAATGAGAGGCGGCTTGGAGGGGGTAGGAGCAGAACTCGGGGAAGGAAGAGCCGGTGTGTGAACGGGAATGATAGGTCGGATGATAGGCAGTGAGGTAGGTATTGGTGTTGGTGTGGGTACTGGAGCAGAAAAGAATGGTTGATCCTCTCGGAAGGTAACATCCGGCGACACAGAGACTTTGCGAGTATTAGGAGAATAACAAACGTAGCCCTTCTGTGTACGGGAGTAGCCAACGAAAATTTGCTTGGCCGCCCGGGGGTCCAGCTTGTCCGTAGACGGTCCCAGGATATGAACGTAGCACGTACACCCGAAGATTCGAGGTGTGAGGGGAAAGGCCGGAGTAGAAGGAAAAAGGAGGCTGAAAGGAGTGACATTGTTGAGGACAGAGGATGGAAGACGGTTAATAAGAAAGCAGGCCGTGGAGACCGCAAAGTTCCAATAGGCTTTGGGAACGTTCATGTGAAGCATGAGAGAGCGGGCAACGTAAAGCAAGTGTCGGTTCTTCCGTTCAGCCACACCATTTTGTTGTGGGGTGTAGGGACATGAAGTCTGGTGGATAATTCCAAATTCAGAGCATAAATTTGCAAACTCGTTGCCTGTGTATTCCCGAGCATTATCGGTTCGTAGAGTTTTGAGGGTGATGGAGAATTGTGTGCGAGTTTCAAGGATAAACGCCCAAAAGATACGAGGGAGCTCCGAGCGATCTCGAAGTAAGTATAACCAAGTAACCCGGGAGTAGTCATCAATAAACGTAAGAAATTATTGAAACCCAGAAATACTCGTAATTTTATAAGGTCCCCATATATCAGAATGTACTAGATCAAAAGGAGCAGAGCTCCGAGTACAATGTGCGGGAAAAGAAGAACGCGGCTGTTTGCCCAAAATACACGAATCACATTTAAAAGCAGGAAAAGATACATCAGGAAGTGCCTTCTGGAGGACTGGGAGGGGAGCATGTCCAAGACGCTGATGCCACTCAGCAGAGGAGACCGAGGAGAGGATATTGGGAGAGTCATCGAGAAGGTAGAGCCCGTTACGCAGTTGCCCCTTACCAATGGTAGTCCGCGTCCGCCGATCCTGTATCAGAAAAGAAGAGGATGTAAATGTTAGGGAGCAATCCAAGTCCGAAGTAAGACGGCTAACAGAAAGTAAATTGAACGGGGATCCCGGAACATGAAGAGCCGAACGAAGAGAGATGAAGGGGCTAAGAGAGAGGTCAGCCGAGCCGGAGACCGGAACCGTCTCCCCATTGGCAACAGTGATACACTTCGGATGAGGAGCATTCAAATACTTTGGTGGTTGTCGCGAGGTGATATGATGAGTAGCACTAGAGTCCACTATCCAGTGTGGACTTGTTGAGAGACAGGTTATACCTGAATTGGAGACGGAGGCAATGGAGGCAGGTGGGGACATCATCCCTTGAAGCTGTTGGAACTGTAAGCGGAGAGCGTCAAGATCGGCGCGGGAGACCGAGGGGCTGTCATCAGCAACAGCGGCAGTCGGACGAGGAGGATTCCCAGGCTTTCGATACCAGGTCGTCTCAAAGTGGCCATCTCGCCCACAAAATGAACATTTTGGTCGAGAACGACCACCACGTCCCCTTCCCCGAGAGGCAAAACGTCCACCACGAGCTGAAGGAGGCATAGAGAGTAAGGGAGCTGGAGTGTGCTGAAGAAGGGCCGGTGAGGGAAGAGGAGGAGCCGCCATAGGTGCTGAGGTTTTGAGGAGCATGGAGCACACATCTGAGAGGGAAGGAGTGATGGCTGAGGCCAGAACCTGATTTAGGATGCTTTGCAAGTGTGGCGGAACACGAGCCATGATCATCGCAATGATGACAGCTTCCTTCTGAGCTCGTTGAGCAGCGTGATCATTGGTGGACGGTTGATGCTGGATCCATGTCTCGGCAAGAGTCTTGGTGCGAGCAACGAAGGAGATCATGTTAGCAGCCCCAGCCGTATCTAAAGCCTGGAGATCTGTGATGATGTCGTATAAATGTTGAAGGCTGTCCTTGCCCGAGTATAGAGAGTGGAGCTCATCCCACATTGCTTTAGCAGTCTCGTGATACATCACCATCTGGTATGACTCTCCATCCATCGAGTTGAGGAGCCAAGTCTGAACTCGGCCGTCATTACGGAGCCAGGTATCCGTAGCAGGGACTGGAGGCCCTTGGGTGAGATGACCCAGAAGTCCCTTGGACTGAAGAACTCGGCGGACCGAGTGAACCCATTGTATGAAGTTTCCTTTTCCGGAGAGGGAGATTGTGGTGATTCGCAGCTCATCACGAAGTTCGGGAGGCTGACCCAGGTTGTCAGGCTGAGGCGGAGCAGGCACCGTGGTGGAGTCAACGGAGGATCCCATTAAAGATAGAAATGGGACGAGCGGGCTGCTGGGAGGAGACCGGCAGTGAGAGTCTGGGCGTGCTGCTGTGAGGAGACCGGCAGGGAGAAACCGGGCAAGCTGCTGGAGACCGCATCTGCTGGGAGGAGATCGGCGAACAGGGAGAAGCCGCTGCGATCAGGAGGAGAAGCCGCAACGATCGGGAGAAGCCGCTGCGATCAGGAGGAGAAGCCGCAGCGATCAGGAGGCCGGCAGGAAGCTCGACAGGAAGAAGCCGCTGGGAGGAGACCGGCGAACAGGGAGAAGCCGCTGCGATCAGGAGGAGAAGCCGCAGCGATCGGGAGAAGCCGCTGCGATCAGGAGGAGAAGCCGCAGCGATCAGGAGGCCGGCAGGAAGCTCGGCAGGAAGAAGCCGCTGGAGACAAGCTGCGAGTGGGAGACGAGCAGAGGGAAAGCTCGCTGCGGGTAGAGGGAAGGCTCGCTGGACTGGAGAGACCGCTGGAGGTCGCGGAAGAGTTCGCAGGAGAGCTCGTTGCGATTTGAGACCGCTGGAGGCCGGGCAAGCTGCGAGTTTGCTGGAGGAATATCTGCGAGCTGGAGACGACCGCGCTGGACGAGCAGAGAGCGACCGTTGTTGGTGGTCTATAAGATCGGCAGAGGATTTGCGGAGAGCTCGGGCGGTCTGAGAGAGACCGCTGGAGAGGAGAGCGGACTGGCGAGAAGAAGATAGCGGGACCCACGCGTCAGAGGGAGGAAGCTATAAAAAAACGGAGGCGAGGAAAGGAGGGGGGCGCGTGAGATAACAACAACAGAGACCGCTCGATGCTGCGGTTAGAAAAAAGCAGAGACCGCAAGCTGTGCGGTTTGGATTAGGAGACCGCGAGTTGTGCGGTTTGGACTAGGAGACCGCGAGTTGTGCGGTTAAAAAAAAGGAACCCCGCTTTGATACCATGTAGAATAAAAGCAGGAGCTTGTATGAATTGTTGTTCTAGTTCAATACAAAGAGTGAGTACAAATATATAGGAGAGAGGAGGAGAGAAATATTCCTATACAAGATGTGGGACTAAAGAGGGAGAGAAATACATGGGCCCGAATATGGGCCCTCTAAATGGGCTATTCTAACAGATGGAATACACTAATATGGGCTCACAATAGTCTTCGTTATCAGTTAATTTTATGTGTATTATTAATTTGTCATGTTAGTGTTGTCATTTTCAGTGTCGTTATTTAGGGTTATTATGATGTTTTGTGTCTTTTATTTCATGTATGGTATTTTGGTAATTGTCGAAGTCTTGTAATTTTGATTTAAGGGACCCTAGGGGTCCATGAATCATTATGAATGAATGAATCTAATTTTTCTTTACCTCTCTCTAGTTCTCTTCCTCTTCCTCGATATTGGATTCAAATTTGGGTTCGAATTCAGATTCGAATTCGAACATGGATTCAAATTCGAAAAATACGAATTTTAATCTGAATTGCAGACGTAAGAGAGGGTAGCCCGAGCTATAGCGATAAAACGTTAGCAAGCGTAAGAGAGAGCAACCCGAATTGCAACGATCTCTTTTGCATTTAGGGTTAGCGATTCCAGGTACTCGAAAAAATAACCAAAGTGGGTAAACGACTTAAATTACCGTTTCCTAACCCAAGCGCCTCTCTAAATCGATCTCGATACCATTATATATGGCAAAACGAGAGAGAGAGAGAGGAGAGAAGTTCAAGCTATACTGAGACAAGGCGCTACTGAGTTAGGGATGGGTGATCGCGAAAACTCTGTCGGAGCAGCGTGGCTAACTTCGAGTTAGATATATATGGTTAAGAAGTTATGAGAAAATCTTGGACATGACCTATGTATTGTTTATTTGCTCTTAGAATCGACATCTCCCTCGCGCTCTTAGTTTATTTTACTTGGTGTCTTCCTTTGTCGGCTAGTGTGCTCACCGCTTACTCTTACCATTTCTATAGGGTGTTTATGATTATTGGAGCGCATTGGAACTCTAGTACATGATTTGGGACACATGTGGAGAGTGGGGTTACTCTCTTGAGTAGTTAGATGATGTTGTTAGCTTTTGTATGGAATGACATTTTTTTGATGTAATTGTAAGAAAGATCTTATTTTTTATTTCGAGATACATAAACATTTCGACGCATCCTTCATTCACGACTAGATATTTTTGAGTCATTCTAAAGCGAATATCTTAGATGTTAAAGTTTTAACCATGAGTTTTTTGTAGATTAGTATAGGGATTTTCGCGACATAGAACTTGTAAATTATTGGTTAATTGAGTTGAATGCTTGCTAATATTTTCTATATGTTACAAAGATGTTTATTACCAAGAAAATTTAGTAGAGATTGAAGTCCCTCCAATGATCTCTCCTTATGAATAGATGATCAAATTTTTAGATTTTCATGAAATCTTTGAAGGTCAAAATTGTTCATAGTTCTAATTCTATTATAATTATTTGTTTTTATTTTATTTTATGCTCATAAAAATGAAGTTACTACTATATGTTGCATGTTCAAATTCACTTTTTTTAATTATGTTATAGCCTCCGTTTGGCGCGGTGGTTATGAACCGTCGTACGTGAATGCTGCCCGACCTCACTTAAGGAACTACATCCACTTTAATGTTCAAAACTAGTAATCTTTTCTTGGTGGTCATAACCGTTGTCATGCCAAATTCTACGACAATGTAGTTTTTCTCCAAACTCACCGGAGCAAAAACACAGTGCCAAACAGAGTCATGATTATTCAAAGAAGCTTCATCATTCCTTCTAAGTTAAAAAAAATGGCTCTACTAAGATTATAACAAGCACCTCCCGACGGGCTCGCGATCAAACAGAGTCATGATCATCCCCCAATATGTGAACTGCGCGTGATTACTCTCAATTTCGTGCACTTTTGCAAAAATATTTTGAAACAAATATTTTAGTGAGCAGGAGAAAGCGAGCTGAATACTTGGAAGATAAAGGGAAGGGCAATAGAAGAACATTCTAGAAGGAGAGACTAGAGGAGAGACAGCATGAAAGACATAGAAGGGATTATTCATTACTTGTTTTCTTTCCTATAGCCCTTGAGCCCTGTTCATAGGTTTCTAAGCCCTTCATTCTAGATTTATTCATTCCATTGAAGCTGAACCGGTATGAACCGGCCTGAACCAGTTCAGTTGAACTGAACCGGTTCAGTTTTGGTAGTGCTTTCACAAACCATCAGAGGAAAACAAAGATAAAAAAGACAAGGAAGGTGAAAACAAAGCCATATCAGTCCCTAAAGAATCACAGTCTGGTCACATTGAAAACAGTACGGCTAAAAACAAAGCCATAAGATGACAGTGAAGAGCACATGAGGGCGCCGAGCCCGCCCCAGTCGCCGGAGAAAAGCTGCCGGCCGGGCGTGTTTGTGCTCAGAACCACCACGACCCAATCTCCTTCATCGGCAAGCCCAGCGCCGGCGAACTTGCTATCGTTGAGATTGCCGGAGTACTGCGACTTCGTGTAGTTGGACAGCACGAGATCGGGGTTAAGGCCGGTAACGCAGGCAGGCATTATGGCGGCATCCCGGGTCACCGTCGCATTGAGATGGCATCGGCTCAGAAATTCCGGAAAGTCCGGGAACTGCTCCTCGGTGCCGGGGACGGTGTTGGCGCCCGTTGTGTTGGTGCATGGCCGACCTTTGAATTGCCCGGCGAGTTGTTCGGCCAAGCAGTCGGCGTTGTCATTCTCGGTTAGAGATGGTAGGTTGAGGGATGCTCTGTAGGCATTGATGCCTTTGAGAAGGTTGGACGAGGTTTCTGCAAGGCACCAGAAAAGGGGTTATATTCGGAAATTGACACAAATTTTGGCGCAAAGGCACTACTTCCGGCCGCCACCGAGGAGCCAGGCATGTTTGGGTCGGGCGCGGTGGCCATCGTTGAAGTGCGAAACAACGGGCCACCGCTGCTTCGCGGTACAACGAAACATGCTAACGCGGTATTCACAAACCGTCGATTCAGGGTTCGTTTGGGGCAACGATTCCTGCCGGAGGCTGGGCACAGATCTGACGCAATGCCAGGCTGGAGACCCCAACCCCAGCCCGACGATGCGGCGGCAGACCTTGCCGAACACCGAGGCGCGGCGCGACGGTTCGGGTCGCCTCCGTCCTGCGCCGCACCAGAGCTCCAACGGCCAAACAGACGTCCCTTAGTTCTAGAAACATAGAAATCTGGTGTTCGGGGTAATTAAATAGTCGTCTAATTAAAAATAGGCCAAAGTTTTGATATCCGCAAAGCAGTTTTTGAAAAAAGTATATCCGCAAATTAAAATGTTATAAGCAAAGCAAAATTGTATTTTGTGAATGTGTTCGCCGGATAGCTTACGGCGGGGTGGGAAGCTGCGGCCTAAAATCGAATCGTAATCGAACCCATCGATTGGAAGCCCCTCCGGTCCACGGCCGGTTATCCTCTGGAGAGTCTCGCGCCTGATACTGCCCGCCTTCCCACAATTCCCGAGCCTTGTCTCAAGAATGTAGGACGGAATCTTGCCGGTGACCACCCCAAGAGAGAGAGAGAGAGAGAAAGACAAGCTGGAGCGCTGGGCTTCCTTTAAAAAGCTGAATATAAGAGCATTGGTTCTCGACAAAGCCGAGAACTGCCAAGCTGAGTTACTGTTCTGCGATGAAAATGCCAGAAACCGGAGGTAGAGGAAACAAAGAGATGGCTAGACATGTTACTGTCCCCGCCAGGAAATACGGCCGGTGGCTCTTTGAGGTAGTCCGACGGAGAAGGTCCATGGGGAGAGGAGAGGCAGCGAGGAAAGAGGATGGACTGCAGTGCGAGGATCTAATTGAGGAGAAAAAATTTCAGGTGAAATAACTCGGGGTGTTACAAAGTACATGGCTAAGGAGTTGAGGTGTCAATATGTTGCTGGCAGTTGCGGTGTGAAGATGTTGGTGCTTACGACAATGGGAGCGGCGGAGGGGGTTGGGATGTGAGAAAAGCTGGGAGGCAGAGCTCCGAAGCATGTTCTTCGCATAGTTTCACGAGGCTCGTAGCTCCGGACATGGAAGTCGATTGAAAACAAACGACATGCACTTCTAAGAAGATATTTAATTGATTTTTTGAGAAAATACACCTAACCAAAAATTTGTCAACGAGAAATGTAGTGTGGTTGGATAATGTTTCACAAGTGTTTGGTGAGCATGCACGTTTTGAGATTTCAACAACTTGGAGAGTGTGCTCGGGTGGTCAACTTAGGGGTATGAACCAAAGCTATACGAGAAATTACATGTGTCGGCTAGATGAATACTCTCACTATACGTGACTCTGGCGTTAGCGTACAACAGGGTCAAGAAAGATTGTGCGAGTTGGCAGTCAATGAGAAATGATTGGAGAGAGGAGTAAATAATGTATTTCGAGGTTCTAATATTAACACTATAATATACGAAATTGATATCTATTTAAATCACATTAGTTTACATTCATCATAGACTTTCTCGACCTCTTGGTTCAGCTTTCTTTTCTTGATCAAAGCGGAGAAACTATCGATCTCATCCGCGACAATGGCGATGCTCATTTTTTTGTTGGTGGTGCTTTTGTTTCATTCCTTAGTCTTCATCTGGCTCGCCATATGATCTATTCCATCAGAGAAGACGCCCGAAGTCAAATTCGCCTGCCTCCCAGACGATCTCATCTGCGACATCCTCCTCAGGCTTCCGACGAAATCCATCATCAAGTCAGTTTGTCTCCAAATCCTGGCTCACCATCACCACCGACCCTTCCTCCTCGCCCACACCGGCCGCTCCCCATATTCCCTCCTCAGCCAGACCACTAAGAAGCAATCCCATGAATCCTATCTCGACAATTGATCAACTTCCTCTATCTTCTCTCCCCCACTCCCACCCCTTTGGATGGCGGAATCGTCGTCTCCAACGTTCTTCCCGAGAGGCGTCGCAACACGAGGGATATCTCCTTCGCCTGCTGAGATGGTCTGATCTGCCTCCGTGATGAGATTTGCGAGATGCTCATGTCAGGAGGCCACGAAAACTGCCACTACATCATTGATCCTCTCACCGGCTGCCACATCGACGTGCCCAAGCCAAGAATCGCTGAAGGTCGCCTCATAGGACTCTACTTGCACCCGCCGACAGGTGAGTACCGTCTGATCTGGAGAATAAGCAACAACATCATCCATAATATGGTAGATGCGATCACCCTAGGTGGATAATCATGGAGGGTGTGATTCATCTCCGTCCCAAGAGAGAAGTGTACTGCGTTCCGGGCCCTATAGATCTGAAAGGAAATCTATATTGGTTTGTTCTTTACTTCTTTGAGGAATTCAACGCATATGTGGCTTTTGTGTTTGACACTACGAAAGAGGAGTTCAAACTGTTGCCTCTGCCCATATTGGGCACACGCCGGTTTACAGACAAAAGCCTAGTTCACATGGGAGAAAGATTAGGGTTCTCGATCATTGACAAAGAGCTGAGCCGACCGTTTGGGCTGAGCGTTGACATTTGGGTCTTGAAAGATCATGAGACTGGAGAATGGGAGAAGATGCATTCTGTGAGGTGTTCCGCTGTGATTGATTTTGTGCTTAGCCACACGGTTGAGCACATTGCTTTTTTCGTCAAGGTGGAGTTGGTTGTTCTTTTTGAAGGATACAATTTTCCTTTCTTACCTTCACATATGGTTCTGTTTGACCCAAATTCCTTGAAATACCACGCGGAGGAAGTCACAGATCCTGAGGATAGGATGATGAACAGTCGTAGGTTTCTGCACAAAATGACCCTCGTCTCCTACGATTCCTTCTGAAACAGATGAGAAGAGCGGTCACTCGAGTCAACTCTCGACGAAGATATGCATCTTTTGAATTCCTCATCCTTTATGAAAACTTCTTGATGAAAGAACATACGATCAAAGATTAATTCCCAGCACACGAATATATGCACTATATGCGTACACATTTTTTTCCTAATTCTGGCATCTGGGAATTATAGGTTTATATTAGTAATCTTTTATTGGAAGGTCCATTTTTATTGGAGTTGGACCTCCATTTCTAGTTCTTAATTTTGTCCAACCGAATGGGCCCTTAAAAAATTTTTGAAGTCTAACTTCTTATCATACCGAACGAGGAATTCAAAAGATACATATCTTCGTCGAGAGTTGATTCGAGTGACCGCTCTTCTTATCTGTTTTGGAAGGAATCATAGGAGACGAAGGGTCTCTTTGTGCAGAAGCCTACGACTGCTCATCATCCTATCCTCGGGATCCGTGACTTCCTCCGCGCGGTATTTCAGGGAATTAGGTCAAACAAAACCATATGTGAAGGTCAGAAGGAGAAATTTTGTCCTTAAAAAAACATCCAACTCCTTGACGAAAAAGCAATGTGCTCAAACATGTGGCTAAACACAAAATCAATCATACCGAAAAATCTCACGGAATGCATCTTCTCCCATTCATCAGTCTCATGATCTTTCAAGACCCAAATGTCAACACTCAGCTCAAACGGCCGGCTCAGCTCTCTGTCAATGACCGAGAACCCTAATCTCCCCCCCATGTGAACTAGGTTGTTGTCTGTAAAGCGGCGTGTGTCCAGTACATGTAGAGGCATCTGTTTGAACCCCTCTTTCGTGGTGTCAAACACAAGAGCCACATATATGCGTTGAATTCCTCGAAGAAGTAAAAAAAAAACTAGTATAGATTTCCCTTCAGATCTATAGGGACTGGAACGCAAGACACTTCTCTCTTGGGAGGGAGATGAATCATCCTCCAAGATTCGCCACCCAGCATGATCACATCTATCATATTATGGATGATGTTGCTTATTCTCCATATCAGACGGCACTCGCCTGTCGGCGAGTGCAAGTAGAGTCCCATGAGGCGGCCTTAATGGATCCTTGGCATGGACATGTCGATGTAGCAGTCAGTGAGCGGATTAATGACGTAGTGGTTATTGGCGCAGCCTCCCAGCTCGAGCGTCTCGCGGATCTCATCACGAAGGCAGATCAGACCATCGCAACAGACGAAGGCAGTATCCCTCCTGTTGTTGTGCCTCTTGGGAAGAACGTTGGAGACAACGATTCCACGATCCAAAGTGGTGGGAGCGGGGGAGAGAAGACGAAGGAAGTTGATCAAATTGTCGAGATCGGATTCGTGGGATTGCTTCTTAGTGGTCTGGATGAGGAGGGAATATGGGGAGCATCCAATGTGGGGCGAGGAGGAAAGCAAAGTCGATGGTGATGGTGAGACAGAATTTGGGGCAGATCTGGACCTGATGATGGATTTCGCCAGAAGCCTGAGGAGGATGTCGCAGATGAAATCATCTAGGAGGCAGACGAATTTGACTTTGGGCATCTTCTCTGATGGAATAGATCGTCCAGCAAGCCAGATGAAGACTATGAGAAGAAGCAAAAGCACCACCAACAAAAAACTGAGCATCGCCATTGTCGTGAATGAGATCCATAGTTTCTCCGCTTGGATCAAGAAAAGAAAGTTGAACCAAGAGGATCGAGAAAGTCTAGGATGAATGTGAACTAATATGATTTAAATAGATATCAATTTCGGCTATTAGAGCGTTAATATTAGAACCTCAAAATACACTATTTATGCCCCTCTCCAAACATTTCTCATTGACTGTCGATACTGAACACCTCACACAATCTTTCTCGAGCCCAATGTACGCTCGCGTCGGAGTCATGCATAGACACACATGTAATTTCTCATATAGTTTTGGCTTATACCCCTATGTTGACCACCCGAGTACACTCTCCAAGTTGTTGAAATCTTAAAATGGGCATGCTCACCAAACACTTGTGAAACATTATCCAACCACACTACATTTCTCGTTGACAATTTTTTACTTAGATGTATTGTCTAAATACATCGATTAGACATCTTCTTAGAAGTACATGTCGCTTCTTTTCAATCAGCTTTCATGTCCCGAGCTATGTGCCTCGCGAAACTATGTGAAAAACAAATTTTGGAGCTCTACCTCCCAACCTTTCTCACAATCCAACCCCTCTGCCGCTCCCATCTCCCATTGTCGTAAGCATGAACATCTATCTCCACACGACAACTGCCACCAACCCCTCTGCCGCTCCCATCTCCCATTGTCGTAAGCATGAACATCTATCTCCACACGACAACTGCCACCAACCCCTCTGCCGCTCCCATCTCCCATTGTCGTAAGCATGAACATCTATCTCCACACGACAACTGCCACCAACATATTGACACCTCAACCCCCCAACCCAACAACTCCTTAGCCATGCACTTTTTAACTCCCCCAACCCAACCTGAGATGATTATGTTGAAGAATTAGGTAGAAGAGACTGAAAAGTGACCATTCATAAAGCCAACTCCAAATAGTTGGATAAGCTTATTGATGATAATGATTAAGATGCAATTTTCCCGGTAAGGTAAAGTTAATGTTCCTAGAGGGAAACTTCTAAAACAGGGGATAATAAGATGATTACAAAGAGTACTTAAGATTACATTTGCTTATATGCAAGCAGTCGTGCACGGGGTTCCCCATACTCGGACACGATAGTATATCCTTTGTTCATCGTCCAAGTAAAAAAAAGTCACGATGGAACTAAACTCAACGGAAATTGAGAGGGTGATGTAACATTTTTTAAAATAAAAAAAACATACAAATTAAATTTCACTTGTGAAAAGTTGAAAATTTTATAATAAAGAAGGATAGAATTGGAAAGATGAATATTTCACAAAATATTATTTTCCCCTTATATATAGTATAGATAGCAGCCGCGCACGGGACTTAGCAAGAGATTGACTGCTCTCTGGAGACGGGCTTCGCCCATGCGATGCTCTATACGGTTCTGAGTGTTGAGCATTGAATTATGTACATGAGCAAAAAAAAGAAGTTACGGAGATGAGAATGCTTAGGTGGAAGTGTGGACACACGAGAGTGGATAAAACTATGAATGAATGTATCAAGGATAAGATAGAAGTGGCACCAATTGTAGAGAAGATGTGAGAAGCTCAACTAAGATGGTTCGGACACGTACAAAGGAGACCATTAGAAGCACTTGTTAGGCGTTGTGAGAGTTTAGTCACTAGACATGTTAAACGGGGGAGGGGTAGACCAATAAAGACTTGGAATAAAACTATAAGGAAAGACATGATGTACTTAGACATTAGTGAGATTATGACTAAAGATAGGGCATAATGGAGACAAATGATTCATATAGCTGACCCCCATTATAATGGGATAAAGGCTTTAGTATTGTTGTTGTTGCAAATACTTAAATTAGAAGGAGATGAGTAAAATTGGTATAATGAATGTTAGACCAAAGACCCTTATAGATAGTATAGATAAACCAACATTCTCAGTATATTTTTTTTCTAGGCTACGAGCACTCGATGTCATGATCTCGCTAGTGAGTACTAGCACTCAGCGGGATGGAGATCCTCTCCAAAGGAGGAGTCCATTTCATGGTCAAGATCAAAATTTTATCTATATACTGGGACCTCCCCTCTAAGTTTGTAAAATTACAGATTGCACCCCTCTTATTATTGAAATTACAAAAACCTCCTCTCAATGTTACAAAACATAACATTTACCTCCCCTGAAGTTCACATTTCACAACATTCATGCACAAAAATACCTCCTTCGGAGGCCGACAAAGCGTTGGGGAGGGGGAATGGTTGTATCACCCCCCACCCCTTCAAGAAAACCTTACCCTCAAGATTGAACTCCTGCATCACAATGCTGTCGGATAGACCAAAATTTTCTACCCGGGGCACGAACACCGTTAAGGCGATCGCCCATGGTCGCCTCTGCGGATCCTCCGCTCTTTCCATGACACACGCAAAATGTATTGCTTGAGCGGGTACTTAATTGGTCCCGGACAAAAATTTTGGAACGAGACTCGGACGGAAAAAACGGCTAGTCGGGGGGGGGGGGGGGGGGAGTCAACTAAAGAAGGCCGGGCATATGCTTGACTTGGTTTAAACAGTTTTGAGATTTGTGTTTTGCATCTGGCTGATTCAGTGGTGGCGACAAAGATCAAAGAAAAAGCGAACAATCAATCTGGCTCCACAGGACCACCGACTCCAAATGAACGAGCATTCAATTTCTAGATTTGATCCAGAGTTAACTTCAAATCAGATCTCGATGGATCAGACGCTCCCAAATCATCCTTTAGTTCAACACATTTGATCTTGAGAAAGCCCTAATTTCTGTAAGCGGGCGAGAACAAGCCGACGCAAAACAAGTAGAACTCGTTGAAATAAACAGAAAATCAAACCCCCCAACAGCGGATTCGAAAAGAAAAATGGGGAGAGGAGTTACCGTCCGATCTGATAGAAGGAACGAGGAGGGCGGGGAGGAGTAGCAGCAGGTAGATCAGCGAAGCCATTTTTACAAGATCAAATGCCCGTCTTCTTCTTCTTCTTCTTCCTCCTCCTCTTCGTTGAATCTAGTGCAGAAAATCACTTACGCAGATAATTCCTTGGAGTTAAAGTTAAGCAAAGTAGGTGCTCCGGCAGTAAATGGGAGTTGACAAATCACTTTCGCCATCGCACTGTTGGAGCATGCGTTCCGCACTCGTCCGGTTTGAGAATAACAAATCCCGAATGTATTTGATCCTATATTTGATTAATGATGTGCAGATAACAGGTGTAAGAATAACATGTTTTCAATTGGAGCAAAATAACGATTTTCTAGAAATTGGAGCTATCGGATTTCCGACATCAGTATCGGATTTCCGACAGCCCACGATTTCTTCCATTCTCCGATCTCTATGCGACGATTTAGCGCTGTCGGATTTTCGATAGCTAGATATCGGATATCCGACAGTGCACGATCTTCCCGCAACAATACGACGAGCAGCAGTTACGCAAGCTAACGGATTTCCGATAGTGATATCGGATATCCGACAGCCCACGTCTCAACCACGACCTCCACACCGCGCAGAAACTTCGAATCAGTGGGACACGTGGCAGCCTCTGGAGATATCGGATTCTGGCGATACCTAGCTAACGGACGGCGACAGCTCCTTTTTATTAAAAGGGTTCAGAACTTCGTGGATTTCATGCCTTCAGACTTTCAAGCCTTCTTCCTGAGTGTTATCGTCCAGAGAGCTCCAGAGAACAAAAATCCCCATCCTTGAAGAAGAAAAGAGAGATCGAAGCCGAAGATTGTACAAGCGTTCCAAGGAGACTTTCTCAAGGATTCTTCGCTGCTTTGGTTCAAAAATTCTAAATGGGGTTTTTAATTTGTATTTCATTTATATTTACATTCATCTTGTAATATTTGTAGAAATCGTCGTCTTGCGTGCGACGTCTAAGTCCGTGTGAGGCTTAGGGGAAATCATCACTTTGTGTGTGGTGTTAGATCCTTGTGTGATCTAGGGTAAATCATCGTCTTGTGTGCGGTGTCAAGTCCTTGTGTGGCTTTGAAGAAAATCGCCGCCGTGTGTGCTGCGTCTAGATCAAGATTTGATTTAGGGGGAGGCTAGTGTCTATATCTGGGAGATATAGGCTATAGCCAACCGGTCCTTAGGAGAAGGACCTGTGAAAAGAGACAAGAGATTTTATTAATTGTAAGTCTTTGATTCCAAGCTTTATTGGAATTATTTCTACTCATTATCTTTGATGAAATAAAATCTTGTTTTTAAATTCAATTATTTGTCTCTATATTCATATATTGTTTCGTTTGTTACAAAAATTATCAAAGTTTTAAATTGCTCTTATTCACCCCCCCCCCCCCCCCCCCCCCTCTAAGGGCAAGATCCAACAAGTGGTATCAGAGCAGGTTAATTCCTTATAAGGTTTAACCACCTGGAATTATGGCGCACCATGATCATGCATTTTCCGAGGGGCAAGGAATAACTAAACCACCATTATTTACGGGTTCCGATTATAATTATTGGAAAACTAGGATGTGGTGTTTTTTAATATCATTAGATATTGAAGTATGGAATATGATAGAAACAAATTATGCTCATCCTACTTTTACAATTGGTGATATTGTCATGGAGAAACCCAAAGATAAATAGGATGACCAGGACAAATTAAAATGCAAAAAATAATGCAAAAGCAATAAACGCATTATTTTGTGCTCTTGATAAAACTGAATTTAATAGAACCTGCGCATGTCAAACTGCATATGAAATTTGGAATTTATTGGAAATTACTCATGAAGGTACCTCGCAAGTGAAGGATTCAAAGCTTTTCCAATTGGAGTCAGAATTCGAAGAGTTTAGGATGGAGGTAGATGAGGATGTGGATACCATGTACACAAGATTCACTAAGTTGGTAAATGACTCAAAAGTTTTAGGAATTTTTTTTTTCAAATGGTGATTTGGTGAGAAAACTTCTTAGATCTCTCCCCCCTAAATTCAATCCCAAAGTGACTGCTATTTCTGAATCTCATGATCTTAAAGCTCTTAATATTGAAAGCCTGATTGGGAACTTGAAAACTCATGAAGTTGAATATAGTGATTCTGAGGAGGAAGAAGAAGATGAGGAAAGTTTATTTGTTAGAAAGTTTAGAAAATTTATGAAAAATCCAGAGAGGAGGAATTCATTTAAGAAGTATTATAAGAAGGAGACGAAGGAAGACGATGAGGAGGAAGAGAGACCGCCACCGGAGTGCTATCACTGCAAGAAGTTAGGATACATCCGAAGCAAGTGTCCAAAGTACTTAAAAGAACTTAAAGAAAAGAAGCACAAAGGGACGAAGAAGGTGTTGAAGGCGGAAACATGAGATGATACTACTTCTGAGGATGCAAGCAGTTCAAGCTCAAGTAAAGAAGAGGAGGTCAACATGTCCTTAATGGGAAAGAGCGTCATATCTGATGACGAATGCAGTGTCCAAAGTGACACTGAGGTAACTCCTCCAACCTACGATGAATTATTTTCTGAATTTTTAAAGACTTGCAAATTTTTTGAAAAGAGTTTAAAAGATAATGATCTTCTTAAATCTGAAAATGAAATTTTGCTTAAAGAAAACAAAAAAATGTTAAATGAAATTAAGACTATTGGAAAAAGAGAAATTTCTTGCCAAGAGTGTGATCACTTTTTGGGAAGAATTAAAGAACTTGAAGAATTTCTTTCCAAATCTCATTCTACAATAAAAATTCTTACAAAAAAGAATGAGATTTTAGAGAGAGATCTGAAATCTTCAATTTCCAAAGTCCATGAGGGAAAGAAATCTTTTGAACGTAGATGTGTAAATCTAGTATCCGAGAATACAGAAATGAGAAACCAGATTCATGACTTAACGCTAGCCATGAAAAAATTTGGAATGGGCCGAAGATCACTGGATATGATCTTAGGATACCAACGCCATGGATCTGGAAGGTTTGGACTCGGATACACGTCAGGAAGCTATCGCCTGGCGACAACCACTATCGCCGGCGACAGCGAAAAGTCCAGAAATTCTGTTTTTAAATATTCTGAAGTTAGTAAATTGTCTAATACTGCATCCTCATCCAGTAAAAGTCCAGAAAAGTTATACTCTTCTCAATACATTACATGTGCCAAATGCAATAGATTTGGTCACACTACGGACTCTTGCTGGAGGAAAGGAAAAAGTAAAATTAAACAAATCTGGGTGCCTAAGGCTTCTACCTATACTATGGGTGGAACCACTTGGGTAACCAGATCTTTACTCACATCTTCTTTCTAGGTGTGTTGGCAGGCTAAGGACAAAGAAGATGTGTAGTACTTGGACTCGGGTTGTTCAAAGCACATGACGGGCAATAAAGAGAAGTTCCTTAGCTTGGAGATGAAGAAAGGAGGAGTTGTTACATTCGGAGATAATGGAAAAGGAAAAATCATCGGCATCGGAGTTGTGGGTAACAAAAAATTTTCAATTTCAAATGTTTTATTTGTAGAAGGATTAAAACATAATTTGATTTCTATTAGTCAATTATGTGATAAGGGTTTAGATGTTTTATTTGAATCTTCTACAAATTTGTGCAAAATTATTAATTCTAAAACAAAAGAAATTGTTTTTACCGCACCTAGATGTCATAATGTATATATGATTAAATTTCTTGATTTTTCAAATTCTACTTTAAAATGTTTTTATCAAAAAATGATGAATTAGAATTATGACATATGCGACTTGGACATACTAGTGCCAAGTTAATTACAAAACTTTCAAAAGATAAATTAATTAAATGTTTACCATTGTTAAATGGAAATTTATCTTCTTCATTATGTGTGCCTTGCCAAAAAGGAAAATTTTCAAAATCATCTTTCAAAAGTAAAAATATTATTTCTACCACTAGGCCACTTCAATTAATGCATATGGATTTATTTGGGCCAATTGGAATTTCTAGCTTAGGAGGTAGAAAATATACATTTGTATTGATTGATGATTATTCTCGTTTTTATTGGAGTTTATTTCTAACCTCCAAATCCGATGCATTTTCAGAATTTTCAAAATTATGTTTGCGTATTCAAAATGAATTTGAGTTAAAAATTAAACGCATACGATCGGATCATGGAGGAGAATTTGAAAATGAAAAGTTTATTCTTTTTGTACGGAGTTAGGAATTAAACATGAATTTTCCGCCACGCACACCACATCAAAATGATGTAGTGGAGAGGAAAAATAGAACTCTTCAAGAGTTAGCCCGTACGATGCTATCTGAATTTAAATTACCAAAATCTTTTTGGGCTGAAGCGATTAGTACGGCATGTTATGTAATTAATAGAGTAATGCTTCGCCCTATTTTAAAATTAACTCCTTACGAATTAATTTTTAATAAAAAACCAAATGTTTCTTATTTCAAAGTTTTTGGTTGTAAATGTTTTATTTTGAATTCTAATGATTCCTTAGGAAAATTTGACGAAAATTGTAATGAAGGTATTTTTATTGGCTATTCTTCAACTAGTAAAGCTTATAGGTTTTTTAATAAAATAACAAAAATAGTTGAAGAATCTATTCATGTTAGGTTTGATGAGTTTGTTTCATGTGTAGAAAAGAAAATTACAGGAAAAGAAGATGAACCCCTTCCTTCGGTGGAGAATGATAATGAAGAACTTGGAGAAAATGAAGAAGAAAAAGAAGAAGAGAGAGAAGGAGAAAGAGAAGAAGATAAAGAAGGAGAAGAAAGAGAAGAATATGTGCCTCCAAGTGAATTGAGATTTTCAAAGGATCATCCAAAGGAGCTTATCATTGGAGATCCGCAAAAATGGGTTAGTACTCGTTCATCGTTACATGTTTTATTTTCAAGCCTTTGCTTTGTCTCTGAAATAGAACCAAAAGATGTTTCCACCGCTTTAAATGATGATTTTTGGTTTTTAGCTATGAATGAAGAACTTAATCAATTTGACCGTAATAAGGTTTGGAATCTTGTAGAACGACCCAAAAATTGTCCTGTCGTTGGAGTTAAGTGGATTTTTAAAAATAAATTGGATAATGAATCTAGAATTGTTAGAAATAACGCCAGATTAGTTGCAAAAGGTTATGCACAAATTGAAAGGGTAGATTTTGATGAAACTTTTGCACCCGTAGCAAGATTAGAAGCGGTTAGGATATTTCTTGCATTTGCTTGTTTTAAAAGATTTAAATTATATCAAATAGATGTCAAAACCGCATTTTTAAATGGGTATATAAAAGAAGAGGTTTATGTAGAACAACCCCCTGACTTTATAAATGAGAAATATCCAAATTATATTTATAAATTAGATAAAGCGCTTTATGGATTAAAACAAGCGCCTCGTGCTTGGTATGATCGATTAACTCAATATTTGTTAAAGCACGATTATAAAATAGGAAGTGCCGATTCTACACTCTTCATTAAGCAAATTGATCATGATTTAGTTATTTTGCAAATTTATGTTGATGCTATTATTTTTGGGGCCACTAATGAAGAGTTGTGTAATGAAGTAGTTCAAATTATGAAAAATGAATTTGAAATGAGCATGGTAGGAGAACTTTCATATTTTCTAGGTTTTCAAATTACACAAAAACATGATGGTATTTTTATATGTCAATCCAAATATATTCATGATATGTTAAAAAGATTTGGATTTGAAAATCTTAAGCATTCAAACACTCCTATGAGTGTTTCACTAAAATTAGGAAAAGATGAAAGTGGAGTTTCAATTGACCAAACCCTTTATAGAAGCATGATAGGATCTTTATTATATTTAACCGCATCTAGACCTGACATTATGTTTGCCGTTTGTTTATGTGCTAGATTTCAAGCTAATCCTAAAGAGTCACATTTAAAAGCGGTGAAACGCATCTTTCGATATCTTATAGGAACATCTAAATTAGGATTATGGTATCCTCATAATGATTCCTTTATTTTACATGGCTTTTCGGATTCAGATTATGCGGGATGTTCTTTAGATAGAAAAAGCACTAGTGACACTTGTCATTTTATCGGCCCTTCACTTATTTCATGGTCGAGTAGGAAACAGAATTCTGTTGCCCTCTCTACTACCGAGGCCGAATATATTGCACTAGGTAGTTGTTGTGCCCAAGCTCTTTGGATGTCACAAACATTAGAAGACTTTGACATGCAACAAAGTAGTGTAGAATTAAAGTGTGATAATAAAAGTGCTATAGACTTAACTAATAATCCCGTATTACACTTTAGATCTAAGCATATAGATGTCCGACATCATTTTATAAGGGATCATATTAAGAAGGGTAATGTAAAAATCAACTTCATAGGAACAGATTCACAACTAGCGGATATATTCACTAAACCGTTACCGGATTCCCGTTTCTCTATGCTTAGGCTAGAATTGGGAATCCTAGACATTTCACACTGATTATATCACTACTTATTATCTATAAAATTAAAAAAAATATCAAAATAGCCTTATATTTAAAAAAAAACTAAATCTTAACATATACATTCACCAACATATAACATGTCCAAATCTTAAAAATTATTACAGCACTTTAACAAAAGGGTACTTAAAATGACTCATAAAAGAAATTTACAAAAATTGAAGAAAGATCTGGGCTGGGCAGCTGTCGGATGGCGATAGCTCCCAGAAGTCTTTTTCACTGAATCCTCATCATTTCTACTCCCTGCTCCACTGCTTTCTGGAATATCATAATCTGATCTCCTTATCACTGTCTTCTTTCGTCGAGCCTGACTAACCGATTGGCGTTGCGGCTCCTCCTCCGTCGGCACTTCCCATTCCGCGGCTTCAACAGACGTAGGCTTTAATTTAAGTCCCTTGACAAGGAATTTCATAAACTTCTGCATCCGTGTCCGGTCCTTCTTCACCTCCATTTTGTGTTCCTCAAAGGACCTTCTATGCTCTTGAAAATCATCTATATGTCTATCCAATTTTGTTTGGAAAGAATCGAGTGCCTCCCGCATAGACCCTCCACGTGCAATAGGAGGCTCTCTCATTTCCATAGTAGGCGGCTTCCTTTGATTTTTCTTACCCTTTATACATGTCGTTTGATATATCTCCGGGACACAATCTCCAACATAAAAGCTTTGATCTATCCATGTGTATTTCTTGAATAGAATATGCTGGATAATCGCACCCAACGGGAGGGTGTGTGCCTTTTTCCACTCAGGATTTTTGAGGCGGAATGTATAACGAATCATAGACAAGAGAAGATCGGCCACATCAAATAATTCGTTCTCCACTATAAAATAAGTCACAAGACTAAGTTGAGCCGTAATACTATGTGTATCACCGGACTTCAACATAATCGTGTGCCTTAGTATATCTTGAACAAGACGAGCATCGTCTGTCAATGTCGTCATAGTGGTTATAAGGTTCTTTGTAGAATTTTCATGCAAAGACATGTTCATTAAGGTCCAATCTCTCTCAAGTCTATAATTCTCCACTATGTCCAAAACATTCTCACTTTCCATTATTCCAAATTCACTTCTTAAATCAATGGGAGTGATCTCCACATATTGGCCTTGAATTTTGGATCTAACTCCTCCATTCAAATCAGTATATGAAGGATCTCCAAGATGATTATAAAATTCTCGTACTAAATAGGAGGAGAAGATATCTTGGATAATGACCGAAAGTATACCTGCCTCAGCAAGCATATAATAGACACGTTCATGTCGGGGGAGATCAAATTCCACAACTTTTGAAATTCCGATTTGGGCTTTCTCTATGCCCGGATAGCTTTGATAAGACGAGTGAGCGTCTCCTGACTCACTCCTTCGCGATCTCCAACTGGATGACATATCTGCATGAGAGATAAAGGAAATTTTTTTTTTTTAAAAATGGACCTGTCGGAAATCCGATACCCCTCTGTCGGATATCCGATAGCTAAAAATTATGCTTCCGAAAAATAGTTTCACAAATATTCTTACTCTCACAAATTCACAAATTTTTCACACAGAAAATGTTCTTCCACATCTATATAATTTTTGAAAAATCAAAACTTTGGTGAAAAACACTATTCATCATCTTCTTCCTATACACCTTCTTCATATAAACTTCTAGATCTACAAATTACAACAAAAATAGGAAAATCATGTTTCAAAAACAAAAAGTTCTAATTTTTAATCTCTATCTCAAAATCACAAGATCTAAACCTTCTTTTAAAACACCAACATCTAACATGTCTAGATCTCCTAAAACTTCTACATTTTTTTCTTCTTCACAAAACTCCATGAAAACCAAGATGAATATCAAAATCACAAAACTATTTGAGAAATTCTAAACAAAACTTAAAAAATCCAACTTTCTCACCTTAGATCTGAAGGTTTTCGGCGACCTGGAGCTCTAGATCTCAAAAATTATCCTAAAACTGAAGTGAGGTGTCGGTTGAAAGACGAAACGCGTCTTTTTATGTTTTTCGAGATATCGGTGTCGGTGGTCCTTTTATGTATACTTGCAAAGTTTCTATAAGTTCATAAGTTTAGCTTTATGTATATTTATGTTATGTTTAACAATTCCATGATTATGTATATTTTAAATATATTCATATGTATTCTTTCTCAAAGTATCACTACTACACTTCATTGTTATTTATAAAATTTCTTCTTATGAGAATTGGACCGAAATAATTCAATATTCTATATTCTCATGTGTCTTTCTCTGATAATTGAAATTGCATCTCCTAATGGTTAAGTATATTTGCTTCTATACATTATAACACATTGTTAGAATGCTTAGCCTAATCTCTAAGGTTTCCTATCTCACTATCATATCACTTACAAAGCTTCCGCTAGTGTACTCCAATTTTTCCTATATTCTTTTTAATTATCTACCATCTATCTATAATACTCCTTCCTCGTCTCTATTCATTACTTTTGATAATACCAAAGGGGGAGAAGATACTAAGAAATCACTTAAATCACTTAAAATACTTAATTAATTAAGTGAGCATTCATGTAGGGGGAGTTTATATGTAGGGGGAGTTTATATGTCGGGGGAGAATATTTTGGGGAGATCATATCATATTAAGGGGGAGATCATGGAGATCAAAAGTTCACACTTGTACACACATGATATACTTTTCAATATCTCTATAGGATTTATTCGATTTCTTTTTATAAGGAATTGTTATTATCAAAAGGGGGAGATTGTTGGAGCATGCGTTCCGCACTCGTCCGGTTTGAGAATAACAAATCCCGAATGTATTTGATCCTATATTTGATTAATGGTGTGCAGATAACAGGTGCAAGAATAACATGTTTTCAATTTGAGCAAAAATAACGATTTTCCAGAAATTGGAGCTATCGGATTTCCAGCAGCAGTATCGGATTTCCGACAGCCCACGATTTCTTCCATTCTCCGATCTCTACGCGACGGTTTAGCGCTGTCGGATTTCCGATAGCTAGATATCGGATATCCGACAGTGCACGATCTTCCCGCAACAATACGACAAGCAGCAGTTACGCAAGCTAACGGATTTCCGATAGTGATATCGGATATCCGACAGACCACGTCTCAACCACGACCTCCACACCGCGCATAAACTTCGAATCAGTGGGACACGTGGCAGCCTCTGGAGATATCGGATTCTGGCGATACCTAGCTAACGGACGACGACAACTCCTTTTTATTAAAAGGGTTCAGAACTTCGTGGATTTCATGCCTTCAGACTTTCAAGCCTTCTTTCTGAGTGTTATCGTCAAGAGAGCTCCAGAGAACGAAAATCCCCATCCTTGAAGAAGAAAAGAGAGATCGAAGCCGAAGATTGTACACGCGTTCCAAGGAGACTTTCTCAAGGATTATTCGCTGCTTTGGTTCAGAAATTCTAAAGGGGGTTTTTAATTTGTATTTCATTTATATTTACATTCATCTTGTAATCGTTGTAGAAATCGTCGTCTTGCGTGCGACGTCTAAGTCCGTGTGAGGCTTAGGGGAAATCATCACCTTGTGTGTGGTGTTAGATCCTTGTGTGGTCTAGGGTAAATCATCGTCTTGTGTGCGGTGTCAAGTCCTTGTGCGGTGTCAAGATTTGATTTAGGGGGAGGCTAGTGTCTATATCTGGGAGATATAGGCTATAGCCAACCGGTCCTTAGGAGAAGGACCGGTGAAAAGAGATAAGAGATTTTATTAATTGTAAGCCTTTGATTCCAAGCTTTATTGGAATTATTTCTACTCATTATCTTTGATGAAATAAAATCTTGTTTTTAAATTCAATTATTTGTCTCTATATTCATATATTGTTTCGTTTGTTACAAAAACTATCAAAGTTTTAAATTGCCCTTATTCACCCCCCTCTAAGGGCGCCACAAGATCCAACACGCACCGCCGATCTTCCCTTTAATTCTTGCACTTGATTATAGTTGAGTCTAGGGCTGTTCACAAATAGTAGAGTTCGTGAATAGTTTGAGATTCGATTCGTGAAGATTCGATTAAAATTTGTATTTTTCGAATTCGAATCCGGATTCGAATTCGAATTCAGATTCGAATAGTTTTCGAATCCGAATCCGAATAATTTTATTCATGTTCGAAGGATTCGCAAATAGTTCTCGAATAGTAAAATATATAGTTAAATAAATTATATATACGTAAATAAATATTAAATATAATTATATTTAAACATTATATGTAATTAAACATTATAAAATTCGAATTCGAATTGGAATCCATGTTCGAATCCGAATCCGAATCTGAATTCGAACCTAAATTCGAATCCAACATTTCCTGCTGAATCCGACTTCGAATATTCGAACGAATCCGAATCCGAATATCTGCATTTTATGTCAAATTTGGATTCGATTGAATAGCTATTCGATTCGTGAACACCCCTAGTTGAGTCGAAGGGACCTTAAAAAAAATTCTCCCGAGTATTTAAAATAAAATAAAATAATAATAATAATTTATACCGTATATATTATGAAAATAATATGTGATCTAAAAATAATCTCAAATACGTGTCATTTCCTCAATTACCATAGTTATTCTGGGCTTTCACACCAAGCATACTCCGATTAAGAGTTTTTTGTACATTGCATCCTAAATATTTTATTTTAGTATTTTGCGCCTCTCAGAGGGTTTATTATTGATATTTTGCATATTAATTATTCAGTTAGGAGGTTTCAAAATTGTCAATATTAAAGCTTTTGAGTGATGCAAAGTGCCAAAATAAAATATTTGTGGCGCAATGTGTAAAAATCTTATAATTAGAGGGTGCTTAGTGTCAAATATTCTAGTTATTCAATTTCAATATTTTTGATCTTGCGATCAAGCCAAATATGAGGGTGACATTAAAAAGTGGCAAATGTCATGGGCAAACCTAATATGACTGTGCAAACCAGGTGGAAACGAATGTTATGTGCAAACCTAATATGACTATGTTTGCCTTATTAATCGATATATAAGATATATTTAAAAAGGAAATGAATTTACATTAAGACATAGCGAGCGGGCCCAATCGCCGAACGCGACCAGAAAGCAGTTGGAGACCGTGAAATGCGAGTGGGCGCGATCCAGAGGCGATCACCAGGACACCCTCGAGTCCCTGGAGTGAAAAATAGAATCTGTCGTGATTACAGGTAAGGCCTAGATACGACGAGCTTCTTTGCCCCCTCCGAAGCTGACGTCAGGATTTTCACCGGCGGAATGACTATACACTGAACCGCCTCTCCCTTGCGCTGAAGCCTTGACACGGTCGAAATCAGCCGCGGGTCCACCGCCTCAGCTTCGGAGAACGTGAACCCGAGATCAATCAGCCCTTTCAGCTCTTCAAACTCCAGATCCGAGAGGCTCTTATTTTCCCCCTTCTTCCTTCGCCTCCTTGGCTCCCCTGGATCTCGATTCCAATTCGGTCTCCGCTCTCTGCTTTTGTCGTCCGGTGAAGCTTTTGGGAATGGATTCTCGGGGGACGGGGTAGCAACCCGAGGCAGGGGTTCTGAGGGGAGAGATTCGACATTGTCTAAATCGACAGTGATCGCCGGAATTATAGTCGCATTTGGAATGCCGGAAAATGTCTGGATCCGCCGGCGACGTGGAGGAGAAACAGGAAATCTCGAGGAGCTCTCTCGCTAACTGGGAGCCGGTTTTCTGGAGGGACGAAGAGGGATCGGTTTGCGTGTTAGGGCTTAGAATATTTTGGAATATAAGGAGGGGTGCTATTAACAAGGTTATTAGGAGGAGAAAGTTAAAAAAATGAGAGATTTAAATAATTTTAGGACCGCTAATATCATAATTTGGGGTGCTCTAATGTCGCTATATTTACTACCACAAATTCACCTTGTCATTGCTCAAATGTCATAGTTGTCTCAGACATAACCTAATAGTTAGTGCTCGCACTAAAAGAAAGAGCGATTTGAGAGTAGAGGACGAGTTATGAAAACCTTCGCATGTGCGCATCTGGTCACAAATCATGCCATGATCAATCACATCATGGCTAATTGTGGCATCTGGTCAATCATTTTCAGCGATTGCGATCAGCCCACCTAACTGGTCGCTAATACGGTATTAGTCTTAGAATTTGTTACGGTTGTTTTAAAGTCTCTAAGATTTTCAATCTCTATGATTTTAGGCTCTCTTTGGCGTGGCGGTGGCGGTCGTGAATGCGGTTGTTATGAGCCGTCGCTCGTGAATGTTCGACCACACCTGAGGAACTTCATCCATCTTTACGTTCAAAACAATTTTTTTTTCTCGGTGACTGTCATAATCGTTGTCATGTCAGAACATACATTTTATGAAGGTGGTGTTTTTGTCCAAACACGAAAGAACAAAAACAATGCTAAGTTCAAAAGCACCAACACTTATAGAAGAAAAATTAATTACAAATATTAAGAGAATTAGGCTTTGTTTGGAACGGCAGTGGAGACGGGAAAAAGCGACGGTGAGAAGTCAGTGGTGACATTAGAGTTGTTCAGAAAGTTATTCTGAATCACGAATTAGAGAAGAAAACATTTGCAACGGCGAGAAGGAAGAAAAATAGATCGCAAATGATCGGGACGTGACTTTCGTAAACCCTCGAATAAAGAGTAAAAGTTGAAAGCAGAGAAATCGGTTTTTAGAAAGTCATATTGGACATGCTGCTCAAAAAACTCCCAAAACAACTTCTTGAAAAAGCTACTTATCCAAACAACCTAAAAGGAGCGGCAGCGGTAAAAATAGAACTTTTCCCACCGCGGTCATCCCCCTAAATTTATCTATATTCACTGTAATCAAGGATAAAATTACCTATATCTTCGTTTATTTATTTAATTCTCGAAGCAAAAGATACACTATAACAGAAATTACATTTTTTTGGTGGCGGATTTCCACAGTCTGTCAATCTCATCATATACATCGGCAGTCGGAAGCTCGAATCTACAACAGGGACACGTGTTGCGCATCCGAAGCCACTCGAGAATACACCTCCAGTGAAACGGGTGGCCGCACGGCATCGCGCCACCTCCGGCGATCTCCTCCCCACATATCGCGCACTCCCCCGCCTCCGCAACCGCCAGAGACATCACCGCTGCGGCGGCCGCAGCGCCTCCGGACGCCGTGGGATCCCGCGCCGACTCGGTCAACCGGCGGCACTTAGCGGCGGCGTCTAAATGCGGAGCCAGCACCGGCCACCACCCGACGCCGAGTCCGGCAGTGCTAAGCGCGGCGGATGCGAGGCGGCGGGAGATTAATAACCGCCAGTCGATGCGGCGTCCGGCGGATTGCTCCGCCGACGGCTCGTACGCGTCGCACATGGCGAGTAGGAGGACGGCGGCGTCGAAGTCGCGGAGCCGGAGGCGGTCCGGGCGGTTGAGCGGGGAGAGGAGGAGGGAGAGGGAGCGGAGGAGGAGGCGGGCGAGGAGGAGTGTTTTGCCGGCTAAGGAGAGGGAGCGGAGGTGGGAAATGGTGAGGGAGAATTGCAGCGGGCAAGTGAGAAGGAAGGAGAGTCTGCGCTGTCGGAGTCGGAGGTCGACGGCGAGGGAGTGGAGCGTCGGCGCCAGGGCGGGGTTGAGCGGCCTGAGAAGCGCTGCCATGATGGTTTCTCCGGCGGCGGACTCCATTACATACAGAGCGGGGATTGGTGAGTGAAGAAGATGAATCTGAGGCCTGCTGGCCGGAGAGTTAAAGTGGGGGAGAAGGGATTGTCGTGTTGCGCTTTTTATGATTCCGATGGCAGGAGACATTATGGGCGGAGCGATTGTAGGGGATGATGTTCCCAGCGCGGCGGCCCCCATTGGAGTAGAAGGGGGACTTTGTCTCGTGGGTCTGTCGACCAAGTTTATCTCCGCTGCTTTTTTGGTGGGATTTACAAGATCATGTCTGATGAACCTATATGGACGGTTTAGATCAGAGTCAACGAGTCAACTATTGATCTGCTCGGATCAAGCTTAGCTCTACATCAAATCTCAGGGCTCTGTTTGGACAGCTTCTCCTAATGAAAAAATTGATGATCAAATAGAGCTGTTATAAAAGCGGTGATTAATAAGCTGCAGTTTGTTTGGACAGTGCATAAATGCTGATCGAAAAGTTTTTTTTTATGTTGATAAGTGGCATCTTGCGATGCTAGCCCTTCGACGCGATGAGAGGAAATGAGGAATCGCGAGGGCCAGCGGCGGGTTTCAGCAATGTGCGCTTATGGGAAGCCATAAGTTGGGCCCGAACAGTTGATGAAAAATACAACACGAAAGTTGTAGATATCGTCGAGATCTATAACTTTCATGTTGAACACTTTTGCTAAAAATGCACGCACAAGACGTATTGCCGCTCGAATTGAAACATGGGCGTAACTATAACGAATTTCGGAAAAATACGCATTGTGCATGCATTTTTAGGAAAAATGTTCAACACCAAAGTTGTAGATCTCGACGATATCTACAACTTTCGTGTTGAACACTTTTCCTAAAAATGCTTGTAGAAGGCGTATTTCCAAAAAAATGCGTAATACTTCATATAAAAGAGTTGCGGATAGCCAAAACTGGGGTGCGGTTAACAATTGCCTAAAAAAATAGTTCAATAAAACTAAATAATCATCGACCGGAGAAAACTTGAAAGTTTTGTCTATAAAATAAGTAGGTCGCATTTTTCTTGTTTTTCAATTGGCCGAGGATAGCCCGAATAGTTTGCGCTCGTCGTAGCGGCCGTTGAAACTTTTTAAGGGCTTATAAATATGCATTAATTATTAGTAATGAATTGGTTAAAAAGAAGTTAAAGCATACATGTCATAAGGTGGGATCTAATTTTAATGTTTTATATACATTTCTCCCCAAAATGCCCTTTGCTTGATATTTCAGATTGCATTATATGTTAGTCGAGTGCTTCTTTCCACGGGTGCAAAGTAGGCATAAAGTTTCCCCTAAACTCAAGCAATATACTTTAACTTTATAACTTCCATTAATATATTATTTTTATTATTAAACTTTAGTTAAGTTTATAATGTAAAATAATCATGTATATATATTTGTGCAGGTGTGATGATGGTAGCTTTATCACACAAGGGTCACGTTCATGTCTCGTTGTATATTATTAAATTAAGGGTGTTGAAATTTGTACCTTTTAAATGAATATTTACACTCATAAATTAATATATGTTTATAGTATTCTGAATCATTAAAACCTAATATTTGTACTCACTCCTCACGCTCACCCCCAGCCCGCGTTCCCACACGCTCCCGACAAAACCCTAGCTTAGTCGCGTGCTCACTCCTGCTCGAGCTCCCTTCGTGATCTGATTTCCGGCCGACAAACTCGCCGGAGGGCGTTGCTCGTCGGCCTGACCTCCTCCTTCCCCATCTATTTCAGCTTCTTTTGTTCACCACGCCACATTCCTGCAACCTCTCCAGAAAACTCGCTGGTAAGTGCTGCCCGCCGCCTAACCTCCTCCTTCCCCATCGATTTCAATGTCCTTTCTTCACCAGTGCTTCATTGTCAGCAACCTCTCCAGGGGACTCGCCGTTTATCCTCATTTTTGCAAAGTCACCGGCAAATTCACCTGATTTCGTCGTCATTCCCGACCTCATTTCTGCAATCTCTTCAGCAGACTCAATCTCAAGTATATTCGTCTCACTCCCTCGAAGGCACTCTATATGCTCATTAAACCTTCACCCCCACCATCACGACGACACAACGAAGATAATTCAACAAAAAAGGACGGCGTAATCCTTATATAAGCCTAAGTGTTGGTTAGTATTTATTTAGGGGACCTAAATTTAATATATATATATATATATTTAAATTTAAATTTAATCCACCAAGGTGAAAGTCTACAACAATGCCACACACAATTTCAAATTATGATGAAATTTTTTTTGAACTATTATTAAATGAAATACTATTTAGAGATGAAAGATGTAGGAGGTTGCTTAATTGCAATTTTAATTGATTCTTCAATTTGGAACCCTAAATTGAGGTAGTTAGATTGGATTTGTTGAGTTTAAGGTCTAATTTGTCGACTTCTCTATAAATCGATCTATAATAGCTTAGCTTTCGCACGAATAAAAGTTCATTTAAATGTATTTATGCGGCTGTAAATACAATTATGAAAATCGCAGATAACATTTGGGTAAGTGCGGTTATGAATATAGTTTTTTTTTCAAAACAATATTTTAGATCAAGACGGCTCCGCGACCTAGGTGTTAGTATTATAAATTGAGTAATTAAAGACCTAATGAAATAATGAATGATATTAAACTAACTATAGCATTTAAATTTTGAGGTCACGGGTTTGTGTCCTGGAAGCAGTCTCTTGTAAAAATGAAAAATAAGATTTGCCTATATTTCACTTTTGTGGTGGGACTCTTCCCCGGACTCTTGCTGAGCTGGGATGCCTTTGTGCATCGGGCTGCCCTTTATAGGAGAGATAGTTAGGTACGCGAACACAATTTTCACTGTGCGGAATAAAATACATCCCCAAGATCCGCGATCCTACGTTGGGGATTATTTCATATATACATGCGTAATCGGTCGTATTGAAATACAATCATATTTTCGATCAATCACGCTTAAAAAATCGTGTTTGCAGAAATCGACGATCTGATAGCGTATAATGCACGCGAACAATTTTTTCCTTTATAAATATAAAAAACTTATACAAAATCACTAATTATATGAATAAATTTATAAATTGCATTTTCAACGGCTGGTGAAATCGATATCGCCTTTTGGTCAAATGGATCGTCTACTCAGAAATTACTCGGCAACTCCCACCCGACCCCAATGCCGGCCATCGCCCCGCGGCGGACCGATCCACTACGCCGGGAGAAGAAGGCGGAGGAAGAGCGGCTCTCTATCTCCGGCGACTAAGGCGTTGAGACTTGCGATCTCCCAGGCATCCTCGCTTCAGCGGCTGCTTCCAATGCCGGGAAATTTTCTGAATCTTTTCCTCCTCCAAGGAGGCGAAGGCGACGGCAGAATCCCGCCGATCTGGCCCATGAGGAGGCGCGGATGGAAGGCAATCGACGCCCGGCTGTTGGCCCTTGCCCTGGCGTCGGCGGTTGCGCTGGTGGGTCGGATGCCGCCGGAGTTGGAGTTGGGGATAAGGGTATTCGTTCCGGTGATTCTAGGGCTTCGGATTCCGTACTGGAAGCGATGGGTTGGTTTTCCGATCCTGTGGATCACGATGCAAGTAATTGGGTTTTGTGGCCGGAGAAGAAGGAAGTGATCTTTCCGGCATTGAGAAATCGATTATAAAAATGAGTAAGTCTCACAATTTCCTCCATTATTTGCAGAATATCTTCATTGATCAATACCAGAGGTTTTTCTCTTCTTTAACTTGTTATCACGCCTAGGCTTCTCCCTGAAAAAACCCTAATTCATATAATTATGATAAATTATTAGCCTAAATATTAATTAAATATTAATTCTGTTTCATTTCGAATGGAAGATTATCTCTTGTGAAGGTCAAATTTCACGTCAATATCTTTTAAATTAACAATGTAAATGGGTCTATTCGGTTCGACGGATTTGGAATTGAGAAATTGGAATCATGTTGTTCGGATGCACGATGAAATTGGCCAAAACCCGCGGGAATTGGGGGGTCTATGACTAGTGCAAGAAAGATCGAGAAGATAGATGTCATTTCGGGGTATAATTCATGATGGATTGAGGCCTACACAGGTCGATGGGATGCAGCAGATTTGCTGGACCAATTTGCCGCAAGAGCTGTTGTGCGACGTTCTGGTTCGAATCGAGGAGTTCGAAGCCGTCTGGCCAGAAAGAGAGGAAGTCGTTGCTTGCGCCGGAGTTTGTCGGAGCTGGAGGGAGATCATGATGGAGCCCGTGGAATGAGCTGGAGGGAGATCATGATGGAGCCCGTGGAATCGAGACGACAAAGTCGAGGAGGAATTTTTTTCAAAACCAATGGGAGAAGACTAGAATGAAAACCATGGGTTAAGTTAAAATGAAAACCATGGGTTTTCGCTCAATTCCAATTCAACCTCAATTCCGTCCAACCGAACACCTGCAATTGAATTATTAATACTCAATGCCGATTACATTTGGTCAAATCCCTTCAACCTAATGCAAAATGTTTTGATGATTTTTCAAAAATTTGTAGGAGATTCCTGTAATTATGTAAATTGGCGATCTTTTTTGGTTTGGGATCCGTTTTCAAATCGAAGTCCGGGTTATATTCCGCGACGACATGCGACGAAATCAAAGCCGTCAAATAATAGAAACGGATTTGCACAGGTTACTTGGAATAAATATATAGATTATTTAAGATTTTTTTAAAATTATTTAGGATTTCCCCTAAGCAGGGATTATGCTTGACGGTCGTGTTGGCCGCGTGTACGAAAGATTCTACTAATATGCAGCGGAATCTTCTTTCTACAAAAAAAAGAGAGAAGGATTTACTACACTATAACTTGGTGTTCTTATACTTAAAATTTTATTTTCTTATTTTGATGCATGGTTTTGGTAGAATAGAATGAATAATTGCTGGGGTTTTTCATTAGGATTATGATTCTTAAATTTTGTTGTTCCTTATTCTTTTTTTAAGTGTTAAAGTCTTATATCTTGATCTGAGGTTCTTGCCTCTATTTAGTAGTTAAAAGTTTTTATATTTGTCAAATGTGTCAGAAATTTGCACTTTATTAAATTGATTTTACAATTTTTACAAGAGGGGGAGCCTTGATGCACCGGTTGAGGTGTTGTCCTGTGACTTCTGTGACCTTGAGGACTTTGAGGTCACGGGTTCGAGTCCTGAAAGCAAACTTTCTCAAAAATGCAGGGTAAGGTTTGCCTGCATTTCACCGTTGTGGTGGGACCCTTCTCTAGACCCTCGTTGCGTGGGGATGCTTTGTGCGCCGGACTGCCCTTTTGTTTTTACAATTTTTACAAAACTCGGACACAATTGGGGGGCTTTTGGTCATTTAAAATTAAGGCTTGGTTCGGAACTGTGGTGGCGGTGAACACCGTTGTTTTGCGTACGTTTGATTCCTAATGGTGGGAAAGTGTTTGTGTCGAAAAGATATTTTTCGGTATTCTTGGAAGGCAGTGAACCCCACTTGCAGAAAAGATAAAAAAGGAGATTTTCTTATTTTCCTGCTTCTTTTCTCGTAGCTCTACATTTTCATTCTCCTTAGACTGTTTTTCCGATCGTTGCTTTTTCTCAAACTCAAGTCGAGCACTAGCTGCTCACGAGCAAGGTGCTCGTGAGTCATATCTAAAATGCTCATGAGCTAGCTCGCAAGCTGATGAATAAAGACATATTAGCTCGAGCTCTGCTTGAAACAGTGCTCGAACTCGCAGAGCTCTCGTCAAATTCAATCTCGAGTCAAGTTTTTTCTAAGTCGGCTCGTCAAGTTCACGAGCCGCTCAACTCAAGTTGCGCCCCCGGCTTACATGTGATTTAGATACCAACACATGCACTCTTCGTCCCAGCAGTTGTTCTCCTTCCTCACGGTTGATGGAAACTCTGCACTTGTCAACCGATTCTTTGCCCATTCGCCCCGTCATCGGCCGCTTCCTTGCATGGAAAGGAGATCAAAAAGATGACGAGGTCGAATTCTTCATCCCAGATCAAACGGTGGAGATCGATGCGCCGCTCCTTCTAGTTCTTCATGGTTATGGTTCTGTGGTTCCTCCAGATATTTGGTTTATGATTTTGCTTTGGATTTTGAGCATCTATGGTTCTGCTGTAATTCATATTAGAGTGCATTTTTTGTACATTAATTGAAGTCCTTAATTATGTGCATTTCTGTGATATTTATGTTTCCATGGATTGAAGCCCTTAAATCGAGAGCATTTATAATAGCGCACCTGTTTATCATATTAGCACCCTATAAAAATACATAAAATTTGATTTTCTAGTGGGTGTAGCACCCCCAACACTAAAATCACCCCCAAACACGCACAAAAAGAATGTCTCCCATCACCACGCCTTCGAGCCGCGCTGCGCCTCCTCCCAACTTCGCTCCTACTGCCCTTCTCCGGCAAAACTTTCGTCTGCCCTAACACTCGCCCTTGTTGCAAGGGTTCATCTCCGTCACCCATTGCAATTATAGTTCTTAAAACTAGAAAGAGTTTCAAACGAAGCTTTCAACATTTTTCCTTGAATTTGATGAGTTATTCCTCTCGACCCCCGTTGCTAGGCATCTACAAGCTCCCGAGTTAGGAATTATTATCTTCATGTGTCGGTATCGGGATTGTTTGAGAAAAAATCTATGCCTTTTTCCGCTGATTAACATTTGTGGAGCTGGTTCTACAACTTGAAGTTACGCATTTAAACTATGTTTGAAGGGATGGTCGGAAGTGCGGTGGGCATCGGTAGAATTGCGAATGGCGGTCGAGCTCGGGCTGAAATTCCTCCACGCGGACGACACAAAAATGGAGCAATTTGAAAATTATGGGGTGCTAATAGCTTGCTGGTGTGAAAATGAAATTTTATGGGGTGCTAATATCGCAGGGAGGCTAATAGTGAAATCAAGTGTGCTATTAACAATGCTCTAAATCAATTAGATAGAAGTATTTTTGTGACCAACATTGGATGGCCATAGAAGTTTTTTGTGATCTATAATAAGAACAATATTTATGTTTTTTCGTGTATTAAATTGTCTTTATCAATTTTACAAAACTCTACATAATCGAGAGTATTCCGATCATTTAAAGTTAAACCATTACCGTGCAGTTGTTCTTCCAAACAGATAAACTACACAATTCCATTTTGAACAATAGTAAAAAATTTGAGATTTTTCAAACATTCTGCGGCTTCTCCATCAATATTTTGCTGACAGCTCTAATCCCAGCATTGGTTTCTCACCGCTGTTTTCCTTGCAGTTATAGCCGCCCCAAACCAAATATCAATGCGTTCTTAACGAATGATTCATAATGATGTAAAAAAACCTTTACGTTGGAGAAGTGACAGAACGAATATGAAGAGTTTCATATGTGCAAGGACCCATGAGCCCTTAAACATTTGTCCTTAAATTTAACCGCTTACAAAACTACGATTCTCCTCCGGTTGTCGGCGGCTAACATGTTTATATATGAATGTTATATATAAATAATAAATAAGACTACATCCAAAAAAAATAAAATTTGGTCATATGAATGTATTATCTTATGATTGTTTTCAAATAAATTGTTATTGATACCATAGAATCCCAATAAATTTAGTTCCAGAGAAGATGATCGCACACACAAATAATGTGGTCGTTATGGACGATGTTCAACCCGTAATTCGTCGAGATCAGAAAGGCCTAAGAAGACGCCTATTCGCAGACCTCGCGAGACGAGCATGGGGCGAGCAGAGGCGAGCAGGGGGCGAGCAGGGGCGAGCAGAGGCAAGCATGGGGCGAGCAGGGGCGAGCAGGGGGCGAGCAGGGGCGAGCAGGGGCGAGCAGGGGGCGAGCAGGGGGCGAGCAGGGGGCGAGCAGGGGCGAGCAGGGGGCGAGCAGGGGCGAGCAGAGGCAAGCAGGGGCGAGCAAAGGCAAGCATGGGGCGAGTAGGGGCGAGCAGGGGCGAGCAGGGGCGAGCAGGGGCGAGCAGAGGCGAGCAGAGGCGAGCTTGGGCGAGTACCTCGCGAGTATGGGCGAGTAGCCCTTGTAACTCGCGAGCTTAGGCAGTATACTCGCATGCACCTCCTAGGATTTCTCTATAAATAGACCCCCAGGGGTACTAGAAATGACACTTTTTGAAAGTGGTCGAGGTCCCCCCAAGCTGGATACTCGCCAAGTCCATGCCCGTCTAGTACCTCACCCAGCTTTTGGTTGCGGAGGGGAAGTTTCTCCCAAACTTCCGGGTATGTGGTGGAACCTCCCTGCTGGAGTACCTGGGATGTGCTTATAGTCATTTTCTCTCTCCTATTTTAGCTATCTGAACCATGAAGTTGGACCGCAGGATCAGTAACCTCGGGCTGCATTGATCCGAATTTTGGAGCCGCCGGGCTTCAACCGAAGAGATCCACAAGTGCGCAGTATACAATGACGGCGATAATCAATCGTGAGCAATGATCGAGCATGAGCATTATTATTATCGCACCGTCCACGAGAGCACCATTTGAACGGTCACTGCATGTATATTTTATTTATTTTTATGTCAGCATCACATTTTGCCACGTCATATAGGGTTTTGGCACTAAGCACTCTCCAATTATTCCGCCATAAATATCTAATCTTGACACTTTTGACCCCTCAAATACTGTAATATTGACATTTTGCACTCCTAATTGAATATTTATGACGCAAAATGTTAATATTAAAATCTTAGGAACACGCATCGTTAGATCAAGGAGATTAAAATTGAAGATATAAGATAATTTTGATAATCATAACAGGGGACCATACCAGAGGACTTTAGTTTGTTTTGATAGGCCAATCCTTTTTTCTTAATATATATAGTAATTTTTTTTTGGCATAATTTACTACGGCTCCGTTTGGCACGGTGGTAGCGGTCGTGAGCGCGGTGGTTATAAACCGTCGTTCGTAAATACCCGACCTCACCTAAAGAACTTCATTAACTTTTAATTTATAAACTACTTTTCTTTTCTTAGTAGCAGCGATAACCGTTGTCATGCCAAACATACATTCTATGACGGCGGCATTTTTGTCTAAACTCACCAAAGCCTAAATGCGCATTATTGTTCTTCCTCGATAATTAATTATTGTCCAATTAATTATATCAAAGATACTAATGATTTCAAATATATAACATTATATTACTAAACACTATTTTAATAACATTTTATCACCATATTAAAATAATTCCATTTCGGTATTTGTTTAATATTTTATTATTCTTCTACCATTACTGTGTAAAACTCATAATTGTAACATTTTATCAAATTTCTTAGTATTGAGCATTTAAATGAACAAGTACATCATTATTTAAATTTGACAATTCATATGTTTAGGGGCTAAATGTTTTCATGGGTAGAGCACACTTACATGTGTTTAAGCTAATTTAGGCTCCGTTTGGAACAGCGGTGACATTGGAAGTGTGGCGGTAGCAAACACAGTGATTGCAGCATATCTGTGTTTTGAACTTTCATGACATTTTCTGAGCCCAAATTCTACTTTCCGGAGAATAAGCGTTCACGATCGCTAAATTTTGACCGCACATGCACAACTGTTGCGGGGTTTTAACTTAGCCATTTGAAAAAAATAGCATTGGCGACCGCAGATATCCAAACAATGTCTGTGTTTTGCATAACTACGTTAGCAACCACCGTCACCCGCCCATCGCTCATCCAAACACGCCCTAAATTGCAAATGCAATACCTCAGCTTGTCGTATGGTGTCCCGCACGCAAGACACCGTGCGATGGCCCAGAGTACCGACGTCATCACGGAATCCGCGCACGCACACACAAAACTTTCCCTTCGAAATTACGACGGATATAAAAACAAGCATCAACCAACAAAAAAAAAGCACATGGATATGTAAACATATACTGAATACCAAGGGATAATTACAAGCACTTTGTATAATTATTAGTCCTCACATCCTCCATTTGAAATAACCTATTTTCCTTACACTATGATTTGGATTAAAAAAAAATCTTATTTTCAAATGATTTTCCAAATTAAAAAAAACTAGTTATTGCGGTCACGAACTGAAAATCGAATCTACTTCGTCTGATCCGAGTCAAAATCGAAATTTACGATTTCGAGTTGAACCCGGCTCCCCCGAACTCCCCAAAATAAATCATCAAAACCTTTCTTTTTAAACATTAAACATTGGTAATATCCCTCCTATATAATAACTAGTTGTTTGATATATATGTAATTGCTACAGAAAAATAAATAGAAGAACATACCAAAATCTGTCTTACAGAAGCTATTAGCAGGCATCCAGAGAAGCTTAAGAGGGAAGCTCATCTCCCAGAACTGCTCCATGCAAACTCATCCCTGGGAGAATTTCTGTTTGCAACTTTCTCGAATCTGCGGTCGGGAAAATTTGATTTAGTTGAAGGGGAAAAAATAATGTCGGTGGGGGTCGAAAGGTCTTTTTCCGCGTTGTTGGGTTCGATATGTATGCGTATATTTATATATAAGTTAAAAGAAATTAACTTAAGACATTGAAAATTGGCTCAACGTTTGGGTAGAAGTTATTTACGATTTGATCGAGCTACCCTATGAATAGATTGAGTGGCTTTCAGTCGAGATTGGCTCGACTCGAATGAGTTTGAGTTGACTTTGACTCCAGCTCACACCACATAGTAGTGCTTTGGAAAGTGCTTGTGGCCCTCCACCATCTCTTCAACCATTCTAGACCTCCCATTCGGCACCCATCAACTTGGATTTCTGTCCCACTCTTTGTAACTAGGGCGCTTCCAAATGGACGGAAAAAAACCTTAATAAGGGTATGTTCGGTTGGACGGGATTAGAATTGGATGAAAGAATTAGGTTCAATTAGAATTCCTGTCAGAATTGGGAATTCGAAGATAGAACTAGGGAATTTCTCAATTCCTTACCAGATAAGAATTGGGGAATTGAGTTTTGCAAACTAATTTCAATTCTCATGAAGTTGGCTAGAATTCTTATTCTAAACTTATTTACATGATAGGTGATACAAACTTGTGAGGTATGCTCGCGAAAAAACTCCGGAGGGTTGGTTTCTTCTAAGAGCTCCTCTCCAAATGAGAGAAAATTGCTGGATTCTAATATATCCTAAGACTACAGGATAATCAAACTAGGTCGGGCCAACATGGGTTCCGTTTGGCACGGCGGTGGCGGTCACGAACACGGTGGTTATGAACCGTGGTTCGTGAACGCCCGACCTCACCTAAGAAACTTCATCCACTTTTATGTTCAAAACTAATTTTTCTTTTTGATGGCCTTCATAGCCGTTGCCATGCCAAACATACATTCTATGATTGTGGCGTTTTTGTCCAAACTCAGCGGAGCGAAAAAGCCGCGCGCCAAACGGAGCCATGGTCTAATCGATGTCTAAACTTTAACAGATGAATTCAGATAACTCATAAACCTTATCTGTACAGGTGAAGTGTCATTACCTCCATTCATTGGATCTAGAATGAAAATAATTCTAAAATCAATCAATGTCCTTCACATCATAGTTACTGGAGCAGGAGGTCCACATTCCCTAGAAAGACATTTAAAAAACAACTTTGCAAAATACTTAAATTAATTACATTTATTATATATTGCTATATAAAAGGGAGGCTATCTCTATAGTGTAATATTGGAGCATGCCATTTTACCCTTTATTTTATATCCTTTTATAGGTTTGCCTCCACCGGAGGCAAAAATTTTGGGACCGAGATCTCCTAGGATGCTGACTTCCCCTCTCTCCGGCCCCACGAGCAAAAAGTGTAAGCCACGTGTCCCCTTCTGATTGGTCACGGGCAGGAATTTGGAAACGAAATCCGGTTGGAAAAATTCCTCCCACCGGAGGGGGAGAGGAGACAACAAGAAAGAAAAAAGGGAGAGAAGTCAATCTTATGGATTTCAAATGTGTAAAGACAATTTGTAGTTTTTCTTATAACCTTACAATTTGTAGGGGAGATTTTATATTTTTGAAGTATGCAATTCTTATACATAAGGTGACATATTTACTTGGTTTCATAAATTTACTCTTTTGACAGAAATAGTTCATTAATTTAAAACTTTAATCAATTTAAATTTGATCCATAGTCGGCTAGTTCAACTGAAACAACTTAACCAAATTCCGTCTACTGTCTGATTAAGAAACCAAATCAGTCAATCATCCAAAATTATGGCGATAAACTATAAAACCATACCTGAAAATTGAGAAACCGAACCTAAATTGAACTGAAACGAAACCGAACAGATCGATTTCGGTCCAGTTTGATTTGGATCAGGCCGAAACTGACGCCCGTAGGTTGGGTTTCAGTTTGGGTCCAAATCGACCCAAACCGAACTACCTAAAACCCTAATCACAGATTTATGCATGTCTAGTTTTGAAAAAGTAAGTTACTTTCTCCCATTTAGATATTTGGAGCTCTGTTGGAAATTTTAGTTCCCTTGAAACCAGTTTTAATTATTAAGTTGTATTGATTGATTATTCTTTAATGTCATGGGTCTTCCTAATGAAACCTAAGATAAAACTATATGATATAATGAAAAACTTCTAATTTTATATTTTGAATCAATCTCACATATTCATTCACATTACTATTAATTACCCAAAACTCCCACGGGAGTTAGCATAATTACAGGTTGCACCCCTCTATTTTTTGAAATTACAAAAACCTCCCATGTAAGTTACATTTCATAACATGCATGCACAAAATTCCCCCTCACGCTTTCCTCCAAGGGGTGTTTTTGTGTAAGCATGTTATGGAATGTAAACTTGCAGAGCAGGTTTTTGTAATTTCAAAAGATAGAGAGGCACAACCTGTAATTTTGCAAACATAGAGGGGAGGTCCCGGTAAATGACCCTTCACATTATTATAATATAAATGAAACCAAAGAGTAGTTTTCAGGCCTCACAAAATTCTCTTTGCACCGAAAAGAATTCGTCGTGACCCATCATGTGTCAATACCTCCTATCAAAACAGTATCGTAGAAGGCGAAATTCAGTATGCTACCAAAATTGGTTGTTATAGGCCAACGCTGGTCCGCCGCTTAGTTTTTGCAGATGCTACATTCTATAATGATACCTCATATATCTTTACCAATACATGCTCACCGGATACTTTCAGTATTACTTTGCCTCTGCTTATCCTATATACAAGAATTTTGCTCCTTCCCATGATTTTGATCAACCAGATACTCACCATAAACCCTGAACTTCATATTGTACAACTACATCCTCACCACATACTTGCAGTGTTACTTTGCCTCTACTTATTCCATGTCAGCAAGTAATTAGAGAAGTTTACCATCAAAGAAATGCTAAATCGTCAAAATTCATTTCTGCAACTCTGATGTCGAGGATGCGCAGAGACACGCAGAAAGCCGCACAGCCCTGGAGCCGGGAGAGAATCATCGGCTCAACAGACAGAACCTGCGACGGGAGCAGAAACGCAGACGAAAGCTGGAAGTCATCTGAAACTGCTGTTGGAGGTGATTTTTGACGAATGTCACATGAGTAGGGTCATCACCTGTAATGATCATGTCATCCACATAAAGTAATAAAAGAGTCCGGACACGAGAAGAGGAGTGCACAAACAAGGCTGGATCATGCGGGCTCGGCTGAAAACCGGCGGCAGTAATGACCGAACTGAAACGAGCAAACCACGCGCGGGGCGCCTGCTTGAGCCCGTAAAGAGCTCGTCTCAAGCGACAAACAAGTCGTGGAGGAGAGGAAAGACCGGGAGGAGGGAGCATGTACACCTCCTGCTGAAAGTCACCGTGAAGAAAAGCGTTCTTCACATCGAGCTGGAACAGAGACCAGCGACGAACATCTGCAACAACAACAAGAGTGCGGATCGTGGTCATGTGAGAAACTGGGGCAAACGTCTCATCATAGTCACGTCCCTGCTCCTGCTGAAAACCACGAGCCACGAGGTGGGCCTTGTACCTCTCTACAGAACCATCTGAGCGAGTCTTCACCTTGAAAACCCACTTGCAAAATAGGAACAGCACCAGGTGGGAGTGGAACAAACTCCCAGGTACGAGTGTGCTCAAGCGCCTCCAACTCAGCAGACATAGCAGTCTGCCACTCAGGTATTTGGGCAGCCTCACGATAGGGAGTCGGCTCTGGAGTACCACAGGCGGTAGCAGGGAGAGCAGGCAGGTCCAGAGGTAGTGTAGCAAGGCTGAGACGGTCGGGAGGACGTCGCTCACGAGGTGGGTTGCGACGAGCAGGAGGATCATCCACAGGGACCTCGCTGGAGGAGACGGGCACTGAGTTGGGGGGCACAGGAGACGAAGCACCAAGAGGGGGACGACGAGCGTAGTGATATGGAAGGGGAGCGACGAGCGTATCAGAGGAAGAGGTGGAAGTAGAGATCGGAGCAGGTCGGAGATGGAGTGGCCGGTGGTAGGAGGAGAGGAGGACATACCGGTGGAGAGATGGGAAGAGTGAGAAACTGCACATCAGATGGAGTCACAGATGGAGTCACAGATGAGGGTGAGACTCATCAAAAGTGACGTCACGTGAGATACGAAGACGCCGTGCAACATGGTCATAACATCGATAGCCCTTGTGCTCAGTACTATACCCAAGAAAGACACATGGTATGGACTGAGCGGAGAGCTTAGTGCGCTCTCGTGGAGGGAGAAGGACGTAACACCGACAGCCAAAAACACGAAGATGAGTGTAACGTGGAGGTCGAGAGTACAAACACTCACCAGGACACTGGCCCTGAAGGAAGGTGGGTGGCTGCAGACTAATAAGATAGACAGCAGTGGAAACAGCCTCGGCCCAAAAGTGAGGAGGGACATGAGATGAGATAAGAAGAGTGCGTGCTGTCTCGACAATATGACGATGCTTCCTTTCAGCGATGTCATTCTGAGCGTGGGCACCGGGACAGGAAAGCTGGGGGAGAGTGCCATGAGTAGCCAGCAGATCGCGAAAAACATGAGAGAGGTACTCCCCCCGGAATCGGAACGAAAAATACAAATGGAAGCGGAAAACTGGGTGCGCACCATAGCAGAAAATGTAACATATCTGGAAGAAATCAGAGTGAGCATGCATAAAGTAAACCCAACAGTAACGAGAATAATCATCAACAAATATAACATAATATCGATGACCGCCCTTTGATACAAAAGGTGCGGGACCCCAGACATCAGAATGAACTAAATCAAAAGGACGCGAAGATCTTGACTCACTAGACGGATAAGGGAGTTGGAGCTGTTTACCAAGCTTACAACCCGTACAAGAATGAGACCGATCAACAGAAACACGACCCAGAAAACCATGACTAATAAGCGACGCAAGGCGCGGGCCACTGGGATGACCAAGACGGTGATGTCACTGAGAAAAGGCCACCGAAGGAAGACAAAAGGTGACAGCAGCCGGAGATGACGAAGTGGAAGGAAGATGGAGGCGATCAAGGACGTACACCCCACTACGGCGACGACAAACTCCAAGGAGTGTCCCTGTCAGACGATCCTGCACACGACAAACAAACTCATCAAAAACAACAAGGCAACCATGGGATGTGAGTTGGCTGGCGGATATAAGATTCATGGATAGCTTGGGTATGTAGGCAACGTCGGAGATATGAAAATGGCTAGTATGAAGGAGGCCACGACTAGTAATGGGGAAAATAGTACCATTGGCTACCATGACACTAAGGGCAGGGGAAACGGGCTGGCAGGATGAAAGGTGTGTGGCATCATGAGTCATATGAAAAGAGGCTCCATAGTCAAGCAACCAGTCGGAGGAAAAGATACCTGAAGGGGCGAAAGCTGCCGGCTGAGAGGTAGAAGCATCAGAAGCATCCGGTGAAAGAACTGAGACAATAGAGCGAGGCAGGGATCCCTGAGAGAGCTGCTGAGGAATCTGCTGTGCAAGCTCAGAAATAGAGAGACTGCGCCACAGCAGAGAAAGGAGCACCGGGAGCACGCTGCTGGCCAGACTGCTAGGCTCGTTGAAGCTTACGACACTCAGATTTGACATGACCAAGGGACTGACAGTAGTGACAGCGGACAGATGGGCGGAGGGGAGCACCGGACTGAGCCGAAGAGGGCGTCGGAGGACGAGGAACAGGGCGCACCGGTGCACTGACAAGAGAGGACAGCGGTGGAAGCTGGGGAGCAGCCAGAACAGCGTGAGGCATCCCACCAGGAGAAGTAGCGGAGTCCAAGGAGTGGAGACGAGTCTCCTCAGCGATCACCAAGGCCAAAGTATCGCTGAGAGACGGAGGTGGATGTCGGTGCAGAAGCTGAGCATGAATGGACTCGAACTCGGGGCCTAGGCGCATAAGAAACTCAAACAAGCGCTGACAGTCGTGATCCCGAGAGACTGCAACACACTGAGGGCATGTTGCACAGGGAGAAGGAGCCATCTCGTCGCACTGACGCCAGAGATCTAGGAGCTCGACAAAGAAGGTCTGAACAGACCGATCACGCTGGTAGCAGACGCCAAGGGTCTGGAACAGAGAGTAGCGCAGGGCCTGACTGGACGGCTGATGGAGACGACGCAAGTGATCCCACATCGCCTTGGCCGTAGGGAACTCGTAGACAGCCATCCGAATGGGAAGCTCGCAAGACTGACAGATCACGGCAATCGGCGAGAGTCGTCTGAGCGCAACCGCGCTAAATCGGAGCCCTTGGTGGAGGGGGTCGTGCTGACCGTGGAGGAGTCGGTAGCAGGAGCAGCAACCGTCGGTGCAGGAGCAGGCTCGGTGCCGTCAATGTGGCCCCATAGATCGAGGCCGCGGAGGATGACGCCAACGGTGGCGGACCAAGCCTTGTAATTTCGCCCATCGAGGATAACGTCCGCTTTTTGAAGGAAACGGAAGAGTGAGACGAGGCCATCGGAGCAGCGGGATCGAACGGAGCAGACGGAGAAGGTGGAGCAGGCGGAACGAGCAGGAAAACCACTGTTCTAATCGAAAACAGAGCAGGCGGGATCGATCGAAGGCGGAACACGATCGAAGGCGGAACAAGCAGGCGGGATCGCGATCGAAGGCGGATCGAGCAGGCGGGATCGATCGAGAACAGGCAGGCGGGATCGGTCGAGAACAGGCAGGCGGAATCGATCGAGAACAAGCGGGATCGATCGAAGGCGGAACGAGCAGGTGGGATCGAGAGAAGGCGGGATGTCGGATCGTCGGCACAGGCGTAGGAACGACGAAGAAGAGTTTGGCGGCGGCTAGCAGAGGAAATAGGGAACCTACCTCTGATACCATGATAGGAAAAGAGATTGTTGTATATTCACACTAAAGGGATACATATATATATACACACAAGAGAGGTTCCCAACACTTAGAGGTGAGCCTAAGAGAGTACCACCAGAATATACAATATAATACATAATACATCTAACAGTAAAGAAATTATCTTACCATCACCATATCTGATATTTCCTTTGTGTGAGTTTTGTTAGTCAGTTTATAAGCTCTCCAAAAAAACCATATATTATTTGTATTTTGAGGTACTTGAAAGGACTTAGAGTTGAAGCATTGCTTATAGTTTTAATGGTCATAATCCTTTACTGGGTTCACAATCTCTTTGCATTAAGTAAGGTGCCTAAAGACACTTCAAGCAGCCACACAATATTTTAAAATTCCTTCGTGGAATTTGTAACAAAATACATTCCAAACTGATTACTTCCACTGTGAGACAAGAACATGGAGTTGTCGCTTTGGCACCTCGGGAAGCATCATAATATTAATGAATTTAATTAATGTCTTAAATAACTAATTTTTCTTCTTTATTTAGCATGCTTAAAAGTTTATATAAGAAGTGAGTAGTAATGGTTGAAGTTCATCCTCTATCTTATAAGAAAGTCTTCGGCCTTATGTTGGGAAAGGAATCAACCCTCGAGAATTTGTATTTGGCTTCAAATAGGTAATGAGATTAACTCTTTGATTCATCCAAGTGTTCTTCTTCTTTCTTCTCCCTCTCACAAAGTTACAATCTTAATAATAGGTCAGACTTGCCTTTCACTCACATCATCTACTTCAACCACCTGGATTCCGCCAGCAAACTCATTCAATCCACAACAACATTCATTGAGATGGATAAAACAATGGCCTCCATGCATATTTCAGTTTAGATCGCAATCGACTCCATCCTCTCCAACAAACTCAAGTTCGCGCACGACATTCATCTACTCCAACACCACCTTTGAGATCAGAGATGCCACATCGTTCTTTAAGCCATTATTCCACTCCCAGTCTCCTCTCCATTCAACAGTAATGGAGCCCGGTAATACCTCTACTTTTTTTCTCCACTGCTCAAGGTTGCAACTTCTTTCCCCACCCCGCTTGACACCCTCAACGTTGACTCTAGCAACACCCTTAATGACAACTCTGACCTCTACCGTAGTACTCATGCCACTCATTCATCCTGTCATTGACAGGCACACACCATCAAGGTCCACAAGTCTAATTGTAACTCCTGCGTACCAAAAATATGTACTCGACAACAACAGTTGACACAACCCCTTCTCCATATTCCATTGTGCTTACGATGTCATTCCCTTGTCCGAACCCTACACCTCCTATCGTCAACAACATACAAACTCCCAACCCCTGTCATCGTCAACAATAATCCTGCCGCCCTCACAACATCTACAACACCCTCAACATCAACCATGTCCCTTCCCTCACCCAATCCTGTTCAACCTACCCCAACATCATCGTTATTGTTGCCTCCTCCAGTTCCCAACACGACGATCTTTCTACTACTTCAGACTCAACGACCATGACTTTTTCCACCTTCACTCAATGTCGCCAGCTTGCAACCAGAAGTGACAAAGATCCATGTTGCCATTTACGATATGCCACGCTTACTCCAAGTCCCTAACTTTCCCCCTGCCCAACAAAAAGCCGTTTTTTCACTTCATCAGGCTACAAAAAATGTCCCCCCAAAAATACCCACGTACTTTCCCAAGTAATGCCCATTACACCCAATTTCACGTGTACGAATCCAACTAACTATTGCAAACTGACCCAGCCACACCCAATAAGACCCACATGCACAAGTTCACCCAACCAACCGACGACCATTGTCCTCATGCACACTTTCACTTCTTCGGTTGAACAACCCCCCCCCCCCCCCCCCCCCCCCCCCCACCCCCCCCCACACCCCCCCCCCCCCCCACACACACACAAAATAGAAAATACAAATGAATGTTGCATTCCAATTACGCGACAATCTTCTTCATTGATGTAATCACCATCTTTACACATTCTCACATCTTCTGATCTGACACGTCGTCCTATTTCAGGCTATATAACCATCCATGACATGAGTGTGTATCCCCTTCTCTCTCTGGCATACTTATAGTTCTAATATAATCATGTACTTTTATGAAGCAAGAAAAAAGCAGCCGTTTCCAAATCCAGTGATGAAGCGAAATATAGGACAATGGAACATAGTTTTTGTGAGCTTGGTTGCAACATTTTTTGAAAGAGTTGGGAATGTATGCCCTTACCTATTAAAATGCACTGTTATAATCAGATTGTTACCAATTGCTCTGAAACATGCCCTCCATTTGAGAGCTAAGCACATTAAAGTTGTCTCACACTTTATTAGAAACAAATTTTTTGAAGGAGTGCTCACTAATCTACTCTCTTTCTGAAGTTAGGAGCAACTTGCATATCTGTTTACCAAACTCCTGGGCAGGAAACAAATATAATATATATCTAACAAGCTAAACATATAAGATATATATGCTCTGGCTTGGGGAAGTGTTAAATACCTGATTTGTATTCTCATCAGGGGTGAGATACACTACTCACATAAGTGGGGGCTTCCATTCCATGAAATATGATGTTATCATTTCAATGAAATAATAGCAAGAGCAGGACTCTACCGCATTCATCAAATGTTGAACTCCTCTCTAACATGGGTAAATAAATTTAACAATTGTTGCATAGTTGAGAGTATCTCATTAAGAGTGAGAATACTTCCAATCAACATGTGAGGGTTTTCATTCAACAAAATAAGATATTATTTCCATGAGAAAAACATGAATGCGCCTCATTCCTGAAGAGTAGTAAATTCGCCTCCTTTACTAAGTACGGGATTCCTCTCTAGTGCTTATAAACCAATGTTTACAGTGTATCAAAGCGGGTTAGCTCCAACATACCACTCTCACTTCATGTAATTTAAAACAATTGGTCAATTTGTTAAAGGAAAAAAATCATGCACGTGAGGGGACACGTGCAAACTTTAGTCTCACATTGAGAAAATCATGTACTCGTGTGCACTTAATATAGATCTTGGGCCCTCCACCTATAACAAATTGGTTTTTGGTTGGATGCATTGGTTCTAACAAACAAATTATTGAGATATATAAACTTGGAATGCAGTGATCCGGTGAGTGTATTTTGACAATATTGATGCCATAGATCAAGAACTAAAAAAATTACCTATTTAGAATGATTTGGCGCAGAATCATTTTCTACAATATCACCATAATGTGGAGCCAGATCCTCGGGCTCAGAGTCATAGCTCTCACCATCCCAAAGTTTGCATGCTGGTCTTTGATCCATATCCGCCTCTTCCTGCATCAAGTCACCCTTTTAGTTCATTATAAAATGACATAACGATGATAAAATAATTGATTTAATTTTATCATTGTTTACATCATCAGGAGACTCTGTCTTTGGAGGTCTATCCTGGAAAGGAACACTAGGAGAGTGTTGTAGTCTCGAAAGGTGCTCCAATAGCACATTCCTGCATTAGCAAGTAAAAAATTCAGGTCACTGCAGAGAATAGATAACAAATGAAGTTTCCTATTGTGGCAATTTGCATGCCGCATAATTACAATACACGAAGCTGTGCAAATGCTACAAGCATTACAAACATTATCACTTCATTTGTCTCCAGGGGTGGAGTGAATTTAAGTTGGGGAATATGTAGAAGTCATGAAAAACTAACCACTTATTTTTCAAAATAAGTTGGATGCAAATATACGGAACCCCTTAAATCACTAGGAGTTCCTTTTACTTTGGACCAATAATTTTTCTCATCTCATTGGTTCAATTTCCCATACATGTGCATGTGCATATCTATACTTAGAATATTACTGTCAATAGCTACATTCCAAGAAATGTGTATGGTATAAGAAAGAAATCTCAGATAAAGAATTAAATTGAAGGCCTCTCTGCAACCAAGTTGTTCTCTTTCTTATGATGAAACTTAGGAATATTAGAGTTCTATTTTTTATCAATTTTTATCAATTTACACATTGTGGCGTTGTCATAGAGATATTTGGTTCCTTGTAGATAAATATATTGCAGAATGCGATGATTTATATCTTTCCACATTGTCAGTGTGAAAATGAAATTATTGAGGAATTTTGAAGGTGTTTGTGTATTTAATCATCAATATTGATTTCTAATTACATCCAAATAAGTTCAAATAAACTCAAAATATACATATGTGATTCATAGCAGTCAAAATAAGTGTCAATTACATATTGTATCAATTATTTTAATTTATGTTTATATCTATGCATCTAGAAGATAATCTATTTTTATTTATTTTTAAGTTTGTCATATTTGAGTTGTAATTGTGGAATATTTAGTTGTTTATGTTTGAGTTTGTTGTAGGTTCTTTATGGTCTAACTATTAAGATGTAATTGAGTCGAAGGCATGCATGAGCCAAGCCCAAGATAAAGCCCAAACTAAACCCAAGATAATCACACAATCACCACCATGACCATCATATGGTATTTTGACCATATCTTCTTTGAATAAGAACTTTGGATTAAGTAAATTTAAGTCCACTATTTTCCTAATGTCAACTTTCATGTTCACATATTCTTTTAATTTTGAATTAAAGCCGTTCAAATACCGTTCACAAGAGAAATGATTCATCATGCCCCCAAAATTATGACCCTCTTTGCATCCAACCTATGTGGAATCAACATCATCTTTGATGTCAAAAAATATTGTCAAATCTCCACGGCATAATCGATCGCTACCATTCTCCACTAAAGCATATAATTGAAAATTAAAAGCTTCTCGCCTCCCTCCTTGATATGGACAAGTATGAACGTATCAAAAACATGAACAAGAACTTGTAAATTGCGTCAGAGAACGAAAGAAGATATAGTTAACGAGGCAAACTCATTCTCAACTCTTGAGGGCAGGTTCCCTCTAAGAGTCATTCTCTCCTATGAGAGACAAAACACTACTAAACTCCCAGCTCCCTTAACTCTTCACCTATGCCTCTTTATATAGGATGGAGGCCCAGTACAAGACGAAACACACTAAAAGACAGCCGTGTCATTAATTAAGAATATAGGATAATCAATAAAGGTAGTTGTGTCTCCAAGTGTGTTTTCACTTGTCCGCAAAGCATGTACACATCAATACACCCAGCCTGAAAATCGACCTTGTCCACAAGGTCGAGTGAGGTGCCTCAAAATTAAAGGCTTCCATAGCAGTGAAAGCATGCCAATTGGGCCACGATTTAGGCCTGAGTCGTGATGAGCTAAAGAACGTCAGAGCTGAGTTGTTGGGAGCTTTGGAGATACCTGGAAGGGTTGGCGCGCCCAACATAAGTTCCGGAAAAAATGACGTTGTTAGGAGAACCATGAAAGGTATAATTGTGTGATGCGGTAGAAATCCGATGATTCGATAAATTGGACAGGTAGGAATTCTGTTGGGTGAGATTGCGGAGATAATTGTGGGTGTGGCAATATGCAGCAAGGTGACCTATTAGGTAGATGATGGGGAAGTCAGGACGCCCTGCTAAGTTGGAAATGAGGTGGGAAATGGGCTGGTGTGGGGTTTGTTCTATTACAACCACACAAATCGAAACAAAAAAAAAATAGCATTATGTCTTGCAGTTAGCGTGTAGTAGAGATTTCCAAGTCTTGCCATGTATGGACCGGTGGGGGGCTCGAGATGCTCAGGACGCTTAAGTAGAGCGGGAGTGACTGTTATCGCACACATGGAAAACCACACGGGCACGCCTCTGGAAACAGAGTTGGCTGCGGGGCGAGGGTTAAACAAGGGGCGACGACCGCTGGTGATCAGAAGAAGGCAGAAAGAGGCACTCGTTCGGAGTTGGGGACGGGCGGGGTGTGGAGGAAGGACGAAGATTCGTCAGTAGTGGAGTTGTTGTAGGCATGTCCACGAGTCGACTGTAGGCGACGCAAGGTGCTGCAAGTATAGTTACAACGCTAAATAGGCATGCCTATTGGGAGGAGTTGGTCGGTGCAACGAAGGACTGATGAGCCAGTGTCGCCACTAGGGTCCGATCTCGGGCGAACATTAGGAAGGCGTCGGAAGTGGCACAGAGGTGGTCCGCAGGGAGGACAGACGAAGGAGGGACGAGTTCATACGGGCTAGTTGCGGATGAGAGGGGCCGAGTGAGATGTCGGGGAAACTAAGATCGATGATGCTCTGGTGAAGGTGGTTGGAAGTGGAAGCAGGATCACTGGAGGTGGACATAGATATTGGTGAAGCGTGCGCGCGGCGCGCCATTGTGAGGAGATCGGACATGGTGGCGTTGATCTTGTCGAAGCGGGTGTGCAGCGGTTCCATGTGCGGGGGAAGGGTAGAAGAAAAATTAGTTCCTGGCGACAGAAGGAATGGCGGACTGAGAGCGGCAGGCCAGGCCAATTGATGCGGACAAGCATGAACGTATCAAGAACACAAACTTGTAATATTGTGTTAGAGAACGAAAGGAAGATACAATTAATGAGACATGTTCATTCTCAATTCTTAAGGGTAGGTTCCTTCTAAGAGTCATTCTCTCCCAAGAAAGCCAAACACTACTAAACTCTCAGCTCCCCTAACTCTACAACCATGCCTCCTTATATAGGATGGAAGCCCATTAGAAAATGAAACACACTAAAAACAAGATAAATAACTAATTAAGAATACATAATAATCTATAAAGGTAATAGCATCTCCGAGAGAACTCTCGCATAGTAAGGTCGATCGTCCAAGCTAGTATATCACTTGTCCGCAAAGTGTATTCGTATCACTCTGATACCGCTGGGGGTATCGGCTAACCGATAGGGGAGGCGTTAGCGGATGGGATTTCGGTGGGTTGTCGTCGAGCAGCGCAGGCGGCGGTTTGGCGGAGGCGGACGGGAGAAATAGAGAGGGAGAGAGATAGAGAGAAAGAGAGAGAGAAAAGGGGAGCAGCCCCTCCTTACTTGATTGATCCAAAGATGAATACAAACCCTAAGGTGATCCCTTATATAGGGGGAACCCACCTCATAATAAAGTTCAAAACAAATACACATCAAGAATTAAAAGACTGTAGGAAAGATAACTGGGGCCGGTCGGCCCCTTAGACGGCCTCTGCTGAACCGCCCGAATCGGAGCAGGGCTCGGTGCTGTCGCTTGGTCTCGCGCGTGCCCTTCTCGAATAAACCTGCCACTCCGGCTCATCTGACTGGATGTCGGTAACAATACCGCCATCTGGGAAATTGGCCTTGTCCTCAAGGCAGTAATCCGAAAACTGGCGGCGAAAATCATCTCGAAGGAGCCAAGTAGCGGAGGAACGGGGGCGGTTTCTCCAGGCCACACGAACTTCTTCTGGGTGGGTATCTCTGGCCGTGTGCTTGCGCCGATCAATAATGGCTTCCGGATAGAGGGGGTCGGAACTGGCCGAGTCCAAATGGGTCGGGATGTGGTCGGAGGCGGGATGATCGTCTATCACGCGCCGAAGTTGTGATACATGAAACACTGGATGAATGCGAGCGGTGTCCGGGAGGCCGAGGCGGTAGGCCACGGCTCCGATGCGGCTGAGGATCTCGAACGGTCCAAAGAAGCGTGGGGCGAGCTTGGGACAAGCGCGGCGGGCCACCGTAAGCTGGCGGTAGGGGTGGAGTTTAATGAACACGCGCTCTCCCACTTGGAACTGAAGGTCCCGACGGTTCCTGTTGGCAAAAGACGCCATCTTTGCCTGTCCCCGTCGAAGATGGTGCTTCAAACTGTCCAAAATGACATCCCTATCGTGGAGATGATCCGCCAAGCTAGCCACCGGGCATTCCCCGGGCAAGTGTCGGAGCACGGTCGGCGGTGGCCGGCCATAGACCGTCTCGAAGGGCGAAGTGTTGGCGGCATGGTGGTATGCGGTATTGTAGGAGTACTCTGCCCAGCCCAGCCATTTGGCCCACGAACCGGGCCTCTCCCCGATGAAGCAGCGCAAATATGTCTCCAAGCACCTGTTGAGCACCTCGGATTGGCCGTCCGACTGCGGGTGATATGTTGTACTCATCCTGAGTTGGGTACCCTGAAGACGGAACAACTCAGTCCAGAAACTACTGAGGAAAAGTGGGTCGCGATCGCTCACGATCGAACGGGGAAACCCATGAAGACGGACTATCTCGGCGATGAAACTGTCGGCCACCGACGCCGCAGTGTAGGGGTGGCGGAACGGGACAAAGTGCGCGTACTTCGTTAGGCGGTTCACGACCACCAAGATGCAGTCAAACCCGTTGGAGCGGGGCAACCGGATGATGAAGTCCATCGTGATGTCCTCCCAGACACGCTCCGGGATCGGTAGGGGCTACAGGAGACCGCTGGGGAACATAGTCTCGTATTTGGCCTTCTGACATGGCAGGCAGGCTGCCACAAAGGTTTTTACCTGGCGAAGCATGTGGGGCCAATAAAGCGAGGCCACTAACCGTCGGTACGTCCGATACGCTCCCGCGTGGCCGCCTGATGGTGTGAAGTGGAACTCAGCTAGCAGAGACGGAATCATCGCCGACGATGCTAATATGACGAGTCGACCCCTGTGGAAGAGGCGGCCCCCGATAAGCGTAAAAGGAGGCTGGGACGAGGGGTCGGCCAACAAGGCCGCCCGAATATCCTGAAGCTGGGGGTCCCGGTCCACCTCGTGCTGAATGGCCGCGGCGTCGTCCCACACCGACCGGGAGATGGTTGTCAACTCTGGCGCGTGCGGCCGTCGGGAGAGCGCATCGGCCGCCCGATTGGTCTTCCCCGGGCGAAACTCTACCGTGAAATCATAGCCGAGGAGCTTGGCCACCCAAACCTGTTATGTCGGCGTGGCTATCTTTTGTTGGAGGAGGTATCTCAGGCTGTGGTGATCGGTGCGGATGACGAAGGGCCGCCCCAGGAGATAAGGCCGCCAATGTTGGACCGCCAAGACCAGCGCCATGAGCTCGTTCTCGTACGCCAAACGGCTGTGTACCGCAGTGGAGAACGCCCGACTACAATATGCAATTGGCCGGCCGGCCTGCATCAAAACGGCGCCGACGCCGGTGCCCGAGGCGTCGCACTCTACGACGAAGGGCTGGTGGAAGTCTGGCATGGCCAAAACCGGGCCGTGGACCAAAGCCGACTGGAGCGCCGTGAAGGCCTCCATGGCCGCCGCCGGCCATGTGAAAGGGCCCTCCTCCGATTTCTTCAGCAGTTGGGTGAGGGGGCGGGCCAACCCGCCGTAATTTTTGATGAAACGCCGGTAGTATCCTGTCAAGCCGAGAAAGGCCCGGACGTCGCGCAGGGAGGTGGGAGTCGGCCACCGCAGCACCGCCTGAATCTTATCTTCGTCCATGGCCACGCCCTGGGCTGAAATGGTATGGCCCAGGTAGCTGACAGTAGCCGTGCCGAAGGTGCACTTCTTGTGGTTGACCGTGACTGAAGACAAGGATATCATCAAAAAAAACAAGGACATGCTTACGCAGGACGGGCCGAAATATCTCGTTCATCGTGGCTTGAAATGTAGCGGGGGCGTTGGTGAGCCCAAACGGCATGACCAAGAACTCGAAATGCCCATCGTGTGTCCTGAACGGGGTCTTCGACACGTCTTCCGGCCGAACACAAATCTGATGGTAGCCGGCGCGGAGGTCCAGCTTGGTGAAGACAGTTGCGCCGTGTAACTCGTCCAGGAGCTCCAGAATCACCGGAATAGGATATTTGCCCGGTACTGTGGCCTTGTTGAGTTCCCGATAGTCCACGCAGAATCTCCAACTGCCATCTTTCTTGCAGACTAATAACACCGGGCTGGAGAAAGGACTAGCACTGGGCCAGATGATACCTCCCAGCAACATCTCCCGAACGAGGCGCTCTATCTCGTCCTTTTGTGCGTGGCTGTACCGGTAGGGCCGCACTGACACCGCCTACGACCCCGGATGGAGAACGATGGCGTGGTCGGTCGGTCGTGGGGGTGGAAGGCCCGAAGGGGCGGTGAAGATATCCTCAAATTCCGCTAGGACAGCGCCCATGCCAGCCTCGACAGTTGCGGCCGGCGCTTGTAAGCTCTCCTGAAGGGGCCATAACCAGGCCGAGAAGTCCACGTCGGTGACGCATATCATAGCCCGATACGACAGCGGTGAGCGAGGAGAGTAGGGTCACCCACCAAACGACAATGTCGGCCCTGCTGCTGAAACTCCATCGTCATCGAAGCCCAGTTCACGCGGACGTCCCCCAGGGTCTCGAGCCAGGCAACGCCGAGAATAGCGTCGAGGCCTCCTAACTCGAACATGTAGAAATCAGCTGTGACCCGGCACGGCCCCACGGACATGGTAACGTCCCTGCATTGGCCCAAGGTCGGCCGGCGGCGGCCATCACCCAAGCACACCGAAAAGTCAGGTGACGGATCAATCGGTATGGCGAGCTCTTGGGCCAGCTGGTCGGACATGAAGTTGTGACTTGCCCCGCTATCCACCATCACGATGACTAGGCGGTTGTGTATCTCGCCGGCCAACTTTATGGTGCGCGGCCCCGTTAATCCCCCCACGGAGTAGAATGGCAGTTCCAATACGTTGAGGGGGGCGTCCTCGCAATCAGCCGGAGGTGGGTCAGGTGTTGGCTCCAACGGCGGCGAGTCCTCGGTCACGGCGTACCCCTCGCTGTCACTAAAGATGGCGTGGAACTCTTTGACTGGTCAAACATGCTGAGGCGAGTATGGTTGGCGACAGCGGAAACATAGACCGCGGCGCCGAAGGTCGTTGTAATCGACGGTGGAAATGCGGTGCGGGCCGTCCGGGCGTGCCGGCCGGACGTGGGGCACGGTGGCCGGTCGAGGGCCGGTATCGCACAATGGTTGATGACGGAGAGGGGCGGGGCCGGTGTGCCGGGGGCCTATGTCCGCCTCCACCGCACGGGCGAGTTCAAGAGCTTCCGAGACCGTGCGAGGGTGATGAGTTCGAATGCGGGAGCGGATATTGGATAGAAGACCTTGCAAGAAGAATCCTAGGTAATGGTCGGGCGGAAGGCCGGAAACTTGCGTGACTAGAGCGACGAATTCATCGATATATGCATCCACCGTTGTTGATTGGCGGGCGGAGCAAAGCCGCTCGATAGCGGAACCGGTGTAGCGAGCATCATAACGGCTAATCATCTCGTGTTTGAACTCATGCCACGGAATGAGGGGTTGCACTTGGCGAAGCCAACGTGCCCAATGGAGGGCCGAGCCGTCCATGCCGACCATGGCGGTGCCGACGCTATCCGCCGGGGGGGTACCATTGAGGTCGAAATATTGCTCCGTACGGGCGATCCATCCCATAGGGTCCGTCCCGGAGAAAGGGGGAACATCCATCGCCATTGTGGATCGAAGAGCTTTGATCGGCGGGTTTGCTGGGAACTGTTGGAATGCCCCTGGCCCACGGAAGCCGGTCGCGAGCGGGGGATGTGGGGTGCCGAGCACCGAAGCCGTGTCCGTCGGGACCGAGGGTGGTGGCTGTGTGGACGACGACGGCTGCAGGACCTCGAGGCGCGATAAGATCGCGGTCTGCGTGGCGAGAATGGCCTCCACCGTAGTTTGCAGGCAGGAGATCTGGTTGCCGTGGAGCGCGATGTGTTCCGCGACGAGGGTGTTGTCGTCGGCGGGGGAAGGGTCGGCGGACTGCAGGCGGTTGTTCGGAGCCATTAGGGTTTCCGGCGGCTGAGAGGTAGCGGGTGGAGCGGCAGGTCGGACCAATGATACCGCTGGGGGTATCGGCTAACCGATAGGGGAGGCGTTAGCGGATGGGATTCCGCTGGGCTGTCGTCGAGCAACGCAGGCGGCGGTTTGGCGGGGGCGGACTGGAGAAATAGAGAGGGAAAGAGAGAGAGAAAGAGAGAGAGAAAAGGGGAGCAGCCCCTCCTTACTTGATTGATCCAAAGATGAATACAAACCCTAAGGTGATCCCTTATATAGGGGGAACCCACCTCATAATAAAGAGTTCAAAACAAATACACATCAAGAATTAAAAAACTGTAGGAAAGATAACTAGGGCCGGTCGGCCCCTTAGACGGCCTCTGTTGAACCGCCCGAATCGGAGCGGGGCTCGGTGCTGTCGCTTGGTCTCGCGCGTGCCCTTCTCGAATAAACCTGCCACTCCGGCTCATCTGACTGGATGTCGGTAACACACTCCTTGATTTTGAAATCTCTGACTTGTGTAACTCCTCCACCTTGGCTCTCATTTATAACCACCATTCAAAAAATCAGTCACTTCATCACAAAATCATAGATAAAAGCTTCCTGTTACGATTATGCATCCGCCAACGCACACCAGCTCGCAGGAGTCAAGAGAGCGCATGTGGAAACCTCCTTAGTTAATTAGTGTAATTAATTGGTATTAATTAATTAATTCGTATTAATCAATTAATATTAATTAAGTATTATTTTTATTGTTTATTGTCATGTGAGCCCCCTCCTCTCTATATAAGGAGGAGGTATGGGAGTGTTTCATTATCTTTTGATCATTAGGGATTTGAGCTCTCATTTGAGAGAGGGATCTTAGGGGGAACCAGCCTCCTAGATCTTGGCCGGAGTCCGCTCCAGATTGTATCTGTTTTTCCATTTAATGCAAGCATGTCTCTTGATTTGTTCGATACTCCATCACTTCCCCTCTCTCTTTGTAATTGATCTTCTATTGTTCTCCTTTCCCTTTGAATCTACCTTGCAATCATCTTTCTCTAGTAAACGACTTCTAAAATGTGTGTGGGAAACCCTTGTTAAAGGATCTCCAAGAAAGGAGTGAAAACACCTAGTGATCGAGTTTAGCTAGATGGACAACGAGGCAAAGAATTGTTCATGGAAATCCAACCTTCATATCCTGATACCTTTTGGCATCTTGCTTAATTTGTTAAGATCTTCTCATAGACTTTGAATCGCCCTTCAACCCCTATGACTTAGCATCTTAGTTTATTAATCTAGCTTTCAAAAAAGATCAAAATTGTTTCTTAAAAAACACTTTAACATTTTTAGCTCTTTAGCTAAAGACTAGTTATTTCCTTTTTATGTCAAAGTTCTTCCAATAGACATTGGTGTCAAATTTGTTTCCATCTTTGTTCAAATTGGTGGATATCTCTGTTGGTCATCCAAAACAGAGTCTTTTGATTTTGTCTTACAGCATAATATAGATTATATTCTAATTTAAATTTTCAAATATTATGAACTATACATATATAGATAATAAACTTGATTAATAATTAAAATATTATATATATGTAAAACATTTTGCTCAAAACTTAAGTCAAACTAGATTAATACCAAGTTAACTCGAAATTTTAAAAAACAATTGAGTTGAGGTTGACTCACTTGTACTCAACTTGATATTACCCCTAAAATCTAGTAAACACGTTGTTTTTAAAATAGAAATTCTAATTTCAAGCAACCAAATAAACCCTTAAAAGAGTTCCCCCATGGTCATATTTAAGACATGGATTGCAATTTGCAAATGTTCTATAATTCATAGTAAGGGGATTAGTATGTGTTTGTTGGCAAATATATGGAGATGCAAAAAAGCTGGGAGTAAGTTAAATAAGACAATTACTATTTTAGAATTCACAATAAGGGGATTAGTTCCAACTGTACATTGAAATAGGAAAACTTGTCAATGAGTTCTTAGAATTGATAAGAAATAGTTTAACCTATTCCTTATGAATGCATTGTTATTGTTGAATTAAAAACAAAAGGGGCTATGGGGGCTCACTAATAAGTGGGACTCAGAAGTGATGTTATTGCATAGGGCCCTAACGAGAAGTCCGGTGATTGATCCCTACAAGGGCTAGTGTTGAACAGGTCCTCACTAAAAGTCCCCAATCAAACTTGCCGGTGAGTGAACCCTATGAGGGCTAGTTGTGGACGGGGTTTAGTGTTTAATTGGTTAACAAGAAAATTTCATTATCTATAGCACCTTCAATTGGTTAATAAATTATTAAAAATAAAACAGAAGTAAATAGAATACACCATTAAAAACACATTTATAAGGGAAGCTGTTAAATAAGGTTGGCACCTTATTAAATGCAGTAGATTAGAATACTTCTGTAAATTACTCGTTAACCAAATGAACTCAAGTATACTTACCAAAATAAATAGGAGAAATTGGGGGGTTTCTGTTCATGTCGACCACATGAACAGTGACCCCCAAAAGCGTATAATGACCAACTATATGTGATTTATCATAGTTTAATAACAAGTTGTGATAATGATATGAATCCGGGGATCTCATCGGAGGGCGGCGACTCGCACGCGTATACACACGTCGCGCGCGTGTGCCGGATATGACAGGCTCTGTTTGGCGGGGCTTTTTTGCTCCGGGGAGTTTGGACAAAAACGTCACCGTCATAGAATGTATGTTTGGCATGACACCGGTTATGACCGCTACCAAGAAAGGAAAACTAGTTTTGAATATAAAAGTGAATGAAGTTTCTTAGGTGAGGTCAGGCGTTCACCAACGACAGTTCACAACCACCGCGTTCACGACCGCTACCGCCGTGCCAAACGGAGCCATAATCCAAGAGGAATTATCTTTAATGGTAGCTTCCCTATTATTGTTTTCCTATTGTTGTTTTCTATTATTGTTTTTCCTGCATTTAGTTACCTTCTATTGTCGCACTTTCTATTTCCGTTTCCCGCCTTTTGTATCGAGTCCCTCCTCTATACAAGGGAGGTCTCGCATTAGAGTTGGTATGCTTGTATTAGCTTTTGTTGAAAGAAATTGGAGTGGAATACGACCCAACGTATTTCCCTTGCCCTACTCGTCCGTCCCCTAACAGATAATTAAGTAAAGAGTGATTTTGTGTTCACAGTATATTTCTTATTTTTATTTATGGAATTAAGAATATCCTAACATTATCTGTACTAATATATGAGCAATCTAGCACAGAGGAACCCCGTGCCTAGACAACGGCAGTGCCCCACCACTCACCATCCACCGTGCATGGTGTACGATGCTGACATGCAAGGGGATATCGAGCGATGAGCGGGGGTAAATCATGTTGCATATTGTGCAAAGGAGATAGCGAGCGGCAAGGTACGGTGCTGCCAGGGCACAAGAGAGTCTCATGTCAGAGTGCTCGTATTATAACTCATTTTTATGCAAATTAAAGTTAAGAGTTGGGCTACATTGCTTAACATAAAGTTCATGCAATAATACACATATACCCTACATTCTTAGAAATACATCTCATTTGGCATTCATCTCCTGTCGTTTTTATGTCATTATTTTTTATTTGGGGACCCTTAATAATTTTGCATGATATCGTTCTTTTTATGGCTCTTATTTAGACGTATTGTTGAATGACCAATGCTCTGGATGCTGAATGAAGGAAGCATGGTTATGTGCACATAAATCAAAATGGATTCTTGGGTTTGCCCTCTCTGATGTCTTTGGCTTTGATTTGAGGGCATGATTCCGCAACAAACATAACGGTATAGGGGGCCACTATTTCAGTGGTAATCTGTGAGCAGCCACTTTGTGCATTTATTGTCAAAGGTTCGGTCTTTCTCCTCTGAGAGAAGCCACTTTGTGCATAGGGCCAAAGGTTAGGTCTGTTTCCAATCTTCCCCCGCCCATACCCCCAATGATTGGGGACTATATGGGTTCTGTTGTTGTTGTTGTTGTATTTAGACGTATTGTGTATTTTGGGATTTGTTTTGCAAATCTTTGGTGATTGGAGGCCCCTTTCAATATATCTATAAGTATATTAATAGAAAATGTTAAAGATGAAACTAAGTTTTTGAAAATAATATTAAATTATAACTTAAAACTAATACATGGTACAATATTACATTTAAATTTATAGAACTAATAAATTTAAGATTTTACTTGAACCAAATAAATAAACAAAAATATGAATCTCATATATTTATTCATCAATTATTGCATATGTATATCTTATTTTCTTAAAATATGAAATGAACTATAAGTTATGGGCTTACCCGTAGCATGTTAGTATCTTGTCGGAGGGATAATCGAAGATTGCGAGGGAGGCGGGGATACAAGGGAACCGTGCTGAACCAATGGAAATGGGGAAAATGGGGAGTCTTGCTCAACTCAAACTCTAACCTTAACTTGAAAGGGAAGAGAAGAAGAAAGAGACTGATGCAGGACAGGCATCACACCTGCCTGCCACCGGTTGTCCACCCGATAGGCCTTATCAGGTTCGCGGACCGTACTCCACAACCCATGCCCGGCTCCACCACAGGGCCGATAGGTTGTTGAGGTCGGGGCTCGATCCCCCGGCCTCCTTGATAAGAGTCTTTCAACAGAGCTTTCATCACCAACTAAGCCGCGATGCAGGACAGGCGTCACACCTGCCTGCCACCCTAGTGTCTGGCGTCGCACCAGCACAGGGGTCCCACCGGGAGTCCACCCGATAGGGCCTTTTCAAGTCCGCGGACCGTACTCCTCAACCCATCCCCGGCTCCATCACATGGCCGATAGGTTGTTGAGGTCGAGGCTCGATCCCCCGACCTCCTTGATAAGAGTCTTTCAGCAGAGCTCTCATCACCAACTGAGCCGCGCTTTTATGATGCAGGACAGGCGTCACACCTGCCTGCCACCCTGGCGCCTGGCGTCGCACCAGCCCAGGGGTCCCACCAGGAGTCCAGCCGATATGCCTTATCAGGTCTGCAGACCGTACTCCCCACCCATCCCCGGCTCCACCACAGGGCCGATAGGTTTTTGAGGCCGAGGCTCGATCCCCCTACCTCCTTGATAAGAGTCTTTCAGCAGAGCTCTCATCACCAACTGAGCCACGGATCAGTTGGTGATGAGAGCTCTGCTGAAAGACTCTTATCAAGAAGGTCGGGAGATCGAGCCCCGACCTCAACAACCTATCGGCTCTGTGGTGGAGCCGGGGATGGGTGGGGAGTACGGTCTGCAGACCTGATAAGGCATATCGGCTGGACTCCTGGTGGGACTCCTGGGCTGGTGCGACGCCAGGCGCCAGGGTGGCAGGCAGGTGTGACGCCTATCCTGCATCAGAGACTAAAATATTAATTCATTCCTTCCCATTTCCCTAATTCAAGAGACCTTCAAAAAGAAGTTAGAAGAAACCAGACAAAGTACAAAAATACACTTATATGAAATTAAAGGACACAACATGCATAATAATGTTAAATAACGGCATCGACGTGACATTAATTAAGCATACGTGATAACGGATAAATGATCATGTGGGCCCATAATATCTCACCCGTCTTTCACGTTGAGCTTGTCCTCAAGCTTGGAAGGTGCTCGAATGAGTACGTTCTGGTTCTTTTATCTACCGCCAGAATAGAGCCTTATAACAGACATAGCAGGCCCCTATAGGCTATAGTAGAGGTCTCATTCCTCGATGAGCCCCACTCACACGAATTGATGGAAGGTGTATAATGGTGAAAGCTCGTCGCATGCACATCAAGATGCTCTATGGTTTGTGTCGATGGACCGGGGGGCTCTGTGACTGATGTCGACGCAGGGGGCGCCACTAGATGCATCGGGGGTAGACAGCGGAGACTCTTGAATCAAAGCTGATTCTATCTGTGGCTGGAGGGGAGGGTGCTGGATGGAGACCGCGAGGACTGGTAGTGATGCATCGAGGGTGGCCGAGTGCGCGTCAGGAACGACTTCGGATTACATAATTGTTGGAGGGTCGACGGAGCACATGCAGTGTGTGGAGTTGCTAAGAGGAGGCTCATCCACCAATCTGTTGTGATGCGGAGCGGGTAGGATGTTGTCTAACCAAGTGGAGGATGTGTCGTCGATGGTGGCGGGAGGAGGTAGCTCTGAAACCAATTTGTTATGGGCTTCCTTGTAGCGTGACAGTATCTCATCGGAGAGATGGTCGGAGGTGGCGAAGGAGGCAGGGATACAAGGGAGTTGTGCTCAACTAGAGGAGAAGGGGGAAGAAGGAGGGCAACCCTACTCAACCCAAACCCTAATCCTAACTTAAAGAGGAAGAGAAGAAAAGAGAAACTTAGACTAAAAGAGCAATTCATTCTTTCTCATTTCCCTAACCCAAGAGAACTTTAAATAGAAGTTACAAAGACTAAAATAGGACAAATTACAAAAATACCCTTACGTAAAATTAAAAAAAGCGACGTGCATAATAACGCTGAATAACGACAATGACATTAATTAAACATATGTAACAACGGATAATTAATCGTGTGGGCCCAAAACACTGTATTTTTGAAAAAATAATAACTTAATCTTAAATATTAGTCGCACACATTTTTACTACTAGCTTAAAGGTGATGAAAAGCATTAACTATTGATCTTCATTTAAAGTTAAACAATGGGGTATGGTTTTCCAGCTTCATAGCCCCAACCATAGCAAGTATGATGCAAAATCGGCTTTGGAATGACAACAAGGAAGAAGGGATAAAAATTTATATGCAAGTCCTTAAACTTGAGCAATGAATAGTTGAATACAAGAAGGGCATGCATGATCATAATGGGCATTACTCTCCTACATTAATGGATTCAAATATGAAAGAAATCAGAATGATGAAACCATCTAACTGTACAATATAATGTTTGACCATACCTGATTTTTTCCAGATCACTGGGCAAGTTTTTATTTTCCATATTTTTTGGCTCAATATGTAGGGTATAATCAGGGCCAAAGTACTCATAATATTCGCTATAAGGCAGCTTATTCTCTGGCTCCACTCCAACCGCAACTGCTGTCTGTTCCACCAAATACAGGTTCAATAAAAGAAAAAAGGGTACTAAAAGCAATGAATATTGAATCATACTAGCGCATGTGTATAGAATCCCTCATGTGCAATTGCGAGAACGACAATACAACACCATTACTTGATCGGCGACCAAATACTATCATTGTAGTACATTGCGCAATGGGGACCCATGCATGTATGCTAGTATTAAGATGGAGTACGGGGATCGGAATCAAATGGCTAAAATTCATTGGACAGTCCTATTTCAGGGCCATGACCACTATAAATTTGTAATACAGACATACAGTATAGATGATAGAAAATAAACAAATAAATGGGGCGTGAAATAAACCTCGTAGCACCAGCAGCGGGCGACATTCCTCATTGTATAGCCACCGCCACCCAAAACCATGAGAGGCACATTAAAAGATCTAAGAAACCTTAAGCAATCAGCATGCCCTCTCACAGACAAGTTGAAGCAACCTAACCGATCTCCAGCCAATGAGTCTGCACCACATTGCAGAACTACAGCATCCGGTTGATAAATTTCCATGACCTTTGATATCAGAGGTCTAAATAATCCCTTGAAACTTTCGTCGTCAATTCCATCATTAAGTGGCACATTTAAAGCATAATATTTTCCAGTGCCAAAGCCAACATCTTTGATGTGACCAGTTCCGGGAAAGAAGTCCCCGAATTTATGGAAGGAGACGGTCATGACCCTATCGGTAGTGTAGAAAGCCTCTTCAACACCGTCACCATGGTGGACATCGATGTCTACATATAGTACACGCTGCAAATTGGACCAAATCAGATGGAAACTTAACCAGGTGGTTAATCAGTATGGCACCATTGATAATTTACTATCAAATTTTACAGTAAATATGTGATCGAGGTAGCGGAATGTTAACTTAATATCATTTACCTGAACCATGAAAATAAAGGTATTCCGGGAAATGAAAAATATTAGAAAAGAGGAAACAAAAAACATGATCCATAGTTAACACCTAAACAGACAGATTTTAAAAAATGGCGCAAAAAAGAGAGTAATGGTACACTTCCGCAAAATAACTATCAGATTTTGAAACCATTTCAACACCACTTAACACTTCTTCCCACTTAATTTCAGATAAAGTTTGATTTTAAAGTTGTATAGTAACACTTTTTTTATAATAGGGGATAATCCCACCTCTTATTCCTTTCATACCCCATTCCTCCTCCAAAAAGTAAAATCTGACCCCCTCCCCCAATATCTGCATCTCGTCCTCCGTCTCACCCCCTCCCCCAATCTTCATCTTGATCCCTCCCTCTCCTTCCTCATCATCAGTTGGAACTCTGAACGGCAAACCCTCCGACGGTCATCTCCCTATGGTATGGATTTCATCGCTTAAACTCCGAAGATGATTTGACCGCCAGTTTTTAATAGTCGATCCTTGGTCGAAGGTCCTATCGTTCCTTGTCGGTTGGAACTCTATTTGATTGTGGTTTTTAGCAATGACCTAGCACGCATAATACCTAAGGATGCTTTCTCCAGAGCAGGCATCATTCAATGTCTCACCTCCTCTTCAATTGTCAGAACACCTCCTTGCCTCTCCAAGATCCCTATTCATTTCTTGTGACCATCAGAGTCAGAGCTCTTTCTTCTTCCCTACTCAATTGATTTCAGTTTAATCATTGAAATGGAGGTTCTTTATTTTTCTATTGTTGGTTGGATAACTTTTTTTAATGATTGTTCATATTTTAATTTTATTTTAATTTAATTTGTGTATTTTAATTTCATTTGTTTAGAATGGGAAGAAAAGGGTTAGGGTTAACCGGCAGGCATAATAGTAGTGCCTATGTTAAGCGGGAAAGCATGTCGAAAGAGGGTGGTGAGGATGTACATCATTCTAAGTGAACTCGTAGGAGCTGCTTGCCGATAGAGCCCTAATTGATGTTCTTAAGGAACATCAAACCCAGGATAATGGTGCACGTTGTTCCATCGGCTCGAGCACATTGGGCGAAGATTGTAGGAGATTTTTATCGTCACGGTGGATATTTTCTGAAGAATGAGCACCTCCAAAATCGCTGGAAGTTCTTAAAGGTGCATTTTAGGCTCATTGGGGAGTTGGTTACTATGAGTGGATGGACCCTCCAAGATGAAGATTTCATCCGCCTATGCTCATTGGGACACGGAACGGGTCGAGCTGGAGGGCATTCTAGCTATCAAAAATGTGGTGCAACCATTTCTATTGGATGTGCGTGGAGTAATTGTAGAGGGTGATTGCCGCAACATCATCGACTACTGCATAGGCCGCATGCAGAGGGACTCATGGCGCGATGGTGGGTTATCCGAGCATGACTTCTCATTCCTCGCAAGCTTTAATAGGGTGCTTTTCCACCTCGTCCCGCGCGAGACAAATAGGCCCATAGATTTTGTGTAAAATTTGCTAAATCTTGTAACTTTTTTATGGGAAACTATTGACTCTGTGGAGCCAGAATTCCTTGATCTTTTCAAGGAAAACATGGACAATATTATGCCTTTGTAGTTGTTGCCTTCGGGCCTTTTCTTCTAAGTAATGCAAATGCACTTTTCAAAAAAAAGGACGATTTCACCATTGTCCGATCAGTGAAGAACGAGTGGCCCACTGTGTTGGCGAGGAGTTAAATTTGCTTTGCACTACATATTACTAAACTTTAATAGTCGTCTAATTATTTTCTTCCCATGCCTGATAAATCCAAAATACGTCCAGGTAAAGGAGCGGTCATTTCCGTTATACTATGAGATCGAGTGGCTATGTGGGAAGAAAGTTGGTTCAGGTCGAAATGCTTATAGGAACACCATGGATGATGAATCTACACATGGTAGCTCGGACAACGATGATCCCGGGAAACAGCCAGTTGGTGGAATAGGTGTTGAAGAGGCGGAGTCGATGGCATCCGAGGTAGGGCCCGTGGACACATAGGGGACTACTGTGAGTCTGTGACACTTGTCGATGGCAGCATTCCACGGACGCCACCAGCAAAAGAGAGAAATTGGCAACTGCAAACCAGACTAAGTATCGAAACTTGGGGGGAAATGACTTGGCTTATAAGGAACAGAACAATCTTCATGATGCTGTCTGATCCTACATTGACAGCTTAATTAGACTACATGCACCTTCTAGTTGGGCTACTAGTGACACAACTAATGAAATCTTCTTCCATTACTAGTTGCCCTAACCAATGTTTGTACTGGCGTACAGCCACATATATTGTGTTTGTGTTGTTTCTCTTGTTATTTTTGGTAATTTTTCAGTCAAATAAAAATTTATTAAAAACCTTATTTTTCTGAACAAAATTATTGAAGTGTTGATGTTAATAACCATTATATAACCAGTATATAACACTCCTCTTTCTTCTTCTTCTTTATAAAAGCCTAATCATAGTCACCTTTCATTTACACACCCCAATCACCTAAGGAGTAATTCCAGTGTCTATCTAATAACTACACCGGACCTGGAAAAAATAATATATTCACGGTTGTTGTATGTTGGACGGTCCAGCATGAACAAAAAAAGTCATGTCAAGATTAGTCTCACACCGCCTATTCAGACAGTCCACTCGTGCTTATAATAGGTCCCGCCTCTCTTATCTTTGACCTGTGTTTTGGAATGGAACATGAGTGTGATGGTTTAACATGGTATTAGAGTCAGGTTCACCCTGAGGGGGGCGTGTTGGACGGTCCAGCATGAACCAAAAAAGACATGTCAAGATTAGTCTCACACCGTCTACCCAGACGGTCCACTCGTGCTTATAATAGGCTCCGCCTCTCCTATCTTTGACCCAGGTTTCAGAATAGAAAATTGGTGCAGTGGTTTAACACTATAAAACAAGTAAATTTCAAGAAGACAGTTGCATTTCATAAGCATCATCATCCCCATTATGGGTTTGCAGTCATCAGATCTAGGCTTCGTTTGGCGCGGCTTATTTGCTCGGGTCAGTTGGGTCAAAAACGCCATTATCATAGAATGTATGTTTGGCAAGACAAAGGTTATGACCGCTATCAAGAAAATAAACTAGTTTTGAGCATAAAATGCATGAATTTTTTTAGGTGTGACCGGGCGTTCGTGAACGACAGTTCATGCCCACCACGTTCACGACCGCTATCACCGCGCCAAACGAAGCCCTAGTAAAATATCCTACTAACGGAACACCAGAAAGTTATGAATCAATGTTGGCTTCAAATTTCCTCCATCGCCTATAAAGACAAATATTCTAACATTCTTAGGTAATCTAACCGCCGACAGGGTAATTAGTTGGAACATCTGAGCAGCGAGTAATCACCTTGTGAAACTTGAGGAGCTCGAGGATCCCAAGGACAATGTCGTTCACGTAGCAGAAGCCCGAGGCCTCGCACTTCTTGGCGTGGTGAAGCCCTCCGGCCCAATTGATGGCGATGTCTGCGTCCCCGCGGTTGAGCTTGACTGCGGCGCCGATTGATCCGCCGGCCGAGGCCTGGCAGAACTCGAAGAGACCCTCGAAGACCGGGCAGTCCTCGCCGACGTTGAACCGCCGGAGCTGCCGCGTTGAAGAGGACTCAAACGGGTGGATGCTTCCGCCGTCGTCGGAAATGGTGGTGCCGAAGGCGGAGGCGGAAGCAGCGAGGACTTGGGGTGTGATTGAGGCGAGGAAGTCCACGTAATCCTCGGAGTGGAACCGGCGGATGTCGGCAGCGGAGGCGGGGAAGGGACGGCAAACCTCCATGAAACGGTGGAGGTAGTAGTGGACGACGAGGTTATGAGCCATACGAATCCGGTGGGGCTTCATCGGGTGCCCCTGCCCGTAGTAGTAATCACCTATAGACGGCTCGTAGAAGTAACTCACACGCCGCTTCCTAGCGTCCGTCGCCGCCGGCGACGGCAGAGATGATCCCCCGGAGGAGTAGCTATCGGCGGCTACGGCCGCCGGAGATGTGGGCATGCTGGGCAAGCTCGAAATCACTCGGCCGAAACCCGCGCGGATGGAGGCAGAAATCTAAATTTTGAGACGAGTTTTCTATTAAGCGTACTTATATATGGGCAATGTTATAAGCACACCAGTTTTGGCTATTTGCACACCAATTTCTAAGTTTATGATTTAGGTTTTGATTTTATTTGAAAATAATTCACCTTAATGTTCATTCATTAATCTTCTAGACCAATATCTTTTTATTTTTCATTTGATTAAATAAAAATTCTTCCCTACTCACGGTGCTCTTGAGATTGCAATTGTGCCGCTCAGTGGGGCTGCGAGTGATGGGTGTGTTGTCGCGTCTGGGCACTGCATGATTGGGGCACTGTCATTGGCAGCACGGGACGTGCACTGCCACTTATTTATATAAAATAAATTAGCGAAAGGGGCACGAGTTTTCTTAAGCCTTTGGTATTCCTCAAATCGAAAATAATAAAAATTGTGTTTGTGGTATTCCTCAAATCTAAATGAGATGAAATCTCATTTTTATTTTTTAGGTGGTTGGTAAATAATGAGATGAAAACTCATCTAATAAAATTATGTTCATTTATTAATCACTTTTTTAGCTGGTTATTTAACAAACATTTAAAATATTTTTACAACTTTTTTTTAATTGTCAATAAGGATATTAAGCTTAAGCAAACGGAATATTAGAGAGGAGAAAATCGAAAAAATAAAAATTGTGCATATGTGATATTTCTCCTTGAAGAGTGTTACACTAAAAAGGTCAAAAACTTTCTTAGGCTGAAAATCTTATTCCCATCTAATAATAATAATTAAAAATTACTCAAACCTCCCTAGTTAGCACAATTACACTTTACACCTCTTTATCTTTTGAAATTACAAAAATCTTTTTTGCATATTTACCAAGACTTCCCCTCAAAGTTTGCATAAATTACAGAATGCACCCTTGTAAGTTTACATTTCATAACATCCATGCACAAAACTACCCCCTTGGAGTAAATCTTCAGGGGGGTTCCTTTTGTGCATGAATGTTATGAAATGTCAACATTGAGTAGAGAGAATTGTAATTTTGAAAGTTAAAGGGGTGCAAACTGTAATATGCAAACTTTGAGGGGAGGTCTGGATAAATAACCCTAGATATTTAATAGGGCGCAGCTATTAGCACCGCAATTTTGGCTAATCGCACCGCACTTTCTCTTAATTTTTCGCGCCTTTTGGAAATACGCCTTGTACATGCATTTTTAAGAAAATTGTCCAAAACAAAAATTATAGATTTCGACGAGATCTACAACTTTCGTGTTGAACACCTTTCCTAAAAATGCATGTACAAGACGTATTTCCAAAAGGCGCGAAACATGTGCGTATTTCCAAAGTACGCCTTGTACATGCATCTTTAGGAAAAGTGTTCAACATAAGTTGTAGATCTCATCGAAATCTACAACTTTCGTGTTGGACAATTTTCCCAAAAATACATGTACAAGACGTATTTTCAAAAAGCGCGAAAAATTAGGAAAAAGTACGGTGCGACTAGCCAAAACTACGATGCTAATAGCAGCGCCCTATTTAATAACATACATGTCCGAGAAATTTTCACGAATAACAATAACAATAATAATGATAAGATAGAAAAACAAGAATAAAGAGTAAATTGATAAAGGCTCCCTTTGGCACGACAGTTTTGCTCCAGTGAGTTAAGCCAAAAACGCCACCGTCACAGAATGTATGTTTGGCATGACAGCGGTTACAACCACCGCCAAGAAAATAAAACTAGTTTTGAACATAAAAGTGGACGAAGTTCCTTAGGTGAGGCCGGGCGTTCGCGAACGACGATTCGTAACCGCCACATTCATGACCGCCGCCGCCGCACCAAAATCATAGAAGAGAATCAATATTAAAAAGCTAAAAAAAATATAATTTTGAGCGCAATTGCATCAAGATTCATACATTATGAATTTGGTATAACAGAAGCCACAAGAAAACCCCAGCCATCTTCCAAATCAGGCCCCATCCAATAACCATAAATTACAACATCATGCCCTCCACAGCACAAATTCAAACCAATGTGATCCGCTGTCTCCCCCATCATACATTCAGCTGGATTCTTCAAAAGCAGGGCATTGCTCGCACGAGCCAATTTCGCGTCTCCGGCTCGTTTCTTCGCTGCGACGAACAAGAACACGTCAGCGGCTAATCGAAAGCTGAGAATGAGAATACGAAAAAGAAGATGAAGCGCGATAACGAGGAGAGTGAGGAATAGAACTCACCTGCGATTGTAGATAATGATATTTCTGTAGTTATGTAAAAGTTGTGCGCGGTTCGTACATACAGAAAAACATCATTTGGTGAAACGTTCGTCTTTCCAAATGACGCCGCTCATCGATCCTCAAGGGTTCGTTCGTTTGGATGGAACTAAGTCGTGAGATTAGAATTGGAGATCATTTTCATTGAAATTAGACCTTTAATTCCCCCCGAATGGACCGTAAGAGAGATCTGATTTTTGACAATTTGTTTAACTTTTTATAGTAATAATCAAATAATCAAAGAGAGAAATATCACATGAATAAAATCATCAAATCTTATGACTATGTTTTCAATTTCGATATAATAGTTTGATCCTTCTTCTACATTAATTGCGAAAATTAAAGGGGGAAAAATATCATAATGCAAAGCATTTTTCTATTTGATTCTCACGGGCAAGGTGAAATTTGATAAATTGACGGATTATCAACAAAGGCACTGTTTGGGGTAGCGGTAGATGTGGAAAAAGCAGTGGTGGGACACTAGTGGTAGCATTAAAGTTGTCTAGAAAGCTGATTGTAAAAAACTGTAGAATGTTTGAAAAATCTCCATTTAAGTGCTTTTCAAAAAGATGTTTTACTTTTTTCCGTTTGGAAGAATAACTTTTAATAATAGTTATTAGTTTTTTAATAATAAAAAAGTGTTTTATGATAATCATTTATCGCATAGATAAGTAAATAATATTCAATAAATCATAAATGAGTAGGTTACAAAAGGTTAGCGGCGAGAAGCAAAAATCACGAATGGGTGAATAATCATGAATAGGAGAAGAAAACCTTTGCAGCGGCGAGAAGGAAGCAAGGCAGATGGCGAATGGTCGGGGCGTGGCTTTAGTGAACCCTCGAATAAAAGAGGAAAAGTTGATGGCAGAGAAAGCGGTTTTTAGAAAGCTCTATTGAACCGACTATTCAAAAAAAAAAACTTTCTTGAAAAAACTCTTTTGAAAAAGCTCATCATCCAAACAACCTAAAAAGGGCGGTGGCGGTGGGAATAGAGCTTTTTCTACCGCCATCGCCGCCCCAAACAGAGCCAAAATGTAGAAAATAAATATATTTTTCATCATTTGGAGAATAAACCTGGAATGCAATAATAATAGTGACAATAATAATATAATAATAGCCTTGAAAATCATCATCAGAATCAGAATCAATTATCTTATACAACTATTTGGGGATAATAATAATAATCTTAATAACAATCAGGAGAGAAGAAGAACAAGTGTAAGGAAGTAAACACCTGTTATGGAGGCTGCTTGATTATTCCATCTACCCAATGAAAGCTGCATCAACAAAATAAAATAAAGGAGTTAAGAAAAATTTAAAATTCTAGGGCAAAATATGAGAATACTGATCAGCAAGAGATTTAATCTATTATGAATATGAAAAAAAAAACTTACTAGAGATAGGAAGAACTGCATAAATATCTCATGAGAAAAAGAAAACCTTTCAAATTTTTGTTTGAAATACGTTAGCAGTCGTTTAAAAGCCGGCGAAGAAGGAATTGGCATAAAAATGGATTCAACATGATCTGCGGACAATGGTTCTTCTCTAACATCATCATCATAAATAACCTTATCTCAGCTATTTGGGGCCGACTTTATGAATTCACATTTTTAATTCTTTCGTATGGAGTGCTTCCGGAGGTGTTAAAGCGAAACTATGCAAAACATCTTCAATAACTTTAATCAATCAAGCACATCGGAGAAAACAGGTACTTATTAAGGTTTACTCAGTAAGCTAGTAGGCAGAGCGCAGAGCTTCTATTCAGTAGAGCTACTAGTCAATATAACTTGTCAAATCAACTCAAAAACAGTAATCAAATAGAGTTATTTGTCTATGGGGACTCAACAGAGAGATGATCTTATCATTCCCCGCCCCCCATCAAATCAATATTTGTCCTCAAAGTTGTAATTGGGTGTCTTGGAGATGGATCAACGAAGTGGTCGGAGGCTATGTAGTAGCATTTGTTGGTGTAATAACCGAGGACAGAGCAGCTAATTGTGGATTTGTCAACTAGACGACTACAATGGAGTGTTGGCGGGGATGTATGTGTGTCGGCAGTGGTGGACGATGATGTGTCGGTGAAGGCGCAAATGCGGCTGGGATGGCTCTGAATTGAGTAGGAGTGGCATGGGTGTGACTTGGGAAAGTGTGGACATAATTTAGGGAGGTGTGGACATGATATGGGTCAGCGTGGATACGACTGAGGAAGGCACAAATGAGATCGGGGATGGTGCACATGCGGTTGTGGCTGGTGAGGGTGCGGCTGTGGAAGATGCGAAGGTGGTTGAGGTAGGCGAGGTAGTTTCATGAGAGCAAGTGGTTGTTGGGGTCCTAGGGGTGAGTAAAAGGGATTGCAGAAGGGGAGATGAAATGGGGGTTGTTGAAATTGTTGAAGCGGAAGTTAGGGGGCTTTTGGACCTGGGCGGTCTGGGAGGAGGTCGGGCAGTCTGGCGTGACCGCACGGCCTGGCGGTCTGCCTCTGCGGTCTGGCTTGTCAAAGCCTAACTGCGGTCTCCTGGCTTGATCGCTGGTATGGGTCCAAGATGGCTGAAGGTGAAGGCCGCGCGGTCTGTCTGTGACCGCGTGGCGGGTTGATTGTCTTCAGGTGTGCGCGGTCTGTGCGTGACCGCGTGGCGAGCTGTCTTCTTCAAGGCTGCGACGGTCTGGTGTGACTGCACAGTTTGTTCCAGGTTTTTCCAGAATGCGGTCTGGTGACTGACCGGGCTTTCTGGTGATATTCGCGGTCTCAGTTCGCGGTCTCAGGAGGAGACTGGTATGCGAGCTGGACGCTGTTCGCGGTCTCAGGAGGAGACCGGCATGCGGACAGGAGTTCGCGGTCTGATGGCGAACTGGCTGTGTTCGCAGTCTCTGGCGAACACAGGTGGTGAGCAGCTTCGTGGCGGTCTGGCGATCTCCTTGTGGAGTCGCGATCTCACTATGAGAGTGGCGGTCTCTCATGGTTTGGTTGAAGCTGGCGAGCTCACCTAAAATGAAGCAGGAGTACTGTTGCTGATCGCGCGGTGTGACCGGTAAGGTTGCGCGGTCTGGAGGGTGGTGATCCTATCTCATAGGGTGGTGACTAGATCAGGTCTCACGCCTATAAATAGGACTCATCGGCAACAATAATCAAGTCACACCAAGTGTAAGCTGAGTTCTCTTCTTTTATGCGGTCTCTATTTGTCTGACCGGGCGGTCTGCTGATTGAACTCTTATTGTGCAGCTTCTGCGGATAGTGCGGGCAGCAACGATCACCTCTTCCTCTGAAAGTGTTCGGGCGGTCTGCGGCTTGGAGTTGTGTTGCTGGAGTTCGGGAGAATCAGTAGTTCGGAAGGAGAGGTGCGATCTGATCAGCGGTCTGGTGTTGTTCTGAGATCGGCAGCGGGTTGCGGTCTGGCAGGTTGCTGAGATCGTAGGGAGACCGCGCGGTCTCAAGTTATCTTCAACTTGTATTTTTTCCTTTGATGTTTGTGCCGGCGAAATCATGTCTCGCCAAGCATGTCTTGCCTTTGTAATTTGAAGTTGCTATCAATAAAGATCACTTGTTTGCCTCAAGTTGTTTCTGGTGTTTTTGGCTTGGATCTCTAAGTTGCTTAATAGATTCCTGCTTGCTCTACCAAGATTCGGAAAATTTTACATGGTATCAGAGCTAGGTTGGAGTGGGTAGAGCAGGTTGCAACTTAGAGTTGTCATCGCCTTTGTGAAGAAGGAGTCAGTGGTAGGACAATGGAAGGTGGATATTCAAGAGGTCTTGGTATTGAGATGCTTACATCGACTAACTATAAAAAGTGGAAGTCGTGTATGCAAAGCTATCTTCTAGGTGAGGACCTCTGGGAGGTAGTTGGAGGAGATCAGACGCAGGAAGTTGTCCCGGAAGGGGATAATGGAGCTGAGGTGAGAACTTGGAGGAGGACGAATGCGAAGACAGAGTTCACTCTGAAGAGGGCAATCTCACCTGACCTGTTTGATCACATCTTGGGGTGTGGATCGGCTGCGGAGATTTGGAGAGCCCTGGATAGGCTGTTTAACAAGAAGAATGTAGCAAGGCTACAGTTCTTGGAGAATGAGCTGGCAAGGTCGGCTCAGGGTGATCTTTTTATCTCCACTTTCTTTCTGAAGATGAAGAACTTGTGCGCTGAAATCTCAGCATTGGATCCTGATGAGCCTATCTCTGAGGCGAAGCTGAAGAGACACATCATCTGCGGCTTGCGGAAGGAATATGTTGCCTTTGTGACGTCGGTGCAGGGATGGGCAAATCAGCCGTCTCTGTTGGAGCTGGAGAACTTGCTTGCATCGCAAGAAAGTTTGGCAAGGCAGATGGCGGGGGTGTCAGTGGCTGGGGGAGATGGTGAGGTGCTCTTCTCGGGGAAGAAGAAGAAGAAGTGGGATAAGAAGAAGAAGATCGCGGGAGACAATGGGCCTTCAACTTCTGGGCAGCAGGAAAGGGGGTATGCTCCCAAGGCTGACGGGAAGAAGAAGGGTGAAGGTCCGAAGTGCTTCAAGTGTGGCAAGTATGGCCACATCAGGAAGGATTGCAGGGTGGTCACCCAAGCTGGGCATGCTGCGGAGAAGGAGGAAGCTGAGGCCAGGCACATTCAAGGAGGTTGGGGAGGAGCATTCTCGGCTTCGGTTGGAGCTTCGGCTCCTATCAACTATCTGGAGGACTGGATCGTGGACTCGGGGTGTGGTCATCACCTTACCGGAGACGAGACCAAACTTTCTTCTGCACAGCCCTATACAGGTAACAATGCAATCATTACTGCTGATAATACTGTGCATCCAGTACAGAAGGTGTGGGTTGTTTCCTTGGGCAGTGATAGAGGGCCACTTACTTTGAAGAGTGTCTATCACGTGCCTGGTATGAGGAAAAACCTCTTCTCCGTGACCAACGTTGTAGACGTTGGGTATCACGTTCTGTTCGGGCCAACAGAAGTGAAGTTTCTACGCAATTTTGAGGTCGTAAAGGCCGAGGTCGTCCATGTCGGGAGACGGGCAAAGGACTTGTTCGTTTTATCGACAAGTTCCTACGTCGACAAGATGAAGACGAATGATGGTGCCGTTATATGGCATGAGAGGTTGGGGCACGTAGGGATAGACAAGCTGAAAGTCATGGCGGTGAGAGGTCTGGTCAAGGGCCTGCCAAGTCTATCTTCCTACGGTGAAGGTCATGTTTGCGCGGGATGTCAGTTCGGCAAGTCTCATCGACTACCGTTTGACAAGTCGCAGACAAGGAGTAGTGTGCCGTTGGAGTGCATCCACGGTGACTTAATGGGACCTACTGCTACCCCAAGCCTCGGAGGCAGCAGATATATGCTGGTGTTGATCGATGATTACACCAGATATGTCTGGGTATTTTTCCTGAAGGAGAAGGCGGAGGCGTTTGCCAAGTTTGTGGAGTTCAAGGAGCTCGTGGAGGGTCGGCTAGGACTGCGGGTGAAGAAGCTGAGGACTGACAACGGAGTGGAGTTCACCTCCAGTGAGTTCTCTATTTTTTGCAGGAAGGCAGGCATCCGGAGAGAGCTCACTTGTGCATATACTCCACAGCAGAACGGAGTTGCAGAGCGGAAGATCCGTCATCTGACGGAGACCTGCAAGTGTTGGTTGCATGCCAAGAGTATCTCAAAGTCCTTCTGGGCGGAGGGAATGTCTTGTGCTGCCTACGTCATCAACAGGATGCCTTTGAGCCCCATCAACATGTTGACTCCGCATGAGATGATGTTCAAGGAAAAGCCAAGCGTGGCACACCTTAGGGTGTTTGGTTCCACCTGCTACGTGCATGTTCCAGATGCTCTTCGGACGAAGCTAGATGCGAAAGCAAGGAAGCTAGTCTTCGTGGGATACGATGAGCAGAAGAAAGGATGGAAGTGCATGGACCCGGAGACGCGGAGGTTTGTGGTATCTCGCGACGTCGTGTTCGATGAGGTGACATCTTACAAGGGGTCTTCTGGTGTGGAGCTACCAGAGAGCAGGGTGGAGGTGCCGGAGAAAGCTGTGGAGGATCTTCAGGTGGAGCTACCTGTGTCACCAGGTGGTCCATCAATATCTAGTTCTGAGGCGGAGGCTTCTGGTTCAGGAAGCAGGGGGAGCGATGCTCAGAGTACGTCTGGGAGAGGAGCTAGGGAAGAAGCGGCTGGAGATAATGCGGTTCAGGGGAAGGAGCTGAGGAGGTCGAAGCGAGCGATCGTCGCCCCTGATCGCTATACAGGAGGAAATGCAGTGAGCTTCGTCTCATGTTTCTTCGCTGGTCCCTTGGATGAGAGGGAGCCGTCGAGCTTTGAGAAGGTCAGAGGCGTGAAGGAGTGGGACATTGCTATGCAAGAAGAGATGGCAGCTCTCGAGAAGAATGAGACATGGTCTCTTGTGCCCAAGCACAAGGGCACCACTCCTGTGACATGCAAGTGGGTCTACAAGCTCAAAAAGAAAGCTGACGGCAGCATCGAGCGGTACAAGGCTCGCCTTGTAGCTCGAGGGTTCTCGCAGCAATACGGTGAAGACTACGAGGAGACTTTCAGTCCGGTGGCAAAAATGACTTCAGTTCGGTTCATCATTGCCTTGGCGGCGTTCAGTGGATGAGAGATTTGGCAGCTCGACGTCAAGAACGCTTTCTTGTACGGCGAGATTGACAAGGATATCTTCATGGTCCAGCCACCAGACTTTGTGTCTGAAGATTTTCCGGAGCATGTCTGCAAGCTGAAGAAGGCCTTGTATGGGTTGAAGCAAGCGCCGAGGGCGTGGTACGGGAAGATCGCAGAATACCTCCTATTCTGTGGATTTGGTGCTTCAGACTCAGACTCAAGCTTGTTCGTCAAGAAGAGCGGGGAGTTTCAAGTCATCGTGCTGCTATACGTCAACGATATGATCGTGACGGGGAACTCGAAGGAGGAGGTAGCGCAGCTTCGGGTCGAGCTGTCTATCAGGTTCGAGATGAAGGACTTAGGTGAGCTTTACCATTTCCTTGGACTCGAGGTGCAGAGGAAGGAGAGTGGAGTGCTGGTGTCCCAGGCTGGATATGCGGAGCGGATCGTTGAGCGGTTCGGCATGAAGGAAGGGAAGTGCATCTCCACACCTCTGGAGAAGGCTATGAAGCTTCGGAAGGATGAGGGAAGAATTCTGCAAGATCCGTTGGTGTTCCGAGCTTTGGTCGGGAGCTTGATCTATCTGACGATCACTAGGCCGGATATTGCGTATGCAGTTGGCAGAGTGAGTCAGTATATGGCGGAGCCACGGATGCCTCATCTGCTAGCAGCCAAAAACATTCTGAAGTATGTCAAGGAGACCTCAGATATGGGTCTCCTTTACAGGAGGGATGCGGGCTTCGAGGTGCATGGGTACATGGACGTTGATTACGGGGGAGATTCGGATGATCGGAAGTCGACATCTAGATTCGTCTTCATGGCGGGCCCTACAGCTATATCATGGTGCAGCAAGAAGCAGGATTCCGTGTCGGTCTCCACCACGGAAGCGGAATACAAGGCTTCGGCCTTGGCAGCTCAGGAAGCCATCTGGCTTAGGAGGTTGGTGGGAGACGTCCACAGGGAGGTTCGGGAGCCGACTCTGCTCCGCGGTGACAACGAGAGTGCTCTCAAACTGGTAACCAATCCAGTTTGTCACGCGAGGACCAAGCATATCGAGATCGAGTATCATTTCATTCGTGAGAAGGTGCTGGAGGGGTCTCTTTCGGTCGAGCATGTTCGGAGTCAGGACAACATTGCTGACATCTTCACAAAGGCGCTGGCGAAGGGGTCATTCACACGGCTAAGGAGCCTACTGGGGGTAGTTTCAACTTCCCACTTCAAGGGGAAGTGTTGAAATTGTTGAAGTGGAAGTTAGGGGGCTTTTGGACTTGGGCGGTCTGGGAGGAGGTCGGGCGGTCTGGCGTGACCGCACGGCCTGGCGGTCTGCCTCTGCGGTCTGGCTTGTCTAAGCCTAACTGCGGTCTCCTGGCTTGATCGCTGGTATGGGTCCAAGATGGCTGAAGGTGAAGGCCGCGCGGTCTGTCTGTGACCGCGTGGCGGGTTGATCGTCTTCAGGTGTGCGCGGTCTGTGCGTGACCGCGTGGCGAGCTGTCTTCTTCAAGGCTGTGACGGTCTGGTGTGACTGCACAGTTTGTTCCAGGTTTTTCCAGAATGCGGTCTGGTGACTGACCGGGCTTTCTAGTGGTATTCACGGACTAAGGGACTTAGTCGCGCGGTCTCAGTTCGCGGTCTCAGCAGGAGACTGGTATGCGAGTTGGACGTTGTTCGCGGTCTCAGGAGGAGACCGGCATGCGGACAGGAGTTCGCGGTCTGATGGCGAACTGGCTGTGTTCACGGTCTCTGGCGAACACAGGTGGTGAGCAGCTTCGTGGCGGTCTGGCGATCTCCTTGTGGAGTCGCGATCTCACTATGAGAGTGGCGGTCTCTCATGGTTTGGTTGAAGCTGGCGAGCTCACCTAAAATGAAGCAGGAGTACTGTTGCTGGTCGCGCGGTGTGACCGGTAAGGTTGCGCGGTCTGGAGGGTGGTGATCCTATCTCATAGGGTGGTGACTGGATCAGGTCTCACGCCTATAAATAGGACCCATCGGCAGCAATAATCAAGACACACCAAGTGTAAGCTGAGTTCTCTTCTTTTCTGCGGTCTCTATTTGTCTGACCGGGCGGTCTGCTGATTGAACTCATATTGTGCAGCTTCTGCGGATAGTGCGGGCAGCAGCGATCACCTCTTCCTCTGAAAGTGTTCGGGCGGTCTGCGGCTTGGAGTTGTGTTGCTGGAGTTCGGGAGAATCAGGAGTTCGGAAGGAGAGGTGCGGTCTGATCAGCGGTCTGGTGTTGTTCTGAGATCGGCAGCGGGTTGCGGTCTGACAGGTTGCTGAGATCGTAGGGAGACCACGCGGTCTCAAGTTATCTTCAACTTGTATTTTTTCCTTTGATGTTTGTGCTGGCGAAATCATGTATCGTCAAGCATGTCTTGCCTTTGTAATTTGAAGTTGCTATCAATAAAGATCATTTGTTTGCCTTCAGTTGTTTCTGGTGTTTTTGGCTTGGATCTCTAAGTTGCTTAATAGATTCCTGCTTCCTCTACCAAGATTCGAAAATTTTTACAGGGGTGATCTTTGGGAAGACATTTGGCGATAGGGTTGTTCACAAACCAAATAATTCGTGAATAATTCGAGAATTGATTCGTGAAGATTTGATTAATATTTATATTTTCGAATTCAAATCCAAATTCGGATTCGAGTGGTATTCAAATTTGAATTCGAATCCAAATAATATTATCTTTATTGCCAAGATCGTGAATAGTTAGCGAATAATAACAATTTCTATATTACATATGAAGATGATCATGGGCATTCGATCAAAGTCTATTTGGTCTTTCATTTGAAGCAATTTCGAATCAAAGCCCAAATCCAAATTCGAATGTAAGATTTCAGGACGAATCCGAATATTTGCATTCTATGACATTTGGATTCGATTGAAGAGCTATTTGGTTCGGTTCGGTTCGTGAACACATCTAGTTGGCGGAGACAGACACTCAGGGGATGGCATAGATCTTTTTTGTGATGGTGGGAAGAGCGTCGTTGAGCAATTTGTAACGTAGAGTTGGTGACCGGTTGGTTGCAATGAGTTTGGAGAGAAAATTGGTAAGATGTTGTTTACTGCAAAGGTTGTAGTGTTTTCGGCATTACGGATGGGCAACATGGTGAGCATCATGGAGAATGTGTGTGGCGATCGAAGGGCTGATGTTAATAGAAAAGGAGGACGAGCTCATATTTGCAACAAAAATAAAAATGGAGGTGATGCATCATTAAATGTGGAAGTTAGTGTACCTTTCGAAAAGGTGGGTGTAGCTGGAAAAGTGGAGGTGAGGTCGGGTGCGAAGGTGGGGGTAAAAGGTGAATCGTCTAAAGAGATGGCGAGGGATGTTGGTTGTGGTGGTGAAAAAATTATGGATGTGAAGCCGTTGATGCATACATTTTTATGTTGCTTACGAGAGAACGCAATATATTCTAAATTGAGAATTGTGTGTATTTGATGGTGAAGAGGAGGATGAGGACGAAGTCTATCCTAAATATGCAATGGCATAAAGACAAATTGAAGATATTGTGGATGCAGATATGGGGATAAGGAGGAGTTTTAGATTTATTTCGAAGAAGACTAACATTGAAAGTTCAAGAACAAAGCGAATAGCATTGGAGAGGGAGGAGGATGAAGTATTTGGGTAGCCAAAAGTTTGTTGTAGGTTCATGTTACATCTACAATCCCCGATATCAATGATTACGAAATTAAGTATGTTGAAACCTGAAATTTTTTTGGATAAAAGTAAGTTATTCATTAAGAAACTTTATAAGTTAAAGTTCTCATATTTGTTAATTATTATAGAAATATTTTATTTATATTCGATTATTGTTTTAAATGTTTTATTTACTAGAAGTTATTGCTAGGACTTAGGAATGTTTTGGTATTTAATACATTAGCCCAGATAGAAGTTAAAAATTCAAATATATATATGCGGCTGCAACAGTACCCCGCCACGACAGTGCCTCCGCCCATACTCGCCTACTCTCAGGCGCTCGAGAGGACTGTGGGCGGCGGAAGTACTGTCGTGAAAAGTCCAAGCGCCAGAGAGCAGGAGAACGTGAGCGAGACACTATCGTGTTCGGGATACTGTCGTGACCGCGGTACAGTCGCGGACGCGGAGGGCCCCACGTGCAAATCTAAGTTATCAAGGCGCGCGCCTGAGGCGCCGGGCGCCCCCCGTTGCGCCCCAACAAGGCTTAGGCGGGTGATGTGCCTGAGGCGCGCCCGAGACGCGCCTAGGCGCGCCCAAGACGCGCCTAGGCGTGCCCGAGGCGCACCCAAGGCGCACCCAAGGCGCACCTAGGCGCCCAATTCGCACAAATTCAGCGAATTGGGGGCCCAAAAATGCTGAATTTCAGCGATTTGGTGGCCCAATTCGTTGAAATTCAGCGATTTGGGGGCCCAATTCGCTGAAATTCAGCGAATTTGGGGCCCAATGCGCTGAAATTCAGCGATTTGGGGGCCCAATGCGCTGAAATTCAGCGACCCAATGCGCAGAAATTCAGCGAATTTGGGGCCCAATTCGCAGAAATTCAGCGAATCGGGGGCCCAAATCGCAGAAATTCAGCGAATCGGGGGCCTAAATCGCAGAAATTCAGCGAATCGGGGGCCCAAATCGCAGAAATTCAGCGAATCGGGGCCCAAATCGCAGAAATTCAGCGAATCGGGGGCCCAAATCACAGAAATTCAGCTAATTGGGCGCCCAATTCGCTGAATTTCAGCGATTTGGGGGCCCAATTCGCTGAATTTCAGCTAATTGGGCGCACATTAACTGATTTTCCATGAATTGGGCGCCCAATTAACTGATTTTTTCCCACTTTTGCGCCTCACGTGCCTCAGGCGCGCGCCTGCGCCTAGCGCCTAGGCTCCTGGGCCCCTTTGCGTCTCAGTGTGTCTTGCGCCTTTAATAACTTAGCCTGAAATACATGAACGAGCGATCAGCGAACGGCGGATCACCATGCCAGCCAGCGGTCTTCTATTGGCGAGAAAGAAGGTGGAGCACGGAAGGGCGAAAACTGGAAAAAAATTGTACGCAATGGGTGATCGACAGGATGCCACTGTTCACCATCTAACTTATGATATAATGGTAGAGATGTATGTATGTATGTATGTATTAAAATATGATCCCTTGTAATTCTATATCCGACATGAACCTGAAATTTGCCATCTGCGACCTCAGGGAAGATGCGAGGGAGTACTCAGGGGTGCTAGATTGGGTGCCATTTGTCGTGGGGGTAGGTCGGACCATTGATAAGATCACTTTTTGGGAAATTAATGAGCTCTCATATCTTTGTTCGATTAAAACAAACAAAACGGGTTAGAAAGTTGATTTGATACACTAATTTTTATATAGTTTACACTCCTCCAACTCGGATTCAAGTCCTTACACTACCTTCATTTGGGCCTTCCTCATGACTCACTCCACTTTAGCCACGCGAATGTGTAACATTACCATTGAGTCTCTTGAACTCTCACCAGTCTTCTTCACCGTTAAGTCGTAGCGGTTTGTACATACTTCATGGTTGATGAAACTGTCAGCCTTCCCAACTATGAAACTCGCGATCTACTAGAAGCTTCTACATGAATCCAACATCCACAAATCTCTAGAATTCCCTCCACCATTCTAGAAACTTTCTACCCATGTGACTGAAAAAGTGTCACATACCATAAACTCGCAGCTCGTGACATAACACTGAAAATGAAACTACAATCCTCCCAACCCTTTATATTACTAAAGGTACCAAGTTAATGGTTGAGGGTCCTCCCACCGTTACGTCGTAGCAGTCATCTTGTACATACTTCATGGTTGATGAAACTGTCATAGCCTTCCCAACTATGAAACTCACTATCTACTAGAAGCTTCTACATGACTCCAACATCCACAAGTCTCTAGAATACCTTCCACCATTCTAGAAACTTCTACTCATGTGGCTGAAAAAGTGGTACATACCATGAACTCGCAACTCGTGACGTAACGCTGAAATCAAAACTACAATCCTCCTAATCCTTTATATTACTGAAGGTACCAAGTTCATGGTTGAGGGTCCCCCCACCGTTATGTCGCAGCGGTCATCTTGTACATACTTTATGGTTGATGAAGCTGGCATAGCCTTTCCCAACTCTAAAACTCACAATCTACTAGAAGCTTCTACACGACTCCAACGTCCACAAGTCTCTAGAATTCCCTCCAACATTCTAGAAACTTCTACCCATATGGCTGAAAAAGTGTCACGTACCATGAACTCGCAGTCCATGACATAACGCTGAAATTGAAACTACAATCCTCCCAACCCTTTATATTACTGAAGGTACCAAGTTCATGGTTGCGGGGCCTCCCACCATTACGTCGTAGCGGTCATCTTGTACATACTTCATGGTTGATGAAACTGCCATAGCCTTCCCAACTATGAAACTCGCGATCTACTAGAAGCTTCTACAAGAATCCAACATCCACAAATCTCTAGAATTCCCTCCACCATTCTAGAAACTTTCTACCCATGTGACTGAAAAAGTGTCACATACCATGAACTCGCAGCTCGTGACATAACGTTGAAAATGAAACTACAATCCTCCCAACCCTTTATATTACTGAAGGTACCAACATCCACAAGTCTCTAGAATTCCCTCCACTGTTCTAGAAACTTCTACCCATGTGGTTGAAAAAGTGGAACATACCATGAACTCGCAGCTCGTGACATAACGCTGAAATCGAAACTACAATCCTCCCAACCATTTATATTAGTGAAGGTACCAAGTTCATGGTTGAGGGTCCTCCCACTTTCCATGCTGATTTCCAGTTAAAAAACATCATGCTGATGTATATAAATGAGGATAAGAAGTACAAATCTCAAAATCAGCAAAACTTTTGAAGTCTACTCAGAAAGAAGGATGTTTATGACAAAAATGGAGTTCGAATAAAATTTGAATATGCCACAAAAATCATCTTGGCTATTTCATCCCGTCAAATTAGCACTAAATGGAAGCAAACGTTGCAATTAATCCGGTAACCACAGACGGTTCCGGATTTCAGAATGGGTGTCCAGTTGACTTCAATAATTCATGTGCTTGAACTCGCTAGAAGATGATTTCAGAATGACCTAACAAAGAAACTATAGAGCGATAAGAAGGGGGGAAGAAGAAGAACCAGAGGTATACTTTGTCCGCTGCGGTGAGAAGAGGGGGAAACGATGGACCGGAGAAGACGAGATTGAAGACTCCGATGGTCATTTCAAGGAGAAGATGGAGCTCGATCGACGTAGCAAAAATGGCGGACGGCGAAGAGATTGAAAATTTCCAAGTAGGGTTTTAGCAGGGTTAGCTGATGCGCATCCCCAACATTTCGGCCCATTTTAAATCACTTATTTATTTATTTTTGGCAATTGTTAACCGCACCCCAGTTTTGGCTATCCGCAACCCTTTTATATAAAGTATTACGCATTTTTTTGAAAATACTTCTTGTACAAGCATTTTTAGGAAAAGTGTTCAACACGAAAGTTGTAGATATCATCGAGATCTACAAATTTAGTGTTGAACACTTTTGTTAAAACAGCACGCACAAGACGTATTGCCGCCCGAATTGAAACATAGGCGTAACTATAACGAATTTTTAGAAATACGCATTGTGCATGCATTTTTAGGAAAAATGTTCAACACGAAAGTTGTAGATCTCAACGATATCTACAACTTTCGTGTTGAACACTTTTCCTAAAAATGCTTGTAGAAGGCGTATTTCTAAAAAAACGCATAATACTTCATATAAAAGAGTTGTGGATAGCCAAAACTGGGGTGCGGTTAACAATTGCCTTATTTTTTAGCAATAATTGCTATTTTCAGTACTAAAATTTTGCTCAGTCCCTCTACTTTACTAAAAAAGCTGAAATCATCTCTCTCAACATCTTTTGAATTAAGACATTAAGGCTCCGTTTGGGGGGGCTTATTTTCACCGGTCAAGCGGTCACGACCGCATGAACCGGATCTCTATTTTCAGTACTTAATTAAGGTCCGGTTCATGCGATCGTAACCGCTTGACCGGAGAAAATAAGCCCCCCCAAACGAAGCCTAAAACTCTGACTTTAGAAGAGCATTAAAATTTAAGACGATGAAAATCTGATGCGAGGACGACTACACTTTCGCTAAAAATAGTTTTTTGGTACAAATTAAAAAATATAAAGACAGCGAAGATGATTGTAGGGTGGACGGCGGCAATATCAGCGGTGTAGAAACCGCGGGATACTTCGAAACTAGCAAATCATCCAAAAAAAATTTAAAAGAAGCTTTGCTCTTACTCCTCTTTCGTAACCGTTTGCACTGAGGAGATCACAAATCATACGTGATTCTCATTTCGCCGGCGATCGGAAACCTCTAGCTCCTTAATAATATAGTGGAAAATAGCTTGTTTAGTTTAATAGCAACCGTATGCACATAAAATAAGCTCATCAAATGTTTATTCCCTTCAAGACTTATTAAGGGCCTGTTTAGGAAGGCTTTTTAGCCCCTTTTCATTTTCTGAAAAACGTCATCACACCTACAAAACCGTTTGGATTGTCTACCGGTGGGAAAAGCTACCGCGATAAACTCTTTTTTCTCATCTATTTAAAAAGTCACTTGACCCCTACTTTTCATCCTTTTCGAAAAGCACTTCATGATCCAAATGTGCATAGCGCATTTTCCGCCCGAGCGCAAATTTTTCTCCTGTGCGAACATTTTTCTGCCCGGGCGAGCATTTCTTCGCCGATGGGCGCATTTTAGGCTCAGGCGCGAATTTTTCGCTCGGTCGCATATTTTTTCCCAGTCGCACATTCTTCGCCTGGGTGCGCATTGTTTCGCACATTCATCGCCTGGGTGCGCATTGTTTCGCACATGCGCACATTTTTTGCCCGGGCGCACATTTTTCGGCCCGATACACATTTTTTGCCCAGACTCGCAATTTTTGCCGGGGCGCGAATTTTTTGCGCGGGCGCGCATTTTTTGCCCGACACGCATTTTTCTCCCCGGGCGCGCATTTTTCACCTGTGCTCTCATTTTTCGCTGGTGCACGCATTTTTCTTTCCTGCGCGCTTTTTTCGTCCGGGAGTGCATTTTTCTTCTGAGCGTCCATTTTTCGCCCAGACGCGCATTTTCGCCCGACGGCCCATTTTTTCGCCCGGGCGCTCATTTTTCGCCCGGGCGAGTATTTTTCGCTCGGGCGCGCATTTTTCTCCCGGACGCTCATTTTTCGCCCGGACGCGCAGTTTTCGCCCGAACGCCCATTTTTTGTCCAGGCTCGCAAATTTTCGCTCGAGTGCGCATTTTTCGCTCGGGCGCACATTTTTCACCCGGACACGCATTTTTTGCCCGGGCTCGCAGTTTTCCCCTGAACGCCCATTTTTCGCCCGGGCTAGCATTTTTTCGCCCGGATGCGCATTTTTCGTTCGGGTGAAAATGCACGTCCGAGCAAAAAATTAGCGCTCGGACGAAAAATGTGCGCCCAGAAGAAAAAATACGCTCTCGGGCGAAAAAATGCAAGCCCGGGTGAAAAATGGGCGTTCGGGTAAAAATGCGCGCTCGGGCAAAAAATGCGTGCCCGAGCGATAAATGCACGCACCGGCGAAAAATGAGAGCATGGGCGAAAAATGCGCGCCCGAGACAAAAAATGTGTACCCCGGAGAAAAATGCGCGTATGGGAGAAAAATGCTCGCCCGGGCGAAATATGCGCGCCTAGGCGAAATATGCGCGCTCGGGCGTAATATGCTCCCCCGGGCGAAGATTTCACATCCTGATAAAAAATTTGCGCTCGGGCGCTCATTTTCCCCCGGGTGCGCATTTTTCTGTCCGAGCTTGCATTTTTGATAAAAAAAGTCACCGCAACAGAGATTTGCTAAACAGTTTATAAAGTGCTTCTCATTTTTGAAAATCTCTGGAAAAAGAGTTCACCTAAACAGATTTTCTTTTGAAATAGACATTTTCGAAAAGCACCTTTTCCTACCATTCTTTTGCCACCGCTCCTTCTCCTTTCTGAAAAGCCCTCCCAAACAGGCTCTAAAGCTCAAATAAACAGTACTCATTCATGGCTCTTCGTTTACTCTCCTGTTAAACATTTGCTCCACTTGCGACAGCTCTGCTCCAGAGACTGCTCCCGCGAGTACAACTTAAGACTTAGTTTTTTCTCAAAGAACTTGTAAAGGAGCGGTGACATGTCACCCTCCTAAAAACTCGAACTCTTGTAATCGACTGCAACTAGTTAATTTTGTCATAATTGGGTCAGACCCCGTGGTTTTCCACGTAAAACGTCTTACTGTCGTGTCGTCGATTCTCTTTTTGACTGTTTGCGTGTTTGACTCACTCTCGAGCTAAGACGATCAATTTTCTTAAATTTGCTAATAAAAGCGGTACTTATACTTAATGCAAAAAAGGGAAGATTGTTTTTAAAATTGTGGGGGTTGAGGGTCCATGTTTCGCTATCGAAGACAGTGGAACAATATGGTGGGTTATGAAGCTCTCTTGCCCAATCCTCTCCCCAAATTTATCATTTTTATTACCATTATTATCTGCTTATATATATATATATATGTATTATATATATTTTTATTTATTCTCTGTTGATGTTTATATTAATAAATCGAGTGGTTTTGGCTTCTTTTCTAATTATAATCTCTATATATATATATAAGTTGGCTTAAGGCCCCGCCTTATCCTATCCAGTTCTCATCTTCTTCCTCCCCTCTTTTCCACTGCAAGACTAGAAGCCGCCTTCATCTCTGCAGCAGCACTCTGTTTCCTCTGTTTTTTCCAGGTAATCTCTCTCTCTCTCTCTCTAACTCTCGCCGGCTTCATCTTTACTGTTTTCTAGGCCATCTCTCTCTCTCTCTCTCTCTCTCTCTCTCTCTCTCTCTCTCTCTCTCTCTCTCTCTCTCTCTCTCTCTCTCTCTCTCTCTCTCTTTTCCGCACAAACAAAAATTCTATAATTTCACTCTGGGAATATTCAGGGGCCGTTCGGTTCGTCGGAAATGGATCCGTGATTTTGGTTTTGGTTTGAGTAAATCATTTTTTATGTTTGGATGGATGAAATTGGCGGCGGAATTGGTTTTGGGCAAAACCATGATTTTTATTTTTAAGCCTGTTATCAATTCTTACCTAAAAAGGTGGGGTTTTTTGGCAGAAGAAATCAAACCCGGGATATCGTCTTCTTCCTCGCCGTGGTCGATTGCTCCAGCGCTCGCCGCCCTCATCGAAAAAGAATGTCGATGCACTCGAGCGCTCGCCGCCATGAATCTGATTGGCAGAGTTGATCTCTATCTTCTCATGGAGACGATCTTCCTTTCCGTTGTCACATTCAGTGCAGAAAAAAGACGAGCTTCCTCCTCCTCATCATCTTCTTCTTCCTCTTCTTCTTCATCTTCCTTGCCGTCATGTCGATGCCTTGGATTTGAATTTGAATTCCATCAGATTTTGAAACTGCTAAACACGTTAACTGGAATTAAGTCCATTTTCAATTCCATCTGGTTTTGGTTTTGACGAATTCAAATTCCCTAAAATCAAAACCCTCAAACCGAACGGAACCGGCGTTTTGAAATCAATTTTTATGTAGTTTTGAGCATACTTTTGCAACTTCAATTCAATATTAATGCCTAACTACATCGAATCATTTTCAAAATCATATCTTTTGTTAATTATCTGCCACGAATTCTAACCCTATAGATGACGATTGACGATGATCACGATCTGCGGGATTCTTGCTGAATTTTCTTCGGGTAGCTATCAATGGTATTTTGGGTATTATGTTAATGCACAAAGTGATATTCCGTCCATTTTCTGTGACCGTCTATATTCTTGATCTAAGTGAAAATCAGACTGCAACTGCTCGTGGACGTAGCCCATCTCAGTGTGAACCACATAGTTTTGTCTTCTGCGTAGTTATTTTTCGATTGGGTTTCACTCTGTTCTGGTTTTAATATCATCTTTGTACTTATAGATGATTTATATGGGCAGACCAATAACGGCTATGGGCAGACCGTGATGTAAAGTAAATTGCGAGAAAGGCTATGAGCAGAACGAGCTTTTATGGATTCACAAATCTTTATTACTTTTTATTTTAGCCTATCATTATCCTTGGTCTGCAATTAGCTGAAATTGGTCTGAGCATTACTTTTTAGGAAAAATAAATCCCCATAGCTGTATATCATGAACTGATCATCAAAACCTACCAAAAATGCATGCAGATGAGCATTATAAACCACTACACAGCCGCCGGCCGGCAGCCGCGCTTTCCTTCAAAGCGAACGGAAGCTCAGGATTCAATCCAACGCCATCCAACGGCTCTTCCATTCCCTGGAACTCACTTTCAGAAACCCCCGCCGCCGCCAAACAGGGGAATATCAGATATCGCCGCTTCTCTGCAAGACGCCGGCTTTATGACAAAGAAGAGCTTTTCCGGCGGCCGTAAGAACGACGACTACACTCATCCTCTGCTTCAGTCCCTCTTCATGGGGCCTCTCGTCCAGCTGCCGGAAGAATCGGTAATGGCGGATCACGGGGCGGCGAAGGTGGTGCTCGCGGTGTCGGTTTCGTCGGCGGTGGAGCTGGACGAAAGGCAGGTGGATCTGATCGCGAGGAAGATGAAGAGGATGACGGGGTTCTGTAACTTGAGAATGGAGAACACCGTTGACAGCTCGCTGATTGCTGGATTTGTGATCAGTTATGGGGACGATGACTGCCACGTCATTGACCTCAGCGTGAAGGGTCAACTGGCGGCGCTCGCAACCAGGGTTGAATCTTCCGACCGGTGAATTGTTCATAGTAACGGTCAGAATTGATTTCTACTGCTGTGTTTTGAGTGTGTTTTTTTTACTGAGTGGTTTGAGCTGTAAAACATCTGTATCTTAACTACATATAAGGAAGTATGGAATTTAGGAATTCTGGAGTTGATTGGAAGCTTCCGGGCCGTCCAATCTTGGTTCGGGTATTCCACCACCGTCCGATCAAACGAACACTCGCTCTCCACTTTTTAATAGGGCTCCTAAACCTACTGCAGACTATGAAATTACCTTTTTACCCCTACACAGCCGAAAAATTATAGGTTAACGCGGGGTGGGTTGGGTGCGGGTGCGCGCGGACGCGGGCTGGTCGGGTGCGCGCGGACGCGGGCTGGTGCGATCAGGGTCGGGTGCGCGCGGACGGGTGTTCTGAACTTACGCGGGCTGGTGCGATCAGGGTCGGGTGCGCGCGGAAGGGTGTTCTGAACTTACGTCTTGTACAGTTTTGAATGAGTTATTACTCGTCTTTTGGAAATACGCATTGTACATGCATTTTTAGGAAAAATGTTCAACACGAAAGTTGTAGATCTCGTCGAGATCTACAACTTTTGTGTTGAACACATTTCCTAAAAATACATGTACAAAACGTATTTTCAAAACTTCATTATAGTTACGCACATATTTCAATCAGGGTGGCAATACACCTTGTGCGTGCATTTTTAGGGAAAGCGTTCAACACGAAAGTTGTAGTTCTCGATGAGATCTAAAACTTTCGTGTTGATCACTTTTTCTAAAAATGTATGTACTAGACGTATTTCTAAAAGGCGCTTAATAACTCATACAAAAAATTGCGGATAGCCAAAACTGTAGTGCCGATAACAATCACCCAATATAAATGTGGATGTTATTTTTTGAGTGATTTTAAAAATTGGTTAAAATTTTCTATTTCTTAAGATAAATGCAGACCTCAAAAAACGAAGTAATTTTCTCGGGCGGAGGAATGCCTACGAGAAAACAGGGTGGTGAGTACAACCACTGTGACGACGACGCTTGGCCTGAATGGAGACGGAACTTGAGCTGTCCGACTCAGCCGAGCTCTTCTCCCGGGACTTCCTCCTCCACAACCCACTCCGGCGATCCATGTCCAGAAATCTAGGATCTCATCCCCGTCGGACTTCCAACTCCCGAAACCTTACTAGACAACCACACAAAAGAATCCCAAATGAAAACCAGTCAAGCAAAGATCGAGATTCCAAGATCCAGTGATCAAACACCAACGAAATAAACAAGCTCGAAATAATTAAGCTGCCTTTTTCCCAACCAAAAAAACAAAAGCTAACGTAAGAGAAAGAAACCAATAGCATCAAAACTCTACATTACGAGCTGAGAAAGAAAAACTCATTGAAGAAACCAGAAAGCAAAGTTAATCATCAAAGGACAGCGTGCGGCATCTCATTCCTCGGCAGCTTCGCTTTTCAACTTCGTCTTGCCGCCGTTGATGTTAATAATCAAACTCTCTTGCCGAAGAATCCCCAAAAGCTCTGGTTGTGTAAATGCCTTTTTTTTTTATCAACTCTCTGTATCTATCTATCACGATTACTACGACTTCTCATGGGAAGATGAAGACAAAGCCATCTGAATTTGGATTTTGAATATGGTCTGCAGAATATATGGACTTTGGCCTGCATGAACAATTATTTGGTTTCCATATATCCGCGGCCTGCATATAACATTGCTCTATTTTTTTAAAATAAATGTGGCGTAGGTGTGCTCTCCTCTCCATTTCTCGTGAAATTTTTCTGTTTGGATATCAGATGTATCTGGGTACAGATTATAGAGTTATTTTTCAACATCTAGATGTCATTTCCGACGTCTGAAATATATCACCCGCAGGGACATTTCAGCTGTCGGGAATGACATCTCATATATTATTGGACAAACTCTATGTTCGGGCTCCGGACACAAAAAAACACTCACGTTTATCGACTAGCGAGTGACAACATTCATTTTTTCAAATTTATCATTCTTTATTACCTATTTTTCAACTTTTTATAAGTGAATTTAATTTGCATAAATTTTAGTTAAGTTTAAACAGTGTGTCGCCGCTCCTCCAATTTCCACTAAGTTATGTATTCGGCATGACATTTTTACGGGGATGACAAACAGATAATGTACTGTCGCGCATGAGCAAAAGGGAAGCATGACTGCTTGGATTATATATAAGAGAAAAATGCTCTTCGACCAAAGATTCATCTTTTCAATTTTATTCTTTCTTTACTATAATTTTTATATTTTGTGCACTTAATTTGCTGAACTTCATGAAAAATACTAAGAAAATCAAGTTGATGCAGATCAAGAATGTTTTGAGGGAGAAAGAGGTACATTACATATGTGTAATTATCGTTTGCCCACTATTCATTATATTTAATTAGGGCGATACTATTAGCAGTCCTATCACGGCTATGCGCAGTCCTAAAAACACCCAAAACTCCTATCTGCAGTCCTAAAAATAGTTAAATTTATTGGACTGTGAATATCAATGAACTGCATTCAGTGGTTATTGGATTGTGTTTAACGGTTATATAGGACTGCTTATAACATTGACAATCACATCACATATGTTATTAAGTAGCATATTTGCATTTTTTTATAGATGTATTAGTGAATCCGATTATACTAGTTACAGTGAAGTGAATGATATCACTAATCATTTAGAGAGTATATTTTTTGCTCATCCAATCGTAGTTATATTAAGTAACATGTTTACAAATATTTTTTTGATTGACTGTACATATAAGATCAACCGCTACCGATTGCTGCTCTTTTGTCTTGCAGTGTTTTAAGCGCATTTTTAATAAATTTTTTTGCTAAATATTGATGTCACCGGCAGGGAGATTGTTTTATTGAATGCACTCAAGTTTAATGCATATTAATAGTAACATTTTAGCACATTGCAATTTTTTGGGAATTGCGGTAAGCATTGTGATAATTTTTTGGGTGAATGACAACATTTAGTTAACTCAGAGACCGGAAATGAATATAATATGCGTTCAACCAAATGCTTTGACCAACCGCTATATTCGACTCGTCGTGAAACTCAAAAGCTTATTTACATTGATTTTATAAATAAAAACTATTACATACAATTGCGATTGAGTAAAAAATATCCACTGTCGCGGGTATTCCATATTTGGGCAAGAAATCATATAGAGGTTGCCGAACAATGAGACATACCGTTCATGACGCGACTCCAAGATTAGAATGATATGCATACTTATTTTTCTTGCAATTTGTTGGTCTTTTGAAGTTATATAGAAATTTTTAAAGCGCGTGACTTACAAAATACAACAAGTCACTCAACAATATTTATATACTATAGCTTCATAATTATTTTGAACAATGTAATTTACTAAAATAATTTCTTTAATTTAATTGTGGAAGGGAAATTCATTTTGTGAAACATACCAATAAAATTGCTTTAATGAAAATATTTAAAAAAATTTGTATTTGTATTAAAATATTTAAATAATAGGCTTTTATCTTAAATTTTCTTGATTTTTTTTTATGATTAGATAGTTTTGTGTTTGTAAAAAAAAAGTATGCATTGATATCTTAAATTTTATTAGATTTTTTTTATGATCACATATTATTATATGTTTTAAAATAAAATTTAAATTTTGGGATGCAAATATTTAGTGGGCTGCAAATATTGCTTTATAGAGCCGCAATTATTTAAATTTTAAAAGTTTGTGGTCTGCTTATATAATTTTGTTTTTCAAACAATGCCTCTACAAATTCTCTTTGCAAAATTCTTTTTAATTTATATATATTTTTAAATTTTAAACCATGTGGCGAACAACGGTTACCTCTCCGGCTCTCTGCTCTGGAAGTGGGGAGCGCGAGAGAAGAGAATCGCGGGACAATTTCTGTGGAAACCCTAAACCCTAAATATTCCCATTTCCATCGTCTTCGAATCGTTCAATCTTATCCTCAATAAAAGAGAAATCAGGAAAAGAAAAGCCGATCTCTCTCCATTTGATTCGATTCCCCGCCCATTAATCATCCATTTCCATGACGGATTAAGAGGGGGAGTGATCGGGCATTTCTTTCCCAGTTATAATCATCCGCCGCTGATGGACTCCAAACCTCCTCCGCCGCCTCCGCCGCCGCCTCCGACGCAAGGCTATCCTCTTCCTCCGCGTGTTGAGTTGCGGGACGAAACGTGGGTGATGGGCACCCCGATGACGCCCCAATTTCATCCGGCGAACCAGCACGCCACTTGGATCCCCATAGACTACAGTCCGGCCACTTCCGCCACCGCCGCCTACAATCCGAGCTATGGAAACCACCCAGCCACCGCACCCAACCCTTATATACATGTCTCGCCTGTCCACGGATCCACGAACAAGAGTAAGTTGTTTTTCTATGGCATTATTTGACGATGATGACGGCGATTATGATATTCTTTTACTTGATTAATTTTGAATAGTAGTTAAAGCGCTGTTTGATTTGAGATTATATATTTTGTTGTTAAGAATTAGTAATCTCATGAGCTGGCTGAAGGGATGATAGATTCGGGATACATGGTTGGAGATGATCCGGATTGGGCTGGATTAAATAATGAAATTTCAATAAGCTAATTCTCAAACTGCCGAAACCCAAATGTTCTGGTGGAAATAACATGAAGCTACTCTGACAATATCAGGATCAAAGAGCAAACTGATGAGAACAAGTTTCTTATTTCAAATATTTTTTGTGTGGCTGTTCGGTTGGGTGGAATTCACGGAGGAATTGGACTTCGTCAAAATCCACAGATTTGTGTTATACCTATTGCCAATACTTTCCTCCTCAGCTAGGTTTTGTCACATGTGCCCTTCTTCCGGATCACACCTCCGCCTCTTCTTCCCGATTGCAGAGCTTGGGGCACGACTTCCGCCTTCTCTCGCCGCTCCAATCCCGCAGAAGAAGAGGATATTTCCTCCACTGACATCGATGAAGTCGCATCCTCGATCGCAGAGAAGAGGTTGACGACGCTTCGGTCGGGTGTTTGACGAAGATGGATCAACAAATAAAATTGAGGGATGCCGCCGCCTGCTGCACTCCGAGGGATCCCTCCTTCAATACATGAACCAGGCAAGGTAGGACGTCAATCGAGAAGAGCTTGTCATTCGGATTTGAGATAGAGCAGATCAAATTCTTCACCGCTGCAACCATAGATTACGACATAGGGTTGCCCAAGCTTCATGTCAGATTGGTGATTCCCTAATGAGGTGAATTCCAATTCCAATTCCTTCGGGTTCTGAAATTGCCAAACAACATAATTGGAATTCAGCCCATTCCAATTATTGCGGGTATTGAAATTGGCTGAATTTCAATTCCTCCCTATCAAAACCCTCCAACCGAACAGACCCCCTACAAAATTCCTAAATCAGTATTTGAGAATAAGCATACATAGAGTTAAAAGTGTTGGAAAAAGAGGAGTTATAAATGGAACCCTAGTTGACCCTTCTATTTATAGGCACGGGTCAAGGTTAACGTTGAGCATGGCTTTACGAGGTTACTACTGTCCAAGTTTTACAAGGCCAACTTTATCGCATCCCCATTCTCCACCAAATCGGTTGCAAAAAGACTGTAACGTAAACATTTCTATAAGACTTCTGCCTATTCTGTTCTTGCTACTTTCTCAACTCCACCATTTCTTGAGACCTTGCTATTTGATGCTACTCATATCTTCATTGCTAGTGGTTAGATTGGAAGGTTTGTTGACATCTATCTGTTGATTCTCTATAGAGTAAGGGTCTTATCTCTGGTGTAGTGGCAACTGATTCTAAACCATCATTATATGTGATGACAACTTCTGCAACTTTATCTTCCACTGCGACGCAAGAAGAATCTATAGGTGGCGGACAAATAATGCCCTAACCCTACATGCAATGCGAAAATTCATGCAACGACTGCAGTGAGCCTAAACACCGTCTAATGAAGTTTTGAGTATGTGGGTGTGCGACTAACAAGCAACCCTGAGTGAGTTGCAACTAAGTAGCTCTCATATATGTAGCATGCAAACAGGACGCGACAGAGAGAACAAACAAACAATAAATAATTAAATTGCACACATATCATTTTAGCAAAAACAAAATTACTTCTTTTAGGCAAAACAAGCTTAGGTTTTTCTTCGCGTGGAGGCGCGCGACGACTAGTTCCTGCAAGCACATGATATCCCAAAACAAAATTGCACAATGCAATAAATCCAAAAGAGCAAAGTTCACATTCCATTTTTAATCTTGAAAAGAAAAACTCCATACAACAATAAAACACTCACCGTGCAAGGGATGTTGTCATAGGGTGGAGATCCAGTGATCCGGGTGGCGGCAACTGCTGTCCGGAGGTGGCGATGACGGCAAAATGGAGAATAAGGCTTATATATGGAGGGAGGGGGCTGAGAAAAAATTTCCAGACAAACAAGAAGACTATAGGATGGTTTCTGGACAAACAGGAACTACAAAATATTGGCAGGGTAAGGAATTGGTTTAATGATTTGATTATGGGAGTTAAGAGGGGAAAAAATTCCTGTTTGGAAGGATTGACGGTAGGTTTAGGAAGAGGCTTGGATGGCTGTTGAGGAATAGGCTCATGACTTGGCGTCAAATTTAGGGGGAGACTTAGGCTGCGTTTGGCGCGGCTTATCACGGGCTTATTTGCTCCGGTGAGGTTGGACAAAAATGTCATTGCCATACCAAAATCTTATGCTCCAAACGCAGCCTTAAGTTGTTGGGGGCGGGCTGTTGGGAAGAAGGGGTTCCATGAATTCCTGGCAAAAGCAGTCAACAACATGAATTAAGGCGCGGATCCCTGCAGGTTACGAGAGAGGAATTGTTTGGAGGATTCACGGAAGAGGGAGTTTCACGGGATTACTAGCAGGGAACTCACAGGAAAACAAAGTAGAGGTGTGGGTTGCGCGTCTTCTCCAAGTGGATTTCACGATGAAGAGAGCAGGGATTCACGACAACGTGAATACATAGGGATGGGGATCGGGTGATGTGGGAGGAGATGCAAGGGAAAAATAAGGATGCAAACCTAAGGAGTCCACCTTCGGGCTTCGCAGTGTCGCATCACAAAAGATCGCTGGATTTCAGGAATTCTTTTCTCCAAAATTAGCAATGAAGAAGATGGATGCCCCCTCCTATTTAAAAGAAAACTACCCAGGGCATCTCTTACATCAACGATTGTGATTGACCGGTAATGTAACGGACCCGATTACAATAAATAAAAATTGAAAATTATAATGTAATATATGAAAAAATGTAAACGAAAATCCGAACGCATCCGCGGAGTTGGATCGTCCATCCGGAGAAGTTAAATCTGGCAGGTGGCCAATCGGCCCTGAACGAGCCCAAAACTTGTGCTTCACCACGGGTTCACGCCGCCGTTCTGCATCATTCTTCCCGGCTTGAAAGAATTCATCTCCATGTGGGTTTCTTTTTGTAACCTGCCATCGAGGAATGCATTTTTTTATATCAAGTTAAAAGCCATGATTGTGAGTAATAATCTTCAAGTGAATTCGAACAAATTGAGCTTGTTCTTTTTGTAACAATCTCACTTATTAGCTTGAAGCCTGAAATTTTTACAACCTCCCATGTACCTTGCTATTGTAGCGTGACCATTTCATCCTCCATGTCAACCTTTTAAGATTAAATACTGTTGAAGTTATTAGTAAGAGTCTTTATGTGTGTTTGGCATTTAGTCCCACACCGTAGTTTTAAGTTTAATAGTTCGTTGTACTCCTATAAATTACCTCATTGTGGAAGAATATATTTGTAACACCCCACCTGCAAGTATCCCATGACATGGGTCCGTCGGGCACCACTACATAGAATCATCACCAGTAGACTATATATAAAAGACCAACGCTAAAGAAATAGAGACTATAGCATAACTGATAAGTATCTCCAGACAAGAAACAAGAAGAGGATGTCCCTACTAAAGCAAAAAGATAAGTCCTGGCCTTAAGGCCTACAAGCTCTCTAAAAGAGTTCAACCGACTAGAGAATAAAGCAAGGGTACAAACACCCAAAACGGGCTCACAAGCCTGCATGTACTAGACTGAACTAAAATAAGAGGACCGGTACTGCTCGCTAGAGACCCTAGTGTTCTACCGCCTCCTTCCCGCGCCCTGCAACCATCACAACAAAAATGGTGCGCAAAGAGAGTCAGCTACATGCCGACCACAACTAAGTAGCAAAACCACTCCCTCGGCAGACCAAGTGGTCCCCGGGGAGCTAAAACACCCTGCAAGTCAGTACTCACAAAAATATATATATAAAGCAAGAAGAGTAAGCAAGACACAGTAAATATGAGAGCAATCTATAAGTAGCATGCCTATCACAATGATTCAACTATCAAGCATTCTACTGCACCACTCAACCATCTACGGGAGAGATTCCAGAGTCATCTGCTACTAGGGCATAATCTCACCCTTGAGTCAAGGATGACGAACTCCAACCCCAGTCCATATGCTACGAGAGGGGAGTCATTCCCACTCTTCGAGTCCACAACTACAAGAGAGGACCACCTCTCTTGAGTACATAACTACAAGAGATGAACACCTCCCTTGAGTCCGCAATGTTCAAGTTCAATAATTTAGTTACCTGGGAGCTATCACCGCCGGTAACTACTATCGCACGGCAGTATCTCCCAGGTGACTCCCATTTTCACTGGTCAGCGTCTCCACAAATGACCTTATGGTCACAAACGCCCTGACTGCCTCCCAACACGAACAACGTGTCTTGAAGTAGCCCTTTTCGAGATTTCTAGAGCTATTGCCGGCGGTAGCAACTACCGCCATGCAGTATCTCCAGGAATCCGGAAATCAACCCCGTTTTCAGTCCCTTTTATGCCCCCTACCCCATATCCATGAGCGCTAATGAATCTAAGGCACCATGATGACCTTCTACGAAAACCCTTTTTCAAGACCTAGTGAAAACATCACCAAATCGGGTCACACACCACGATTTGGTTTCACACCCAGGGATTTACGAGAGGGAAGTCAAGGAAACGTAGGAATGAAACCTAAACAACGGTGGAAGAGGGTTGTCACCTTGAGAGACCTCCTAGGAGTCATTGATCTTGGAGATGCTTGGGTGAAGAATGACGACAACGGCTCTAGCAAGCTAACCATGGCGACAGCTCATCGATCCGCCAAATGTAGCTCCGGCGAACTCCTCGTCTCTAGCACCACCCTTTCTTCTCCTCAAGAGAACCCTAACCTCAAACCAAGATGAAATGTGCCCTTATGAAAAAGAAGAGCCTTCAGCCAATATTAGGGCATTTGGGCGAGCCTATCGTGACCCTCCGATCGAGTTCCAAGGGGTTCGGATGGCCACGATCGTGGATCTTGGAGCTATAAATCCATCTGGGAGCTACCACGCGGCGGTAACGCCTAACGCACGGCGGTAGCTCCGAGTTTTCTACTTCTTAGAGGAAATCGGGGCGTTACAATTCTCCCCTCCTTAAGAAAATTTTGTCCCGAAATTTTGGCATTTTAAACTAGGCATACCCGAGAACAACTTGAGATGCTCCTCGCGCATAAGTTGCTCTCGCTCCCATTAGAACTCCTCGTGTCTACAGTTATCCCAACAGGCTTTTTCCATACGGATGCTCTTGTTCCGCAATTGCCGCATCTCGACATCTTCTATCCATATTGGGTGAACAACAGTCGCCAAATCTCCTCCGATCGGTATCGAAGTTGACTCGACTACAACACTCGGCTCCACTACGGCTCTATGCAAGGATGATACGTGTTGGGAACAGTGCCCAGCAATGTTCCTGATTTGAAGAAGTGTTTAGGTCAATGATAAAAATACTATGTATTTGATGTTATATCTTATTTATGAATGCAGTGTATAGACAGTATGTCCAGTACTTCTCAAATCTCTCTAAGTCCAAAACCGTTGAGAATGATTGAACATATCGTTGAGAAAGTATAGACATATCGTTGAAACTGTATAGAATTATCGTGGAAAGAGTATAAGGCTATCGTTGAAAAGACTGCCTTGTAGAGATTCATCAATAGTCATAAGTGGAATTCAGGCTAAGACAACATGTTGTTGAGAAGGAGCCTTATCGTCTTGAAGTCTAAGTTAGATATCAAGGAGACAGAGAATACAGCTGAGAAGTTCCAAATCGTCGAGAGGATCACGACGATATCGACGAGAAGACCTTATTTCGTCGTAACTGAAAATGTCGCTGAGCCGGCAAGTTCTGTCGTTGAGATACCTATTTCAAGTGAAGATCTCAAAAGACTTGAAGAATTGTCTAAGTTCAAGTTGGATCGCTGAGACGGGAAGTTCTGTCGTCGAGATAGTGTTCATATCGTCGAGACAGACCGAGATTTTTCGAAACTCGCTGTCTGCATTTAATGCCGCCGTCTAAGGGTCCAATTAGTGGATGCTATTAAGGAATGAGCTTCTGACACTTAAGAGCCCTCAGAATAGACCGTTAGACATTCTTGTCATATATAAGGATAAAATGATTGCCCTAAATATAACAGGAGAGACAGAGATCTATCGAATCTGAACAGTATAACGACTTTCAGAAGAAGGAACATTTTCGAGAACATTTTCTCTTGTGCTCTCAGTTCTCCAAGATTCAGTCAGGCACCATCAACTGAAAAGCTTTGTTCCAGATTGAAGAAGAAGATCAAAGAGAAGCTTCTGTGCATCATTGAATAGTTCTTTAAAGCCTTCTCTTCAGATCCAGAGGCCTTCTGCTTCAGGCCTCAGAAGACTCTCCAAGATATTTCGATTCTTTATTTTGTAGAGTGTTCTTCAATACTGTAAACAATATATTCTTTGTAGGACTTTTTTGAGTCTGAGTTGTAGGGTTCTGTGTGAACCTGAGGTAAGATCTGCTGTAGATCTGAGTTGTAGGGTCTGTTGTGCCTGAGCTGTAGGGTTCCAGGTGTTGAAGCCAGGAAAATCCTAGGCTCCAAAATTTGGAGCAATGCAGCCGGATGCTACTTGCCCAGCAGTCCAACGAGATGACTTGGCTGCAAACGACGAAGAAGCTAGAAGAGCAACAAACAGGACCCCAGGTGCTGCGGCAGGGAGGTCCCACCACGTACCCGGAAGCTCAAGGGAGTCTTCCCCTCCAAAACAAAAAATGACCGAGCTTGGTACAAGGAAGGCAGGGACCTGACGAGTATCTCGCCTGAGGGGGTCAACCTCGTCCAAAAGTCCTCTTTCTTGTACCCCTGGGGGTCTATTTATAGACAAATCCTGGGGGGGGGGGGTAGTTACCTGACCATACTCGTCCATACTCGCCTCTGCTCGCCCAAGCTCGCCCCTTGCTCACCATACTCGCCCCTTGCTCGCCCAAGCTCGCCCCTTGCTCGCCCAAGCTCGCCCCTTGCTCGCCCAAGCTCGCCCCTGGCTCGGTCTACGAATAGGCGTCTCCTTAGGCCTTTCTGATCTCGACGAATTACGGGTGGTATACAATCCCCGCTTTTTTCGAGCTCGCTCGCGAGGTCGGAAAAACAATGTAGGACCCGTGGTTCGGAGAGATGGGCAATAGAGAGTAAATGTGCGAGGTCCTTCTCAGGAGGGGATCTCAACTGTAGGAGGAAAAAGAGTCGATACCTCGCCGAGCTTAACTGGAGGAAGAGAGAACGCCGACACTTCACGGGAGCCGAGCTCAACTGGAGGCGGATACAAGGTCGACACCTTCTAGGAGCCGAGCTCAACTAGAGGTGGAGACAAGGTCGACACCTTCTAGGAGCCGAGCTCAACTAGAGGTGGATAGAAGGTCGACACCTCACAGGAGCCGAGCTCAACTGGAGGCGGATAGAAGGTCGACATCTTCTAGGAGCCGAGCTCAACTTGAGGTGGAGACAAGGTCGACACCTTCTAGGAGCCGAGCTCAACTAGAGGTGGATAGAAGGTCGACACCTCACAGGAGCCGAGCTCAACTGGAGGCGGATAGAATGTCGACATCTTCTAGGAGCCGAGCTCAACTAGAGGTGGAGACAAGGTCGACACCTTCTAGGAGCCGAGCTCAACCAGAGGTGGATAGAAGGTCGACACCTTCTAGGAGCCGAGCTCAACTAAAGGTTGATAGAAGGTCGACACCTCGCAGGAGCCGAGCTCAACTGGAGGCGGATACAAGGTCGACACCTTCTAGGAGCCGAGCTCAACTAGAGGTGGATAGAAGGTCGACACCTTCTAGGAGCCGAGCTCAACTACAGGTGGATAGAAGGTCGACACCTCGCAGGAGCCGAGCTCAACTGGAGGCGGAACAAGGTCGACACCTTCTAGGAGCCGAGCTCAACTAGAGGTGGATACAAGGTCGACACCTTCTAGGAGCCGAGCTCAACTAGAGGTGGATAGAAGGTCGACACCTTCTAGGATCCGAGCTCAACTAAAGGTGGATAGAAGGTCGACACCTCACAGGAGCCGAGCTCAACTGGAGGCGGATAGAAGGTCGACACCTTCTAGGAGCCGAGCTCAACTAGAGGTGGAGACAAGGTCGACACCTTCTAGGAGCCGAGCTCAACTAGAGGTGGATAACACCTCATAGGAGCCGAGCTCAACTGAAGACGGATAGAAGGTCGACACCTCACAGGAGCTGAGCTCAACTGGAGGCGGATAGAAGGTCGACACCTTCTAGGAGCCGAGCTCAACTAGAGGTGGAGACAAGGTCGACACCTTCTAGGAGCCGAGCTCAAATAGAGGTGGATAGAAGGTCGACACCTTCTAGGAGCCGAGCTCAACTAAAAGTGGATAGAAGGTCGACACCTTGCAGGAGCCGAGCTCAACTGGAGGCGGATACAAGGTCGACACCTTCTAGGAGCCGAACTCAACTAGAGGTGGATAGAAGGTCGACACCTTCTAGGAGCTGGGCTCAACTAAAGGTGGATAGAAGGCCGACACCTCGCAGGAGCCGAGCTCAACTGGAGGCGGATACAAGGTCGACACCTTCTAGGAGCCGAGCTCAACTAGAGGTTGATACAAGGTCGACACCTTCTAGGAGCCGAGCTCAACTAGAGGGATAGAAGGTCGACACCTTCTAGGAGCCGAACTCAACTAAAGGTGGATAGAAGGTGGACACCTCGCAGGAGCCGAGCTCAACTAGAGGTGGATAGAAGGTCGACACCTTCTAGGAGCCTAGCTCAACTAGAGGCGGAAAGAAGGTCCACACCTCACAGGAGCCGAGCTCAACTGGAGGCGGATAGAAGGTTGACACCTCGCAGGAGCCGAGCTCAACTAGAGGTGGAGAAACCCGGAGGGGGCAAATGATACTCGGGAGGTCCTGCCAGACACGCACTCTTGAGGCTTCTACTCCACTGTCATAATAATTGCGACCTTGGGAGGTACTTGGTGCAATTGACGATCATACCTTGCTCGTACATAGCTACGCACACCTGTCTGCTTGCCTCTGCATACTCGCACCTGCATGCTCGCACATACATACTCGCACCTGCATATGAAGAAGTTTTTAGATGGATGTACTCTCAAGACTTCATCTGGTACCCCTATGTTTGATGCTAATGAAGAAGTGGCCAAAATAGGGAATGACAGTCGGGGAGGTCCAAGGGGACACACCCTCCCGAGGCCTCCATTCTACTGCTATTGTTGGTGCTGTTGAAGAGATCGACAAGTAGGGACTGACTGTCGGGGAGGTTCCACAGGAACACACCATCCCGAAGTCTCCATCCTACTGCTATTGTTGGTGCTGTTGAAGAGATCGACAAGTAGGGACTGACTGTCGGGGAGGTTCCAAAGGAACACACCATCCCGAGGTCTCCATCCTACTGCTATTGTTGGTGCTGTTGAAGAGATCGACAAGTAGGGACTGACTGTCGGGGAGGTTCCAAAGGAACACACCATCCCGAGGTCTCCATCCTACTGCTATTGTTAGTGCTGTTGAAGAGATCGACAAGTAGGAACTGACTGTCGGGGAGGTTCCAAAGGAACACACCATCCTGAGGTCTCCATCCTACTGCTATTGTTGGTGCTGTTGAAGAGATCGACAAGTAGAGACTGACTGTCGGGGAGGTTCCAAAGGAACACACCATCCCGAGGTCTCCATCCTACTGCTATTGTTGGTGTTGTTGAAGAGATCGACAAGTAGGGACTGACTGTCGGGGAGGTTCCAAAGGAACACACCATCCCGAGGTCTCCATCCTACTGCTATTGTTGGTGCTGTTGAAGAGATCGACAAGTAGGGACTGACTGTCGGGGAGGTTCCAAAGGAACACACCATCCCGAGGTCTCCATCCTACTGCTATTGTTGGTGCTGTTGAAGAGATCGACAAGTAGGGACTGACTGTCGGGGAGGTTCCAAAGGAACACACCATCCCGAGGTCTCCATCCTACTGCTATTGTTGGTGCTGTTGAAGAGATCGACAAGTAGGGACTGACTGTCGGGGAGGTTCCAAAGGAACACACCATCCCGAGGTCTCCATCCTACTGCTATTGTTGGTGCTGTTGAAGAGATCGACAATTAGGGACTGACTGTCGGGGAGGTTCCAAAGGAACACACCATCCCGAGGTCTTCATCCTACTGCTATTGTTGGTGCTGTTGAAGAGATCTACAAGTAGGGACTGACTGTCGGGGAGGTTCCAAAGGAACACACCATCCCGAGGTCTTCATCCTACTGCTATTGTTGGTGCTGTTGAAGAGATCGACAAGTAGGGACTGACTGTCGGGGAGGTTCCAAAGGAACACACCATCCCGAGGTCTCCATCCTACTGCTATTGTTGGTGTTGTTGAAGAGATTGACAAGTAGGGACTGACTGTCGGGGAGGTTCCAAAGGAACACACCATCCCGAGGTCTCCATCCTACTGTTATTGTTGGTGCTGTTGAAGAGATCGACAAGTAGGGACTGACTGTCGGGGAGGTTCCAAAGGAACACACCATCCAGAGGTCTCCATCCTACTTGGATGATGAATGTCGACCCAACCTGTTTTCTGTTGCTCAACAATTAAACGGGGAGTTAAGCACACTTAAGCACATTTATTCACACGATTGGAGGAAATAATCGGAAACGAATCGCTTTGTTACGGGCTTTCAGCCCTCGAGGGTACACGACATCTTTATTCAAGGGTAAGGGTGTGCACAGTAAACCGAAACCGACCAAACCGACCCGAACCGACCCAAACCGAACCGAATTTGGACCGAACCGATCAGTTTGGTTCGGTTTCGGTTTTGGGGGGCTGAAAACCGAGCCTATTCGGTTCGGTTTCGGTTTATAGGGTCGATAAACCGAAAAAACCGAACTGATTATAAGTTTGGACTTGGAGTTTGTTCCGTCGTATTAAAACATGAGGTTGTGAGCATTGAGTTTGAAGTTGAACCCAAAATAACGAGACCATGTAATATCACTTATCTTATCCTAAGTTTGTAACAATTACCCGAGCGTGAACGAGTAAATTAAATATGTTGTACTTATTTATTTTTATTTTAAACTAATACTTGAACTTATTGTATTAATTGTACAAGTTAATCTAAATGTTATTTTGTTTTTCAATTTCCCTTCAATGTTGATGAACTGCTTTCTAGATTTACTATTAGAAAATCACTTGGACAAACATTAACATTTATTTTGGGGGATAATATGTTTTAAGTTTACCGAAAAAACCGAACCGATGTTAAAAAACCGAACCGAACCGAACCGATCCATTTCAGTTCGGTTTCGGTTTTGGGTGTGTAAAAACCGAGCTTATTCGGTTCGGTTTCGGCTTTATCTAAAACCGAACCGAATCGAACCGCTTGCAGGCCTATTCAAGGTTCCCTGATCAGTTAAGTCGATCATCTCTTCGTTGAATTGAGAGGTCGGCGTCCAGACTTATTCCTGATAATCTCTCCAGTCGGATGAGAAATGCAGTCCGTGGGAACCGCGGCCAACGTGCAAGGGGGGAGCTGATCTCGGCCGTCATTGCAGAGGCTTGGACTTAAGGGAACGCACAACCGAGGCACTGTCCCATCATCCGCTCTGGGTTTTACGAGAATCAAGTCGGAGGCCCGTTTCCCAACCTGCCGTGAAGATCGACTTCACCTGCATTCTTCCTTTCTTTTGAAAACGCTTAGCTGAAAGAGACAAAAGACTCACAATCTCCCATGTTTCAGGAGGGTGAGGGTTTTATAGATAATATAACCTGTTGAGTGGTCGCGAGATATCAACTTGAAGGCTATACGAGTAAGAACATAGCATCGCGGGATACCAACTGGAACACCTCATGAGTAAGAACCCTCATGGATCATAGCCGACGGAAGGAGATCATCGGGAGTATAGTACCGCGGGACATCAACTGGAATACCTCATGAGTAAGCATTCTCATGGAACATAGCTGATGGAAGGGGATCATCGCGAGTATAACATCGCGGGACATCAACTGGAATACCTCATGAGTTAGCATTCTCATGGAACATAGCTGATGGAAGGGGATCATCGCGAGTATAACATCGCGGGACATCAACTGGAATACCTCATGAGTAAGCATTCTCATGGAACATAGCTGATGGAAGGGGATCATCGCGAATATAACATCGCGGGACATCAACTGGAATACCTCATGAGTAAGCATTCTCATGGAACATAGCTGATGGAAGGAGATCATCGGGAATAAGGAGCTTCCGGAACACCAAGCTTGAAGACGTCACGAGTAAGCATTCTCGTGGAACATAAGTCCTTGATGAAGATCATCGCGAGTAGAAGCTCGCGGAACACCAAGCTTGAAGACGTCACGAGTAAGCATTCTCGTGGAACATAAGTCCTTGATGAAGATCATCGCGAGTAGAAGCTCGCGGAACACCAGCTTTGAAAACCATCGCGACTAGGAGCTCGCCGAGCATCTGCTTGGAGACCTCGCGAGTAGGTTGTTGAAGAAGACCATCGTGACATGGAGTCGCGGAACAGCTTATGTGCTTTCCCTTGGTGGCGAACTCATCATGAATCATCTTGTTTATTAGTCAGACAAAAGCACTCGCGGGCTTTACCAAAGCACCCGTAAGTATGAACATGTACGAAAATCACTGACATTGAAGAAGGAGGAAACTGAGGGGAGGAGGAGTGTCCCTTTTGACATAAGACCCCCTATGCCGAGTAACAAGGAAGCTCGCCTTTGGGCGAGTAAGGAGGGCGAGTAAGGAAGGAGCTCGCCACTACCCAGGAAGCTCGCCTCTACCGAGTAAAGTCGCTGGTCTGAACTTATCTCTGGAACTCGCCTGCAGGAACTCGCCTATGGTGAGTAGAGATCTCACCAGCATGGACTCGCCTATCACGGTCTCGTCTCCCTGCGACTAGAACTCGCCTGTGGGCGAGTATGGAACTCGCATATCAGCGAGTATGGAACTCGCCTCTTTGAAGTCGCCAATTTTGCGAGAATTCGCCATACTCGCGAGTTGCCAACAACTTCCTCATGGTCACCAATTTCTACCATCTCGCCTTCCTACTAGACTTTCTTCCTCTGACTACGATCCACGCTCACCGCACTAAAGTGTTGAAGCCAGGAAAATCCTAGGCTCCAAAATTCGGACTAATGCAGCCGGAGGCTACTCGCCCAGCAGTCTAACGAGATGACTTGGCTGGCAACGACGAAGAAGCTAGAAGAGCAACAAACAGGACCCCAGGTGCTGCGGCAGGGAGGTCCCACCACGTACCCGGAAGCTCAAGGGAGTCTTCCCCTCCAAAACAAAAAATGTCCGAGCTTGGTATAAGGAAGGCAGGGACCTGACGAGTATCTCGCCTGAGGGGGTCAACCGCATCCAAAAGTCCTCTTTCTTGTATCCTTGGGGGTCTATTTATAGACAAATCCTGGGGGGGGGGGGGGAGTAGTTACCTGACCATACTCGCACATACTCGCCTCTGCTCGCCCAAGCTCGCCCCTTGCTCGCCATACTCGCCCCTTGCTCGCCCAAGCTCGCCCCTTGCTCGCCCAAGCTCGCCCCTTGCTCGCCCAAGCTCGCCCATTGCTCGCCATACTCGCCCAAGCTCGCCTCTGGCTCGGTCTACGAATAGGCGTCTCCTTAGGCCTTTCTGATCTCGGCGAATTACGGGTGGTACACCAGGAACCTGAGGTAGGATCCTAAGTGGATCTGAGTTGTAGGGCTTGTTGTGCCTGAGTTGTAGGATCTGTTGGGGGATCTGAGTTTTTGGTGGAGATTGCTGAGTCTAGCATTGCTAGATAGGCGTAGATGGACAGTGGAGTACTCAAGACACATTGTCTTGGGGAACCACTATAAATCTGGTGTCTTTATGTGCTGTGTTCTGTGGCTGTGATCTTTGTTGTGATTTGCTTTGGTTGCTTTTAGATTTATTTTTAAAAACAGTCACATCAACTATTCTCCCCCTCCTCTAGGTGATAGTTCCATAAACAACAAGTGGTATCAAAGCGAGATTGATCAAAAGTGACTTAACAGTCAGATCTAGATCTTTGGAACTATCCTCAATGGCTAGAGGTGATCAGAACAAAGAGATGAGGTCTATGAAGCTTCCAGTGTGCTCTAAAGAAAATTTCCCTATCTGGAAAGAATGAGTCAGGTTATTTATAGAGGTTGCAGATCTCAGGGTCTTTGTTGCTGTTCAAGAGGGACCCCGTATACCCATGACAGCCTCTACCATAGTTCTTACCAAGAGAGTACCAAAGAAGTACTCTGATATGAGTAAGGATGAGCTTGCCTTGGTTGCCCTTGATAAAATGGCACAAAATATTATAGTAAGTGCAATTGATGACTCCACCCTCCAAAATCTTATTCACTGCAAATCTGCCAAGGAGATGCGGGACTCCTTGATTGTCTACATGGAGGGGACAGAGGAGGTAAGGGATGACATGAAGTCCCTTCTGAACCAGGAATACGAGACCTTCAAATAAAGCAAGAATGAAACCATCTCTAACTGCTATGAGAGATTTTTCAAAATTGTGAATGACTTAAGAAACTATGGAAGGGAATTCACAAATTCGGATCTCAATAACTAATTCCTTAGATCCCTCACTAAGGAATGTGACATCAAGATATGTGTCATCAGGGAGATGGGACATTTGGGCATCATGGAGCCCAAAAATCTGTATGGAAAGCTTCTGTCCCATCAACTTCAACTTAACACAAGAAAAGCTGAAGAGGAAAGCTCTAGGGGAAGCACCAAAGGAAGGTTTGTGGCTCTTAAGGCAGAGAGCGTAAGGAGAACCAAAGACAAGGCTCCTATATTTCAGGATGAATCTGAAAGCAGCGAGGCTTCTGATGCCAGCACATCAGAATCAGACAACACAGACAAGGAACTGACACTCTTCTCCAAACAATTTAAAAAGTTGATGTCAAGAAGGAGAATAGACAGCCACAGATCATCCTCATCTAGCTCCAGGAGATCTGGTCATCATGACCGATCTAAACCATCAAGGGATGACAGGTATAAGTCTAATCCTAGTAAACTTGATTTAGCTAATACTGTGTGTTATTGTTGCAAGAAAGCAGGTCACATGATAGCTGACTGCCCTCTAAAAAGAGGGAATCAAAGAAGTCTGAAGATAGGAGAAATCCAAAGGATAAGAAGAAAACTGAAAGAGGATTTATTGCAAAGAAAATCAGAACATTAAGTGATTCTAATTCAAGCTCCTTAGAATCTGAGGAGGAATCTCTCATTGGCCTCATGGCCATAAATGAAGACATCCAGGATGAGGACACCTCTCCTGGGAAGGTACTTATCAGAGCCCCATTGTACTTATCATGGAGACAAAGAATACAACTGAGAAGTTCCAAATCGTCGAGAGGATCACGACGATATCGACGAGAAGACTTTATTTCGTTGTAACTGAAAATGTCGCTGAGCCGGCAAGTTCTGTCGTCGAGATACCTATTTCAAGTGAAGATCTCAGAAGACTTTAAGAATTATCTAAGTCCAAGTTGGATCGCTGAGACGGGAAGTTCTGTCGTCGAGATAGTGTCCATATCCTCGAGACAGACCGAGATTTTTCGAAACGTGTTGTCTGCATTTAATGTCGCCGTCTAAGGGTCCAATCAGTGGATATTGTTAAGGAATGAGCTTCTGACACTTAAGAGACCTCGGAATTGACCGTTAGACATTTTTGTGATATATAAGGATAAAATGATTGCCCTAAATATAACAGGAGAGACAGAGATCTATCGAATCTGAACAGTGTAACGACTTTCAGAAGAAGGAACATTTTCGAGAACATTTTCTCATGTGCTCTCAGTTCTCCAAGATTCAGTCAGGCACCATCGACTGAAAAGCTTTGTTCTAGATTGAAGAAGAGGATCAAAGAGAAGCTTCTGTGCATCAGTGAATAGTTCTTTAAAGCCTTCTCTTCAGATCCAGAGGTCGTCTGCTTCAGGCCTCAGAAGTCTCTCTAGGATATTTCGATTCTTTATTTTGTGGAGTGTTCTTCAATACTGTAAACAATATATTCTTTGTAGGACTCTTTTGAGTCTGAGTTGTAGGGTTCTGTGTGAACCTGAGGTAAGATCTGCTGTAGATCTGAGTTGTAGAGCCTGTTGTGCCTGAGTTGTAGGGTTCCAGGAACCTGAGGTAGGATCCTAAGTGGATCTGAGTTGTAGGGTCTGCTGTGTCTGAGTTGTAGGATCTGTGGGGGGATCTGAGTTTTTAGTGGAGATTGATGAGTCTAGCACCTTGTTAAATATGCGCAGAGGGACAGTGGAGTACTCAAGACACATTGTCTTGGGGAACCACTATAAATCTGATGTCTTTGTGTGTTGTGTTCTGTGGCTGCGATCTTTGTTGTGATTTACTTTGGTTGCTTTTAGATTTATTTTTAAAAACAGTCACATCACCTATCCCCCCCCCCCCCCCCCCCCCCATCTAGGTGATAGTTCCATAAACAACAATACTTGAAAAATATCGTGCAACCCGCCGAGCTCTTCCGACAAGGCAAGACGATACACACACTCGCCTACCCGCTCGATCACTTCAAAAGGGCCCAACTACCTCAGACTCAATTTCTTCAATCGTCGGATACGTGATACGCCCTTAAACGACTTGATTTTTAGGTACACTTTATCTCCAACAACAAACTCAACATTCATTTGGTGCACGTTGTAGTACTTAGCTTGTCGATCTTAGGCAATCTTCAAACGTTCCCGAATAGTCTTAATCAATTCGAACGCGTCAGATACTTCCTCTTTGTTCAACAAACGAGTGTCGTCTGCCTCCACCCAAGACATTGGTGTCCGACACCGTCTCCCATACAAGGCCTCAAACGGTGCCATCTTGATGTTTGCTTGAAAGTTATTGTTGTACGCAAACTTAATCATGCATAGGTGATCCTCCCATTTCTTGCCGAACTAGAGTGTGCACATTCTTAACATGTCTTCCATGGTGCGGTTGGTCTTCTCCGTCTGACCGTCGGTCTGCGGATGGAACGCCGTACTATACTTAAGTTTAGTTCCCAAGATCTTATGTACAAGACTCCAATCCTTGGAGGTGAAACGCTCGTCCCGATCACTAATAATACTCCTTGGTATCCAGTGCAGACGAACGATATTTCGAACATAGAGTTCCACCAAATGCTCTATGCCGTCGCTCTTCCGATTGGGGATGAAGTGAGCAACTTTGGTCAAGCGGTCCACAACCACCCAAATCGCAAACAACAAATATCGGTGTTGACGAAGAGGTTCTTGGTATCGGAGAACAAGCTTTAAGTTGTAGCCGTTGGGGCGCATTGATTACAGACTAAGTAATGAATGCAAGGTTAGTAGGTTACCATGACTTGCTCCAATACTATTCTAAAATAACGGAGAAATTTTCTCAGAGTGAGAAAAGCGCTACAAGGCTCGTGTTGTGTGAGAGAACCTTATTTTTCCTTTGCACTCACATTAGGTCCCATGAGTTAATATCCCATGTGGGCAGGTTACCTGGCCCTTATAGTCTCATGATTTTTTTGAATCCGAGGGGAGGGGTAGTGCTGGTAGGAGAGCTTATAGGGTCAATGGAGGTTGTCGGAGGGGTGGAAACAGGGCGGGATCCATCGGCTGGAGGGGTCGGGGAGGATGGGGGCAGTGACAACGGGCTCGGAATAGAGCGTCGGTGGTTGCACTCACATTAGGTCCCATGAGTTAATATCCCATGTGGGCAGGTTACCTGGCCCTTATAGTCTCATGATTTTTTTGAATCCGAGTCAAACTAGCTTGAGTGACTTGGTTTTTAACATGTTAAGTGAAAATAGTTGTTGAATCCTTAACTGCTCGCCCGTCTACGGTGTATTACTATGAAGCAAATTTTCAAAATAGAAGTCCCTAATTTTGTTTTCCTTTGCAGCTGTTTGTACTAATTTCGTCCTCTCACTATATTTCTTGATCTTTTCGTTCCTTCCACAGGGACGAATGAGAAAATTTGCAAAGTGATGGATCAATGTGGCAAGAAGTTAGAAGACAACGCCAAGAAGGCAGGGGATCTTGTCGTTAATGTTTGGCATCACCGTATGTATTGCTCCCATCTTATGAACAAACATGTTTATCATCTCAAACGACAGCTTGCTTATCTTCCAATATAGAAATATTTTCCATTTGCTGAATATAAATTAAAAGATGTAATTAAAGACGGTGATGTGCTAGGCTCAGCTCCCGATAGCGTCGTCCTGACCGCCTACGTCCCCCGCCTCAATTAGGCGCTCTACTTGCCTGCGTCAGCCTCGCTCAAATGGTGGTCGACGCCGATGCCCGTCTTTCAGAACATACACCACAAAATAATTATTAAAATGTATTCCAATCATCAAGAGCATAAGAGCAGTAGATGCTAAAATCACTTAAATCCGTATAAAAAAAAAGATAAATCTTGATAAGAAACATGACATATGTCTCAATAGTGATCAATCAGATAGAAGAATCTATAATAGTTCTTGATACAAAATCTTTAATTCTTGGCTAGGATATTGAAGCTCTTGAATTAGAAATAAATTGGGTTTGATCACAAAATCATTAAAGGGAAACCAATAGTTAGTATAAAAAAAATCCAACTCCTAATCAAAGTTGTGGTCGACCCCATTACAAAAATCAGAGAGAGAAGTAAATCGTAGGAGAAAACTCAATTTAAAATCACAATAAAAAGGCAAACCAGAAATCCATAAATGCTTGAAGATAGAGATAACACTCTTGAATCTTCTAGCTCCAAGGTGGAAATCTCCAGGCAATCTGTTACGAAGGACCCCATCTTCTGGACTGGCCCCCAGGCAGGCCTCAACCATCATATGGGCCACCCACAATTCCCAGGCTGGGTCCCCGTAACAGGTCTGCGGACCGTACACCCCAACCCTTCTCCCCATGCGTGTTCTCAGCGGGGTTAGGTTGTTGAGGCTGGGATTCGATCTCGGACCCCCTTGATGATAGGCTCTTAACGCTAGCCCTCATCACCAACTGAGCCGCGCCTGGGGGCCCAGCCCAGGAGATGGGGTCCTTCATAACACAATCGGTGTAGAATTTTCCTCCAGCAATCTTCCATGCTCCCTTACTTCAGCCTCACAGAGCAAGAGAAAGTAAAATGGGTGGATAAATAAATAATGAGAGGAAATGGGTTTAAGGTCACCCATGGATTCTATTTATAAACCCCCAAGAGCTCACAATCCACCACTCTACCTCTAGGACCAATCACAAGCTTTCAATCGACATCCATGGATTATAAGATCGAAACAAGGAGCAAAACATATCAACCGTCGGTTCATCACCCAAAATGATCATCTGGACGATCGAGAAGCTGTACGGACGATTACATCATGGACAATTTTGATTGTCTTAATGATCAGATGAGAAAACATAATTTCATATTCAGTCAATTTAGGGGGGGAGGGGAGGGGGGGGGGGGGGGGGGGGGGGGGGGGGGATTCAATACTGTCCACAATCTTATATGAATTTTAGATTGTTACACCTTAGTTTCCTGTAGTAATCATCAACAAGGGCGCCAACATCAAACATGTTCAAATTCGCATCAGATCAGTATCCCTTTCTACATCCAAACTCTTTTCTCGCGGCTAACTTATTCAAAAAAATTACCCATCTAATTTCCATCTTAGAGTGCTGGTAATGCATTTGAGTTGATAAGTGTAGAATTGAGCGAAAACTTGAGCGTATATTTCTTGTATCTAAATACAAAGAGGAATACATATATATAGGAGAGAGGAGGAGAGAAATATTCTTATATAAGATGTGGGACTAAAGAAAGGAAGAATACATGGGCCCTCTAAATGGGCTATTCCAACACTCCCCCGCAAGCTGGAGCGTACAAATCGTAGGATCCAAGCTTGGACAGACATTGATAGAAGAGAGTACTGGATAGGGCCTTTGTGAGGACATCCGCCACTTGTTCAGTACCCGGAACATGCTTTAACTCTAGCTTCTTCATTTGAACTTTCTCCCGGATGAAATGACAATCAACTTCAATGTGCTTTGTTCTTTCGTGGAAGACTGGGTTCTTGGCAATGTGTATGGCAGCTTGACTATCACACAAGAGAAGAGCAGGTAAAGGAAGTTTTACACCAAGGTCAGTCAGGAGGCTCTCAAGCCATGTGAGTTCAGAGACCACAGAAGCCATTGCCCTGTATTCTGCTTCAGCTGAGGATCTCGCAACAACAGCTTGCTTCTTACTCCGCCAGGTAATCAGGTGTCCTCCAAAGTATGTGCAGAAACCACTTGTTGACCGTCGATCGTCCAGGGACCCAGCATAGTCAGCATCAGAGTATGCCACCAATCTAGGAGTTGACGATGATGTTTTATAAACCAGTCCCTGACCTGGAGCTGTTTTGAGATACCTAAGAATCCTTTCGACGGCCTGAAGGTGAGATTTTCGAGGAGAGTGCATGTATCTGCTGACCATACCCACAGCAAAGGATATATCAGGTCTTGTTACCGTTAGGTAGATTAATTTTCCAACAAGACGGCGATAGTATTCTGGGTTCTGTAGTTGCAGGTCTGATTCGGAAGCTTGAGCACACAGTTTGTGATTGACATCCATTGGAGTGTTCGTCGGTTTGCAGCCTGAGTATCCTGCATCATGAAGGAGATCGAGACAGTACTTTCTCTGAGAGAGGACAAGGCCATCTGGTCTTCTGGCGACCTCCAGACCCAGGAAGTAGTGAAGATGACCCAGATCCTTTGTTTGAAATACAGAGCTAAGATGTTGTTTGACCGCCTGTATTCCTTCGGCGTCATCTCCAGTAATTATGATGTCATCCACATAAACCAGAAGAATAACTGTTCCCGTTGTCTTTTGGTGAGTGAACAAAGAGAAGTCTGTCGCGCTTCGAGTAAAGCCAACCTCCCGAAGAGCCTTGCTGAACTTGTCGAACCAGTTGCGAGGTGATTGTTTGAGACCATAAAGATACTGCAATAGACGACAGACCAGAGAGGACTCCCCCGTGGTCTCAAACCCGGGAGGTTGCTCCATGAAAACAGTCTCCTGGAGATCTCCGTTAAGGAAAACATTCTTAATATCCAGCTGAAATAAGGGCCATCGGCGATGTACGACGACTGAGATAAGCACACGAACAGAGTTGAGTTTAGCCACCGGAGAGAAGGTTTCTTCATAGTCGATACCCTGTTGTTGAGTGTAGCCACGAGCAACCAAACGAGCTTTCAGCCTGTCAATGGTGCCATCAGGAGCATGCTTGATAACAAAAACCCATTTACACCCAACGGGTTTCTGTCCAGTAGGACGGGGTACCAGAGTCCAGGTGTTGTTAGCCCAAAGAGCCGCCATTTCTTCCTCCATGGCAGCGCGCCACCCAGGATGTTGTAGAGCCTCCTGCACAGAGGTAGGAATAGCAATTGTGGACAAGGAGGTAGCAAGTGTCCGGAGTTGGGGAGAGAGACGATGTAGTGAAACATAGTTCGCCATCGGATGAGCGGTTGATTCTGTTACCAGATCAGTCAGACGCGGAGTACCCGAGGTTGAGGCCGACTGCGTAGGGGCAACGGGAGGGCGAGTGGACGAGAGTAGACATGGATGAGAGGTGGTTTGGAGGGGGCAGGAGCAGAACTCGGGGAAGGAGTAGCCGGTGTGTGAACGGGAATGATAGGTCGGAGGACAGGCAGGGGGGTAGGTATTGGCGTAGGTGTGGATATTGGAGCAGAGAAGAATGGCTGATCCTCCCGGAAGGTAACATCCGGCGACACAGAGAGTTTTCGAGTAGTAGGAGAATAACAGACGTAGCCCTTCTGTGTACGTGAGTAGCCAACGAAAATTTGCTTGGCCGCCCTGGGATCCAGCTTGTCCGTAGACGGTCCCAGGATATGAACGTAGCACGTACATCTGAAGATTCGAGGTGTGAGGGGAAAGGCCGGAGTAGAGGGAAAGAGGAGGCTGAAAGGAGTGGCATTGTTGAGGACAGAGGAGGGAAGACGGTTAAGCAGAAAGCAGGCTGTGGAGACCGCAAAGTTCCAATAGGTTTTGGGAACGTTCATGTGAAGCATGAGGGAGCGGGCAACATCAAGCAGGTGTCGGTTCTTCCGTTCAGCCACCCCATTCTGCTGTGGGGTGTAGGGACATGTAGTCTGGTGGATAATCCCGAATTCAGAGCATAAATTTGCAAACTCGTTGCCTGTGTATTCACGAGCATTATCGGTTCGTAGAGTTTTGATGGTGGTGGAGAATTGTGTGCGAGTTTCAAAGATAAATGCCCGAAAGACGCGATGGAGCTTCGAGCGATCGCGAAGTAAGTATAACCAAGTAACTCGTGAATAGTCATCAATAAACGTAAGAAAATATCGAAATCCAGAAATACTAGTAATTTTATAGGGTCCTCATATATCAGAATGTAATAGATCAAAAGGAGCAGAGCTCCGAGTACAATGTGCGGGAAATGAAGAACGCGATTGTTTGCCTAAAATACAAGAATCACATTTAAACGCTGGAAAAAATAAATCGGGAAGTGCCTTCTGGAGAACTGGGAGGGGAGCATGTCCAAGACGCTGATGCCACTCAGCAGAGGAGACCGATGAGAGGATAGTGGGAGAGTCGTCGAGAAGGTAGAGCCCGTTACGCAGTCGCCCCTTACCAATGGTAGTCCGCGTCCGCCGATCCTGTATCAGAAAAGAAGAGGATGTAAATGTCAGGGAGCAATCCAGGTCCGAAGTAAGACGGCTAACAGAAAGTAAATTGAACGGGGAGTCCGGAACATGAAGAGCCGAGCGGAGAGAGATGGAGGGGCTAAGAGTGAGGTCAGTCGAGCCAGAGACTGGAACCGTCGCCCCATTGGCCACGGTGATACACTTTGGGTGAGGGGCATCCAAATACTTTGATGGCTGTAGCGAGGTGATATGATGAGTAGCACCAGAGTCCACTATCCAGCGTGGACTCGTTGAGAGACAGGTTATACCTGTATTGGAGGCTGAGGCGACTGAGGCAGGTGGGGACATCATCCCTTGAAGCTGTTGGAACTGTAGGCGGAGATCGTCAATATCTGCGCGGGAGACCGAGGGGCTGTCATCAGCAACAGCAGCGGCAGTCGGACGAGGAGGATTCCCAGGCTTCCGATAGCAGGTTGTCTCAAAGTGGCCATCTCGCCCACAGAAGGAACATTTTGGTCGAGACCGGCCACCGCGTCCCCTTCCCCGAGAAGCAATACGTCCACCACGAGCGAAAGGAGGCACAGGGAGTAAGGGGGCGGGAGTTTGCTGAAGAAGGGCCGGTGAAGGAAGAGTGGTAGCCGCCATAGGTGCCGAGGTTTTGAGGAGCATGGAGCAGACATCTGAGAGGGAAGGAGTGATGGCCGAGGCCAGAACCTGATTGCGGATGCTTTGCAAGTGTGGTGGAACACGAGCCATGATCATAGCGATGATGACGGCTTCCTTCTGAGCTCGTTGAGCCGCGTGGTCATTGGTGGACGGTTGATGCTGGATCCATGCCTCGGCCAGAGTCTTGGTGCGAGCAACGAAGGAGATCATGTTAGCAGCCCCAGCCGCATCTAAAGCCTGGAGATCTGTGATGATGTCGTAGAGATGTTGAAGGCTGTCCTTGCCTGAGTATAGAGAGTGGAGTTCATCCCACATTGCTTTAGCAGTCTCGTGATACATCACCATCTGGTATGACTCTCCATCCATCGAGTTGAGGAGCCAAGTCTGAACTCGGCCGTCATTACGGAGCCAGGTCTCCGTGGCAGGGACAGGAGGCCCTTGGGTGAGATGACCCAGAAGTCCCTTGGACTGAAGAACTCGTCGGACTGAGTGAACCCATTGTATGAAGTTCCCTTTGCCGGAGAGGGAGATTGTGGTGATTCGCAGCTCGTCACGAAGTTCGGGAGGCTGACCCAGGTTGTCAGGCTGAGGCGGAGCAGGCACCGTGGTGGAGTCAACTGAGGATCCCATTAAAGATAGAAATGGGAGGTGCGGGCTGCTGGGAGGAGACCGGCAAACAGGGAGCAGCGAGTAGGAGACCGGGCCGCTGGAGAGCTCGGCTTGAGAGACAGACCGCAATCAGGGAGACCGCACGGTCTGTTGAGAAAAGGCCGGTAGCGAGCTGAGGAGCAGGAGGAGACCGGCACACTTCAGGATCTGCAGGCCGCTGAGGAGCAGGAGGAGCCTGGCAGTACGAGACCGCGGGGAAGAAGCTAGCGGCAAGCTGAGGTCAGGCGGACAGACCGCGCGAGCAGCAGGCAAACAGACCGCTGAGTGGCGCACGGCTAGAGGCAAGACTGCGCGAGATCAGGCGAATCAGACCGCGCGAGCAGTAGAGGAGGCCGCGCGCGGCGAGCAGCGGAGAAGACTGCGCGAGCAGGCATAGGAGATCGCTGCAGTTGAGGATACCAAGCTCGGCAGGGGAGATCGCTGCAGAGGAGAGCTCACACGAGATCGCTGGAGGAGGAGCAGACCGTCGAGAGGAGCTGATGGGAGGAGGCCGCACGAGCTCGATAGACCACAAGCTCAGCAGAGGAGATCGGCAAAGGAGATCGCTTCCCGCAGACCGCGCGAGCAGGAGGAGTGCGCGGCGAGAAGATGACAGCGAGCGGGGCCCACCTGGCAGACGGTAAAGGGCTATAAAAGAGCCAAGAAGAGGAGGAGAAGAGGAGGCCACGGGAGAGAGATGAGCAAGCGGTTAAAACTTGGGAGATCGCAGAGGGGGGGTTGCGGTTTAGAGGGGCAGGCGAGCCAGCAGGTCGCAGACCGTGGGATTGAGACCGCAAGTTTGGATCGTACCCTCTAATACCATGTAGAATTGAGCGAAAACTTGAGCGTATATTTCTTGTATCTAAATACAAAGAGGAATACATATATATAGGAGAGAGGAGAGAAATATTCCTATACAAGATGTGGGACTAAAGAAAGGAAGAATACATGGGCCCAGATATGGGCCCTCTAAATGGGCTATTCCAACAATAAGAAACAGATTTCTCTCTGTTCCTAGGACAGGAAAAGCTTTTCAAAGACGGTTTCTTGTCTATATTATATGTCTGCTTGAAATTTAAATTTTTAAGAGAATCCCTTTGATGTACCTACAGCAAGATCCACCCCATGGAATTTAAAATGAAACTTGAACAATGAGAAACCAAAATTTACACATTCAATACGTTAAGATCGCAATTTTGGGTAGTTTAATATGGCAACCTAAAGTTCATTATTAAATTTTTTTAAGTAGGCTTGCATCATAACAACACTCAAGCCTTTATCCCACTATAGTAGGGTCGGCTATATGAACCCTTTGTCGCCATTGTGCCCTATCCTTAGTCATAATCTCACTAATGCCTAAGTACATCATGTCTTTCCTTATAGTTTCATTCCAAGTCTTTATTGGTCTACCCCTCCCTCATTTAACATGCCTAGTGACTAGACTCTCACAACGCCAAACAGGTGCCTCTAATGATCTCCTTTGTACGTGTCCAAACCATCTTAGTCGAGCTTCTTGCATCTTCTCTGCAATTGGTGCTACTCCTGTCTTATCCCTGATACATTCATTCCTAATTTTATCCAGTCTCGTGTGTCCACGCATCCACCTAAGCATTCTCATCTCCGCAACTCCCATTTTTGCTCATGTACACAATTCACTGCCCAACACTCAGAACCATAGAGCATCGCAGACTTGCATCATAATTTTAAAAAATAGATTTTGAACCCAGTTGCATTTTTCGACTTTTCAAGATAGATTGGGTGAATATGACAAATTTTTTTTATGCGCAACTTGTATACCATGAAGTAAGAGTTTTTACTCATTTGCAGTTTTATTTTACATCATGTAGTCAAAACAGGCCCTAGCATCACAGATGCAGCAATGTCTAGGCTTGCTCAAGGAACAAAGGTCTTTGCAGAAGGGGGTAATGAGAGAGTTTTTCAGCAGAACTTTGGTATTTATACTGGGGAAAAACTTCGAAAAACCTTCGCGTGCTATCTTTCAACGTCTACTGGCCCTGTAATAGGGACGCTATACCTCTCTTCGCTAAGGCTGGCATTCTATAGCGACAAAGTTCTTTGCCGCTACACACCCTCTGGTCAACAGGAGTTGTTACATTACAAGGTACAGCTTCTGAATTCTTTTTCCAATGCATTACATATATGTTTACAAAGGTTAGTGGCTAGAATTTCATAGCCTATTCAAAAATTGAATCTTTTTTACAAGGAGATTGTGATTCATCAACAACTAAAATAAGAATATAGGGTTGACAATACTGAAAACTTCTAAGTAGTATATCACTCATGGAGATGCAAAGTTGTTATTTTAGCCTCTAGTTTGTCAGATAGAGACCAAGCTCCCTCCAACTCAAGTTCAACTTATTGCTCGCAATAGCATACGAGTTGTCACGTAAATAAATATTATCGTCCCATGATTTTTGTACATGGGGATACAGTCTTTGTAGGAGTTGTTGGGGAGCACGAAACCGCCTCAAAATCGACGCATACTCCAAATCGACAAACAAGGTCATTCCCCCTCATCTCGACGCTTAAGTGCCGCCTCCTACATCTCGACCCACAGGCGTCTCCTTCTCGACGTGCGTCGATCCCCCTTCCCCCCTTTTTTTCTTCCTGAAGTCGACACTTCAACTAGGTCGAGGCCGCTCTCTCAGCACACTCGACAAATCGCAGCCTCCGCTCATATTTATAACCTTTTTTTTCCTTCTCTATCCAGTTAGTAAGATTAATCCTCATGAAGCTGACCTAGGTTCTGCAAGAGGCGGTAGCCGTTATTTTTTGTTGGCTCTCTCCTTGAACCCGCAAGTGTCCCAGCCTTGCTCCTTGTTCTGCCATTGCAAGAAAGGAAGCCACAGAAGTCGTCGTAATCTTTTTGAAGCCGGAAGAACTCCTCCCTTGTTTTGTGTATGTCACAAAGTGAAGTTGTAGCGAATCTTTATTCCGCATTTCAAAGCATTTCATGTGCTTTTTTGATGTTCTCTCCGATTTTGTTTGTGGATCCCAAGTATGGATTGCTTGCCTAGTATCAGTCAGAGTTACAAAGTTTTTAGTGGTGTTTGCTAAGTTCCTTTGGGTGGGTGGGGGAGAACGGTATACCGAAATTGAGGTGGAGGAGGCTTTGTTAGAGAATTTGGGATCGAGATGCTCACACATTCAAACTACAAGAAACGAAAATCTTGTATGGAGAGTTATCTGTTGGGAGAAGACTTGTGAGAGGTTGTTGTCAGAGATGCATAGGAAGAGATGATTGCGACCGGGAACAACGGTCCGACGATTAAGACACGCTCAAACCAGCAATATCTCCGGGCTGGACATTTCAGAGGTCACTAGCATAAACACTGATGAGCTGCATGTTCAATTTCACCTACTTGATCCCGTTGACAAAGTTAATTTTTGTTTACGATATTACTACGGGCACGGGCCCCACGTCGTCCCCAGGTGGCGGCATACCGTTGAGCATGGGGAGACACCGCGAAATCACAAACAAGCATGTGAAAACCATTCAAGTATTTTGGGTTTGTTAGGTCCAGCTTGTAACGCCCCGGTCTACTGTGAGTGCACTACAGGTCTGCAGACCAGTGACCCCAACCCATCTCCACGGATCTGATCGGCCACAACCGCTAATTCTAGTGGCGGGTTGTTGGGGCCGGGATTTGAACCACAGTCATCATGGATAAGGGAGCTCAGTTGGTGATGAGGACCAGTTTAGAGCTCCCTTATCCAGGAGGTCTGGGGTTCAAATCCCGGCCTCAACAACCCGCCACTGGAATTAGCGGCTGCGGCCGATCAGATCCGTGGAGATGAGTTGAGGTCACTGGTCTGCAGACCTGTAGCGCACCCACAGTAAAAGCTTCTCCATTTCTCTGGCAAGCGTATAATAACAAACGGTTAACGCAGAAAGCAAATATAACATTCTTCGAAACTATAGTGTCCAAATTTAGCCGTTGAGGTTTGTTCCCTGAGAGTTGAAAATCTTCCTCTGACCTGCAGGTGGCTGTGCCGTTAAACCGGCTCAAGGCGGTCAATCCCTCTTACAACTCCTCGGCGAAATACATTCAGATTGTCGCCTCCGACAACCACGAGTTTTGGTTCATGGGTTTCGTATCTTTTGATAACGCCCTCAAGAATCTCAAGCATGCCGCACAGCCCTCGGATATGAGGCAGAATCATTAACAACAGCAGCTTTATGCACCCCCTCATTAATAAATGTTGTAATAAGTTTACAAACTCATAGATAATCATATTCATCTATATGGCTTCGGGGTGCCCTCCGTATCTCGCCGTTCCGATCGGCGGAGAATCTCGTGCTCATAACCCGTAGACGCTGGGCCGCAGGACGACATGCTGCGGAAAACATGGACAGAGAAATTATGCCAGCAGAAGAAAAATGTTTTATAGATGGTTGGCCTGATTAATGTTACCTTGATCTGCGTTCTGTTGTAGGTGTAGGTGATGTGGACGAGGTCGTCCGCAGTCTGGATCACGGCGGGGTACGAGAATTCCATCCCTTCGGTTTCCTCGAGGGTGACCGCGTCTTTCCACGTGTCGCCGTCGTCCTCGGAGCACGCTACTTTCAGCACCGATCTAGACACGGTGTTGTACGCCAGCAGCAGGCGCCCGTCTCTCAGTTTCGCCCCGTCTATGCCTGAGATTGTTTAGCACAGTTGCAGCGTTTGAGCGGTGGATGTGTGAATTGTGGTGGCAAGCGAGCCAATGATGCTTTGTATGTGTTTACTCTCATCGCCGCTGCTCTCCCAAATAGAGCCTCAGCCCCTATTCAGGGAGAGCGGCGGCGGATGCCAACCATGCTATAAGAAAACACAGACAACATCAGGGTAAATGTCGCAAATATTGTTTCCTCGAAAAGGCCTTCGGGCCAAAACACCACCACAATCATTCAGGAGCAGTCAAGCTTTAAAGATCGTGAATGTCCCAGCCCCATGAAGCGAAATTTGGGCAAAATAAAAACTGCCACGAAATTAACAAACACAAATAAGCCCCCCCTACCACTTGTTTACTATACGGTTTCGCACCGCCTTAAACATGTGTGTGTTATCTAGATGGTGCCGCTCGTGCGAATGGAGTGGTGTTGCCACGAACCTGAATTAGGGTTAGGAAGTTGGGTGGGCTCTGGCGAGCTCCAGTTAAGGCCGCCGTCGTCCGATTCTGACATATAAACTCGGTTAATTCCCTCGAAGGATCTCATAAGTGCCCTTAAAGTGCCCCTTGTGGTCTTGTATGGAACCGGCTGAATCAGGCTCAAACTCTCATTCTGAATATGTATAGGGCCATACTTCTTCCAGGAATGGCCGCCGTCATCTGTAATCTTCACCGGAGGAGAAGAAGAAGAGAAGATTTTGAAGAAAAAAATTAAATAATTTTATTATTGAAATAATTACCCGTACCTCTCCTGTAAGTTAGCATAATTATTGAGAGCACCCTGTGAAATATTTTGAAGTCGGAAGAACACGTCAACCAACAGGAGAATAAGGACACCAAAGATGAACACAAGCTTTCACAATACTAATTTTGGTAGCTAGTTACAACTGAACACGGCTGAATACAAGTTGCATCCAACTTGAATCACAACAGCCAATCGAAGGTAAGAACTTGGTCACGGACAAGGTCCGCTTCTCCTCCGGAGCACACCGCGCAGGTGATACTCGCTCCAATACTCGCTCCTCGCTACAGAAGCTCGCTCCTCGCTACCGCCGGCGGTATCGCTAGCGCCAGGCGTTAGCTCTGCTACTCGCAAGCTCGCTGCTCGCACTCCAAGCTTCTCGCGTGCTCGCCACGCGCCGCTTCCTCCAATACTCGCTAGCGCGAGCACTATCACTGGCGCCGGGCGCTATCTCCCGAGTAGGTACTCGCACTCCCAGCTACTCGCAAGCTCGCTGCTCGCCTCTTCGCCCCTTGTCACTACCGCGCGCGCTAGCACTAGCGCCGGCGGTATCTCCACTACTCGCTACTCGCTCAAGGGAGCTGGCCGAACTTACTCCAAGTTCGATGCTCGCCTGCCGAACTTACTCCAAGTCCGATGCTCGTCTGGTGGCGGTCTGATATCTCTAACTCGCTCAAAGTTGATGATACTCGCCAGATCCAGAATCGATGGTGTTTAGAGGGGGGTACCCCTTATTTATAGGCAAAACAAGGGGGGGTGGCGAGTATGAGCTGACGTTGACGCTAGCTCACTTCAATTCTAACACACCCCTCTTATTTTCGAAATTACAAAAACCTCCCCTGAACTTTTCATTTCATAACATCATGAACAAAAATTCAGGATTTTTTTGTAATGAAATTGTACACCGATGGGGTTTTTTGTAATGAAATTAAAACTTCAAGGGAAGTTTTTGTAATTATGCTAACTTATAGGGGAGTTTTTTGTAATTTCAAAAATAAGAGGGGTGCTCTCAGTAATTTAGCAAAGTTAGAGGGGAGGTCCCGGTAAATGACCCTTTTATTATTTACATAATATGAATTATCGGGATCGCCCCTTGGAGTTTGCATAATTACAGGTTGCACTCCTCTATCTTTCAAAATTGCATTTACCTTCCCTCTAAGTTTTCCCAATTTACAAAAATGCCCCTTCCGTTAGAAATACGAGTTGGAAAATGATAAAACCAGCTAAATTATTTTATGATATTTTAATTTTATCCTTCTCTAATGATTATTCATTAGAAAGGGTAAAAAAAAATGTAATGCATCCTTTTCAATGAAAAGTTATTACACAGGATAAAATTGGAATATCATAAAATAATTTGGCATATTTTATCACTTTCCGTCTATATTTTTAAAGTAAAATGTTGAATATCATAAAATAATTTGACTGATTATATCATTTCATTCATATTTCTAACAGAATGGACATTTTTGTAAACTGGGAAAACTTAGAGAGAAATGTAATTTCGAAAGATAAAGGGGGTGCAATCTGTAATTATGCAAACTCCTATATATATGAATTAATGTGTGCTTCTTATAGATGTTGTCAAGAGATCAGACCTCCATCCAGGCTCCCCAGGAGTTCCAGCTCTCCACAGAGGATCCGCAGAGAAGGCGGCCGTCGTCCAGCAAGAGGGGCTGTTGAATGAGGGCGAAAAGTCTGAATGAGTCGAGTTTTTTCACCATAACAAATAATTTCTATAAACAACAACAACACTCAAGCCATTATCCCACTATAGTGGGGTCGGCTATGCAGCGAAAAAAATACATAAGAAATATATTCAAAGTTTATAATTTGATGATTAATTTTAAGAGAAAAGTAGAAAATTAAAGAAAATTTCATAGGGTTAGTTGACAAAAATTGTGATTATATTTTTTAGATTGCATTGCAATTATGGTAATCTTAAGAGGTGAGTGGAAAATGATCAAATGATCCTTTCTTAAAAAGTTTAATGAAGTAAGTTTAATGAAGTTTAATCATAAATTAAGAAATATGATAAATTATATCTATAGTAAGTTTAATGAAGTCTTTACTTTCTTAAAAAGTAGCATTTGATGATATTAGGGGTGTTCACGAACTTAATAGCTTGAATATTTTAATTCGGATTCAGATTCGTCCCAAAATTCTGAATTCAAATTTGGATTTTGGTTTAGATCGAATTTGAATTCGCTTCAAATGATGGACTAAAAGGACTTTGATCGGACGGACATGATCATATTTGTATTTAATATAGATATTCCTACTATTCGTGAATTTTAATAATGTAGATAATATTATTCGGATTTGAATAATACTTGAATCCGAATTTGAATTTAAATTCTAGAAATATGAATCTTAATCGAATCTTTACGAATCGATTCCCGAATTATTCACGAACTATTTGATTTGCACACAGACATGATCATTACATTACCTAGAGTTTTACAATTTTTAATATTTTATAGTTTTTTGAATGTTTTAGCAAAGTTTGATTAAAATATAGCTTTAAATCATTTATCTATCAAATTTATTGAAGTCTTAAACAAAATTGATAAAATAAAGGGTAGACAAGAGGTAAGAGATGAATTAATTCGAAAAAATGTATGAAAAATTTAGCGGTTAATTGAAAAATATTAGATGAGAGTGATGCGACCTTGTTCTTGGACGGACCAAGGATTCCGGGAGGAAGCTGTTCTCTTTCCGACCAACTCATCCCGCCGTCGACCGACCGCTTCATTCCTCCGCTCCATCTGCGCAGCACTGCAAGCGGTGAGAAATTACAGCAAAAGAGAACCTAGAAATAGAGAACTGGAGGAGAATTAATGGAGAATTTCCGAACTTCTGCACTTCTTCGCCGATCTTGTAGAACAGTAGGACTTCGAGCGAGGGAAGCTGGAACAGCACCGGATTCCACAGCGGAATCCCCGGTTGTTCGTCTGCGATCGTCGGAGAGCTCCACCGCCCGTTCTGCGCAGATTGCGGAATCCAATTTGGGGATTAATCGAGGAAGAAGACTGGTTATAAAGCCTCGATGATGATGAAGAGGAGGAGGAAATCACGCACGGTGAAATTCTGCAGCCAGATCTTGACATCGGGAGCGCCTTCGGCGCTTCCCCCAAAGTAAGCCACCAGCAGATTGTCCGTTCCGATCTAAACATCCATGGACCGATTTTCTTCAGATCGGTATACAGATGATTCAGGGGTTAGAGTGAACGACTCACCTCGACGATTGTGGAAGCATGGCAGCTGTTGAAAGGGGCTGTTACCGCCTGAAATGTGAACTCCTCTTTCACCACCTGCCATTCCCCGCCACCGCCGGCGACAATTGCAGCATCGGTCTGACGGCGGCTTGCCATGGTCCTGCGGCGTTCTCTCCATTGAGATCGGATCGAGATTCGAAACCTAGAACGGTAGATGCGATGAGTTACCTGTGACCGCGGTGGAAGCGTAGATGGCCGGAGAGGAAGAGGGTGGGGAGGACGGCGGACTTAGGGTTTGACATCGACGGAAAGTTCCAGATGATGAGCGAAAGAACTCCCAGGCCGAGGGACAAAACCAATGCCTTCTCCAACACTTTGGCCGCGCTGCCGGAGCTCATCTTCTTCTTCCTTCCCCCGAACGATCGGTGCCGATAGTGGACGACTTACTCGAGTATAATGATTACTGATTATTTTAACAGTAAATTATTTTATATATTTTTATATTACTAAGTGTGGGTCTAAGTACGATGTCTTCTACTTGCCAAATGGAATAAGTTGTTAAATATATATATAATAATAATAACATAACGAGAGTGACAGCGCCTCGTGTGGTGGCAATAGTATTCGGTTTGCGATATTATTTTGGCCAAAGATATAGTTAGGTATGGGGAACGTATTTCAAAGGGGTAGATTGAATGCGAAAATATACGATCATATTTGTGTAATACGGGTATATTGAAAAGTAATAATATTTTAGATTATTCATGCGCGAAAATTCGTGCCGACGGAAATATACGGCGTGATTGAGTGTCGCATGTGACGTTCTAAATTTCGTACAAAAGATTTTGTAAATTTTATTTTCCCCGATAATGACACATAAGGAAGTATGAATTTTGTTTTCGATTTTTTCGTGTTTCATTTTGTTGCGGGTCGTTCAACGCTCTCCTAGACCGGTCGAGCTGAAGCGCCTTAGCTCGGGAGTGAGTCGAACGCGCAAACAGTCAAAAGTGAGAACCAACAGTAGACAACGATGTTTTTACGTGGAAAACCCGGAAAGGGAAAAAAACCACGGGGCCTTGCCCAGTTCTGAACGATTCACTAGTCTTGTGAGTTACAGAGAGAATTGTTTTTTGAGGGTGACAAGTCACCGCTCATTACAGAGATTTTGTTAAGTCCTTCAAGTCCTCGGGAGTCGAGCGTAGTAAAGCGTGCCCGAGGACAGCCTTGAGCGGAGCGCTACGGAGCAGACTGGAGCGGAGCGCTGCTGAGCAGTTTGGAGCGGAGCGCTGCTGAGCACCCTGGAGCGGAGCGCTGCGGAGCACCCTGGAGCGGAGCGCGCGGAGCAGTTTGGAGCGGAGCACTGCTGAGCAGTTTGGAGCGGAGCGCTGCGGAGCCGTCTGGAGAGGAGCGTTGCGGAGCAGCCTGGAGCGGAGCGCTGCGGAGCAGCCTGGAGCGGAGCGCTGCGGAGCAGCCTGGAGCGGAATGCTGCGCAGCAGCCTGGAGCGGAGCGCTGCGGAGCAGCCTGGAGCGGAGTGCTGCGCAGCAGCCTGGAGCGGAGCACTGCGGAGCAGCCTGGAGCGGAGCACTGCGGAGCAGCCTGGTTCCAAGCCACCGAGATCCTTCCAAGTTCTTGAAGTAAAGCTGGAGTGTTGAGGGAGATCTTTGAGGGTAGCTCGAAGGTTGATGAAGATCTTCCAAGAATCCTCGCCGGAAAACTCAAGAGCTCCTTTTTCTCCCAGTGCAAAAAGTCCCTTCAAATGGAGGCCTGACCCCCCCCCCCCCCCCCTATAGTTTTTGAGGAGAGCGTTCTGGTAAATGCGCCATGCCGATTTCTGGACGAACGAATGAGAATGCTTGATTCGGGGCACACAGATAGCCAATTTAGAATTTATGACGAGCTTGCCCCCCGGTCACGCTGGGCAGCCTGGGCAGCCTCCCAGGTGGTGGTGGTGGCCGGCGATGGATGATTGTTGAAACCGACTACTCGGTCTCCGTGGAGTTTGGGGTCCCAAAAAAGGGGTGGTCTCACACCTACTTCTCTCGAGCCAACTCTCTAGGCAAGAGCACTTGGACTTGGAAACGGACCATAGGCTACAGCGAGGAGGTCCCACCTCACACCCGGAAGACCTGAGAGATCTTCCCCTCCCTAGCCAATGCTGAACCAGAAGAACCAAAGGAGAGCTCTAAGGGGAGAAGAACATCCGAAATTTGGAAATCTAGAACCTCTTTCCTTTGGTGCCCCTTAGGGTATATTTATAGGTTTTCCAAGTTGGGCTGCAAATAGCCAAAAACTGATCTGCCAGATTACCAAAATACCCTCGGATCTGGACTGCGAAAAGCCAAAACTGGACTGCAAATAGCCAAATCCCGCTGTTCTGAGATACTAAACGCAGATCAACCCCCCCCCCCCCCTTCCTGAACTGGGCGAGAGAGGTTACCTCGCGGAGCTCGGCGAGCCTCCTTGCTGGGGTGGGGCGAGACCAAGGATCTTCCCCCTTACCAGGGTAGAGGGCGAGAGAGGGGGTCGCCCCCACTCCTCCACTCGCCCCTGGCTGGGCGCGGGCGAGAGGGGGGGCACCCGCCCCTCCCCTCTCGCCCCTAGCTGGGCGAGGGCGAGAGGGGGGGGGGGGGCACCCGCCCCTCCCCTCTCGCCCCTAGCTGGGCGCGGGCGAGAGGGGGGGCACCCGCCCCTCCCCTCTCGCCCCTACCTGGGCGCGGGCGAGAGGGGGGCACCCGCCCCTCCCCTCTCGCCCCTACCTGGGCGCGGGCGAGAGGGGGGGGCACCCGCCCCTCCCCTCTCGCCCTTAGCTGGGTGCGGGCGAGAGGGGGGGCACCCTTCCCTCCCCTCTCGCCCTTAGCTGGGTGCGGGCGAGAGGGGGGGCACCCGCCCCTCCCCTCTCGCCCCTAGCTGGGTGAGGGCGAGAGGGGGGCACCCGCCCCTCCCCCTCTCGCCTCTTACTCTTCTTCTGGTGAGAGCTACGGGGGTTCGTCGGGCGATACCCAAAGGTCTTAAGACCCCTTGGGTCTAGTCGACACGTCTCGGCGGCCCTCCACGCTGGGCCTCACTCGATGGATATGGGGGTTGTACACAATCCCCGCTCTTTGCGAGGTTGGCACAACCTCGGAAAGAAAAGTCCAAGCCCAAATATCCATCGAGGGGGGGGGGGGGGGCTGAACCTCGCTCTCGAGGATCATTCGTGAGAGGACCCAGCGCAACCAACTACACCAAAAGCCCGGACTGTTGGTGAAGGCGCAACTTAATCTTTATATCAACGGAAAGGCGGTACGGGTCAAGTGAAGGAACGCTGGACCCAACAATCCCCCCCCCCCCCAGCGTCCAGCACGACCCGCAATTCAGAGGTGCTCCACATGGCCCGCAGGCTCAGAGGTGGCTTGACACATGGCTGCGGCCGCCTGACCCACCGGGACCCACACAGGTAGAGAGAATTTTGGGAATTATCAGCGCCCCCCCGGTCTCGAACCCGTAACCTCCTCTGATACCAACTGAGAGGACCCAGCGCAACCAACTACACCAAAAGCCCGGACTGTTGGTGAAGGCGCAACTTAATCTTTATATCAACGGAAAGGCGCTACGGGTCAAGTGAAGGAACGCTGGACCCAACAATTCGACTCACCCAGCTAGTGAGAGCCTGGAGTGAGGAGGACGTCTCGGCGTTGAACTTGCCCATCCGAGGATCATTCAACCCACCCAGCTAGTGAGAGCCTGGAGTGAGGAGGACATCTCGGCGTTGAACTTACCCATCCGAGGATCATTCGACCCACCCAGCTAGTGAGAGCCTGAAGTGAGGAGGACATCTCGATGGCAAGCTCTTCCTTCCGAGGATCATTCGACCCACCCAGCTAGTGAGAGCCTGGAGTGAGGAGGACATCTCGGCGTTGAACGTACCCATCCGAGGATCATTCGACCCACCCAGCCAGTGAGAGCCTGGAGTGAGGAGGACATCTCGATGGCAAGCTCTTCCTTCCGAGGATCATTCGACCCACCCAGCTAGTGAGAGCCTGGAGTGAGGAGGACATCTCGGCGTTGAACATACCCATCCGAGGATCATTCGACCCACCCAGCCAGTGAGAGCCTGGAGTGAGGAGGACATCTCGATGGCAAGCTCTTCCTTCCGAGGATCATTCGACCCACCCAGCTAGTGAGAGCCTGGAGTGAGGAGGACATCTCGGCGTTGAACTTACCCATCCGAGGATCATTCGACCCACCCAGCCAGTGAGAGCCTGGAGTGAGGAGGACATCTCGATGGCAAGCTCTTCCTTCCGAGGATCATTCGACCCACCCAGCTAGTGAGAGCCTGGAGTGAGAAGGACATCTCGGCGTTGAACTTACCCATCCGAGGATCATTCGACCCACCCAGCCAGTGAGAGCCTGGAGTGAGGAGGACATCTCGATGGCAAGCTCTTCCTTCCGAGGATCATTCGACCCACCCAGCTAGTGAGAGCCTGGAGTGAGGAGGACATCTCGGCGTTGAACTTACCCATCCGAGGATCATTCGACCCACCCAGCTAGTGAGAGCCTGAAGTGAGGAGGACATCTCGATGGCAAGCTCTTCCTTCCGAGGATCATTCGACCCACCCAGCTAGTGAGAGCCTGGAGTGAGGAGGACATCTCGGCGTTGAACTTACCCATCCGAGGATCATTCGACCCACCCAGCCAGTGAGAGCCTGGAGTGAGGAGGACATCTCGATGGCAAGCTCTTCCTTCCGAGGATCATTCGACCCACCCAGCTAGTGAGAGCCTGGAGTGAGGAGGACATCTCGGCGTTGAACTTACCCATCCGAGGATCGTTCGACCCACCCAGCCAGTGAGAGCCTGGAGTGAGGAGGACATCTCGATGGCAAGCTCTTCCTTCCGAGGATCATTCGACCCACCCAGCTAGTGAGAGCCTGGAGTGAGGAGGACATCTCGGCGGCAACCCTTCCTTCCGAGGATCATTCGACCCACCCAGCTAGTGAGAGCTTGGAGTGAGGAGGACATCTCGGCGTTGAACTTACTTCTCATATAAGCAAAATAACTTCATCTATCTAATGAGGGGATTTCCCTTGTCAAAACCTCATGACCCAACCAGCGAGGGGTAGAATTTGATACAAAGGAAAGCGACAAAAAACAAAAAACAAAAATAAACACAACATACCCCCCCCCCCTCCCCCCATGGCTCTCGCTTCTCAGGCTGCTTGCGCGAGATGATCATTCCTCTGCTTCTCCTGCCACTCCCATCCTGCTCATGCTCTCCATGATCTTCTCCATCTCCTCCGCCCCTGCTTGCCAAGAGATGTTGTTGACGGTTGTGACGTAGCAGTGCCTCGCCATCCTGGGGTCTCCGCGGATCCTGACTTGGATTCCTCCAGTGTTGAACTTGAGGCACTGGTGGAAGGATGAAGGTACGCATCGGAAGGCGCTGATGAGGGGTCTTCCGAAGATGGCATTATAACTGCTAGGAGCGTCAACTATGACGAACCGACAGTTCCTTGAGCCTCCCCCCATCGTCACTTGGAGTCCAACTCCACCCTCTACCTCTTTCCTTTCTCCGGAGAATCCGAACAAGGGCCCATCTGAGGCCAGCACCCTCCTTGCCTCCACCTTCAACTCATCAAATGCTTTCTTGAAAATGACGTTGACAGAGCTCCCGTTGTCAACGAGGATCCCAGAGACAGTGTAACCTTCGATGGCTGTCTGAATGACTAGCGCATCACAGAATGGATCCTCGTGATCTGGCATGTCCCTGCTTGAGAAAGTGATTTTCTCCTCGGGAGGTGGGTCCTGTGATGTTGAAGCGACGCTGCGTCGAAATACGGCGTGGAGGCTTGCCTTGCGAGTGGCCTCGATCCCTACCCCCCCCCCCCCCCCCCCCCCCCCCCCCGTGGATCACCGCGACCCGTCCTTTGGCTCCTACGTCAGTTCGGTCCTCGCAGATGTCATCGTCCACTACTGTTCCGGGTGGAACTTCTTCAATCCGCACCGGCGGCTGCTGTTGTGTCTGACCTCTCGCCTCTCTCACCTCCAAGAATTCTGGGCAGATAGTTGTTGCATGCCCCTCTGCTTGGTGGTAGTCGCAGTACGGCACCGCCCTTCCCCCCCCCCCCCCCCCCCTTCTCCTACGGGCTGGGATGTCTCTTGCTTCGACTCCTCCTCTTCGAATCGCCATAGCTTGAGCTGGTGGGGGTAGGAGCTGCCTAGGGGCCTACCTCCAAGGAGGAGGGTTGGGCCTCCCTTGGCCTCCGTAGAAGTTTCCCCCTCCTTGGGCGAGACCCCTCCCTTGATCCTGACCCCCCTGGGGTCCTTGGTACCCTTGACCCCTCTGCTCTTCCCTCCTCCTTCCTTCCTGCTGCCTGGGGCCACCTTGCTCTCTTGGCTCGGCCTCCACCAACTTCGCCAACTTCTTTGCCAGCCCCGGGTTCGCCGCCTCGGTGGCTACCTCCTTCGCAACTTTTTCCATCAGCTCCTCAAAGGACAAGGGGGGCTTCCTATTTAGGCGCATTTTTAAGAGGCTCTCTCGTAGCCCTACGGTGAAAGCCATCTGGAGGGCATACCCTGGCACCTCCTGGATGTTCAGGATCTCCTCCTGGAATCTGTCCACGTACTGAGCCAACGTCTCCTCGTGCCTCTGCTTGATCAGGAAAATGGACTCAGCATTCTTCTTCCTCTTCTTGGATGTGGAGAAGCGTAGCTGGAAGCTTCGGCCCAAGTCCTCGAAGCTGTAAATGGAGCCAACCGGGAGCTGGTGGAACCAGTCCCTAGCTTTGTCCCTCAGGGTGGTGGCGAAGAGACGACACTTGAACGCGTCCGTCATGGGCCTGATGGAGACGGTGTCCTCGAACCACTGCAGGTGCTGGACGGGATCATCCTTCCCGGTATAAAAAGTCATGTTGGGCTCCTTGAAGCCTTCCGGGATGGGGGCCGAGATGATCAGCTCGCTAAAGGGTGACCCCCCACTCGCCGGCTTCGCGAGCTCCACTTGCGCGACTCCTGCTCCGAGCGAGACCCCACTCACCGGGCTAGGAAAAAGCACTCGCCCGGCGAGGTCCCGCTCGCCACTCTCCGTCACTGGTTCCTTGCCTGGCCGACCCCCTGGGGCAACCTCTCCTGACCCCCCCTGGGCGAGCACTCCTTGCGACCCAGAAGGCGGTGTCTGGGGGGAGGGAGCCGAGCAGTCACCTCCCCTGGTGATGCCTTGGAGCAGCTCCATGATTCCCTTGATGGCCGCCATGAACTCTCCCCTTCCTACCACCTCACTTGGGCTGTGAGACCCCTCATCGTCTCCTCCTCCGAGGTCTCCTGCCATGAGATTTGGTTCAAGAACTTCTGTGCTGACCACTCTCCACGCTCACCGCACCAAAAATGTTGAAACTGACTACTCGGTCTCCGTGGAGTTCGGGGTCCCAAAAAAGGGGTGGTCTCGCACCTACTTCTCTCGAGCCAACTCTCTAGGCAAGAGCACTTGGACTTGGAAACGGACCCTAGGCTACAGCGAGGAGGTCCCACCTCACACCCGGAAGACCTGAGAGATCTTCCCCTCCCTAGCCAATGCTGAACCAGAAGCACCAAAGGAGAGCTCTAAGGGGAGAAGAAGATCCGAAATTTGGAAATCTAGAACCTCTCTCCTTTGGTGCCCCTTAGGGTCTATTTATAAGTTTTCCAAGTTGGGCTGCAAATAGCCAAAAACTGATCTGCCAGATTACCAAAATACCCTCGGATCTGGACTGCGAAAAGCCAAAACTGGACTGCAAATAGCGAAATCCCGCTGTTCTGAGATACTAAACGCAGATCAACCCCCCCCCCTTCCTGAACTGGGCGAGAGAGGTTACCTCGCGGAGCTCGGCGAGCCTCCTTGCTGGGGTGGGGCGAGACCAAGGATCTTCCCCCTTACCAGGGTAGAGGGCGAGAGAGGGGGTCGCCCCCACTCCTCCACTCGCCCCTGGCTGGGCGCGGGCGAGAGGGGGGGCACCCGCCCCTCCCCTCTTGCCCCTAGCTGGGCGAGGGCGAGAGGGGGGGCACCCGCCCCTCCCCTCTCGCCCCTACCTGGGCGCGGGCGAGAGGGGGGGCACCCGCCCCTCCCCTCTCGCCCCTACCTGGGCGCGGGCGAGAGGGGGGGCACCCACCCCTCCCCTCTCGCCCTTAGCTGGGCGCGGGCGAGAGGGGGGGCACCCGCCCCTCCCCTCTCGCCCTTAGCTGGGTGCGGGCGAGAGGGGGGGCACCCGCCCCTCCCCTCTCGCCCCTAGCTGGGTGAGGGCGAGAGGGGTGGCACCCGCCCCCTCCCCCTCTCGCCTCTTACTCTTCTTCTGGTGAGAGCTACGGGGGGTTCGTCGGGCGATACCCAAAGGTCTTAAGACCCCTTGGGTCTAGTCGACACGTCTCGGCGGCCCTCCACGCTGGGCCTCACTCGATGGATATGGGGGTTGTACAATGATAGTGGCGCCTCTTGAGGATCATACGAGAGCATATGCGTTTCCCGTGGAGCGGGAGCGCTTCCTGCAGAGTAGGAATGAGCGGGAGCGCAAGAGCACTTCTCGCGGAGTAGGAGCGCAAGAGCACTTCTCGCAGAGTAGGAGCGAGTGGAAGCGCTCTTACGGAGCATGAGCGAGCGGAAGCGCTCTTACGGAGCAGGAGCGAGCGAAAGCGCTCTTACAGAGCATGAGCGAGCAGAAGCCCTCATACGGAGCATGAGCGAGCGGAAGCGCTCTTACGGGGCAGGAGCGAGCGGAAGCGCTCTTACGGAGCATGAGCGAGCGGAAGCGCTCTTACGGGGCAGGAGCGAGCGGAAGCGCTCTTGAGTGATTCTTAAGGAACAAGTGGAAGCGCGAAGCTGCTTAGCTGCGGGTTAAAACAAGGCATAAAATTGGGGCTGTCATGCGGGTTCGGGCGAGGCTGTGATGAGAAACATTTGGTCCGACTCGACCCGAACCCTTTTTGGGGAACCCCAACAATTGCCCCCAAGTTTTCGAAGGCCGAGATTTGTCATCGATAGTCCAAAAATTTCTACCGCTCATCGTGAGTCCGCAGGGGAGTGTTTCGTCACTGCTCGAACGGGAAAAATCATCACGGTCGCGAGAGAGGTGGGGCTTCCACTTTCTGGAAAAGGTGCGGGCGCTGCGGCGTGCGAGGAGGCGCTCGCAAGAATGAGCGTGCGGAGAGGCGCGAGCGCCGGGAGGCGTCGCTCCCTGAAGAGGGGGCGACGAGCCTGGGGCCGCACTCCAAACTGGAGCGCGGTCGCGGACGCGCTCCAATGGAGCGCGCGGCAGCTGACGCGATCCAATGGAGCGCGCGGCAGCTGACGCGATCCAATGGAGCGTGCGGCAGCGCGACGCTCCAATTGGGGTGCGCGGCAGCGCCGCGCTCTAATTGTAGCGCGCGGCAGCTTTCACGCTCCAATAGAGCGCGTAGCAGCTACCGCGCTCCCAAGGAGCGCGCGACAGTGCCGCGCTCCAATGGAGCGTGCCGCAATGCTGCGCTCAAATGGGAGTGCACGACAACGCCGAGCTCAATCAAAGTGTGCGACTGTCGCGCTCCAACTAGAGCGTCGTGTCTCTAGCTGCAGTGCCTTGCCGCACCTCTTCGCGGGTGAGCACGGTCCGTCCACCCACAAATTTTCGCGGGCTCGGAGGGTTAGACGCCATCTTACCGGTGGCTTTTGTATTTTCATCTGTAGATTTGTTGAGGGAACGTGATTCCTGTGTGGTCGTGAGGGGGCATGCCCTTAGCGGCCGGATGGCGGGGGCTTGCTCTCGATGTGGAGGGCTGGCCACCATCTTATTGGAGATTGTCGCCCTCCTATTCAGAGATTCGCTAGGAGAATGCGGGATGATGCTTGCGCGGGGAGGAGAGTGGGTAGGCGTGAGCGTAGAGAGGCGTCGTTTCGCGAATAGGGAGTGGCAAGCCTGGGGCCGCACTCCGATGTGGAGCGCAGCCGAGAACACGCTCCAATATTTCGTTTATGGCTCTTAATATTTCTTTTTATTAAGTCGGAAGGTGTATGTTTGAGCGTTATGTGGAGGGATGCTTGCCCTCTTGGCCTGGTAGTGCTAGTGGACCCGAAGTGCATCTTTATTAAATGACGCGGGAGAACAAATGTCCGTCCCAATTGACATTCGTAGGAGGACTTGGGGTTGCACTTTGGTGAAGACATTGTGCAGTCCGGGAGATAAATGCAGGCAGCGTGAGAGTGAGGTGCCCTACAACGCGGGAGCGTGATGCTCTGCAGCGTGAGAGCGAGGTGCCCTGCCACGCGGGAGCATGATGCTCTGCACCGTGTGAGTTAGGTGCCCTGCAACGCGGGAGCATGATGCTCTGCAGCGTGGGAGCGAGGTGCCCTGCAACGTGGGAGCGTGATGCTCTGCAGCGTGGGAGCGAGGTGCCCTGCAACGCGGGAGCGTGATGCTCTGCAGCGTGGGAGCGAGGTTCCCTACAATGCGGGAGCGTGATGCACTGCAACGTGGGAGCGAGGTGCCCTGCAACGCGGGAGAGTGATGCTCTGCAGCGTGGGAGGGAGGTGCCCTGCAACGTGGGAGCTTGATGCTCTGCAGCGTGGGAGCGAGGTGCCCTGCAACGCGGGAGCATGATACTCTGCAGCGTGAGAGAGAGGTGTTTTGCTTCATAGATGAGCAGAATTCCTCAGCGTTTGGAAAGCTTGTCATTCGTGGTTGACGTTTGGGTTTGTGGCCTTCACCCCAGGAGCCTTGCTTTGGGAGTTCGGAAGATAAAAAATGTCGTTGCGTTGTTGAAGAAAACAGAACTTATGTGCGCGCACAAATTTCATGATGTGACTTATTACATTAAATGAAAACATTCAAGAGCAGGAAAAGGAGATTGTAGATAATGAGGCGCATGGTTTGCGCTCTCTATCGGGGGAGAGACCTATGCCCGGGGGTTCCAGCTTATTCACGTCGAGCCAAGGCGTGGTCCTCGACTGGATTTTCGTCCCGTGGTGAGAGCTGGTCAGGGGCTGGGTTTTGCTCAAATCTTCTAAGGAGACCTTGTCGGACCAGGCGCTCGATCTCGTCCTTCAACCGGTTGCAGTCTTCGGTCCTATGGCTGTATCCGCGGTGGAAGTCACAGAACTATGACTGGTTTCCCCTATTTGGAGCAAGCAGCTCGGGACTACAAAGCTCTTCAATTCGTTATCGCGGATGGCGAGGAGCACGTTGGTTCAGGTGGTGCTTAAGGGAGTGTAGTCCTGATTCTGTCGAGTTCCCCGGTCTTGGCCGGGTTTTTTTGCGATTCTCGTTGTTTCTCCTGGGATCTGGCAGTGGCCCCTGATCCCTTTTCCTTTTCGAGCTTCCTTCGAACTGTTGGCGATGCGCTTCTATTGCTTCATCCGCTGCAATCTGAGCTTCGACCCGGTGTACGAGGTCGGGATAGCTAGGCTCCATCTCCCTCATTAGGGCTGAGTAGAAGCTGTCAGGCCGGAGGCCTCCTAGAAAGACGCCACAGAGAAGCTCAGGATCGAACCTTGGGATTTATCTCACCTCAGTAGTGAAGCGGCAGAAGAAATTTTTGAGATTTTCGCCCTCCTTCTGGCAGATTCCTGACAGGTGGCAGGGATCCCGAATAGCCCGACGGTTTGAGATGAACTGGTCGACGAAATGTTGAGATAACTCTGCAAAGTTGTCTATCTCTCCTTCCCTCAGAGAGTGGAACCAGGTGTGGGCTTGTCCTTTTAGTGTTGTCCGGAAAACTTGACACAAAAGCTGGTCCGAGGCATTATAGATCCTCATGATGGTGGCGAAATGGTTGACGTGCTCCAGCGGTTCACCTGTTCCGTCGTAAGCCTCGATGTTGGGTACAGCGTTCATTCACTTGACCCATAGCGCTTTTCCTACTTCCTTAAAGAAAAAGTAGCGTCCTTCCCATCAGTCCGGGCTTTTGGGATAGTTGGTTGCGCTTGATCCTTCAAGTGGTATCAGAGGAGGTTGCGGGTTCGTGGCCGGGGGCGCTGATTAAATCCTGAAATTTCTCTACCTGTGTGGGTCCCGGTGGGTCAGGCGGTCGCAACCATGTGAAAAGTCACCTCTGAGCCATGTGGTGCGCCACCTCTGAGCCATGTGGAGCACCTCTGAGCTTGCGGGTCGTGCTGGACGCTGGGGGGGGGGGGGGATTGTTGGGTCCAACGTTCCTTCACTTGACCCGTAGCGCCTTTCCTACTTCCTCCTTCTCATCAGTCCGGGTTTTTGGGATAGTTGGTTGGGTTTGATCCTACAAGTGGAATCAGAGGTTGTGCTGGACGCTAGGGGGGATTGTTGGGTCCAGCGTTCCTTCACTTGACCCTTAGCGCCTTTCCTACTTCCTTAAAGAAAAAGTAGCACCATTCCCATCAGCCCGGGCTTTTGGGATAGTTTGTTGCGTTTGATCCTACACTCGATGTTCGGTAGTTTAAGATCGTGAAGGATGGTGTGTGCTAGCACCTGTGGAGTCAACGGAGAGCACTGTCAAATGGGTCATCGTGCAACTACAGCCTGTCGTCTGCTGACACCATACTCCTCCTCGACCATCCTGCGCACCCCTTCACAGATGATCCTTACATTTACATATTCTCTATCTGCTTCCCTCGCTAGGGGGCCGTGCTGTCTTCCCTCTAGATGCCCCCCGGGTTGCACCGGGTGGGAAGAACTATCAATATTGGAAAATTCGTCCTCAGCATGGGCTTCCACGCGAGCGACGTTCTCAGGTCGAACATGATCGGGGATTTCTGGGGGCCGAGCAAGTTGGGCGTCAACGGGAATGGGGCGCGGGTGGCCCCGAGGTTCATCAGTAGAGCTAGCATCTCAGCCTGTCGCTTTTCTAGCGCACACATGCGTTCCTCAACAGCAGCTTCCGCCGCCACACTAACTCCCTCGAGCGGCAGCATGCCACAGGCGAGTGAGTTGTCAGGAGCGTGTTTGGCATGCATCCCCGGAGCTGTTCCGTCGGCAGCGCAGGTGCTTCTTCTAGTCATCATTGTTGGTAAAGAGTACTGCTGATGAGCACTATCTTCCAAAAATCTTCGGAGAGTTGGGAACATGGTTCCCACATACGGCGCCAAACTGTTGCGGGTTGTTCAACGCTCTCCTAGACCGGTCGAGCAGAACCGCCTTAGTTCGGGAGTGAGCCGAACGCGCAAACAGTCAAAAGTGAGAACCAACAGTAGACATCGAGGTTTTTACTTGGAAAACACAGAAAGGGAAAAACCGCGGGGCCTGACCCAGTTCTGAACGATCCACTAGTCTTGTGAGTTACAGAGAGAATTGTTTTTCGAGGGTGACAAGCCACCGCTCGTTACAGAGATTTTGTTAAGTCCTTCAAGTCCTCGGGAGCCGAGCATAGTAAAGCGTGCTCGGGGACAGCCTTGAGCGGAGTGCTGCGGCACAGCCTGGAGCGAAGCACTGCGGAGGAGCCTGGAGCAGAGCGCTGTGGAGTAGCCTGGAGCAGAGCGCTACGGAGCAGCCTGGAGCAGAGCGCTGCTGAGCAGTTTGGAGCGGAGTGCTGCTGAGTATCCTAGAGCGGAGCGCTGCTGAGCAGCCTGGAGCGGAGCGCTGCTGAGCAGTTTGGAGCGGAGCGCTGCTGAGCAGTTTGCAGCGGAGCGCTACGGAGCCGCCTGGAGCGGAGCACTGCGGACCAGCCTAGAGCGGAGCGCTGCGGAGCAGCCTGGATCCAAGCCACCGAGATCCTACCAAGTTCTTGAAGTAAAGCTGGAGTGCTTAGGGCGATCTCTGAGGGTAGCTCGAAGGTCGATGGAGATCTTCCAAGATTCCTCGCCGGAAAACTCAAGAGCTCATTCTCCCAGTGCAAAAATTCCCTTCAAATGGATGTCTGACCCCCCTTTTATAGTTTTTGAGGAGGGCGGTTTGGTAACTGTGTCATGCCAGTTTCTGGACGAGCGAATGAGAATGCTTGGTTCAGGGCACACAGATCGCCAATTTCAAAGTTATGACGAGTTTGCCCCCGGTCACGCTGGGCAGCCCGGGCAGCCTCCCTGGTGGTGGTGGTGGTGGTCGGTGGTCGGCGATCGACGTCGATGATGGGTGATAGTGGCGCCTCTTGAGGATCATACGAGAGCGGAAGCGTTTCCCGTGGAGCGGGAGCGAGCAGGAGCGAGCTGGAGCGCAAGAGCACTTCCCGCTGAGCAGGAGCGAGCGGAAGCGCTCTTACGGAGCAGGAGCGAGCAGAAGCGCTCTTACGGAGCAGGAGCGAGCGGAAGCGCTCTTACGGAGCATGAGTGAGCGAAAGCGCTCTTGCGGGGCATGAGTGAGCGAAAGCGCTCTTACGGGGTAGGAGCGAGCGAAAGCGCTCTTACGGAGCATGAGCGAGCGGAAGCGCTCTTACGAGGTAGGAGCGAGCGGAAGCGCTCTTACGGAGCATGAGCGAGCGAAAGCGCTCTTATGGGGTAGGAGCGAGCGGAAGCGCTCTTGAGCGATTCTTAAGGAACAAGTGGAAGCGCGAAGCTGCTTAGCTGCGGGATTAAGACCGGACATAAAATTGGGGTTGTCATGCGGGTCCGGACGAGGCTGTGATGAGAAACACTTGGTCTGACTCAACCCGAACCCCTTTAGAGGAACCCCAACAATTTTATTGGTCATTTATCATTTTGAGAGTGTCAATTCTTATGTGGGCTGCATTTAATAATTTTTTACATATGAAATATGAAAAGTGATATCAAATTATAGCTGCCATTAATCCGTTTGGGGGCTGCTGTTTATCACATTTCTGGCTGGAGTTCCGTGCTGGAAGCTTGGAGTTGATTAGGCTTTGGCTTGTTTTGACACGTGGCCAAGCTAATTGTTGGCTGAAATGTGCCTTGGGGGTTTTGTAGTGACACTTAACTATGTTATTGGGGTTGGATTTGGCTTCATCTTTCCGCTGGCCGCTTATCTTCTGTTCTAAATTAAGCCGTCGAGCTCTGTTCATTTCCCCCGCATCCCGTCGACTGCTATTCCCGTGCTTTCCCCCGAGCTCTACTTCTCCCTCTTAGCTGCTGCTCCTCTCCTCGTGGTAGTTACAGTTATTGTTGCCATGTGCCACTACTTTCGTTTCTCTGGTGCCGGTCTAGGGACGCTACTCCCTGCTGTTGCCGCTGATTTTTGGAGTTGTTGTTACTTCTTCTCTGCCTCCTATATTCTCCAGTGCATTTGTTAGAGTTCTTGGAAGGATTCTGCTAAATCTCTACATATCCTTGAGGGATTAGTTGTGCAACAAAATCCCTCTTCCCTCTCCCCACTATAAGAACTCGCTTCTTCCTTTTTTGGTTTCTGTTGCTGCCCATGTTCTGTTTACTAGTATGTTGGGCTATTTTAGGATGTTTCCCGCTATTCTTTTATACTATTTTGGTGCTGAACAACCATCAGTGGTGTTGTTTTAAGGTTGTTTTAGGGTTATGTGGGAGGGAACAATTGCACCTTTCGGTTTTATAGATATTGTGGACTGTTTTGTGTCACTTAGCCGCTATTATTTTTCTGTATCTTTACTGGACAGCCATATTGGAGTCTGGTTTTGAAGTTGGACAACCCTTACAAGGCTAATTTTGGACTTTTGGTGGTTACTACAACTTGGTTGTGATGTTTGAGGACTGGTTAGCCAATTTGTGAGCTGTTTTCAGAGTTTTGGACTGATTTGAGATCGTTTGATTTGTTTCCGTTATGATATTTTTGGAGTTTATTGGATTTATATTGGTTTTACAATTTTATCGGATTTTAACGTTTTTTAGTTAATCCTTTCTACTTCAACGTAACGCGTAACTTAACTAGTGATGCAACCCAAACAAAGTATGTGATATTTCAGTGATTTTCTAGGCCAAGAGATAAGAGGATGGCGTCACAGGGTCAACGTGACAATGAAGCTGAGAAGGATAACGGGAAAGCTGTTGTGAGTATTTTATTTCTTGAATTATGTTTATTCAAGTATTTTCATATTCCTGTTTTTTTTGTAATTAAAGGACATTGTCTGTGCATATGAGTTTAACTCAATGATATCTCGCTATAAGTTAATTGTGGGCGAGGGAAAATGAAAGCGATACAATTTTCGGAGGAGAATTTACATTAAAACGCTTGTTTTCAATTGCATTAAGAAAAGAATAATAAAACTCTGCATAAGGAAATGTGAAGGTTTCAAATTCTTAAGTGGATTTACACGTAGGGGTGAGCCTACGCTTTTGCCCTTAAGTGTGTGGAGTCCAATTCAAATTTGCATACTCAAGCATTTCCTATTTTATGTAACTAAAATTAAGGGGCAGATCAAGAGTTAGCATTGACAAGGAAGGGTACGAAAATTATGGTTTATTGAAATGTATGCATATCGTTATTTCCTTTTACTTGCATGTATAACTGTTTCACGAAAAACTTTTTTCACCGATTCATATTTTTATGACTAACCCATTGTGGACAATATTTTTAGGAAACATGGACTTCTCCCAGCGCACCCCGAAGGATTCCCCTCACCGAAGAAGAGAAACGAAAGCGTGCTGAAGATCTGACCAAGATATGGTTAAAGATCTTTATCGGGATTGAAGAAGCACAAGAACGTCATCGAGCCACTTGTACCGATTATTCCTGTGAATATTGTAATGAGTATGGTTAATACTCGTTTAATTTGTAAAACTTTGTGTATAAATAAATCAAATAAATAAAATATGGTGTTTATGTTCTTTGTACTGTGAATCGGTGTGTGATTCATTAAACTACGATCCTTTTATTGGAACTAAGTCCGATTCTCGAATCATTTGTGAAGCTCGGGATAAGGGCCTTCGCAACTTTGTATCAGAGGAAACGATTTTCAATATTTTGGTCGTAGACAGTACAAAGTCATAACACAAGTTAAAATTGTAACATAATTAATTCAATCCCATATAGGAACCCATACAAGTGTACTCTAGCCGACGACGTAGCGAAATTCGAGAAGAGCCCGAAGTCCATCGGAGAACAAGATCTGAGGAAAGTGATAATGGGCATCCTCACCACCCTTCTGAATTTGTATTAGCTATCGCAGAAGCATTAAAGCTAGTATTCCCAACACTAGCCACTTTAGGACCAGCAATTCTACCAGTTGACCCTCTTCCTAGGCCACACCTGATTAATCCACCTCCTGATCTTCCTCCAATTGCATCTGCACCACAACACCGTCAAGTGGACTTCGACCTAAAACAATTTATGGAGCTAAAACCACCAACCTACATAGGAGGCTTGTCTCTAAGATCCTTCGTTTGGAAACAATATTTCAAGTCATGCGCTGTCCGGAGGATCGGAAGGTCGAATTCGCTTCATTTTTATTGGAGGGCGGGACAAAGTGTTGGTGGAATAATATGACGGTTACCAAGCTATAAAATGTCATGAATTTAGTTTTCATGTTTTCATGTCTAAATTTTCATTTTACATTTTGGTATTTCTATGTTATAAACGTGTTATTTTGTTGAACTGATGTGCTGAAAATGTCATCAATATAGTTTTTTGTCTAGAAAATTTGTTTGTGTTGTTTATATTATTGGGTTGTTGCTAACAATATTGGTCTGCGGTTAACATTTTTGTTTGCACATAGTATTTTTCAAAATATATGATTTGCCGTTAATAATGGCTTGCGGATAGCCAAATTTAATTTGCCTTTAAAAATTCCCTTTTTTTATTAGGGTTGAAAGTGGTAGGGCCAATATAAAGCAAGATAAACCAAGGGCACATAAATCATTTAAATCATTTTGGAATAGGAACCTCTCTGTTTTTCACGGTCCAGATCTATTTTGGGTTAATTGTACGGATTCACTAATCTCATCCTTTTATATTTTTTTTAATCAAAAAATTATACACTATTAGATCAAGTGAGACAACATGATCTACACTATGAAATGGATCTTCATTTGAGGTCTCAAATGGAGAGAATCCCGATCCAATCATTTCTGCCCCACACATGAACCTAAAAGGTAACCGTCGGTGCTCGCCACAAGCAAACACCTTCACAAGGATTCTTTTATCGGCAGCCCAATCCGGGAGCGGCGTGAAGAGGGAACGTGCGCTCGGCGGAGGACTTTTTGTAGGTCGTCGGGAATAGATCACGTTCGTGGAAGACATCATGATTAGCTGGGCGAAGGGAGCTTCTTTGCCGCCGCCACCTCTGTACGTGACATCGACCTGGCAGATCCAAAAGCCCATGCCCTTGAGTTGTTGGGCGTCTTCCAGGTTACTAGCTATCGCCCATCCATGCAACCTATCCTCTTGTCCTTCCCTTGGAGCCTTCCGATCGGTGATCGCTAGTCCCGACCGATCGACAATCGATGGTCGCTACTCTCGGTCGGCAATCAACGACTGTCAAGCTCCAAGTTCTCTTGCACAGCTACTCCAGATCAGCACAACCATGGAGGCAGGAGCGGATCCAGAGGGGGGCCTGAGGGACACTGCCCCCCCCCCCCCCCCCCCCCCCCCCCCCCCCCAATTATTTTTCATAATTATTAGTGGATTTGGATTCCTCTCGTCGAGGCAATAAATTTTGATTACTTATATGTCAAAAACGGTGGTCAGATGAGGAAGAACAACTCCGATAAGATGAAAGTGTTCTCACGTCACGTAACTAGTTTGTTTTGGGATAAATATTGGCTATTTGCGGACCAAAGTTGGCTATTCATAGATCAAATTTGGCTATTCGCAGATCAAGTTCAGTTATGTGCACCCCCAAAATTAATTTCCAACATGTGACCCACGACCCTCCTACTCACCCCGCTAGCATTTTTGTTTAGAAATTTTTTATGCACCCCAATTTATAATTTTTTGGATCCGCCACTGCATGGAGTAATTGAATCAAATGATATATTTCTCTTGATGGAGTTGTACACCGTCGCTACCAACTGCAGCGACTCTGCCGCATGGCCCGCATCTCCCCGTTCTCGCCGAGATGAGAACATCTTGTATCAGACCAAAAATCCGACTCCGATCCTTTGACGCCGTCTCCGTTCGCCCGCCGGAGCTACGGGCTCACAGTAGTGGGCCTAGCGGCATCATCCACCTAATTAATGATTTTGTTTCCCTTATTTTGATTAAACAAAGTCATTAATTAATAACTAACTACAATTATCTGCGTAATTAACGATGATGATGTTCGAGTCGATCTCTAACATTAATTCATGATTTCTCAAATCCGGGTTGAGTTATTATGGCAACTAACGGTCTCTTAATTTGAATTTTTTGCGAAAAATAATATTGCATGGCTTTATTTTGGAAATATTTGGGGCCGAATTAATTTTCCTTTTTGGAAGACTTTGCAATTGTAGTAAATATTTAAAACATCATGAGAATTGAGAAGTACTATTAGTCGAACTTATTAATAATTTAATCGACATATTAAGATTTAGCAAGAAATGGATTTTAGTCTGTAACTTTTGGCGGGGCTGCGGGCGGCGGGGATCCGCTCCGCCAAGGAAATTGGTAGATTTTCCGTCGAGTTCCTCCGCGGGAAATTCGCCGTGCCAAACCAGACCTTAGCTTTTCTCAAGAGACTTGTAAAGGAGCGGTGTCCTCTCACAGTCTCACTCTCCTAAAGCTCTTGTACTCAGCTGCGGATACTAGAGGATTTCGTCAGAACTGGATCAGGCCTCTTGGTTTTTTCCTTTTCCGGGTTTTTCACGTAAAAGTCTTGTGGTCTGTTGTTGGTTAATCATTTTGACTATTTGCACGCTTGACTCACACTAGTGCTAAGACGGGTTGATTCCTCCGGTCCGTGAGAGCGCTAAGCAATAACACACAACAAAGCTAAACTATAGAAACTTAAATTGCAAGGCAAAAGGTTTTTGATTTCATGAAGGTGGCAAAAGTTAAAGCCGGAAATCCATATATAGCTTGAAAAAATTCCAAAAATTATTTTAGTAAAAATTCTCGAAATTCACATGATGCTCTCCAGAGCTAGAAGTGATCACTCATGACTAAGGCTTCGTTTTGGGGCGGCGTTTGAGCGCCGGTGCGGGAGCAGACGCCGCCGCAAGGCGGGAAATCAAACGGCACCCGAGGGCGCGCGGCGGCGTTTGCTCCCGCGGTTCTTCGCAAAAGCCTCACCAGTACCGCTCCGTCTCCAATTCCGGTCCCTGCCCTCCGTTCCTAGACTCTAGTTCCAGCCGCCTCCGCCGCCCAAACGGAGCCTAAACAAAGAAGTCCGCACCATCGCGACTACTTACAAATTGTCGCCGAGTTGAAGCGGGTTTCTTATATGGTTGTATTCAAGCCAACACAAGTAATTAGAATAGTCTCATTTTGCAGAAAAAAAATACTTGTGAGATTAAAATAGAGAATAATCTTTTAAATTAAAGTATTGAAATTTCAATTTATTTTTATGTACTTTATTTCATTTTTTTCTTTCTCAATCTCCTACTTCTAGTGTAAATGGCCTTTGGAGAGTGCAAAACATTTATTTTTTCCTTCCATTTCTTCTGGCAATAGTTACACATCTTGACCTATTCAAAAGTCCTATTTTTCTAGTACTACTAAGCTATTAATCAAGACTATTAATCGTGGAAAAAACTCTATAATCACAGAATTATGAGAAGATTAAACGTCTCACCATGCCTTGTTGGGAAGATGAACCCTAAAAAAATAGAGATGGAAAAACAACCCAGGGCATCAATAACATTCGTGAAAGTCCCTCCCGTGTTAGCGGCAGAATAGAGAGCCGACGAAGCCCCTCTGGCGAGGTTGCGCGCTCAGGCAAGGGGGCGGGCAATGCAACGACGAACTGTGCAGAATAGGGGAAGAGGCGCTTGTATCGGGAAAAAAATGGGGGCTGCGATTATGAAGAAATAGGGTTTCTGATTTCTATTTTTAAAATTGAAAAACATGGTCTGTGAATAACCAGTTTGGGTGTGCGTATATCAATCGCCCATAATTATAATTATACAAGATTTATTTATATGTTATCATAAATTATAATACAATTGGATTAAATATTATAATAATAATATTTATTTCAATAGTAAACATATAAACGATAATAATGATGATAAGATAGTGTTTTGAGCCAACTAATAGTTTTCTCTCATAAAAAAATATTTTGATGATAATAATATTTATTTTTCTTTTTATTTAAAAATCTATTTTTTTTTTTTTTAAAGCATGAAGAAAAAAATAATATAATAAAAACATGTATATAAATATATTTAATAATATTGTTGCGGGTCGCTCGGATGCTTTGGTATTATAGACCGGTCGAATTGAACCACCTTAGCTCGGAAGCGGACCGAGCGCGCAAACAGTCAGTTAGAGATTCGTTGAGTACACTGAGATTTTTTAACATGGAAAACCCAGAAAGGGTAAAAAACCACGCGGTCGGAGCTGTGCCGACCAAACTCCACTATCTTCCGGGGGGTTACAGTTACGTACTTAGAAGTCGAGCGCGACAGGCCGCTGCTCGTTACAATAATAGAGAGAGAGAGTTCCGATGGTGATAGGCCACCTCCAGAAAAACTAAGTATTTTTCCTTCTGAGAATATTGGAGAACAAAAGTGAAAATGCTGAGTCGCCTTCCGAGAGAACAAAAGTGAGATGCTCCGGAGAACAAAAGTGAGAATGCTGAGTCGCCTTTCGGGATGAGGGAAATCTTCAAGTCCACGAGGGAGATCTTCAAGCGCCGAAGGAGAATCCCGTGAAAATCTTCAAGGAGCTCTCCCGGGTGCAGAAGGCAAGGTCATCTTAAATGAAGGTTTTGGGCTCCTTTTATAGCTTTGACCGGGGGTAGCCCGGTAATTTCATCGTTGTAACCACCGTAACCACATGGCGGACGAATCACATTTTCCGGTTCGGAGCACACGGATCGTCATTTTTCGTAAATGACCGTCTCGCCCTCGGGTAGTTCGGGCAGTTCGGACAGCTTTGTTGAAGACGAAAAAGGCGACAAGCCGTTCCTGTAATCTGAGAAACTAGAAAGACAAAATATGAGCATGCTAGAAAGACAAAAAGTGAGCATGCTAGAAAGACAAAAAGTGAGCATGCTAGAAAGACAAAAAGTGAGCGTGCCCGAAATGTGAAAGTGCTCAGAGCGCGCTAAGAAGTGTTCTGAGCGCGTAACGAACGGGGAAGTGCTCCGAACGGAGTCCGGAGCCCGGAAAGCGGGCGGCGAGCCAGAAGAGGGGGGACTCACCCCAACCTTGCTACGGGGGAGAGTGATTCGACCGCACCTAAAGGGGGGCGCGGCGCGGCCGTACTCGAGGGGGAGCGCGACTTTGCTTGGCCGCACCCCACATGAGGTGCGGCTTGGCTCGGCCGCACCCCTCATGGGGTGCGGTTTGGCCGCACCCCCCACTATGGGGGGTGCGGCTATTCGCACCCCACTAGTGGGGTGCAGGCTAATCGCACCCAAGTAGTGGGGTTCGGTCATGGCGGCCTGGCGGGGCGCGATGTGCGTTCGTGCGTGTTTGTGTGTTGGGGGGCGGAAATGACGGCTTCAGCTTCTTCAACTCGGGCGATCATGCGTTGACTGTTGACCACACCTCCCTTTAGTGTAGTTTTTCCTAGACGCACTCCAAGGCCTCTACGGATACGTAACAAATATAAATAAAAACATATATAATTATTGTTGCAGAACGCTTAGGGCTCTTGGTAGACCGGTTCACTTGAACCGCCTTAGCTCGTGAGCAAGCTAAGCGCGCAAACAGTTAATTAGAGGTTAGTTGAGTACGCAGAGACTTTTTAACGTGGAAAACCCGGAAAGGGTAAAAAACCACGCGGTCGGAGCTGTGCCGACCAAACTTCACTATCTTCTGGAGGAGTTACAACTTGGAAGGTAGAGCTCGAGCGCGACAGACCGCTGCTCGTTACAATATTTGGAGAAAGAGAGCTTCGAGGGTGACAGGCCACCTCACGAAAAAACTAAGTCCTTTTCCCCTTAAAGACTGCTAGTCGCCTTTCTGGAATTGAGAAGGCAGGTCGCCTTTCCCTTCTGAGAACTGCTTGTCGCCTTTCGGAATCGAGAAGGCTCGTCGTCTTTCTCTTCCGAGAACCGCTTGTCGCCTTTCGGAATCGAGAAGGCTCGTCGTCTTTCTCTTCTGAGAACTGCTTGTCGCCTTTCGGAATCGAGAAGGCTCGTCGTCTTTCTCTTCTGAGAACTGCTTGTCGCCTTTCGGAATCGAGAAGGCTCGTCGTCTTTCTCTTCCGAGAACTGCTTGTCGCCTTTCGGAATCGAGAAGGCTCGTCGTCTTTCTCTTCTGAGAACTGCTTGTCGCCTTTCGGAATCGAGAAGGCTCGTCGTCTTTCTGGAAGATGAAGATCTTCAAGTCCCGAAGGAGATCTTCAAGTCCCGAAGGAGATCTTCAAGTGCCGAAGGAGAATTCCGCAAAAGTCTGCAAGAAGCTCTCCCGAGTCCAGAAGTCAAGGTCCTTTCAAATGAAGCCATGGGGCTCCTTTTATAGTTTTTGTCGGGGGCGGCCCGGTAATTTTGCCGTTGGCTGTTTCCATAAATGCTCGGTGGACGAATCATATTTTCCGGTTCGGGGCCCTCGGATCACTATTTTTCGCAAATGACCACCTTGCCCCTCGGGCAGCTTGGGCAGTTTGGGCAGTTCGGGCAGTTCTGTTGGAGGTGAAAAAGGCGACTAACTGTTCCTGAAAAGTGAGAAGCCTGAAACCCAAAATGTGAGAAGCCGGAAGGACAAAAAGTGAGAAGCCGGAAGGACAAAAAGTGAGAAGCCGGAAATCCAAAAAGTGAGAAGACTTCCCGACTGCGTTCAGAAATGTTCTGAGCGCGGGTTAGCGCTGAAGCTCCCCGAATGCGCGTCGAGCCCCGGAAAATGCCTCGGGCGGACGGCGAATCGAGGAGCCGCTCCCTAGCGAGCGGTTGAAGTTCTCCGGAGGGGAGCGGATGCCGGACCGCACCCCTAGAAGGAGGGGGCACGGTCGCGCACCCCCGAGTGGGGAGGGTGCGGACTGGCCGCACCCCAAGGGGTGCGGCTTGGCCGCACCCCCTCGGGGGGTGCGGCTTGGCCGCACCCCACAAGGGGTGCGGCCGCACCCCTTGGGGGTGCGGCTTGGCCGCACCCCCTTGGGGGGTGCGGCTTGGCCGCACCCCACAAGGGGTGCGGCTTGGCCGCACCCCACAAGGGGTGCGGCTGGGCCGCACCCCATGGGGGGTGCGGCTGGGCCGCACCCCTTGGGGGGTGCGGCTTGGCCGCACCCCCTTGGGGGGTGCGGCTTGGCCGCACCCCCTTGAGGGGTGCGGCTTGGCCGCACCCCTCAAGGGGTGTGGCCGGGCCGCACCCCCTTGGGGGGTGCGGCTCCCCCTTGGGGGGTGTAGCCGGCCCGTACCCCCTCGGGGGTGCGGTCGGCCCGTACCCCCCGTGAGGGGTGCGACTTGGCCGGCCACCCCCCTTGGGGGGTGCGAATGAGCCGGACCCCCCCAAGGTGGTGCGGTCGGGGCGTGTTCGGGCCATCTCCCTGCGGCGAGTGGTGCAGCCCACGTGCTGCCGTGCGCTTTTGCGCGCGATCACGTACATATCTGGGGCTCGTGCGTGTTTCGATCGCTACCCCCCATCTCTCTTCTGCGAGGTTTCCTTTGGGTGCATCCTGAGGCCTTCACGGGTATACAACATAAGCCCCCCAAACCTTCGGAGTCCGAGTTCCTGAGCGAGGAGTTCGAAGGTTTTGATTGTTCCGTGGCGGCTTTACCCATTGTCCACTGTGCGGCGCTTTTCTGGTAAGAGCTGATGTCGGAGGGTGCTGGTTTTCCGATGTTGTTGTGGGCTTGCTGCTCAGCTCTGATATCCGCATGAGCTGAGGGGTTTCTGCAAAATGACAGATTAGCTTGCGCGGTTCTGAGCCCGCGGCTTTTACAATAGAAAACCAGTTTGCGCAAGTCTGTGCTTGCGGCTTTTTGCACGAGTCGGGCTCGCGGCTTGGCCGGTGAATAGCGTTTGTATTCAAACCGTGGGTGAACGCAGGGGGGGCAGGCCCCGACGTCACCGGGACTCGACGGCGGAGGAGAAGGGCGAACCTTCAATCGACGGCGGTGCAAAGTCCCCGGGGCAGGGCCCCGAAGTGGCCGGTGAATAGCTGGTGTATTCAAACCGGAGGCGTTCGTAAGGGGGGCAGGCCCCTACGACGCTGGGACTCGACGGCGGAGGAGAAGGGCGGACCTTCAATCGACGGCGGTGCAAAGCCCCCGAGGCAGGGCCTCGAAGTGGCCGGTGAATAGCTGGTGTATTCAAACCGGAGGCGTTCGTAAGGGAGGCTGGCCCCTACGACGCTGGGACTTGACGGCGGAGGAGAAGGGCGAACCTTCAATCGACGGCGGTGCAAAGCCCCCGAGGCAGGGCCTCGTTGCAAAGTTTTTCTTAAGTGCGTGAAGGTGTCAAAACATATCTTTTTAATAAGAAATCATTTGGTGCACAGCTTTATGTAAGATAAGATAGGTGCACGAGTCTGAGCTTGCGGCTTTTACACAAATTATAAGATAGATTTGCACGAGTTAGGGCTCGCGGCTTGGTACAGAAGTTGAAGATAAGTTTGCACGAGTTTGAACTCGTGGCTTAGTACATGGTAGAGGTCCCGGGATCACTGGTAAAAGCGGCGCAGGTTCTGAGCGTTCCAGGTACGTGGCAAAGTCTTCCCTTCCGCCGTCCTGAGTCTGTATGTTCCGGGTTTTATGACTGCGGTGACTATGTACGGACCTTCCCAGGCCGCTGAGAGCTTGTCTCCTTGGGGACCTTTACCGGCGGCCTCGATGCTGCGTAGGACGAGATCTCCTACGTTGATTGGTCTGGGCTTCACCCTCCTGTCGTAGGTCCGGGCTACACGCATTTGGTAGAGTGCAGCACGGTAAGCAGCGTTGTCCCGGACTTCGGGGATTAGATCGAGGTTCTCTCGGAGCAGTCCATCATTCTTGTTGGGATCGAAAGTGAGTACTCGAGCACTCGGAACGCCGATGTCGACGGGGATGACAGCTTCGGTTCCGTAACAGAGGTTATAAGGTGTCTCTCCTGTAGGAGTTCTTTCTGTTGTGCGATATGCCCACAATACATTTGGGAGCGCGTCTACCCACTGTCCCCCGGCTTCTTCCAATCGTGTTTTCAGCCCTTTGAGGATAGTGCGGTTCGTGACTTCTACTTGTCCGTTGGCTTGTGGATGCGCCACGGCCGTGTGGCGCAGGTTGATTTTCAGATCCTCACACATCTTGGTGAAGGACTTCCCAGTGAATTGAGTGCCGTTGTCGGCAATGATCGTAGCCGGGATGCCGAAGCGGCAAACGATGCTTTTCCAGACGAATTGTTTGGCGTTTTCTTCGGTGATCTTGGCCAGGGGCTCTGCCTCCACCCATTTGGTGAAGTAGTCGATGGCTAGGATGATGAACTTCCTCTGTCCAGATGCTAGTGGTAGGGGACCGAGGAAGTCGATCCCCCACTGTGCGAATGGCCACGCACTCTGCAGCGTGGTAAGTGAGACCGGGGGTTGATGAGGCATGTTGGCGTGTAGCTGTCAGCTTTTGCACCTCTGGACAAAGTCGGCCGCGTCCTTTCTTATTGTCGGCCAATAGAAGCCTTGACGCAGTATTTTCCGCGCTAATGCCTTCCCGCCTAGGTGCTCTCCGCAGACTCCTCCGTGTATTTCCCTGAGTACGTAGTCCGCCTCGCTTGCCGGCAGGCACTTCAGATATGGGCCTGAGAATGCCCGTTTGTAGAGCTCCCCGTCTATAATGGTGAACGATGCAGCCCGCATTCGCAGTCTTCGCGCCTCTAGGCGATCTTCAGGAAGGTGCCCTTGCTCCAGGTAGGCTCGTAGTGGGGCCATCCAGGACGACTCCTCCTGGTGGATGGTTGTGATTTCCCATGGCCCTTGAATGCTTGGGATCACAACTTCTTCGATTCGGCGTCTTCGAGACTGGTAGCTGGAGGGTGAGGTGGCGAGCTTGGATAGAGCATCCGCCCTGGTATTCTGTTCTCGGGGAATGTGTAGGATCTGATACGACGAGATCTTCTGGAGAAGCGACTTTGCGAATGCGAGGTATTTCGCCATCTGCTCGCTCTTAGCCTCGTAATCTCCTTCAACCTGTGAGACCACGAGTTGGGAGTCTGTATAAATCGTTAGGTTCTCAACTTTGCAGTCGATAGCGAGCCGGAGACCGGCGATCAGTGCTTCGTATTCCGCGATGTTATTTGTTGCGGGGAACTTTAGCCGGAGTCCGTAATCCAGGGTGATCCCTTCGGGGCTCATAAGGAGCAATCCCGCTCCGGCCCCTTCAGCTCCCGAGGCGCCGTCGACATAGAGGGTCCACCGGGTGCTTGCGGTGTCTTTGATGAGGGTTGTTTCTGGCGGGATGGTGTATTCTACTACGAAGTCGGCGAGCACCTGCGACTTGATGTCAGGGCGAGGCAGGAATTGGATGTCGAATTCGCCGAGTTCTACGGCCCACTTTACAAGTCTCCCCGAGACTTCCGGCTTCTGGAGGATCGCCCGTAATGGGAGTTGTGTCAATACTTTGACTGTGTGAGCCTGGAAGTAGGGTCTGAGTTTTCTAGCCGAGAAGACAAGAGCCAAGGCTGTCTTGTCTGCTGCCGGATATCTGGTTTCGGTATCGGTGAGGACTTTGCTGAGGTAGTAGATCGGGCGTTGCACTCCTCCTTCATCCTTCACAAGCACTGAGCTAAGAGCCGTAGGCGATACGGCCAGGTACAAGAACAGAGTTTCCCCGGGGGTGGGCTTTGACAGAAGCGGTGGCGAAGCCAGGTATTGCTTGAGAAGCTCGAAGGCCACCTGGCACTCGTCCGTCCATTGGAAACCTGAATGCCGCGCTCCCCGGAGGATTTTGAAGAAGGGGAGGTATTTGTCTCCTGTCCGTGATAAGAAACGGGACAGAGCTGCGATCCTCCCGTTTAGGCGTTGTACTTCCTTAATTGAGCGAGGTGGCGACATATCCTCCAACGCCTTGATCTTCTCGGGGTTGGCCTCGATTCCCCGTTGGGTTACCATGAAACCTAGAAACTTCCCCGCCGTCACACCAAACGCACACTTGCTGGGGTTGAGCCGCATCTGGAAGCGACGGAGAAGCTGGAAGCACTTTTCTAAGTCTTCCAAGTGGTCGCGCCGGTGGACGCTCTTTACTAGCATGTCGTCCACGTAAACCTCCATCGTTTCTCCGATGAGATCCTTGAAGACCTTGTTCATCAGCCTTTGGTAAGTGGCTCCAGCGTTTTTAAGGCCGAAGGGCATCACCTTGTAGCAGTAAACTCCCCGGTCGGTGCGGAAGGCGGTATGTTCTTCGTCTGCGGGGTTCATCCTTATCTGGTTGTACCCTGAGTAAGCATCCATAAAGCTGAGCAGCTCGTGGCCTGCCGTAGCGTCGACGAGCTGGTCAATCCTTGGCAGGGGGAAACTATCCTTCGGGCAGGCTTGGTTCAGGTTGCTGTAGTCGACGCACATTCGCCATTTCCCCGAGGCCTTCTTGACCATGACCACGTTGGCGAGCCATGTGGGATATTCTGCTTCGCGAATGAATCGTGCCTCCAAGAGCTTAGCTACCTCTTCCTCGATTGCTTTTAGGCGCTCGGGGGCGAAGTTCCTCTTTTTCTGAATCACGGGTCTGCAGGCGGGGTTGATGTTTAGCGAGTGAAAGATGACGTCGGGATCTACCCCAGGCATGTCCTCCGGGCTCCACGCGAAAATGTCCTCGTTCTCCTGCAGGAAGGTGGCGAACTTCTCTTGCTCTTGTGATGTCAAGAGTGACCCGACCTGAACGGTTCGAGTCGGGTCTTGCCGGGAGAGCGGTACTTCTACTAGCCCTTCGACGGGCGTTCCTCGCTGCAGAGTCGCCTCGTCTCGCAGGTCGAAGTTATTGATGTTGAGAGCGGTCGCCCTTGCTGGCTGGGCCTGCTTCAGGTAGCAAGTCCTGGCTGCCTCTTGGTCTCCTCTTACGACTCCTATTCCTGCGGCGGTGGGGAACTTCATAGCTAGGTGTGGAATAGAGGGGATTGCCCCGAAGATTGACTGGAGCGGTCTTCCGAAGATGGCGTTGTAGGCGGAGGTGGACTCTACCACCATGAACTGGATGTTGTGCGTTGACTGTCTTGGAAATTCGCCCAACGTGACTGGGAGGATGATCATGCCTTGCACCGGGACGGGTCTGTTGTCGAAGCCGTAGACGGGCCCGGCTGCCGGACTAAGCTGGTCTTCGGTGAGCTTCATACTTTGCAAGGTGGAGAGGAACAAGACGTCGACCGAGCTTCCATTGTCGACTAGTATCCTCTTCACTTTAAAGCAGGGATCCCCGATCCCTGCGCTGATCACGAGCGGATCCTGGTGTGGAAGCCGCAACCCTCGTAAGTCTTCGTCTCCGAAAGCTATCGTAATATCCTGCTTGAGTTTTTTGTCTTCGTGGTCTCTCGCGGGCTGGGCGATCGAGAGGATCTGCGACGCCAAGACTGGCGGTCCGGCGATTGTCTCGATTTCCCCTACCATCGGCCTTCCTCCACCTGCGCCTCGGGGGGCAGGGGGCTGCTCTCCTGCCTCCCTAGGCTGCTGGGGCTGATTGGGGATCTGGCCTTGTAAGAATCTTCCCAGGAGTCCCTGGCGGATGAGGCGCTCGATCTCGTCTTTGAGCCTGGTGCACTCTTCGGTGGTATGTCCTGTTCCTCGATGGAACTCGCAGTATCTGGACTGGTCACCCCTCGGATTTGGTGGGGGTATCCGGGGCATGCGAAGTTCGGGGTTGTTCTGAATGGCGTAGAGCACGTTCGTTCTGGTGGTGTTCAGTGGGGTGTAGGTCCTGGGCGGCTGCGGTCCCAGATCCCTTCGGGGGTCATGCCGACGTCCGTCGCCGCGGCGCTCCTCGCCGCGACGATCTTCTCGTTCGCGAGGGGCTTGATCTGTTCCCCTTTTCTTTCCTTGGCTTCCTTCGAACTGCCGACGGTGTGCTTCGATAGCCTCATCTGCAGCTATTTGCGCTTCGACCCTGTGAACAAGGTCGGGGTAGCTTGGTACGGTTTCTCTCATGAGAGCCGAATAGAATCCACTTGGGCGGAGCCCTCCTAAGAAAACTCCTCGCAAGAGTTCGGGGTCAACCCCTGGGATCTGCCGCGCCTCGGTAGTGAAGCGTCGGAAGAAGTCCTTGAGCGTCTCTCCGTCGTTCTGGCGGATCCCTGAGAGATGGGAGGGATCCCGGACAATTCGGCGGTTGGCGATGAACTGATCCACGAACTGCTGTGCCATTTCCGTGAAGTTGTTGATGGCCCCATTCCGCAGAGAATGGAACCAAGTGCGCGCTTGTCCCTTCAAGGTCGCTGGGAACACTTGGCAGAGGAGCTGATCAGGAGCGCTGTAGATCCTCATGATGGTGGTGAAATGGTTGACGTGCTCCAAAGGGTCGTCCGTCCCGTCGAATGTCTCAATGTTAGGAAGCTTGAAGCCATTCGGGATTGGATGGGCTAGGATTTGAGGTGACAGGGGGGAGCCCTGATGCGCGGGGCGGCGAGCGAGCGCGGCGCGTCGTCCTGCTTGGGCATACTCTTCTTCGATCATATCACGGATTTCTTCGCGTGTAGTCCTTTCCACTGCCCGCTCCGGGGGGGCTCTTCTGGGATGGTGGCGACGGTGGTCAGCTTCCGGCCCTCCAGCCGGCAGGACAAGGTGAGCGGAGCTCGCCGCGTTGGAGAATCCTTCTGAAGCCTCATCTTCCTGGACGGCTTCTTGGTTCGGGACAAGGTTTAGAACTGGGGGTGGCGGTGCGTCTGGAGCTGGTGGCTGGACCGGAGCCTGAGGAGCTCTGAGATCCCTTACGAGAGCCAACATCTCGGCTTGGTGCTCTTCGATTCGCCGTATGCGCACTTCCATCCCAGCTGCTGGCGCAGGGAGTGCCTGCTCTGTGGGTGGTGCGTCGATTTGCGAGGGAGAGGGAGCTGGTTCGACGCGTCCCTCCAGCGCTGATCCCTCCGCAGTGCGGGTACTTTTCCTCGCCATCGCGGTTGACCTTCAAAAAGTTCTGGGAATGTTCCCACAGACGGCGCCAAACTGTTGCGGAACGCTTAGGGCTCTTGGTAGACCGGTTCACTTGAACCGCCTTAGCTCGTGAGCAAGCTAAGCGCGCAAACAGTTAATTAGAGGTTAGTTGAGTACGCAGAGACTTTTTAACGTGGAAAACCCGGAAAGGGTAAAAAACCACGCGGTCGGAGCTGTGCCGACCAAACTTCACTATCTTCTGGAGGAGTTACAACTTGGAAGGTAGAGCTCGAGCGCGACAGACCGCTGCTCGTTACAATATTTGGAGAAAGAGAGCTTCGAGGGTGACAGGCCACCTCACGAAAAAACTAAGTCCTTTTCCCCTTAAAGACTGCTAGTCGCCTTTCTGGAATTGAGAAGGCAGGTCGCCTTTCCCTTCTGAGAACTGCTTGTCGCCTTTCGGAATCGAGAAGGCTCGTCGTCTTTCTCTTCCGAGAACCGCTTGTCGCCTTTCGGAATCGAGAAGGCTCGTCGTCTTTCTCTTCTGAGAACTGCTTGTCGCCTTTCGGAATCGAGAAGGCTCGTCGTCTTTCTCTTCTGAGAACTGCTTGTCGCCTTTCGGAATCGAGAAGGCTCGTCGTCTTTCTCTTCCGAGAACTGCTTGTCGCCTTTCGGAATCGAGAAGGCTCGTCGTCTTTCTCTTCTGAGAACTGCTTGTCGCCTTTCGGAATCGAGAAGGCTCGTCGTCTTTCTGGAAGATGAAGATCTTCAAGTCCCGAAGGAGATCTTCAAGTCCCGAAGGAGATCTTCAAGTGCCGAAGGAGAATTCCGCAAAAGTCTGCAAGAAGCTCTCCCGAGTCCAGAAGTCAAGGTCCTTTCAAATGAAGCCATGGGGCTCCTTTTATAGTTTTTGTCGGGGGCGGCCCGGTAATTTTGCCGTTGGCTGTTTCCATAAATGCTCGGTGGACGAATCATATTTTCCGGTTCGGGGCCCTCGGATCACTATTTTTCGCAAATGACCACCTTGCCCCTCGGGCAGCTTGGGCAGTTTGGGCAGTTCGGGCAGTTCTGTTGGAGGTGAAAAAGGCGACTAACTGTTCCTGAAAAGTGAGAAGCCTGAAACCCAAAATGTGAGAAGCCGGAAGGACAAAAAGTGAGAAGCCGGAAGGACAAAAAGTGAGAAGCCGGAAATCCAAAAAGTGAGAAGACTTCCCGACTGCGTTCAGAAATGTTCTGAGCGCGGGTTAGCGCTGAAGCTCCCCGAATGCGCGTCGAGCCCCGGAAAATGCCTCGGGCGGACGGCGAATCGAGGAGCCGCTCCCTAGCGAGCGGTTGAAGTTCTCCGGAGGGGAGCGGATGCCGGACCGCACCCCTAGAAGGAGGGGGCACGGTCGCGCACCCCCGAGTGGGGAGGGTGCGGACTGGCCGCACCCCAAGGGGTGCGGCTTGGCCGCACCCCCTCGGGGGGTGCGGCTTGGCCGCACCCCACAAGGGGTGCGGCCGCACCCCTTGGGGGTGCGGCTTGGCCGCACCCCCTTGGGGGGTGCGGCTTGGCCGCACCCCACAAGGGGTGCGGCTTGGCCGCACCCCCTTGGGGGGTGCGGCTTGGCCGCACCCCCTTGAGGGGTGCGGCTTGGCCGCACCCCTCAAGGGGTGTGGCCGGGCCGCACCCCCTTGGGGGGTGCGGCTCCCCCTTGGGGGGTGTAGCCGGCCCGTACCCCCTCGGGGGTGCGGTCGGCCCGTACCCCCCGTGAGGGGTGCGACTTGGCCGGCCACCCCCCTTGGGGGGTGCGAATGAGCCGGACCCCCCCAAGGTGGTGCGGTCGGGGCGTGTTCGGGCCATCTCCCTGCGGCGAGTGGTGCAGCCCACGTGCTGCCGTGCGCTTTTGCGCGCGATCACGTACATATCTGGGGCTCGTGCGTGTTTCGATCGCTACCCCCCATCTCTCTTCTGCGAGGTTTCCTTTGGGTGCATCCTGAGGCCTTCACGGGTATACAACAATTATAAAGAAAGCTCATAATATTAAACTTATCACATCTTTAATTTTCTAATTAATATTTACAATATAAAAAGTTTAATTGGCTAGAAGTCTAGAACAGATTAATTGAAAGCTTACAACAGCTTAATTGAAAGCTAATACAAACATTGAAGTGTTTATGACTCCAGCGTCTTTAAAAAAGACATCTAATAGAACTTAAAACTAATTAATTGTAAATCATACATAATTACATAATTATTCATAAACCCTAGTTATTACTCCATGACGAAGCAGCTCTGAAACTCCTCCCAGGCTGGCAGATAGTTCTCCGACGCAGTGCCAAGCTTCTGCTCGAAGGAAAACCCGAATCCGCCGATCTCCGGCAGATCGTATCCCGGCGCCGCCTCGCCGTCATAACAGCCTCCGAACTCCGTCCAACAAAGCTGGCTTGGCGCAAACTCGGTGGCCGGAAAATCGTCCGTTTTCATGACACCCACTTCCACCGGTGACAGAATCAGGGGAGGAGGAAGGAGGAGAGGCGTTGATGGCTGAAGAGCTCCACCGCCGGAATCTTTAGAGAGATGATGAAGCTGGGCCTCTGCGGCCTCAGCCCGGGCAGCAATAGCACGGCCAACCGACGCGAGTTCGCCGGAATATTGGGGTTCTGACTCGACGAAAATCCTCTGCTCTGACTCAATTTCCGGCATACCGCACGCCGGCGGCGCAGCCTCTTGTTCGGGTGCCATCAAACAATACTGATTTTGAATCTCCTCGAATGCAAGCGAACTGTCCATTCGGAAACCAGCTTCAACCTCCGGCGAAAACAGAGGAGGAGGAAGGAGAAGCGGCGGTGGTGGTTGCAGGGCTTTATCATTAACAGTCGGCGAAATCTCCAGAATCATGGCCTTCACGGCCTCAGCCCGGCAATACAGCGCGCGTTCAACCGACCCGAGTTCGCCGCAGTCAAGCCCTGAAAAAGGGCGGCCGGCGATGCACTGGCGGAGGAGAAGTTCCCCGGAAAGGTCGGCGTTCTCGGCCATGACCCGGCGAATCTGTGTCCGCACCTTCACCAGTCTTTTCGCAAGAAATTTCTCCTGGTCCATCATATTGTTAGCCTTGGCGACGCCGTCCCCGGCGTTGAACTGGTGGAGAAGATCCGTCGCCGCCTCCGGCGACGGCCACACCACCGGCTGCGTCTCGTTCGGAGCGTAGATGACTGCGCACGCCGGCACGTCGCAGAGGATGGAGAGTTCGTTCACTTTCTTCAGAAGGCCGACGCGGCGCTTTCTCAGGGTTGCATTCCGGGAGCCGGCGCCGGCGATGTAGGCGAGTCTGGTCTTCTTCCTCGCCATCGAGAGAAGGAGAGAAGCCGGCGGAGAGCAGATCAAAGTGAGCCCTTTGCGAAGTGGCTTTTGTTATATAAATATATACAAACAAAGGTGCGATCTTTTATTTTGGAAATAATATTGCATCATTTATTATGGGATTATTTGATTCCGCGGTAATCCTGCTGGCTAAATATATTTTGTGAAATATAAATTATTCCCTAATATAATATTTAAAATTTAACGTTCAGTATTTAGTTCCCGCCTCAAGAGTCGAGTTCGATCGATTCGAATTCGATTTGGGTTTCGGAATCGACTTTAAATTGAAATTATTTGCAGTCAAATAAATCCGACTCGAAATGACTCGATTTCGAGCCGACTCAAGATAGAATTGAGTTAACGTGAAATTAATTGAGTTTGTTCGAAATTTAGCAAATAAAGACTTTTAAGATTTTAATCATTTAGTTTAGGCTTAGAGTTAGTGTTTTAATCTTAAAATAATAATACGTTAATAAGAACATAATATTTTAATCAGTTCGAGCGGATGAGAATCATATTTCAAGCGGTTTGGGATAGACTCGAAATCGACTCGAAATTTGATTCGAGTCAAATAATTAAATTGACTCCAATGGAGTCGAATAAATTGTAATTGATTTGGATTCAACTCAATATCCGAGCAATTTTCGAGTAACTTTCAAATTTCGAATAATATGTTCAGCTCTAATTTCACTCGCTCGAGTTGTACAGTATGAGAGTGTTTAAAACTCAAAGAATGCATAATATTTGCTTGTTCGAAAAATGTTTCTTAACAAAATTATAATGCAAAGCCGAATCACACGGTTCCACAAATATGTCATGATGACTAATATGCGGGAATATGGAGCACCCTGACCTTGAACATTTGTTATAGGAGTTCAATATATAATACCCTGATCCACATGAGGGATTGCCTGTATCTAGTCATTAGGACCACCACATCTGCCTTCTTTCAAACACGACACATGCGGTCGTAAGCCTCTATCGTTACCTCTTCTTACAGAAGGATGAAATAAAGCCTCAATGCGGCACCATGCTACAAATAGGGGATCATCCGTCGCAACGTCTCTCTGTTATCCTCCCCAGTGTTCTTGGTTCACAAGAAGGACAACACTTGACATTTTCTGTGTGAACTATTATCATAGTGACTCTCAGATAAGGTTATGTGTCTGTGTATGTTTGTCTCTCTCTCTCTATATATATTTATTTATTTATGTAGAGAGTGAGAGTTTGAGTGAGGGTAGACAACAAATCTTTTTAGGGTTTATTTTTTGTGTTTACACCACACTTTTATAAGTTATCCACCTATATACTATTTGAAAATATATTTATCGTCATTGTTTTTCTTTTCCAAAATTCTCCTAGCGGTAAACATCCGTAAACGTGTTGCAACTCAAAAGAAAGGCGGTTGTTATTAGTACCATACTTTTGGTTGTTCAAAACTTTATGATAACCTCAAACTATAATTTCAAAAAATTATATCTGCAAACAAAATTGTTGTCCCAAACAAAATTTTAAAAAAATAAAAAAAAATCAAGTATAGTAAATAAGAGCTCTACAATTTCATTGATATTAAAGAGTTTCTGAGACCGCTCGGTATATTAAGCGCGTTCTTTTCCTCCAATATTTATATCTACAAGCACAAAAAAATGATTAAATTATCAACGATCAATTACGACATCATGGAATATCACGGTGCATAAGATTTACAGTAAGAATTTTTGGCATTATGAAACTCACGGTAGGTAAAACAAAGGCAATAGTTTCCACAAGACTCACTATTATGAAGTTGGTGCAAGAAGATATACTAATTTGATAAGGAGTCTTGTTAAAGCTCGCGGAGGAAATGTCGAGCATCTTTTGTGGGAATTGGCGAAGGTACAATAGGTATAGGCTCTGTTTGGTATGGCGGTTGAGGTCGTGAATGCGTGTAACATCATACTTGTAATTCGTCATATGTTATGGGTCCGGTCGGGCTCCACACGCTACAACTTATACAAAAAGGAGCATTAATAAATGATAATAAACAACCATCCATCTCAGAGTGTGCATTCAAATAAACGAATTTAAACTAAACCAAACAATAGAAATAAATGTCCACTACAATATATAGTATATTAATAAATTTACATTGTAATAAATAAAAGTCAAGAAATAAAAGAATGAGAACAACCTCCCAAAAGAGACTCACAGGTCCCAAAGCCAACTATGCATAAAAGTACATGAAAAGTAAGCAGCAAGCTAATCAACCACGCTCGTGCACTTTCAGCGCGCACAGGGTCCTGCAACCAAGTACAAACGAGCGGAAAAACAAGGGTCAGACGGAGCTGAGCAATCACTGTGTAACAATCCCCCTCTCCCCGGGATCAACTCTCCCCGGGAATCTTAGCTGATCCCGGGGAGCAGGAGACCTACAGATCAGTGCATCACAACATGCAAATAAAATACTACAACAAACAAGCTTGTATATGGCTCAATCATCAAGCATGTTTCTAAGTTGAGTATGAAAGTAAATGAGGTCTATATGCACACCAGTGCTAAAGACTAAATGCTCTACTCATGCACTATATTCATAGTAGCGGACTAGTATGTCTTAGGCTACTAAACCATAACAAACAAACACCTAAACTCCGCATTCAAGGCGGCATCCAACGAAGCGTCAAGGGTCGTACCAATAGATCCTATATTGTGCAACCTAAAATCACAACATAACGCACGATGGCGTTCTCTCGCTAAGTACACGTCCCGTCATACTCACACATCTTTTTTATGTTGTGCTACACAATCATTTTAACAGAAGCGATAGAGGTCTAGTTTGCCCCACACTCTCGAACGTAGCGACAGGAGGGTCAGGCCTATAACCATCAAACCAAACGTGGCAAGGGAGCCTACTTGACATATGTCCTCAAAGCGAGAACTGTAGAAAAACGTGGGGTGCCGAGAAGAGAGATTCGAACGTAAAACAAAGAAAAAATCACAGAGAACACACAGATTTAAGAGGTTCACCCAAAACCGGGCTACGTCCTCTATCCCGCCTCCGCTTCACCTTCTTGTATTCACCAAAAAGATTACAAATCACACAAGGTTACAAGGATCAAAACCGATCTTACCTCGCATCCCTCTCTTTGGACAAGAAACGGAGGAACCACCGCCGGAAACGCTTCTCCATGAAACTCCTCGTAGACGCCTCCAAAACCCTCAGCCGAAAACCGCTGAGAAGAACCCTTGACCCTAGATTCGGGTTACCGCCGCCGGGGGCTCGCCGCCCCCGGACCCCCGCGTTCGCTGGTACTTCAGTCATCGGAGAGAGTCACGCTCCGACGTCTCTAAACTCACGTGGGCTAACCCGGTGTGAGAAACAAGAGAGCCGGAAGTGTTCCCCTACTCCAACAATCTCCCACTTGGTGGACATCTTCCGCAGATGAGATCAGCTCCTCCAATCTTCCTCTTCAACCCCACGACTGTTGCACACCACTCGAACTTAGCAACATGAACCGCATTGGTAAGAAAATCAGAACTGTTCTCCGCCGTGTCGACTTTCTCAAGTCGGACCACCTCTTTTTCCACCTTCTCCCGAATGAAGTGGTATTGTATGTCGATGTGCTTGGTCCTTGCATGGAAATCTGGATTCTTGGCTAACTGTATAGCCCCTTGGCTGTCACACCACAGCTTCACTGGACCCTGCCCAAATCCCAGCTCCAAGCATAACCTGCGTAGCCATATGACCTCCTTGCTAGCATGAGTAAGAGCCATGTACTCCGCTTCCGTCGATGAGAGTGCCACCACACATTGCCGCCGACTCATCCAACTGATAGCTCCTCCAAACAGTGTGAACACATACCCACTGGTAGATCTCCTGCTTCCAAATCACCACCCCAATCTGAGTCCACGTGTCCAACCACGTCTAGGACTCCTCTATCACCAACACCTTCAAAACAGATAGAAAAATTTGAGGTGCCGCGAAGATACCTGAATACACGCTTCACAGCATTCCAATGCTCCTTCCCGGGCTTAGCCATATACCGGCTCAACACTCCCACGGCTTGAACAATGTCTAGGCGGGTACAAACCATGGCGTACATCAAGCACCCAACTGCACTAGCATATGGAACATTCGTCATGTCCTCGATCTCTTCACGTGTCTTCAGACTCATCTCATCAGATAACTTGCTCCCAATTGGCATAGGGGCTCCCACTGGTTTGCAGTCAGCCATGTTGAATTTCTTCAACACCTCTTCGACGTACCTCTTTTGCCCTAACCAAAGCTTCCTCTTGCTCCGGTCTCTGGAAATCTGCATTCCCAAGATCACATTTGCCGGACCCAAATCCTTCATCTCGAATTTAGCCGAGAGCAACTTCTTCACATGTTGGATCATCCTGACACTATTCCCCACCAGTAACATGTCATCAATGTACAACCCCTATTCTACGAGGGTAGGACCCACTCAAGACCACGTAGGCAGAAGTCAAAGTCAAAGAGGTCAAAGCAGAGATAGGGAGTCAAAGAGACAAGACAAAGTCAGCCAGCAGGAGCAGTAGAAGGCTTGACGAGTATTGGCTAATACTCTCCCAGTAGGCGACTAGGGCTTAAAGCTCGCCCTCAGAGTTCATCGAACGCAGCCTTCAGAGAGTTCGTCGAGCACAGGAGCGACAGAAGACCTGAGCGAGTATTGGCCCGACATGTGCGAGCAGCACCCAATTCTCGCCAGATGGGCGACTATTGTCAGATACTCGCCGAGTATCCCATAGTCGCCAGGTTAGGGGCTGGGCTATAAAAAGCCCCCTACCCTTTGGTTTTCCTATAAATAGGACCCCAGGGGTACTTGGATTGACACCTTTGGCTGAGTTTTCAGAACCCAACTTTCAGACTCTTGGACCCGTCCCCCCTTGTGTAACATCCCGATTCGAGCTAGACCCCTTGTGCGCGTTTTTGAGTCACGCGAGTTGACTCGGGCTCGGGGTGTACTGAGGGCCAGGCTTGCAACTGAGCCGGGGAAGTGCACTCGACGAATGCAGCGAGTACCAGTTCTATTCTTTGTCCCGATGTTTGCTGTATCGGGATCCGAGCCGTCCGGAGAGCATAACTTGCGCGATAAAACTCGAAGGAGGCGTACCGCCTCGAAGGAATTATAGTGTGTACGTTAGCTCAAATGTCATGGTGTTCAAATAACGTATATATGAAGTCGACTAAAACAGTCGCCTTGAGCTACGTGACGCCTCAAATATGACTATTGTGCAAATGACCGCATAATCGGCCTTAGTTGATTTTGTTAGACTCGTAAAGTTGATACCAGTCCAACGAAGTCGACTGCACTCAATTCCGATGTGTATCGGAGAATTAGTCGCGTCGACGCGACTCTAAGTAACCAATTTATCCAAAGCGGTGAAATCGAGCAAACGGCCTCGGTATTCACCCCATTCAATTTTGTTAGACTCGTGAAGCCTATACGAGTTCAACAAAACTGTCCGCGCTCGATTCTGATGAGAATCGACGAATTTATTAATGTTGTCTGCGAATAGCATATTTATCCAAAATGGTGAAATGGACCAAACAATCTCGCAATTGACCCTAGTCAGTCTTGTTAGACTCGTAAAAATAGTACGAGTTCAACGAATCCATCCGTTTGCGATTCCGACGTCATTTGGACAGTTTTGCCGTTTAAGTCAAATTTGGCCGTAAACGCTCCGACAAGCATAAAATGAGCAAACGAACTCGGAATTGATTTCGGATCGTCTCGGTGGATGCGTGTCGGCGAGACGATCAAAATGAGCCCGTCCGGGGCAAATTCCGAGCCCTATCGAGCGATATGCGATCGTTTGAATGTTTTAATTAATGTTTCGTATAAAAAATTAATAATAATAATATTAATATATATATATATATACGTAAACTTAGGTTTAGGAAAAAAAAAACCCGATCCCCTTCTTCCTCCCAGTACCCGACGGCGGAACCCTCTCCCTCCTCTCCGATCCTTCTCCCCTCCGGCCGGCGCCACCTCCGGCGATCTCCTCTCCGGCATCTCTCGTGAACTACTCCGACGAGCTTCCAAGTCGAGTACCAAGCTCCCCCTCCAAGCAACCATGGCCGAAGCACCTCTCTCTCCTCCATGGCCGAACTCCACCTCCAAGCTCCGACCACCTCTTCCATGGCCGAACTCCATCTGCTCCATGGACGGCCTGAGCTCATCTTCCATGAAAACCGAAATCACCCTTGCCGATCTCTCCTCCCAGCAGCGCCGCACCGAGCTCCCCCTCCATTTCCGATCTCTCTCTCCGGCAAGCTCACGCTCCAGCGCAACTCCACACGGCAAGATCGTGAACCGCCTCTTCCCTCTTCATCTCCGGCGAAGTCAAGCTCCATCTTCTCTCCCATGGCCAACCACCATACATTTCTCTAGCTTCCTCCGACGATCTCCAAGCAGCCCATTCAAAGAGGCCGACACCACTTCGACGGCGATTGACGAGATCCGGATCGGCGAGATCCGGCCATGACCGGAGAGCAACGGACAAATGCCGCAAATGCGGCTATTGGGTTGCATGCATGGGCACTCAGGTGACTTCCTCCCCTCTCCCTTGGTGCTTGTTTTCTTAGATCCGCTAGGCGAGATATCGAACTCAATTGAGTCGATTTTCGAGCGTGATGAAGCTCCGTAGGAAAAAGGCCGCGTTAGGGTTTTCGCCGTAGGGCGCCGATCGCCGCGAAAATGCCCTCATTCAACTCCCCGCTTCAATACGAACGTGGGGCGTTGGTGTCGTGATAATCGAAGGCCTCGTGAGGGTGCATGAGAGGAGAGAAGGCGTTGCCCTAAATTGCAATTGAGATGATAATGAATAGTTCCCTGCAATTGAGATTTCAATTATATATTTATATATATATATAAATGTCATTTGGCTGCTTGAGGAAGAAGTTCCCTGTATATGGGATTTCATTATATATATATGTGTGTGTTCTGTTAGCTGCTTGAGAAATAAGTTTCCTGTTAAATGAGATTTCACTTAGATATATATATATATATATATTCATTTGGCGTTTGGGATGATAATAAAGTTCCCTGATTAATTGGATTTCAATTATATATATATATATATATAATGACCTAAATCATGTTTGGGGGAGACGATGAATAATCCTCTGTTATTAGGATTGTTAATTAGGTATGATAAATGTGATGAAAGCTCCCTGTTAATCATGGTCAATTTATAACTTGCCTAAATTTGATGACAGCTCCCTGTTAAATCAGATTCAATTTATAACTTGCACGTAGCTATTAAGGAAAATTGTGCGCAGCTGGGTTCAAGCCAGTTTTTGGGCCTGACCCCACTGGAACTAGGTTTCGGGCTCAACATGAATGTTGTAGCCCTCGGAAAGAGCTTTCCAACGATAGGTTACACGTTTTCTGGGGTGACCTGTAGTTCCCTAAAAGTCCAGTCGAGTGGCCTGTCCAGAGAGCTGAATTGTGTTATTGTTCTCTGTTTTCTGCCCAGTTTTACACAACTGACTTCAGGTCCAATTTTATGCATTAAATACTTAGATCTGGGTCACGGGCTCAACGTAAGAGTTGTAGCCCTTGCTCTTAGCTTTTCAAAATGGGGTAGCACATAATTCTTGGATAAGTATAGCTCCCAGAATGTCAGTTTTAGTAATCAGTGTCGTTATGTTCATGGTTTCAATAATTGGTGGAGATATTCTTTATATAGTTGTGATTAGTCCTGTGAAGTTTCATAATTTTTAGATGAGTATATGTTAACTGGGTATTTATGAATCTTGATGCTCTTATGTTGATATTTTAAAGTTCACCCCTTTGAACGTGATAAATCTTGGGAACATGATTATGAAGATTAAATCGTCTATGTTGCAAGGAATGTCGTTGAGTAATCTCGTGTTGTTAATATATTTACTCACCCTGGTTGGATTGGGGAAATTGCTAGGAGTATGATGGTGAAGATTTTAATACTTCACATATTGTTAGTACCACTAGGTTGGATAGGGGAAAACATTCGGTAAAGTATTTTATCTACTACGATCGTGATAAATGCTATAGTGTGATTTTGTAATTGTGCTTGAATTATGTTGCACGTTGGGAAGAATACATGTGAGGAACATAAAAATTACAGTTAAAGGTAAACGATTTGAATGCTAAACGCAATGAATCTTGTGATGATAACTACGATTAAGAAGGTGAAAGGAAGAATGTAAAGTACTAACATTTGTTATAGTTATTGAATACACAAGTAGTCCGGTGGGGTCAAGTGTTTGGATTCCTCTCAAATTACTTATCGGATGATCGTAAAATTTGGTGGACATGTGCCTAATGGTATTGAGACCACCCCCGATCAGAATTAAGAATGTTGGATTTATATATACGGTAATATTGTTAGACTCTTCCTATAAATTTGTTGTGTTGCAAATAACATTGGTAAATATAGACAATGCTTGAAAATGGGGAAATTTTCAAGGTAATGATTATGAGATAACACGGGGGATCTCATAGGAGTCGGGTTGATATAAGCCCTTGATCAAATATTCGGTTATAAGTTATCATGATGCATGAATAATGGTGCTGAACCCTCAACGTGGTTAATAGTTTGAGTTTTTCGTAATACTTGTGAATTGAGTATGAGGGTGGGATGAGAAGTTATGTTGGGCCTTGCACATAATCTGTAAAAAGGGGGAATATGACGTCATTCCCGCAATTAGTCCTACAGGGTCGTATAGAATGATTGTCATATTATATGCACACCACCGCACGAGAGTTGTGACAACTCGGGATGGGTAACATCGGCTAAGCGTGCAAGAAGTGAAATGTAATAAGACTCCGCTTGGGAGTCCTTGGGTGCTTATGAGCACGGGTTGTGCATGGGGAGCACATGGGTTGCATGGCTTACACCTGGTGGTTTATGGAACCTGGTTGGAGGATTACTTATGGCGGGTCTACGGGCTTGCTAGTCGTGACACCGACAAACGCCGGCAGTTAGATTTTAGACCGGTTGGGTTGGACTTTTGGTGCTCACCTACCCAAGTCCCCTTCCGTGTCCTTGAAGGCTCCGCCGTGTGTCCTTCGCGTCGAGCAGTACGCAGGGTCTCCGCTGTGGGTTCTTAGCGTCGAGGCGTACAGAGGCCTAGGACTAGTAGTGTTCATACCCTCCTAGTGGTGGAGGAACTTGAATCTAACAGGGTTGGATGAGAAACAACCCTTGAGTAAAAGCCGAGCTTAGTCTTATAATATCATGATAGTCTTCTGGTAATAATCATGAGTCAATTGGATGAATATTTGTAGTACCTCCCCTTATGTGGTTCATATAACTCATTTGGTCTGCGAATAGTAAAACGGTAGAATGGAGATAACTTGTAGACCATTAGGTGGGAATGAGAGGTAGTTGGGGTACCTGATTTGGATGAAGAGGTTGAGGTCACCAAAAAGGAGTTTAGGTGATGAGAGTGCTTGGTGAGCTATGGGTAAGGCTGTGCTCGGGATTGACGAAAGATCGTCTTTCCCCTTAGAGGGTCATAAAGCACTGATGTTTAACTCAAGTGTAATGATAAGAGGGTAATCTTAAGGGTAAATACCAATAGTACTAAGTGTCTTGAGAAAGGGAACTTTGAGGTGTCATCCCATTGTAGTTCCTAGTACCGTAGCGAGCCCCTTACAGGGTAACCCTCGGGAAGTCCAAGATTAACCCTAAACTGCAATAACATTTAAAGTAGGCAAGAGTAGTCATAGTAAGGTAATATTGGATTTATGTATCTCCTCCCAGATGCGGGAGTGGCAGGGTTGTGGTGCTCGGTTAGACGAGCGGGAACCTCGAGGGGATGATTATCCCGGTAACTTTCTCAGAAATGTGGCAGGTCTTCGGTACTAGGCAGGTCGTCACTCCGACCGCGGTACGTTGACTTAGAGGGTGTGTAGGGGTCTAAGGGGCCAGCTTGGCCGCGTGTCGGGACGACAGTTCCCCGAAGACACCTCTCACTTGGCTCACAGTCTGGTGGACTCCAGCAAAGAGTACGCAGAGCTCCGCGGTTGTTTAGCCGAGGCGTACGTGCGGTCTAGGCCTGGTAGAGTGTATACCCGCCTAGGAGTGGACAGCCCGGTCCGCTACCACCGTGTGTCACAGCGGTTGGTACCCGAGAGGTTGGCTTCCTTTCAAACAGAGGGAACTATAAAGGTCTATGCGCATAGAGTCGTGTGTGTGAGTTCATTGCATAATCATTCATGGCATAGCATAGCATACGCACTTGCAGATCCTCATCATATAAATTAGTATGAGCTCTTTTATATGATGAGTTATAATTCCTGGAAATCCTAACTTATAAGTTTGTATGGGCATTCATATAAGTTAGGGTACGAGATAGATTACTTGTCGCTACTGTTCTTACTGCCTTGCTTTACCTGCTTTACTTACTGTTTATTTACTGCTGCACACCTTTATTATACTCCTGCTTATACATGATTAGATTAGCCTCTTTTACACATGTGTAGCTTAGAATTTGTGTATATACTAGTTTACTTTCCCCGTCACCTGCTTTGTATATATTACTGTTATATTGCAGCTTTTCTTCCTTTCCTTCCGCCCGGTGCCTTGGAGTCGCCGGGGGAGCGGATGGGAAGCCACTTAGTCTTTATGACTAACGGTTGCTACCTCCCTCTTTTTAGGAGCACATTCAGATGTGTAGCAGCGTTCAGCACCGGAGGCCAGCCGGGCTAGGTGTGCAGGGCTGGGGTTTATGGTACCTTAGCTGCCGTTAATGACAGAGGCGGGTGAGTGTTTTGAGATGTAGCCCTTGGGGCATTTAGCTGATTACTCTGATGATTTGCAGGAGCTTGTGTAGCTTCCTGTCTTTCTTATACTCTGATTTGGACATTATTACTTATTGTGATTCTTTGACTTTTAATACTTTCTTTCATTGATGGGTTGGCGCTGTGTAGTTGGTTTGGCCGGCAGGATAGGCGTCTTGTGGGGGAGGCTAGCTCGTGTGCTGGCGCTTCCGCAAGGCGGCTGTCCTGGGCATAAGATTCCTCTCGGCCGTGTTGTGTGTTCCGGGAGGGGGATCTTACACCTTGGCCGTTACTCCCTTGTTCCTTGCCAAGTTGGTGCCTTCCTCGTACCCTGCTCGGTCATTTCTTGGTTCTGGAGGGGAAGTCTCTTTTGAGCTTCTGGGTACCTGGTGGGACCTCCCTGCCGCAACGCCTGGGGTCCTGTTTATTGCTCTTCTAGATCCCTCGTAGTTTCCAACTTAGTCGTCTCGTTGGACTGCTGGGCAAGTAGCCTCCGACTGCATCGGTCCAAATTTTGAGGTCAGGATTTTTCTGGCGTCAACACTTTGGTGCGGTGAGCATGGATCGTAGCCAGAGGAAGAAAGTCTGGTAGGAAGGCGAGATGGTCACAGTCGGCGACCAGAAGGAGGTAGTCAGCAACTCGTCGGGAGGCGGCGGGTTTGTGACGCTGGCAGTCTTTGAAGAGTTCGCGCGGCGCATGGAAGGGACAATGCGAGCAGTGTTTCAGCAAGGCGCGGAGATCACGGCGACCTCGCCTCATCGCCCGGTTCTGACCGAGGGTGGGGATCCCCCCCAGCGAGCAGGAAAGGCGCATGTTGTCGAGGAGCCCGAGCGACCAAGGAGGTCGCAGTTCTTTCCGCCGGCCTCGCAGGGAGTTCATTTCTGTGAGGTGGAGGAGCGGGCGAGGTATCAGGATACTCGGCCTTATGGCGAGTATGGTGGTGATACTCGCCAGGTAGAAGATCGTCTCCCAGCGAGTGGGAGGAGCCCATTCTGTGAAGAGATCCTTGTCGCGCCCGTGCCGGAAGGATTCAGGGATCCCGTGCTGAACTACTATTCTGGGAGGTATGACCCTGTTAGTCACATCCAATGGTTTGAGGATATAATCTCTATCCGAACCATGTCGGATGCCTTCAAGTGCAGGTTGTTAGCCATCACTTTCCGGGGGAAGGCCAGGGACTAGTTCCACCAGTTGCCCATCGGCTCAATCTACTGTTTCGAAGACCTATGCCGTGGAGTAACGACCCGGTTCGCCACAGCCCAGAAGCTGAAGAAGTAGGCAACGACCCTGTTCCATCTGGTGCAGGAGCCGAATGAGCCGTTGGGGGCCTACGTCGAGCATTTCCAGGAGGAAGTACTGTAGGTCGAGGAGGTGGATCGCAACATCCTGCAGTTGGCCCTGACGTTCGGCATAGGAGAAGGCCTCAGGATTGGAGGGGGAGATCCCCGGAGAGAAGACCTTTCCACCAGCAGGAGAGGCGTCAGGAGAGGAGGAGGGATGAAGCGATGGCGGTCGCCAGGCCTGGCCACCGTCAAGGGAAGAAGAAGAAGCAGCGACAGAGGAGGCAGCATGCAGAAGAGGTTCCTCTCTACTGTGATTTCCACCAGGCAGAAGGGCACGGGATGATGGCTTGCCCAGACTTTTGGGAAGCCAGGAGAAGGCTAGCCGCAGGAGAAGTGGGAGGGGAGCAACGGAGGATCGAGGCCCCTGTCGAGCCGCATGCAGGGCTAGCTATCATTCGAAGGAGGAACGAGGATCGTGTCGACCATGGAGGTCGTGAAGACCTTGGCCAAGGAGGCAGAGGAGGAGGAGTTGGAGTGATCCACGGGGGAGCAGGGCTGGGAGCTTCCCGCAAGGGGAGCCTCTATTAGATCTATCGCCAGAGCGTCGCCTCGACCTCGCAAGCACCGCCCCCGTTGGAGGAGATCACCTTCTCAGAGGAGGACATGCTAGGGAATGAGAATCTATTCCATGATGCCCTCGTGATCCAGGCTGCAGTGGAGTACTTCACCGTTGATCGAATCCTGGTTGATAACGGTAGCTCTGTGAACGTCGCCTTCAAGGAGACGTTCGACGGACTGGGAGTCGGAGCAGAAAGAGTTCGAGCAGCAGATGGTCCCCTCTTTGGCTTCTCCGGAGAGAAGAAAGAGGTGGAAGGAGGAGCAGATCTCCTTGTAACCCTCGGCGGCACCTCTATCAATTGCCGATTTGTCATCGTCGACGCCCCGAGCTGTTACAAGGCCATATTTGGGAGGCCGCTTCTCAATGCCTTCAAAGCCGTCCCATCCTCCTACCATCAGTGCTTGAAGTACTGCCAGGGAGATGTTCAGGTGAGGATCAGGAGCGATCCAAGAGCCGCGCGGGAGTGCTATCTCAGCGCCGTCAGTACCATCAGCTGGATGGCTGACGCAGAAGAGTTTAGAAGAGTGCTGGAGAGCCCGGCCAGGCTGGAAGTGGCCGAGGAGGTCGAGGAAATCGAGGTGCTCTCCGCAGCAGGAGCACCTGGGCTGTTGATGATCGGCGGGTCGTTGAAGATCGAAGAGAAGATCAAGGTGGCGGCGTGTCTGCAGGAGAACGTCGACATCTTCGCTTGGAGTGTTGCTGAGATGCCGGGGATCGATCCTGAGGTTGCTTGCCATCGCCTCAATTTGGACCCCGCGGCCAAGCACGTCCGCTAGAAGAAAAGATCGAGTGCCACCAGGTTGGTCGAGCCGATCCGAGAAGAGGTGAAGAAGCTGCTTGACGCAGGCTTTGTGTCAGAGATCCAGTATCCAGGCTGGGTCTCAAATGTTGTAATGGTGAAGAAAGTTGGGGGCAGCTGGAGAATGTGTGTAGATTTTTCCTTAATGAATAAAAGCTGCCCGAAGGATTGTTATCCCTTGCCTCGAATCGACGAGCTGGTTGATTCAGCCGTCGGTTTTTCTGTGATGAGCTTCCTTGATGCGTTTTCAGGATACCACTAGATCCTGATGCATCCCCCGATTGCCGCGATGTTTCTTTCATCACCGATGATGGCTGCTACATCTATAAGATGATGCCCTTCGGGTTGAAGAATGCCGGAGCCACCTACCAGCGGATGATGGACCATGTTTTCAATGAGCAGAAGGGGAGGAACCTGGAAGTGTATGTGGACGATCTCTTAATCAAGAGTAAGAGCGTCCAGGAACACATAGTCGATCTGGTGGAGACCTTCGCAACGTTGAGGAGGTTCAAGATGAGGCTGAACCCGGCAAAGTGCGTCTTTGGAGCAGGAAGAGGCAAGTTTCTGGGCCATCTCCTCACCCCAGAGGGAGTGGAGCCTAACCCTGACAAGGTTAGGGCGATCCTGGAGATGCCTTCCCCGAAGACGGTGAAAGAGGTGCAGAGGTTGACTGGAAGGCTGGCGGGTCTTAGCCGCTTCCTCTCAAAGACCGGGGAGAAATGCTCTCCATTCTTCAAGACACTCCGCAAAAATGAAGATTTCAAGTGGTCCGAAGGATGTGAGAAGGCGTCCGAGAAACTGAAGGAGCAGTTGACTCAGACACCTCTCCTTCAGAGCCCGAAAGAAGGCGAAGACCTGCTCATCTACCTGGGAGTAGGAGCAGAGGCTGTAAGCTCCGTGCTAGTCCGAGAGGAGAGAAGGAAGCAACTACCCATCTACTACGTAAGTTGGGTGCTGAAGAAGGCGGAGTTGAAATATCCGATCCTGGAGAAGCTTGCCTTCGCCTTGGTGGTGTCGGCGCGGAAGCTCCGGCCTTATTTTCAGGCTCACTCCATCCGAGTGGTGACTGACCATCCTCTCCGAAGTGTCCTGGAGGGAGTGGAGCATTCATGGAGGCTTGAGAAATGGTCGATAAAACTCAGTGAGTTTGACATTTCCTTCTCGCCCCGGGTGGCGATCAAAGCCCAAGCGGTAGCAGACTTCTTAGCAGACTTCTCGGTGGAAGCAGAGCCAGGGGAAGAAGTTTTTAACCCAATTCCTTGGAAGATGTTCGTTGAGAGAGTTCGAAGTGCGCGACACCATCCTGCAGAGGTACTTGGTGAAGGTGAAAGGATTGATTGGAGGCTTCCAATCTTTCTTCGTCGAGCATGTCCCGAGAGAGGAAAACACGGCGGCGGACCGTTTGGCCAAGTACGGGCCGAGAGCTGGGGGGACCATCACCGAGCTGTTTCGGCCGTCCATCGAAGAAGGGGAGATGATGGAGATCGAGCAGCGCCCTTCGTGGACGGATCCGTTCGTGGCGTTCCTAGCCACCGGCCAGCTCCCAGCAGATGAAGGAGACCAGAGGAGGTTCCGATACAAAGCAACTTATTATCTTCTGCAGGATGGGGAGCTGTACCGCAAAACCATCTCAGGACCTCTGGCCAAGTGCATTTCTGAAGACGAAGTACCCCGAGTGTTGGAAGAGATCCACTCGGGAGAGTGTGGAAGTCATTCTGGGACTCTCACTTTGGAGCAGAGGGTCTTGAGGCATGGTTACTTCTGGCCTACTATCCGAAAGGATGCTGAGATCTTCTCGAAGAAGTGCCAGCTCTTCGCCCCCCTTCAGTTGCAGCCAGCCCAGCAGCTCCGGTCAATCACCGCCCCGTGGCCGTTCGCCATCTGGGGGATGGACTTGATTGGCCCTTTCCCCCTCGCTAGTGGCCAGAGGAAGTTCGTTCTCGTCATGATCGACTACTTCTCCAAGTGGATCGAGGCCAAAGCCTTGGCCAAGACCACCTCTCAAGTCGTGAAGAACTTCATCTGGGGGGAGATTGTCTGCAGGTTTGAGATTCCTCTTGCCATCGTCACCGACAACGGTCCCCAGTTTGCCAGCTTGGAGCTGGATGATTTTTGCAGGCAGCTAGGAATTGATCTTCGATTCGCCTCCGTGCATCACCCGAGGATCAATGGTCAAGTTGAAGCCGCCAACAAGCTGATCATCAACTTGCTAAAGAAGAAAGTGGAGAACCTAAGAGGTAACTGGGCGGACCAGCTCCCCTCGGTCTTATGGGCTTTGAGGACCACTCCTAGCTCATCTACCGGGGAGACACCGTTCAAGCTCTCTCACGGGTCGGAAGCTCTCATCCCAGTAGAGTTTGAAGTCAGAAGTCCAAGGGTGATTGCCGCCGAAGACGGAAATAAAGAATGACGACTAGAGAATGAAGAGGCTCATAAGCTATCTCTCGACAACATCGAAGAACTAAGAGATTTAGCTTCGGCCAGGCAAAAGGAGATCAGGCGTCGGATGACGAGACATTTCGATAAAAATGTCCGCCTTAAGCACTTCCAAGCAGGTGACCTGGTCCTGAAGAAGGTAGACGCGGCAAGAAGATCAGCGGCCATCGGGAAACTCCACCCAAACTGGGAAGGGCCCTTCATCGTCCGCGAGTCACTTCTGACCGGAGGATACCGCCTACAGAACTAGGAAGGCGAGCTACTTGGGAATACTTGGAGCGGTGATGACCTGAAAAGGTTCTACACCTAAAGGGGAATGTGTATGTCCCACCCCATGTAAGGCTTGTTTATTTGTGTATGAATAAAATCCTCCTCCTCCCTGAAACATGGGATAGGGGAGCTTCTTCTGTCTCAACAAAGTCTTCAAAAAAGAAAAAAAAAAGCAGGTAAAATTGGTCCACATGTTAGGTTGGGAAACGAGCCTCCGACTTAACCCTCGTAAAAACCCAGAACGGATGATCGGACAGTGCCTCGGTTGCGCGACCCTCTAAGACCAAGCCTCTGCATTGACGGTCGAGATCAGCTCCCCCTTGCATGTTGGCCACGGTTCCCATCGACTGCGTTTCTCATTCGACTGGAGAGATTACCAGGAAGAAGTCTGGTTGCCGACCTTCCGATTTGGCAAGGAAGTGATCAATTTAACTAGCTCAGGGGACCCTTGAAGAAAGGTGTCGTGTGCCCTCGAGAGCTTAAAAGCTCGCAGCAAAGCGTTTCGTTTCCGACTATTTCCTCCGATTGTGTGAGTTAGTGTGCTTAAGTGCGCTTAACTCCCCGTTAAATTGTTGAGCAGCAGGAAACAAGCTTGGTCGGCATCCATCATCCAAGTAGGATGGAGACCTCGGGACGGTGTGTCCCCTTGGAAACTCCCCGACTGTCATTCCCTACCTGATGATCCTCTCATCGATATCCGGCACCACCAGTTGGGAAACGAGCCTCCGACTTAACCCTCATAAAAATCCAGAACGGATGATCGGACAGTGCCTCGGTTGCGCAAGCCTTTAAGACCAAACCTCTGCATTGACGGTCGAGATCAGCTCCCCCCTTGCACGTTGGCCACGGTTCCCACCGACTGCGCTTCTCATCCGACTGAAGGAATTATCAGGAGGAAGTCCGGACGCCGATATCCCAACTTGGCAAAAGAGGTGACCGATTCGACCGACCGAAGGACGAAGGCACTCAAGCATCCAAGTAAGAAGAAGACCTCGGGACGGTGTGTCCCCATGGGACCTGCCCGACTGTAACGCCCCGAGTTTTTCTTATAATTACTTTAATTGAGCGCGGAATTTGTGATAATTAATTTTAAAAAGTAAATACTTAATTCGAGGCGTCAATGCGAAGGGGCATTACCGTTTCGGTATCGTCGTCGTCGTCTGGCGAATTATTTAGATGTGGACGTAAATGTGGAAATGTATATGTAAATGCGAATATAAATACGTATATATAAATACATATGAAATTATAAGCGAGCATAAAAATTTATATAACCATGCTACTATAAATGTATACGAATACATTTATTCCCTTTTGGTATGTATGCTTGAAATTTTATAGGGGAGAGGGGTTTAAATATGTGTACCTGCATACATTATACATATATGTCGGGGCTGTGCTAGTAGTCGGCCCTAGCCGTCATTGCCGCAATTTGGCGGGGTCGCTGCTCGATTTGAGGCAAGAGACCTTTTCCTCCTCCTTCCCTGCACCTCTTTTCTTCTGCTTATATGGATTGTGGCTATGATTATGGTTTATATGCAAGCTTTCCTGGTACTCGGTTTTTACTAGATTTCATATGGGAGACTCCATGGTTTATATGCAAGAGATTTCTGGTCATTAATTGGGTATACCTGCTTGGTGCCTTGGGGTGGTCCCTAATCCTAATCAGTTTAAGAAATTTTGTATTTTAGTTATAAGGAGTTCAGGATGGATGAAATATATATATTCATATCTGTGTATACTCTGAGCTTTTCCCTAGTTTTATGCTTAAAATTCCTCCTCCCTGTTGCTAGGTGTTATCTAGTCTTATGCTGAAACTTTCCTGGACCCCCGTGGCTATACCTGCTGGATTCTTCTTGGCCATTGCTGAAAAATTTCTGTACCCCTTTTTGGTTATACCTGCTAGTCGGTTTACTCTTCCAGGAATTTCATCATTTGCAATGTTCCTTTCTTTTTGTGGGAAATGGGGGTTGGTGGCTGCTTGATTTATCCTTCCAGGATTGCATCCTTTGAAGTGTTCCTTCGTGGGGAATTATGGGTTGGTGGCACTGGTTATGCTAACAAATTTCTGGGCTCATGCTAACAAGATTGTATGCTTGGTTCATTTTGGTTAGTTCCTGATTATGTTACATGCTAAATTCTGCATAATCCTCGTATAATTAGTTTAAAAAAAGATATATATATATATATATATATATATATATATATATATATATATATATATATATATATATATATATATATATATATATATAGATGTTTCCTTTTGCTAACTCCTGGGCATAATTGTTGGTTAAAAATTGGATGGTTTTGTGGCTATATTTCATGTAATCCTGCTTGCTAGATCTTGACGGTATGAGGAACCAGATCCTAAATTCCCTGGGAATTTTGGTTCCTAATGCCTGGCGGGTTGGGGGGATTAGAGGCTAAATTCCCTGGGGATTTCTGTGCCTAGTTCTCGAGGATTTAACGAAGCCTTTAAATCGCTAAACTTGAAAGGGGTGTAGATAAATTTCGGCTTCGAACTTTATACCCGTACCGGTTATCGTCAGTTTCACACTTGCAGTAGGATATCAATGCTATTGTATAATTTTGTTTGCATATGTGCCAGTAGCAGATTTACTCCCCTATATTAAGCATAAGACCCTCTTCGAGCGTCAAACCACGCATGCTGCTAGCAAGTTTTGTTGGATTTGATTTGGACTGGTGTGTGGGTGGACGTAGGGGCCCCCACCACATTGGTTTTTGGACTGGTGTGTGGGTGGACGTAGGGGCCCCCACCACAGTGGTTTTTGACTGGAGTGTGGGTGGATGCAGGGGCCCCCAACACAGGGGTTGTTGACTGGAGTGTGGGTGGACGTAGGGGCCCCCACCTCAGTTCTTTTGGCTTGTTGTGCAGCAGCTGGGTTTGGCTCGTTCCTTCTTCTGGTTACTTTATAGTTTTCTTCTTTTCTCCTGCTGTTTTCTTGCACCCTTTGGGCTGAGGCATTCTTTTCTTATGGATGCCTCAGGTTCAGGTTCGTAGCTGCCGCAGGATCTAGAGCGGGGTCGTTCAGTTTCCCCGGTTGAGGGCCTTCCTCTCTTGTAGGTAAGGACGCAGTTTCTTTTATTGTAGCTCCTTACTTTTGGACTGTTGACTCTCTTTCCCGCGGGTTCGTGTCAGTTGTTGACGCCCGTATGGCTTTTGTTTAGCTTACTTGCTCATGCTGCTGCTAGTTTCTTTTTTTCTACTTAGTTATTTTGTACATGTGCACTCTGGGAAAAGCTTTACTTTCTGGGTATTTATGAAGTTCTTTTAGCAAAGTCTGTTCCTTTAGTTAGCTTTGTTGCACTTACTATTATGTATCACCTATTTGCAAAGCTTTAAACAAAAATGATATTTCCTATGATATACTAAATTTAGTCCTACGTTCGCCCCGGAGACATCTCTGGTCTTCAGCGCCTTTAGGAATAAAAAAATGAACCTATTTTCTTCCGTTGCGTGCGCATATCTTTTATAAAGAGTGGCTATGTAAACCACAGGGTCGAGGGGCACGGCTTCCTAACCAAATGAAGGTAATCTTAAAAGATAATTCCTTTTATTATTCATATCTTTTCTCGTAAAAATGTTCGTTTGAGTGCTTGCCTGAACGTCTATAGTTGTCCCCTACAGGACGTGGTATCATGACGCGTATTTTTCCCCTTTACTCTGATATCTTATTTATTTCGGGAAAAATACGGGTTGTGACAGTTTGTATCAGAGGTAGGTTAGCCGGATTGCTGGAAATGGTCTGGTTGGCCCGGTTAACCGTCTAGGGAGAATCGTTAATCATTGCATACACTCACCGATGGGTCATCGGTAGATCTCGGCTGAAGCATGAACACTACACTCATAAGCATGAAAGAAGTATACGGGGCATATTATGTAGTGTGAGATGCATAATATGTGTCTGTATATGGATCCTCATAGGTGACAACATGCGACTGTTATGTAGTATGAGATGCATAACGTAGGTCGCATGCGTGTCTATTAGATTTTCTTTTTCGTTGCATGCGATAATATGAAGTATGAGATGCATAAGATCGCATGCGTACGCCGCTCATAGCATGCATTAAGGCCCTTTTTCTTAGTTTGCATAGCACTGCATGCATAACATAACATTGCATAAACACACGTGCCAAGCTAGAGATCTACACGATGACACATGTACACCCATGATTTCAAAGATAAGACACTAAGTTTATTTTGCATACGGGAGAGATGCACGAGAGGTAAAGGATGGTATACCATCCTGAGTATAACGTGATATTATGTATTTACTTTTCCCAGAGAAAAAGCAGTAGCAAAAGCAAGTATTTGTATGTCCCTCCTTCCTAGAGGTTTGAGTCCTGTCTTATTCTGTTGTTTTGGTGGTTTTTTGTAGATATGGCTTACAGGTGTCGGCCTGCGAACCCTGTTCCCCAGTCTGAGGGCGAGACATCTGGTGCCCATAATGAAGCGATGATTGAAGAGCTGCGTCTGAATAACGAGACCTTGGCGCGACAACTGGTCGCGATGCAGGAGCATATGCAGGTGTTGTTGACTGCCACTCAGCGGTAGCAGCCCGTGACTAGTCAGCCGGAGGCTGTCCGTCCTGCACCCCTTGTTCCCCCTGCTGCGTTGCCGCCAGAAATGAATTTTATCTCGCATTTCCAGAGGCTAGGACCCCCGACTTATGACGGGAGGGCGGACTTCATGGCGCTTGATGATTGGATCCTGGCGATGGAGGAGATGTTCTCGTACTCTGGCGCGATGGCGGACCAGAGAGTGATGATTGTTGCCTTTCAGCTGAAGGGTTTGGAAAAAAGTTGGTGGATCCGGGAGAAGGAGGTACTTGTAGAAGGTTGCTCGTGGGAGCAGTTCAAGGGGAGGCTGTTGAAGAAATTCCTGCCATCAGTCGAACAGGATCGCCTGATGAATAGCTTCTTGCATCTGAAGCAGCGACAACTCACAGTAGGGGAATATGAGGTCGAGTTCAGTAAGCTAAGCAGGTTCGCTCCGGATTTGGTTTCCTCTGAGGAAAACCGGGTGAAGAGATTTTTGGGAGGTCTTCGCAGTGAGATCCAGCAGTTGGCCAGCGCTTACAAGCCCGTGAGCTTTGCGGATGCGGTGGAAGCTGCGCTGAAGATTGAAGCGATCGAAAATGCCAAGAATAGAGGAAAGGAGCTTAGGAAGGAGAAAAGAAAGGTGGGTGATGGGGGCAGCTCTGCCCCGAGTAAGAAAGGGAAGGTAGTGTGCAGTTTCTGTGGCCGTGTGGGCCACCCCTTCGAGAAGTGTTTCAGGAGGCAGGGTGTGCAGGAGCAGCTACAGCTGATGGCGCTTCAGGGTGCCCTGAAGAAGCCCCTCCTTTGCACCTTTTGCAATCGGGCGGGGCATGATACCGCCCAGTGTTGGAGGAAGGATAAGGTCTGCGGGTACTACGGGCAAAAGGGCCACGACGCGACTCTGTGCCGGTCGAGGGATAAGTCCCGTTTTCAGTGCGATCAAAGGGGACACTTGAGGTCCAAGTGCCCGCAGCTCCAGTCTGCCGGCCAGCAGTTTGCGCTCCAAGCCGTGGCTCCGCCACCGCCTCAGTAGCAGCAGATAGATCGAGGGAAGGTGAAGTTAAATGCAGTGACAAAGGAAGAAGCGCAGTGCTCGAACCAGGTGATCTCAGGTTCGTCCTCGTTCTCATTATAGTTTAATCTTGTTATGATAAATTAGTCGCTATATTAATGCCTCATCCTTGTGTTGTCGTGGGTCTATACTGCTTTGTTAGGCGAGTTTAAGGTTCGAGATTTTTGGGCGCACGTTCTTTTTGACTCTAGTGCCACTCATTCTTTTGTGGCCAAGAAGTTTGTTGATCGACATCGCTGGGCTTTGGAGCGAGTTGATGATCCGTTTTGTGTCAAGTACCTGTCCGGAGATTCAGTGGTGTCAGATCTGTGCGTGAGGCAATGTCCGATCGTTTTGGATGGATTTTCAGGCTATGCAGATCTGAAGGTGATCGACTTGGAGGATTTTGACGTGATCTTGGGCATGGATTGGCTAGCCCGTTACGACGCCGTGATCCAGTGCAGGGATAAGCATCTGGATTTCCTGATGGATGATGGCCAGCCCAGGAGCGTGTTTGGCTTCCCGCGTCAAACCTCCTCAGTTATGTCGGTGGTCTGTGCCCAGGCCTTGGCGGAGTTTGATGGTCGGGTCTGCTTTGTCTCTGTTTTGCTTGCGGCTTGTGCGTCGACACCTTGCATTGAGGACATTCCTGTGGTGCGGGAGTACCCGGACGTTTTCCCGACAACCTTCCTGGTCTCCCTCCTGAGCGAGAGGTAGACTTTGTGATAGAGTTGGAGCCCGGGACCCGCCCTATTGCCAAGGCACCCTACTGTATGGCGCCGCGAGAGTTGGAGGAGCTGCGCACTCAGTTGGATGAGCTACTGCAGCTTGGTTTTATTATGCCGAGTTCGTCGCCTTGGGGTGCGCCGGTTCTGTTCGTGAAGAAGAAGGATGGGACGATGAGGCTATGCATCGATTACAGAGAGTTGAACAAGGTCACGATAAAAAACAGGTACCCGTTGTCGCGGATTGACGATTTGTTCGACCAGTTGCAGGGTAGCTCCGTGTTCTCGAAGATCGACCTTCGATCCGGTTACCATCAGTTGAGGATTCGCGACTCAGACGTTCCGCGAACTGCTTTTCGGTCGTGTTATGGACATTTTGAGTTCCTGGTGATGTCATTTGGGCTGACGAATGCGCCCTTTGCTTTCATGGATCTGATGAACAGGGTATTCCGAGATTATCTGGACCAGTTTGTGGTGGTTTTTATTGATGATGTGCTGGTCTATTCTTCGAGTGAAGAGGAGCATGCTCGGCATTTGTGTCTGGTGATGTCTACCTTGAGGGCACACAAGCTGTACGCCAAGCTGAGCAAATGCGAGTTCTGGCTTTCGCAAGTCTCTTTCTTGGGTCACGTGGTGAGCAAGGGTGGCATCTTTGTGGACCCAGCGAAGGTCGCTGCTGTTTTGGATTGGAAGAGACCGGCATCGCCGAAGGAGATCCGAAGTTTCTTGGGTTTAGCAAGCTATTACCGGAGGTTTGTGGAAGGACTCTCGGGCATTTCCGCGCCTCTAACTAGGTTGATGCGGAAGGGAGCAACTTTCAATTGGAACGCGCAGTGCGAGGAGGCCTTTCAAGAGTTAAAAAGAAGGCTGTGTTCCGCCCCGGTTTTGGCTCTCCCCGTTGAGGGAGTGGAGTTTCAGGTCTACGTCGATGCTTCGCGGATAGGCCTTGGGTGCGTCCTCATGCAGGAGGGCAAGGTCATTGCGTATGGGTCGAGGCAGCTAAAGGTTCATGAGCAGAACTACCCGACGCATGATTTGGAGTTTGCTGCGGTGATTTATGCCCTGAAGCTGTGGAGGCATCTCTTGTATGGAGTGGTGTGCAAGTTCTATTCAGATCACAAGATCCTGATTTACGTGTTTTCCTAGCGAGAGCTGAACCCGCGCCAGCGTCGGTGGATGGAGTACGTGGCAGATTATAATGTGGAGATCCTGTATCACCCCGGCAAGGCAAATGTAGTGGCGGATGCCCTGAGCAGGAGGTCAACTTCTGTTTTCGGACTCTCCGTGCAGTCCCTGGTGGAGGAGTTCCTTTTGATGAGCATCGCGGTGAAGCCCAGGGGTGGTATGTCTTGCATGGAGGTTGAAGAGCCGTCCTGGATTGCTTTGGCAAAGTTGCATCAGAAGGATGATCCGGATTTGCAGCACCTCCGAGGTAGAGCTGAGAGAGGAGAGTTGCCGGATTTCTCGATTGATGTTGAGGATACCTTGAGGTACCGTGGTAGGCTTTGCATACCCGCTGTGGAGGAGATTCGAGCGAAGATTTGTGAGGAGGCTCACGACTGCAGCCTATCTTATCATCCTGGCTCAACGAAGATGTATCGCGATTTGAAGCAGATCGTGTGGTGGCCAGGCATGAAGGGCGATATTGCGAGGTTCGTAGCGCAGTGTTACACTTGTCAGCGCGTCAAGGCGGATCATAGGAGACCCGGGGGCAAGTTGACACCGTTGGATATTCCCTTGTGGAAGTGGGAGAGCATCTCCATGGACTTCATTACTGGTTTGCCGAGATCCCCTCGGGGACATGATGCAGTGTGGGTCATCGTGGACAGGTTGACCAAGTGTGCTCATTTCGTGCCGTACAAGACTGGTTATTCTATGGAGAAGATTGCGTCTCTGTATGTGCAGGAGGTCATTAGGCTGCATAGAGTGCCCGCAAGCAGTGTCTGATCGAGATTCCAGATACACTTCCCGTTTTTGGCAGAGTCTGCAAGGGGCTTTGGGCACCGATCTCAGGTATTCTACAGCCTATCACCCACAGACGAATGGGCAGACGGAGAGGGTTGATCAGATCGTGGAGGATATGATCCGGTGTTACATTTTAGACCATGGAGGAGCTTGGGATGAACGTCTTGGGCTCATGTTGTCCGCAACGATCTCCATGTTCTGGATTCCGTGCCAGTGCTGCAGCCCAATCTGACGTTCATGGAGCAGCCTGTTTGTATTTTGGAGAGGCAGGATCGGGTGTTGCGAAGGAAGTCCATCCCTATGGTGAAGGTCCTCTGGGGCAATCAGGATGTTCGGGGTGCGACCTGGGAGCTAGAGTCAGCGATGAAGGAGTCCTATCCTCACCTTTTCAACTAATTTTTCCCGGTAAGTTTCCGTCTTCTGTGTTTTTCCTCATTTTGAATTGTTATTGCAAAGTTTCGGCCCGAAACTTTTTGTTAAGGGGCGTGACTGTAACGCCCCGGGTTTTTCTTATAATTACTTTAATCGGGCGCGGAATTTGTGATAATTAATTTTAAAAACTAAATACTTAATTCGAGGCGTCAAGGCGAAGGGGCGTTACCGTTTCGGTATCGTCGTCGTCGTCTGGCGAATTATTTAGATGTGGATGTAAATGCGGATATATATATATGTAAATGCGAATATAAATACGTATATATAAATACATATGAAATTATAAGCGAGCATAAAAATTTATATAACCATGCTACTATAAATGTATATGAATACATGTATTCCCTTTTGGTATGTATGCTCGAAATTTTATAGGGGAGAGGGGTTTAAATATGTGTACCTGCATACATTATACATATATGTCATCTATTTGCATCATATGTTTGAGAAGGGTAAAATATACATCATATATTCGCATCGATATTGATGCAAAAATTATGAGAAGTTAATACCTTTTTTTATATATCGAGGGTGTGTTGGAGAAGCTGTAGCCTTGCCGTTCTTCATTTCCCCCTTTCTCCCCCCGTGCATTCCTGGAACCCTCTGATTTGGCGGGGTCGCCGGTCGATTTGAGGCAAGAGACCTTTTCCTCCTCCTTCCCTGCACCTCTTTTCTTTTGCTTATCTGGATTATGGCTATGATTATGGTTTATATGCAAGCTTTCCTGGTACTCGGTTTTAACTAGATTTCATATGGGAGACTCCATGGTTTATATGCAAGAGATTTCTGGTCATTAATTGGGTATACCTGCTTGGTGCCTTGGGGTGGTCCCTAATCCTAATCAGTTTAAGAAATTTTGTATTTTAGTTATAAGGAGTTCAGGATGGATGAAATATATATATTCATATATGTGTATACTCTGAGCTTTTCCCTAGTTTTATGCTTAAAATTCCTCCTCCCTGTTGCTAGGTGTTATCTAGTCTTATGCTGAAACTTTCCTGGACCCCCGTGGCTATACCTGCTGGATTCTTCTTGGCTATTGCTGAAAAATTTCTGTACCCCTTTTTGGTTATACCTGCTAGTCGGTTTACTCTTCCAGGAATTTCATCATTTGCAATGTTCCTTTCTTTTTGTGGGAAATGGGGGTTGGTGGCTGCTTGATTTATCCTTCCAGGATTGCATCCTTTGAAGTGTTCCTTCGTGGGGAATTATGGGTTGGTGGCACTGGTTATGCTAACAAATTCCTGGGCTCATGCTAACAAGATTGTATGCTTGATTCATTTTGGTTAGTTCCTGATTATGTTACATGCTAAATTCTGCATAATCCTCGTATAATTAGTTTAAAAAAAGATATATATATATATATATATATATATATGGATGTTTCCTTTTGCTAACTCCTGGTCATAATTGTTGGTTAAAATTTGGATGGTTTTGTGGCTATATTTCATGTAATCCTGCTTGCTAGATCTTGACGGTATGAGGAACCAGATCCTAAATTCCCTGGGAATTTTGTTTCCTAATGCCTGGCGGGTTGGGGGATTAGAGGCTAAATTCCCTGGGGATTTTTGTGCCTAGTTCTCGAGGATTTAACGAAGCCTTTAAATCGCTAAACTTGAAAGGGGTGTAGATAAATTTCGGCTTCGAACTTTATACCCGTATCGGTTATCGTCAGTTTCACACTTGCAGTAGGATATCAATGCTATTGTATAATTTTGTTTGCATATGTGCCAGTAGCAGATTTACTCCCCTATATTAAGCATAAGACCCTCTTCGAGCGTCAAACCACGCATGCTGCTAGCAAGTTTTGTTGGATTTGATTTGGACTGGTGTGTGGGTGGACGTAGGGGCCCCCACCACATTGGTTTTTGGACTGGTGTGTGGGTGGACGTAGGGGCCCCCACCACAGTGGTTTTTGACTGGAGTGTGGGTGGATGCAGGGGCCCCCAACACAGGGGTTGTTGACTGGAGTGTGGGTGGGCGTAGGGGCCCCCACCTCAGTTCTTTTGGCTTGTTGTGCAGCAGCTGGGTTTGGCTCGTTCCTTCTTCTGGTTACTTTATAGTTTTCTTCTTTTCTCCTGCTGTTTTCTTGCACCCTTTGGGCTGAGGCATTCTTTTCTTATGGATGCCTCAAGTTCAGGTTCGTAGCTGCCGCAGGATCTAGAGCGGGGTCGTTCAGTTTCCCCGGTTGAGGTCCTTCCTCTCTTGTAGGTAAGGACGCAGTTTCTTTTATTGTAGCTCCTTACTTTTGGACTGTTGACTCTCATTCCTGCGGGTTCGTGTCAGTTGTTGACGCCCGTATGACTTTTGTTTAGCTTACTTGCTCATGCTGCTGCTAGTTTCTTTTTTTCTACTTAGTTATTTTGTACATGTGCACTCTGGGAAAAGCTTTACTTTCTGGGTATTTATGAAGTTCTTTTAGCAAAGTCTATTCCTTTAGTTAGCTTTGTTGCACTTACTATTATGTATCACCTATTTGCAAAGCTTTAAACAAAAACGGTATTTCCTATGATATACTAAATTTAGTCCTACGTTCGCCCCGGAGACATCTCTGGTCTTCAGCGCCTTTAGGAATAAAAAAATGAACCTATTTTCTTTCGTTGCGTGCGCATATCTTTTATAAAGAGTGGCTATGTAAACCACAGGGCCGAGGGGCACGACTTCCTAACCAAATGAAGGTAATCTTAAAAGATAATTCCTTTTATTATTCATATCTTTTCTCGTAAAAATGTTCATTTGAGTGCTTGCCTGAACGTCTATAGTTGTCCCCTACAGGACGTGGCATCATGACGCGTATTTTTCCCCTTTACTCTGATATCTTATTTATTTTGGGAAAAATACGGGTTGTGACAGTTGGTATCAAAGGTAGGTTAGCCGGGTTGCTGGAAATGGTCTGGTTGGCCCGGTTAACCGTCTAGGGAGAATCGTTAATCATTGCATACACTCACCGATGGGTCATCGGTAAATCTCGGCTGAAGCATGAACACTACACTCATAAGCATGAAAGAAGTATACGGGGCATATTATGTAGTGTGGGATGCATAATATGTGTCTGTATATGGATCCTCATAGGTGACAACATGCGACTGTTATGTAGTATGAGATGCATAACGTAGGTCGCATGCGTGTCTATTAGATTTTCTTTTTAGTTGCATGCGATAATATGAAGTATGAGATGCATAAGATCGCATGCGTACGCCGCTCATAGCATGCATTAAGGCCCTTTTTCTTAGTTTGCATAGCACTGCATGCATAGCATAACATTGCATAAGCACACGTGCCAAGCTAGAGATCTACACGATGACACATGTACACCCATGATTTCAAAGATACGACACTAAGTTTATTTTGCATACGGGAGAGATGCACGAGAGGTAAAGGATGATATACCATCCTGAGTATAACGCGATATTATGTATTTACTTTTCCCAGAGAAAAAGCAGTAGCAAAAGCAAGTATTTGTATGTCCCTCCTTCCTAGAGGTTTGAGTCCTGTCTTATACTGTTGTTTTGGCGGTTTCTTGTAGATATGGCTTACAGGCATCAGCCTGCGAACTCTGTTCCCCAGTCTGAGGGCGAGACATTTAGTGCCCATAGTGAAGCGATGATTGAAGAGCTGCGTCTGAATAACGAGACCTTGGCGCGACAACTGGTCGCGATGCAGGAGCATATGCAGGTGTTGTTGACTGCCACTCAGCGGCATTAGCCCGTGACTAGTCAGTCGGAGGCTGTCCGTCCTGCACCCCTTGTTTCCCCTGCTGCGTTGCCGCCAGAAATGAATTTTATCTCGCATTTCCAGAGGCTAGGACCCCCGACTTATGACGGGAGGGCGGACTTCATGGCGCTTGATGATTGGATCCTGGCGATGGAGGAGATGTTCTCGTACTCTGGCACGATGGAGGACCAGAGAGTGATGATTGCTGCCTTTCAGCTGAAGGGTTTGGCAAAAAGTTGGTGGATCCGGGAGAAGGAGGCACTTGTAGAAGGTTGCTCGTGGGAGCAGTTCAAGGGGAGGCTGTTGAAGAAATTCCTGCCATCAGTCGAACAGGATCGCCTGATGAATAGCTTCTTGCATCTGAAGCAGCGACAACTCACAGTAGGGGAATATGAGGTCGAGTTCAGTAAGCTGAGCAGGTTCGCTCCGGATTTGGTTTCCTCTGAGGAAAACCGGGTGAAGAGATTTTTGGGAGGTCTTCGCAGTGAGATCCAGCAGTTGGCCAGCGCTTACAGGTCCTTGAGCTTTGCGAATGCGGTGGAAGCTGCGCTGAAGATTGAAGCGATCGAAAATGCCAAGAACAGAGGAAAGGAGCTTAGGAAGGAGAAGAGAAAGGTGGGTGATGGGGGCATCTCTGCCCCGAGTAAGAAAGGGAAGGTAGTGTGCAGTTTCTGTGGCCGTGTGGGCCACCCCTTCGAGAAGTGTTTCAGGAGGCAGGGTGTGCAGGAGCAGCAGCAGCTGATGGCGCTTCAGGGTGCCCCGAAGAAGCCCCTCCTTTGCACCTTTTGCAATCGGGCGGGGCATGATACCGCCCAGTGTTGGAGGAAGGATAAGGTCTGCGGGTACTGCGGGCAAAAGGTCCATGACGCGACTCTGTGCCGGTCGAGGGATAAGTCCCGTTTTCAGTGCGGTCAAAGGGGACACTTGAGGTCCAAGTGCCCGCAGCTCCAGTCTGCCGACCAGCAGTTTGCGCTCCCAGCCATGGCTCCGCCACCGCCTCAGCAGCAGCAGATAGATCGAGGGAAGGTGAAGTTAAATGCAGTGACAAAGGAAGAAGCGCAGTGCTCGAACCAGGTGATCTCAGGTTCGTCCTCGTTCTCATTATAGTTTAATCTTGTTATGATAAATTAGTCGCTATATTAATGCCTCATCCTTGTGTTGTCGTGGGTCTATACTGCTTTGTTAGGCGAGTTTAAGGTTCGAGATTTTTGGGCGCACGTTCTGTTTGACTCTAGTGCCACTCATTCTTTTGTGGCCAAGAAGTTTGTTGATCGACATCGCTGGGCTTTGGAGCGAGTTAATGATCCGTTTTGTGTCAAGTACCCGTCCGGAGATTCAGTGGTGTCAGATCTGTGCGTGAGGCAATGTCCGATCGTTTTGGATGGATTTTCAGGCTATGCAGATCTGAAGGTGATCGACTTGGAGGATTTTGACGTGATCTTGGGCATGGATTGGCTAGCCCGTTACGACGCCGTGATCCAGTGCAGGGATAAGCATCTGGATTTCCTGATGGATGATGGCCAGCCCAGGAGCGTGTTTGGCTTCCCGCGTCAAACCTCCTCAGTTATGTCGGTGGTCTGTGCCCAGGCCTTGGCGGAGTTTGATGGTCGGGTCTGCTTTGTCTCTGTTTTGCTTGCGGCTTGTGCGTCGACACCTTGCATTGAGGACATTCCTGTGGTGCGGGAGTACCCGGACGTTTTCCCGACAACCTTCCTGGTCTCCCTCCTGAGCGAGAGGTAGAGTTTGTGATAGAGTTGGAGCCCGGGACCCGCCCTATTGCCAAGGCACCCTACTGTATGGCGCCGCGAGAGTTGGAGGAGCTGCGCACTCAGTTGGATGAGCTACTGCAGCTTGGTTTTATTATGCCGAGTTCGTCGCCTTGGGGTGCGCTGGTTCTGTTCGTGAAGAAGAAGGATGGGACGATGAGGCTATGCATCGATTACAGAGAGTTGAACAAGGTCACGATAAAAAACAGGTACCCGTTGTCGCGGATTGACGATTTGTTCGACCAGTTGCAGGGTAGCTCCGTGTTCTCGAAGATCGACCTTCGATCCGGTTACCATCAGTTGAGGATTCGCGACTCAGACGTTCCGCGAACTGCTTTTCGGTCGTGTTATGGACATTTTGAGTTCCTGGTGATGTCATTTGGGCTGACGAATGCGCCCTTTGCTTTCATGGATCTGATGAACAGGGTATTCCGAGATTATCTGGACCAGTTTGTGGTGGTTTTTATTGATGATGTGCTGGTCTATTCTTCGAGTGAAGAGGAGCATGCTCGGCATTTGTGTCTGGTGATGTCTACCTTGAGGGCACACAAGCTGTACGCCAAGCTGAGCAAATGCGAGTTCTGGCTTTCGCAAGTCTCTTTCTTGGGTCACGTGGTGAGCAAGGGTGGCATCTCTGTGGACCCAGCGAAGGTCGCTGCTGTTTTGGATTGGAAGAGACCGGCATCGCCGAAGGAGATCCGAAGTTTCTTGGGTTTAGCAAGCTATTACCGGAGGTTTGTGGAAGGACTCTCGGGCATTTCCGCGCCTCTAACTAGGTTGACGCGGAAGGGAGCAACTTTCAATTGGAACGCGCAGTGCGAGGAGGCCTTTCAAGAGTTAAAAAGAAGGCTGTGTTCCGCCCCGGTTTTGGCTCTCCCCGTTGAGGGAGTGGAGTTTCAGGTCTACGTCGATGCTTCGCGGATAGGCCTTGGGTGCGTCCTCATGCAGGAGGGCAAGGTCATTGCGTATGGGTCGAGGCAGCTAAAGGTTCATGAGCAGAACTACCCGACGCATGATTTGGAGTTTGCTGCGGTGATTTATGCCCTGAAGCTGTGGAGGCATCTCTTGTATGGAGTGGTGTGCAAGTTCTATTCAGATCACAAGATCCTGATTTACGTGTTTTCCTAGCGAGAGCTGAACCCGCGCCAGCGTCGGTGGATGGAGTACGTGGCAGATTATAATGTGGAGATCCTGTATCACCCCGGCAAGGCAAATGTAGTGGCGGATGCCCTGAGCAGGAGGTCAGCTTCTGTTTTCGGACTCTCCGTGCAGTCCCTGGTGGAGGAGTTCCTTTTGATGAGCATCGCGGTGAAGCCCAGGGGTGGTCTGTCTTGCATGGAGGTTGAAGAGCCGTCCTGGATTGCTTTGGCAAAGTTGCATCAGAAGGATGATCCGGATTTGCAGCACCTCTGAGGTAGAGCTGAGAGAGGAGAGTTGCCGGATTTCTCGATTGATGTTGAGGATACCTTGAGGTACCGTGGTAGGCTTTGCATACCCGCTGTGGAGGAGATTCGAGCGAAGATTTGTGAGGAGGCTCACGACTGCAGCCTATCTTATCATCCTGGCTCAACGAAGATGTATCGCGATTTGAAGCAGATCGTGTGGTGGCCAGACATGAAGGGCGATATTGCGAGGTTCGTAGCGCAGTGTTACACTTGTCAGCGCGTCAAGGCGGATCATAGGAGACCCGGGGGCAAGTTGACACCGTTGGATATTCCCTTGTGGAAGTGGGAGAGCATCTCCATGGACTTCATTACTGGTTTGCCGAGATCCCCTCGGGGACATGATGCAGTGTGGGTCATCGTGGACAGGTTGACCAAGTGTGCTCATTTCGTGCCGTACAAGACTGGTTATTCTATGGAGAAGATTGCGTCTCTGTATGTGCAGGAGGTCATTAGGCTGCATAGAGTGCCCGCAAGCAGTGTCTGATCGAGATTCCAGATACACTTCCCGTTTTTGGCAGAGTCTGCAAGGGGCTTTGGGCACCGATCTCAGGTATTCTACAGCCTATCACCCACAGACGAATGGGCAGACGGAGAGGGTTAATCAGATCGTGGAGGATATGATCCGGTGTTACATTTTAGACCATGGAGGAGCTTGGGATGAACGTCTTGGGCTCATGTTGTTCGCGTACAATAATAGTTATCAGGAGAGCTTGCAGATGGCTCCGTTTGAGGCTCTGTATGGGAGGCGATGTCAGACTCCCCTGTTTTGGGCGAAGTGGGCGAGAAGCCAGTTCTGGGTCCTCAGGCTTTGGAGGATATGAGTGTTGCTGTGACGAAGATCCGTGAGAAGCTCCGGGTAGCTCAGGAGCGCTATGAGAAGTACGCCAATCGGCGTAGGAGTGATTTGGAATTTGCGGTGGGGGACATGGTGTTCCTAAAGGTGTGCCCGATGGCAGGTGTTAAAAGATTTGGGAAGAGCCATAAGCTGGACCCCAGGTATGTAGGCCCATTCGAAATCGTCGAACGCATCGGAGTTTCTGCTTACAGATTGTCGTTACCTGCCGCTTTCCCTGGTGTGCATGACGTTTTCCATGTGAGCCAGTTACGGAAGTGCGTCCGCAACGATCTCCATGTTCTGGATTCCGTGCCAGTGCTGCAGCCCAATCTGACGTTCATGGAGCAGCCTGTTTGTATTTTGGAGAGGCAGGATCGGGTGTTGCGAATGAAGTCCATCCCTATGGTGAAGGTCCTCTAGGGCAATCAGGATGTTCGGGGTGCGACCTGGGAGCTAGAGTCAGCGATGAAGGAGTCCTATCCTCACCTTTTCAGCTAATTTTTCCCGGTAAGTTTCCGTCTTCTGTGTTTTTCCTCATTTTGAATTGTTATTGCAAAGTTTCGGGCCGAAACTTTTTGTTAAGGGGCGTGACTGTAACGCCTCGGGTTTTTCTTATAATTACTTTAATCGGGCGCGGAATTTGTGATAATTAATTTTAAAAACTAAATACTTAATTCGAGGCGTCAAGGCGAAGGGGCGTTACCGTTTCGGTATCGTCGTCGCCGTCTGGCGAATTATTTAGATGTGGACGTAAATGCGGATATATATATGTAAATGCGAATATAAATACGTATATATAAATACATATGAAATTATAAGCGAGCATAAAAATTTATATAACCATGCTACTATAAATGTATATGAATACATGTATTCCCTTTTGGTATGTATGCTCGAAATTTTATAGGGGAGAGGGGTTTAAATATGTGTACCTGCATACATTATACATATATGTCATCTATTTGCATCATATGTTTGAGAAGGGTAAAATATACATCATATATTCGCATCGATATTGATGCAAAAATTATGAGAAGTTAATACCTTTTTTTATATATCGAGGGTGTGTTGGAGAAGCTGTAGCCTTGCCGTTCTTCATTTCCCCCTTTCTCCCCCGTGCATTCCTGGAACCCTCTGATTTGGCGGGGTCGCCGGTCGATTTGAGGCAAGAGACCTTTTCCTCCTCCTTCCCTGCACCTCTTTTCTTTTGCTTATCTGGATTATGGCTATGATTATGGTTTATATGCAAGCTTTCCTGGTACTCGGTTTTAACTAGATTTCATATGGGAGACTCCATGGTTTATATGCAAGAGATTTCTGGTCATTAATTGGGTATACCTGCTTGGTGCCTTGGGGTGGTCCCTAATCCTAATCAGTTTAAGAAATTTTGTATTTTAGTTATAAGGAGTTCAGGATGGATGAAATATATATTCATATATGTGTATACTCTGAGCTTTTCCCTAGTTTTATGCTTAAAATTCCTCCTCCCTGTTGCTAGGTGTTATCTAGTCTTATGCTGAAACTTTCCTGGACCCCGTGGCTATACCTGCTGGATTCTTCTTGGCTATTGCTGAAAAATTTCTGTACCCCTTTTTGGTTATACCTGCTAGTCGGTTTACTCTTCCAGGAATTTCATCATTTGCAATGTTCCTTTCTTTTTGTGGGAAATGGGGGTTGGTGGCTGCTTGATTTATCCTTCCAGGATTGCATCCTTTGAAGTGTTCCTTCGTGGGGAATTATGGGTTGGTGGCACTGGTTATGCTAACAAATTCCTGGGCTCATGCTAACAAGATTGTATGCTTGGTTCATTTTGGTTAGTTCCTGATTATGTTACATGCTAAATTCTGCATAATCCTCGTATAATTAGTTTAAAAAAAGATATATATATATATATATATATATATATATATATATGGATGTTTCCTTTTGCTAACTCCTGGTCATAATTGTTGGTTAAAATTTGGATGGTTTTGTGGCTATATTTCATGTAATCCTGCTTGCTAGATCTTGACGGTATGAGGAACCAGATCCTAAATTCTCTGGGAATTTTGTTTCCTAATGCCTGGCGGGTTGGGGGATTAGAGGCTAAATTCCCTGGGGATTTTTGTGCCTAGTTCTCGAGGATTTAACGAAGCCTTTAAATCGCTAAACTTGAAAGGGGTGTAGATAAATTTCGGCTTCGAACTTTATACCCGTACCGGTTATCGTCAGTTTCACACTTGCAGTAGGATATCAATGCTATTGTATAATTTTGTTTGCATATGTGCCAGTAGCAGATTTATTCCCCTATATTAAGCATAAGACCCTCTTCGAGCGCCAAACCACGCATGCTGCTAGCAAGTTTTGTTGGATTTGATTTGGACTGGTGTGTGGGTGGACGTAGGGGCCCCCACCACATTGGTTTTTGGACTGGTGTGTGGGTGGACGTAGAGGCCCCCACCACAGTGGTTTTTGACTGGAGTGTGGGTGGACGCAGGGGCCCCCAACACAGGGGTTGTTGACTGGAGTGTTGGTGGACGTAAAATTGTTCGTTTGAGTGCTTGCCTGAACGTCTGTAGTTGTCCCCTACAGGACGTGACATCATGACGCGTATTTTTCCCCTTTACTCTGATACCTTATTTATTTCGAGAAAAATACGGGTTGTGACACCGGCTGCCATTCCTTACTTGACGTCATCCTTCGTCGACATCAAGCATCCAAGTAAGAGGAAGACCTCGGGACGGTGTGTCCCCATGGGACCTTCCCGGCTGACATTTCTTACTTGACGTCATCCTTCGTCGAACATCAGGCATTCAAGTGGGATGGGGGCCTCGGGATGATATTTCCCTCCGGACCTCCCCGACTGCTAAACCCCACTTTTTTCCTTCCTTTAAGAACTCCTTTGTTATTGCATGATCTTAACAAACTCTCCACTAGGTGCAAGTCGAGGCATTGAGAGCGAGTATGCAGGTGAGAGTATGTCCATGCGAGCACGCATGTGCGAGTATGCAGGAGAGAGCATCCACATATGAGTACTAACGAAGAGCGAGCACTCAACCTCGCCGAGGGCCTAAGAGCCTAGCGAGCACTCAATCTCGCCTCGAGCCTAGGAGTCTAAGCGACATACAAGCAAGGAAGCGAGTACAAAAAAAGAAACAGGCAAGAAAAAAATATCGTTCCTCTTTTCATTTATCTGCAAAAGTTACAGATATACAAAAAGCTGCACAAAAAGGTCGCTGGGCGAGCAAAAAAGGTGCCCAGGCGACTAGGCGACATCCTCGCCATCAACATCTACATCAGCGTCATCACCACCATCGTCATCGCCATCGTCATCGTCATCATCATCGTCGCCGTCATCCTCATCCTCGGAATCGTCGTCCTCGGCACCACTGGACGGCGGCGAGGATGCTCACAAGGGGGAGGTGGACTCTTCAGCAAGCAGCGTCGGGATGATGTCCACCACCGTCAATTCCATCGCCTCCGGCTTCAGAAGATCGTCGGCCTTCAGCTTGTTCAGAATGACATTCCCCGTTGCTCGCGCGATCTCCCGGCGCATGTACGGCAGGTCGTCGCCGTGCATCCTTATTCACTTGCCGACCCTGGAAGGGACCGCCTGTAACGCCCCTGATTTTTCGATAATTATTTAATTCGTTAATGACGTAATTATGACGTCAGAGCGTTACCCCGTTTAGCGTGAGTTGACGGCGCGTCGCCGTTAGTGCACTTTATGCATCTGTTAGGCGGAGCCAGCAAGAGGTTGGAAATCATATTGGAATCCAAATTTTGTAGTGTGAGTCGATTTAAGTGGGTAGTTTGGACGTGCACGTAAATTTCATGGCATTCATAGCTCGTTTGAGGTCTCGGTAGTTTTGTGGGTTTTTACGATGGATTTATCTTCGGGAATTTTTATCTCGAGTTTGGATCGTCGGATTTAGATTTCGACTTCGCAGTTGGATTCGTAGCCCCGATGTTTAGCTTTGGCGCGAGTATCGTTTAATCGGAGGTGGTACGGCCACGCTCGTAAATTTTAGCGCGATTTATTTAATATAACAATATAATACTTTAATCCTAAACCCTCATATAAAAGCCTAAGAGAAAAGAACCCCTAATCTCATCTTCCCCAAAATAATTCCTCTGTACGAGAGAAAGAGCGGTGATGGTGGAGGCGGTGATTTCGTGAACCTTCCGGCATCGATTGCGGGAGCTCCGGTGGACGAAATTCTTTGCGGGTCATAGATCCGGAAAGCTCTCGCCGTGGTCTTCGTGTGCGTGGTAAGCATGTCGATTTTCGTTGAGTTTTGAGAATTTAGATGGGGACCTAATCCGTTTTCCCCCGCGAAAAGTTTCAGAAAACGTAGGAAGGGTGTTCTTGTGGCCGATTCTCGCATTTGGGAGCGTGGAAAGGTGTTTCTCCGGAGATATAAGGCAAGTGGTGGTTTTTGCGCCCTTGTTTGATCTCTTAAAACCTGTGATATAATCTTGTTTTTTTTCCTTGTTTGGTAGTGTGGTAATTCATTAGTTTGCAAGATAATTGTGGTCCTTTGCACTATGTTTGTCTTATGAGTATTTCTGCGTTTTCCCCTTCCTGGAAATACTTGGTTCTGCTGTGGGTTGAGAAATGCGTCGAGAAAGGAGGTAGTCGCGTCGAGTTGCTACCGCCCGGCGGTAGCTAGCTACCGCCGGCGGTAGCCGTTGCGTCGAGAACCTGGAGTTGCGTCGAGTAGTAGGAGTTGCGTCGATAAGGTACGATGCGTCGAAAAATGGAAGAAAGCGTCGAGTAGCTAACGCCGGCGATAGCTAGCTACCGCCCGGCGATAGCTCACGTCGAGTAGTAGGAGTTGCGTCGACAAGGAGTTGCGTCGATAAGATAAGAGGCGTCGAATAGTGGAAGAAAGCGTCGAGACGCTACCGCCCGGCGGTAGCTAGCTACCGCCCGGCGGTAGCTAGCTACCGCCGACGGTAGCTCTCGTTTCCAGTGTTGGGCTGGTTTGCCTAGAGTCTAGTCCTGGTGGACTTAGGAGTTCCCTTGGTATGATTTTGGTGAATCCTATCTGGTTGGTCTTGAATAATTTTGGAAATCTTAATGATAAATTATGAAAGATAAATTTTGGACTGCGAGTGTTAGCGGATTATACCGCCGTCACAGTTCCTGTTTCTGTGGATCATTGCACCTGGTGGGATGTTATGGACTGATGGTTGGCAGTGGATAAAGGACCACCACCTCAGTGTCTTGTTATTCCAGGTGTTGGTGGGTCCTGTTTTGGAGCTGATCAATCTCCCTCTCTAATAATATAACAAATTACTTAAACCTAATGGTTAGTGCATGTTGGTATATGATCAATTAATATCGATGTACCCTGTTCATGGTGCAAGTTTTCCCGTTTGGAAGCTCCTTATACTTTGTGACCTTTTTGGTAGACAATCATACTAATGTTTTCCTTTTTAAGCATTCTTGCAGTTAGTCCTTGTTGAGTTGGTAAACTCCTCTCCTCTTTAGTTTAATCCTTGTGCTGCATTTATCATTTCTACCGCCACTTGTACTTTCTTGCTGAGGTGTTCTTTTCTTTTGAATTCCTCAGGCTCGGAGCTTTAGCAGGTCGGGCTAGTAGATTGGCGATTCTAGCGCTTGGAGGTGGTTTGTAGCTGAGATCCTCCCTAGTTTCCAGGAGGTAGTAGTTACTCTTAGTTAGACTTTGTTTTGGTGACCCCCTGTGGGTTTGTGCCCAGTGGTTGGCACCCACAGTTTTGTTGGATGACATTTTACTTGCTAGCTGCTAGTTGTTTCTTGCTGTTTTATCATAGTTACTTGCTTTCTGGGAGGTTTTATGCTAGGTTGCATGTTAGGTATTTTAAAATATAAAGCCGATATCATTATAACATCTCCTTTAAAGAAAATGTCATTCTATTTTTAAGTCTATAAAAAGCCCTTTTCTTACCTATGTAGAAATACCTAGGAGTCTGCATACCATGTTGTGGTATTGGTCTATCATACTCATATAGGTCACTCAACATATAAACTAAAGGTTATCCGCTGCTTAATTTCTATTTACACTAACACTTGTGGATTTGACAATCCACCGAACCGAGGGACACAGTTAATCGACATAACTTAAATCATGTTTTGAAACAGTAACTCATGGGTTTTCATGATGATTAATGGGATTAGGTTTCGCCTGAGCGCCGACAGTTGTCCCCTGCACGGCGTGGCATCACGATGCGTATTTTCTCTCGCTCTGATATATATTTAATATATTGAGAAAATGCGGGTTGTGACACCGCCACCGCAGGCTGTTGCTCGGCAGGCCGAGTTTCCAGCTCGACGATGTGAATTTGAGCGGCCTCCAGAGCCTGCCGAGTATCTCCCAGCTCTTTCTCAAGCTGGGACAGCTTCTTCGCCATCTCCACCTCGGCAGCCTGCAGAAAGCAAAAAGAAAAGGTTGAACGAAGAAGTCGGCAAAAGTGGCGAGTATCCTAGGAGCGAGTAAAGTCCCAAAAGCGAGTACCTCGTGCTCCTTGGCCCGAAGCGCCAAGGTAATCATCTTGTTGCTCTGCACCTTGATCACCTGCTCGTATTCGAGCAGTCGCCTCGCTGTCAAATGAGCCAGCTCGGCAGATCTCAGGAGGGAGCGCGAGGTCTGGTGAGCCAGAGACTCGGCGGATGCATCCTGCAGGACTTCGGCATCAGCGCGACCATAAAGTGCGAAGGTCACGTCGTAGGCATCGCCAGCATCCTCCCAATCCTTCGACCAGGCGGGCAGGTTGGAGCTAAGGGTCACCTCGTGGGCGCGTTCCGCCCAGGTCACCATTGGGCGACCATAGGCATCCTCTCCACGGGTTCCCTCGTTGAAGAGCGGATGGCTGCTCGGCTCACCAGCCTCCGCAGGGTCCGCCTTTTTACCCAGGTCCCTGTGAGCGACCTCCTTCTTTCTCTTGGGCTCAGAGGCTTTGGCCTTGCCCGCCCTCCTTTTCTTGGAAGTCTCGGCCTCGTCGCCGGCGATATTGGGTTCATCGCCCCCTGGCGACAAGTCGATTGGGGAGGAGCCCCCAACCTCGCACGCCGAGGTCCCCGCACCCCCTTGGGTAGAGGCTGTCGCCTTCACCACCGGAGGAAGAAGATCGCGAGGTAGAGCTTGCACGTCTACAAAAGAAGACAGAAGGTTAGTCACCAAGATAAAGATGAAGAGCGAGTATGATTGATGCTCGCACGAAAGGTACCTTCCCCTGGGAGAACCTCGGCAAGCTCGTCTACTCGCCTCCTCCAGAGAATCACGTCAAGGCGACGATTTCTGAAGGAGTCAAGTAGCTTCTCCTTAATTTCCTCCAAGAAGGGGACTGTGAAGACATTCTCCGACGGCTGGACGGGCGAGCTGGAGATGCCCACGAAGTCGCCATTAATGATAACTAACCGCTCGCCCCAGCGATGGTTCTTGTTCGCCGTGCCCGCCAGAGTGCAGACGTGACTGCACAGGAAGATGACGCCCTCGCCGGTCGCCATAAAAGAGAATACTCACCTAAAGACCGAAAGGTCGAAGGCGATATTCTGATCCCGCAGGTAGTAGAGGAATCCCACGATCATCGCCACCCCGTTCGGGTTGATCTGGGCAGGGACTATCCCATAGAAGCGGAGAATCTGGCAAAACTCCGACCACAATGGTAGTCGCAGGCCGACCTCAAAGTGGCGAATAGGGAAGACTATCCCTAGAGGCGATGAGGTGTTCAGTCGCTCAGTCGGGCGGGAAAGCCTGGCGACATACCCCTGTGTCGCGAACTTGGCGTTGAACTCATCTAAGTCCTTTTGCCGAGTGATCGGCTTCTTGAAAGAGTTCGCCTCGAAATTCTTCGCATGGTTGGCACGCCGAATGGTCGCCTCGTCAGTCATCGTGAAGAAGAAGAGGAGAGGGGCGAGTATTAAAACAAGAACGAAGAGAGACAGACAGGAAGATACTCGCCTATAAAGCAGACAGATCGCTAGGAGCGTATTTAAGACTCACCCCCCCTATTTATAGTAGTCGGGTAAACTGGCTTGTCGAACACGTCTCCGCGAGTACGACTAAGGGGGTGGCGAGTATCAAAGAAAGTCGCCAAAGCGGCAGAACACGTCAACCCGCCGACCTTCAACTTGCGAGTACCTGCATCAAAGAAACATGAAGAAACTCGCCAAGACGTAGGCGACATTCAACTAATACTCACCACAAACAAAAAAGATAGAAGAAATTCAAACAAAGAATCATCACAACAGAAAAGGAGAGCAGTGCAAGTAAAAAAGGGCGAGTATTCAATACTCGCCAAATAAATATCATATCAAATAACAGATTGTTCAAAAACTACAAAGAGATACTCGCCAAAGGCAACATAGCAACTACCAAAGGAAGAAAAGGAAAAAAGACAACATCTAAGAGTGCCCTGGAGGATTCGCCTGCGGATCTGGAGGTTAAGGATGCCGCCCGACCCAGCCCATGCTGCGAGCACGCTTGAAGTGCTCGAAGGCCAGGGACATCACGTCCTCGCCCTGCCTCAGCTGATCCTCCATCCTCGCCAGGCGCCCGACCGAGCCCATGCTCGCGCGCATCCCCACCAGCTCATCGTGGTGCAGCTGCTGCCGATGATCGATCCGCGCCACCCGGCGCTCCAAATCGCTGATAGACTGGAGGCGAGCTTCAGTACCCGCCAGCCGAGTATCAAACTCTTCCAGCCGGGATACTCGTGCCTCCAAGTCGGTCAAGCGACGGTGAGGATCGCTAGCCGCCAGACGCTCAACCCGCGACTCCACCTCAGTCAGGCGGCGATGAGGCTGGCAGATCGCCAGCCTCTCTATCTTGGACTCCAACTCCAAGATTGCGCGAGTAGCCTTCTCTTGATACTCGCGAGAAGGGAGCCCGACAACGTCAATCAAAGCTCCCACGGGAGTATGAGCGCGACTTATAGAAGAAATAAAGCGTCAGAACTTCGGCAGAAGAAAAGAGTACAGCAAATATAGTGGCGACTATCAAAGGTAGCGACCAAGTACCTGGCCGAGGACTGCGGGAATGTCGGCGAGCAGGGCTGCGAGATCGCCGACGAGGAGAGACCCTTCCTCGGTGCAGGGAGAGACTGCGATGAGCAGCATCCCGGCGAGTGGAGTGCCCGCCAGGATGATCCCGATGGGGAAGCGTGTTCCCCTGACTGCGACCATCTCCTGGTCGCCATCCACCCCTTGGAGCGAAGAATCCAGAAGACCATCCAACCCCACCCCTGCGCGAGGACTCCCCTTGATGGGTTGAGGGAGCAGTAGAAATTGAAGGGCGCTGATCGCCCGGAAGACCCAGAGGGGGTGGCAGAAGCCCACCCTCGGGCAGCTGCGAGCTGCGAGCTGGGTCTGGTCGCGAAGGAGGTGGTGGCGGAGGAGGAATGTTGCTCGCCAGAGGAGCCCTATTCTCGCTCATTGGCCTCCTCTCCTCAAGGGAACTGTGAAGAATCCTCAGCGGGCGACCACTCCGAGATACCCCCTCAGGAGAGATCATGGGTGAAGACCGCAGCGGCGGGATAGCCAAAGGTTCCTCCTGAGCCTCAGTATTCGGCAGAACTGTAAACAGAAACGAAGACATCAGAACCTCGCCAGGCAGCGACATTATAAACAACAAAACTTCAAAGAGGCGAGTAAAGGAGCTCACCTCGCGCAGCGGCGAGATCCGGTTGGGCTTGAGTCTGGGCCCCAGCCCCACTCCTGTTGAAACCGATTTCTCGGTCTCTCGTAGAGCTCGGGGCCCTCACCGAGATGAGGGGCGGCTAGCCCTTACTAGTCCCTCGAGGAGGGTAGACGGAAGATTAAGAGATTGACTAAGACCTTAGTCACAGCGAGGAGGTCCCTCCACTAACCCGGAAGATCGTTGAGCACTTCCCCTCCCAAGCCAAAGCTGAGACTCGGGCACCTTGGAGAGCTCTAGAAATGCTATCCGAAGAAAGCCTAAGGAGAGGGAAGCTGAAGTGAGATCCTCTCCAAAGGTGCCCTTGAGGTCCTATTTATAGATTTTCTGATCTGGCCTGCAAATAGCAGGATTCCGCCTTTCGATTTTACTATCCGCACCCCAAATTGGTCTGCTAACAGCCAAACTCCGCTGTTTGGAGAGGCTAAGGGCAGACCACCAAGGGTAAAAGGGTAAGTCGACCCTAACGATTTATGGCTAAGGGATTGCGAGGACCTCACTGTTGGAGCTCTCGCAGGTCTTCTCGCGGATCCTGTCCGCGACACCTCTTCTAGGGGGTTGCCTTGCGAGGACCCCACTGGCGTAGCTCTCGCGGGTCTTCTCGCTAATACTGCCCGCGACACCCCTTCTAGGGGGTTGCCTTGCGAGGACCCCACTGGCGTAGCTCTCGCGGGTCTTCTCGCTATTACTGCCCGCGACACCCCTTCTAGGGGGGTCGCTTTGCGAGAACCCCGCTGGCCCATTTAGGTGGAATACCGAGATTTCGTCGGCTGGGGGCCGACCCCGGCGAGATCTGGATCTCGTCATTCCCGTCTCGCTCGGTTTCCTTGCTTGGCGAATATCGGGGTTGTACACAATCCCCGCTCTTCGCGAAGACTAATGTCCTCGCGAAGAATCCAATCCCTGATATTCGGCCGCTCCTGGATGACCTGTCAGGAATCTTTGGTGGGACCCACCGTGTAGGCTATAAATATCGTCCCGAACCCCTATTGGCGCGCGTCGTTTCTTTTCTTCCCTTTCTTATTTTAGCTGTCTGGAGATGCCGATTTCCGAAGAAGCAGAGGCTCGCCTGAGGGCGATGAGAGCTGGTGGGCTACCTTCCACGGCCAAGGTTCCCGCCTGGATGAACCGGCCACCCCCCGCCCAGTCGCCGAAAGTCAAAAAGGCGAAGGCGGCCCGTCGTGCCGGCGACGACTCTGTGATGCTGGACTCCTCCCCGGACGATTGCCGCCCCGAGAAGGTATGAGCTACTCCATTCTACGACGATAAATCGCCCTTATTAATTTGTACTCGCAGGATGCTTTGCCGAGCGAGAACATTGGAGAACCCGCTGAGAGGTCTCGCAAGCGTCCGCAGGCGGATCTGAACCTTGCTGGGAAAGGTGTCACCGGTATGATCTCAATCGCGCATATCGTAATACTTCTGTCAACCATATGTGACCTCAGTTACTCTTTTTTTTACAGCCTCGCCCCTGAAGTCCCCGGCTCGCCAGTCGTCGCGGCCGCCGTCCCCGCCTCCTCCAAGTAAAATTGTGGAAAAGCCTGGGTTTCAGCTCCTGACGAGCGAGGAGACGGGCGGCTCCGCGCCGCCCAAGATTCTCCCGACCAACAGTACAGCTTATCCCGCCGGCCTGGGCAAATCTCTCTACCCCCACTACGACAATGTGTTCCAGGGCCGTCCTTCGGGTTCTTGCCCCCCTCTCGGTAAGCGTTATGGCCTCGCCAAAACCTCGCGTGATCTCGTGCTCGTTATCTAACCTTGTGAAACCTTGCAGACAATGCCGAAAACCCGCATACCGATTCCGAACTGGGCGATGACGAGATGTCTCCCCTTCCTGACCAGGTGGAGGAATTCTTAGGGGATCCGCGGGACCCGGAGACGATGAAACAGCGAGCCGCGGAGTTACTGAGGAAACATGGGCGAATGCTGATGGACCTCAGCATGCAGGCGAGACGGGACAGGGAAGCTGCCGAGGATAGACACGCGATCCTGATGGAAGAATGCGCGAGGCTCCGGCAAGCGAGACAGCGCGATCACGACGAGAATGCCACGACGCCGGAGGTGCACATAGCGTGGATGAGAGACTACGCCTACCTCATGGACCGGGAGGGTCGCTTGGCTGAGGACAATTATAATTCTAGGGTACCACCAAGGTCATGGTCGCGGGGTGGGGGTCGGTGGAAATGGCCCCCCCATGATTCTCGCTAGTAGTCACATTGTGACTGTTTGTACTAGTTATTTTTGAACTATCTTGCTAAGTCTCGCGATTCGCATATTCACCACTTATGCTGGCTTTTATTTGTTTTGACAATAAGTAACACTATCTTTTATGGTTTTCTCGCTCGCTGCAAATAAACCTATTTCATTTTTGTTACATTATGCTCGCAAGGATCCTCCGTTCTTGCTAAACGTATCCCGCGGAAATGTTATTTGCACTAACCCCGCAGGTTTCTCTCGCCTGCGTGCATGATGTGATGTTTTTGCTGATATCAAGGTCCGCCGGCGCTTGGACTTCTTCCCGCCATTTTATTTTGGCTATAAATAGCCGGTTGTAACTCAACCAACCACCGCATTTACTCTCGACCTTCTTCCTCCCCTGTTCCAAAGCTCTCGCTCCTTCCTGTTCCCGCTTTTCTTCCTTTCTCGCAGGTTACTAGAATGGGTGGCGACGCTGAGTCAGAGGGTCGGCGAAGGGTCGCGAAAGCCTTTGCCGAGCACACTTTCTACCACTGCAACTTGACCGACGAGGAGTACTTTAGTGCGGTCGCTGATTACGTCCCCCCCGTTCGAGGCACGCCGTCCTAGCGAGAACGACGTGATCAACGATCCGCTGGTTGACGAGTTGGCCATTCCTACCGCCCATTTCGCGGTCGGTCTGCGCCTTCCTTTGTGGCCAGAAGTTCGCCAGGTAATAGTCGTCTCGCTTATTCCTATTTTCTTCTTTTGCCACTCGAGTTTCGCTCGCCATGCAGACTAATCCTGTTCTCACTGCTCATTAGGTGCTTAAACACTACGGGGTGGTTCCCGGCCAGCTCACTCCCAATGCCATGGCGGTGGTTACCGCCTTCGCCTGCTACCTCCGCGAGAAGCGAATCGAATTCAGCCTCCCGGTCTTCAGGAAGCTGTTCTCGTTCCGCGCCTTCAAAGATGAGACGGCCTACTTCGTGGGCACGGGACCGAAGGTGGTTGAGACCGTCAACAAGGCCCACTTCTGGGCCCAGAAGTTCGTGGTCGTCAAGGGGAACTTCGGCAACATTCCCCTCTCGCCGGTTCAACATGGCGAGACCACCTACCGGCCCACCGCCCTCGGCGGCCATGACGCCCTCCTCCATCAGTTCTTCTGCAAGAAGAACTTCGAAGTCGTCTACCTCCGCCGCAACCTAGACTCGCTACCTCCAGTTCTCGCCGGAGAAGGTTTGTACTTATCCGAACTGTTGTTTCTCTAGGCGAGCGAGATCTGCCTCTTCATCCTCCTTACGCGAGCACCCGTAAAAGCGACGCTACCATGGCTCTCGCTACCATGGGGGCAGAAGCTTGCCGAGGCGCAGTCACCCCGGCCGAGCCCTCCTCCCGTAAGAGATCGGGGGCTTCTGGTGATCATGCTGCCCCTTCGAAATCTCCGCCCAAGAAGAAAAGCAAGAAGAGCGCGGTCTCGCTTGCTCCGTCGAAAGGTAAGGAACCTCGCGAGGCCGCCTTCGACGAGTTTGACCTCACCGGCCTCTCGGGGGGCGAGGACGAAGAGCCCTGCCAGGAGGCGGTCAGGGCCTCCGCCCTCCCTATCCCGGTGAACCATTACAACTTCGGGCTCGGCCAGAGGCGCCGGGACGAGACTGGCGAGCCCCTCGTCACTTGGAAGCCGGAGACCAACAGGGTGGATATCTCCTCCATCCTCCCCTCCTGGGTGGAGAAGGAGACTGTCAGCGGTCATGTCTTTGACCTCGCGTTTGCCTTATATGGTCGCGAGGATGCGGGGTCTTATAAGGATGAGACCGCGAGGACCCTTGCTTACGAGAGCGCGAGGTCCCAGCTGCGCTCTGCCGAGCTCGCTCACATGACGGGGAGGCGTTGCTTACAGCTGGAGCTTCAGAATGTGGAGCTCGCGAGGGCCTACCAAGGGGTTCTTGCCGAGAACACGCAGCTGAAGGAGAAGCTGTTCGCCGCGGAGGGCAGCGTGGTGAGTTATCTAAACCTCCCTCATCCTCCTTCCCCTTGGCAGTTTAAACCCTCTAACTGAACTTATTTGCAGGATGTCGAGGCCGTCGGAAGAGCCAACGCTCGCATAGAGAATTTGGAGGGCGAGGTGGCCGGGCTGAAGGCCCTAAACTGCGACCTCACCCGCACCGCTATTCCCCCCTCGCCTCGCCGCTTAAAAGAAGACCGGCGAGCGCGAGACGAAGAGATCCGCGTGGGATCTATAGAGTCGGCTCGCTACATCTTTTCGGTGATGAAGGCGGTCGACCTCTTGGCTGATGATGCGGCCGACCTGACCTTGGAAGACGTCGTCCCGGAGCTCTTCCTCCCTCTTCCGCCAGTGAGGGACAGCGATGACGAAGAAGGATCTGCGGGCGGTCCCTGAAGCTCGCCGCTATTTTTTTTCTTCTGCGCTGTAATTTTTGATTGGCGAGATCGCCGAAAATTGTAACCGGACTGAAATCGTTGAATACAAATTTTGCTTTGCTCATTGTGCCTTCCCTTTTCTGTTTTGTTATTTTCAAGCGTTGAATGTCTCGCCCTCGCTTATCTCGATAACCGCCTTCGCGGAGGTTATTCTCACGATGATTGTTCTCGCGACACGCGTTATTGAATAGATAGGTATCAGATACTTTGGCTGCTCGGGCCTTTCGCCGGTTGCCTTAGGATTATTACCCTTTTAGTTTTGCGTATTTTTTCTAGGTTTCGCAAACATTTTTCCCTTTGGCGAGAGCTCGCCTCTTACCCGGTGCCGGCAACCTTTCTGCCGAGGACCGGAGGTTCTGGATCGCACAAGATTGGTTCTCGCCACTCGCATAGTGTCGTGCGAAATTTGTCTTTGCCGAGCGAGCAAGCCCGCCGAGCGAGAAGGAGTATTCCAGCATAAGAACCTGTCATCCTTGCTAGCCTCTCCGGCACCAAGACTTGTCACCTTGCCAGCCTCTCCAGAGATCAACCTGAACCCCCCGTCTAGTGAGAGCCCGGGAGCGGAATCGATCTGGGGCACTCCAGCACCAACACTTGTTACCTTGCCAGCCTCTCCAGAGATCAACCTGAACCCCCCGTCTAGTGAGAGCCCGGGAGCGGAATCGATCTAGGGCATTCCAGCGCCAACATATCCAACCTTGCCAGCCTCTCCAGAGATCAACCTGAACCCCCCGTCTAGTGAGAGCCCGGGAGCGGAATCGATCTGGGGCATTCCAGCACCAACATATCCAACCTTGCCAGCCTCTCCAGAGATCAACCTGAACCCCCCGTCTAGTGAGAGCCCGGGAGCGGAATCGATCTAGGGCATTCCAGCACCAACATATCCAACCTTGCCAGCCTCTCCAGAGATCAACCTGAACCCCCCGTCTAGTGAGAGCCCGGGAGTGGAATCGATCTGGGGCATTCCAGCACCAACATATCCAACCTTGCCAGCCTCTCCAGAGATCAACCTGAACCCCCCGTCTAGTGAGAGCCCGGGAGCGGAATCGATCTGGGGCATTCCAGCACCAACATATCCAACCTTGGCACGACATCAGTTAAAAGCATCATAAAAGAAAGCAAGACATTCATTAAACAACATAATAAAGTCTTTCAAGGGTAAAACCGTTTCAAGTCATCCCCACTCCGGGCTCGGTCGAGGGGTACCCCTTCCACATCCTGGAGGTGATATCCCCCTGACTTGAGCGCCTCGCTTACAATATATGGACCTTCCCAGTTGGGGTTAAGCTTACCCACCGTGGCCCCTCTGCCGGTCGCGTCGACCTTCTTCAAGACTAGGTCTCCTTTCTGAAAGTGTTTTATCCGGATATGTTTGTCAAAATAACGAGCCATCCGCCGCTTGACCTCTTCCTGCCTGATGGTGGCCAAGTCCCGGAGTTCCTCCACCAGGTCCAAAGATAACCTCTGCTCTGCATTGTTACCTTCCAGCCACTCTTCATCCCCCTCGCTTGCAGCGATCACTCGGGGGGGTCTTTACCTCAAACTCTATGGGGAGAACGGCCTCGGATTCGTGAGAGAGCTTGAATGGGGTCTCCCCGGTGGCGGTATTCGGAGTGGTCCTCATGGACCAGAGGACGGAGGGTAGCTGTTCCACCCAGTTTCCTCGAAGGTTCTCCACTTTCTTTTTTAGTAGGTTAACGATTATCTTGTTCGCTGCCTCCACCTGCCCATTGCTCCTCGGGTGATGGACCGATGCGAACCTGAGATCAATGCCAAGCTGAGCGCAGAAGCCAACAAACTCTTCACTAGCAAACTGCGGCCCATTGTTCGTCACTATAGCTAGATGGAGCCCATGCCTGCAAATTATGTCCCCCCACACAAAATTCCTTACAACCTGAGAGGTTACCTTAGCAAGTGCTTTCACCTCTACCCACTTGGAGAAGTAGTCGATCATGACCAGCAGGAACTTCCTCTGGACGCTGGCTTGGGGGAAGGGACCGACCAGGTCCATCCCCCATATGGCGAAGGGCCAGGGAGCCGTGATGGTCCGGAGTCTTTGAGCTGGGAGGAGCTGGAGCGGAGCATAAAGCTGGCACTTTGGACACTTCCTTGCGAACTCTGCGCGTCTTTGCTGAGAGTGGGCCAGAAATAGCCTTGCCTCAATACTCTTCCCTCCAGGGTCCGACTCCCGGAGTGACTGCCGCACTCCCCAGAGTGGATTTCTTCCAAGACTCTCGGAACCTCCTATTCGGAGACACAACGGGTCAGGAGTCCCGAGAGAGTTTTCCTATAGAGCCCTCCTGCATGCAGGGAGTAATAAGCTGACTTATACCTGAAGCGCCTCTTGTCCATATCTTCTCCAGGGAACTGCCCGGAGGAGAGGAAGGTGATGAACGGGTCCATCCACGAGGCTTGTTGATCAACCTCCATCAATTCTCCTTCCTCGATGGAGGGCCGAAAGAGCTCCGAAGCCGTCCCTCCCGCTTGGGGACCGAACTTGGCTAAGAGGTCCGCCTGGGTGCTCTCCTCTCTTGGTACGTGCTTGATGGAGAAGGTGCGAAATTTCCCGATGATCTCCTTAACCTTCTCCAGGCATAGCAGGAGGGTTGGGTCCTTCGCTTCAAACTCTCCCTTGATTTGGCATGCTACCACCATGGAGTCCGTGGAGACCTCCACGTCCTGCACCCCTAGTTCCCGGGCCAGCCGAAGGCCCGCTATCACTGCCTCGTACTCAGCCTGGTTGTTGGTAATTGGGAAATGGATATTTAAAGCTTGCTCAATCCGAGTCCCCTAAGGACTCACCAGGACTATTCCCCCTCCGTTGGAGTATTTTCCCGATGCTCCGTCCACCAACATCTTCCATGCCTCTGGGGGAGGTGGCTCGTGCTCCCCCACTTCGGCCGCGTAGTCGGCCATGAAGTCTGCCACCGCCTGAGCTCTGATGGACGTCCTGGGCACGAATGTGATATCGAATTCACTTAACTCCACGGACCACTTTGCTAACCTTCCCGAGTGCTCTACCCCTTCCATGATTTTACGGAGCGGGTGGTCCGTCACTACCTTGATTGAATGGGCCTGAAAGTAAGGTCGGAGCCTCCGGGCCGACACCACCAATGCGAAGGCTAACTTTTCTAGGATCGGGTACCGGAGTTCTGCCTTCTTCAGCACTCGGCTGACGTAGTAGATAGGGAACTGTTTCTTTCCTTCTGCCCGGATCAGCACGGAACTTACTACTTCGGATCCTACCCCCAGGTACAGGGATAGGTCTTCCACTGGCCTCGGCCCCTGGAGCAGAGGGGTCTGGGTGAGTTGTCCCTTCAGAGCCTGGAAGGTCGCACTCTGGGGTCCATTCAAATTTCTTGTTGCCCCGCAGCACCTTGAAGAAAGGCGCGCACTTTTCTCCTGCCCTGGAGAGGAACCTGCTGAGCCCCGCCAACTTCCCTGTAAGGCTCTGAACCTCCTTTGGACTCCTCGGCGACCCCAACTCCATCACCGCCTTAACCTTATCTGGGTTAGGCTCTACTCCTGCGGGGGTAAGTAAGTGGCCTAGGAACTTTCCTCGGCTCGCCCCGAAGACACACTTCAAGGGATTGAGTTTCATCTTGTACCGCCGCAGGGTCCCGAACGTCTCTTCAAGGTCCCAGAGGTGAGACCCGAGGTCCCGACTCTTTACCATGAGGTCGTCGACATAAACCTCTAAATTTCTTCCCTTCTGCTCGCGGAAAACTCTGTACATCATCCTTTGGTATGTGGCACCCGCATTCTTGAGCCCGAACGACATCATTTTATAACAGTAGCATTCATCCCCCGTAATGAAAGAGACATCTTTGATGTCTGGGGGGTGCATGCGGATTTGATGGTAACCTGAAAAAGCATCTAAGAAAGACATTACAGAAAAACCGACGGCTGAGTCAACCAGTGCGTCGATTCTAGGCAGGGGGTAACAATCCTTAGGGCATGATTTATTAAGCAAAGAAAAGTCGATACACATCCTCCACTTACCTCCCCCTTTTTTCACCATAACGACGTTGGAGACCCAGCCTGGATACTGGATCTCCGATACAAAGCCTGCCTGCAGGAGCTTACCCACCTCCTCGCGGATGGGCCCTTCCAGCTTGTCTGCGACGGCCCTCCTCTTCTGGCGGATGGGGCGGGCGCCGGGGTCGAGGTTGAGGCGATGGCAAGCCACATCCGCGTCGATCCCGGGCATCTCCGCGGCGCTCCAAGCGAAGACATCTACGTTCCTCTGTACGCAAGCCAGAATCTCCGCTTGATCTTCCGGGTTGAGTTCTCCACTGACCCGGACCTTCTCCACCACCCCCAACCGGGTGGTGACCTCGAGCTCCACGACTTCGTCCCCAGCCTCCAACCGGGACTGCTCTCCCCAAGCCCTCTCCTCTTCGGCACAAGTGGGAGCCTGGGTCCCCTCCTCAACTTCCTTTTCTACCACCATCAGCTCTTCGTCCCCTCCCTCCTGGGCCTTCTCTTCTTCTTCCTCTCCCTCCGCCCGGGGTCCCTCAGTTACCCCTTCCTGGGCATGGACTTCATCTCCCTCTATCTTCTCCTCGGCTACCTCCATACCTCCGGCTTCGGCCGCTTCCTCCATCATCCTATCCCACTCTTCAACTTCTCCCATTCAGGAGATGGTGTTGACAGCCGTTACGTAGCACTGTCTTGCCACCTTGGGATCCCCCCTGATCCGCACCTGAACCCCTCCGTCGTTGAACTTAAGGCATTGATGAAAGGTGGAGGGGACACAGCAGAACGCGCTGATGAGTGGCCGTCCGAAGATGGCGCTGTAACTGCTTGGGGCGTCCACTATGACAAAACAACAGTTCCGGGACTGCCCACCCAGTGTCACATGAAGCCCTACTCCCCCTTCTACTTCCTTCCTCTCCCCCGAGAATCCGAACAGAGGTCCATCTGAGGCCAACACCCTTCTGTTCTCCACTTCCATCTTGTCAAACGCCTTTTTGAATATGACGTTGACCGAACTTTCGTTGTCCACTAGGATCCGGGAGACGGTGAAGTTCTCGATCGCCGTCTGGATGACCAGCGCGTCGCAGAACGGGTCCTCGTAGCCCGGCATGTCCTTCTGGGTGAAGATGATTTTTTCTGCCGGGGGTGGAGCGGTGGATGTTGAAGCTACGCTCCGGCGGTAGATAGTATGGAGGCTAGCCTTGCGGGTCGCCTCCACCCCTACCCCCTCCCCCCCATGGATCACCCCGATCCCTCCCCTATTCCCCACATCGTTTCTATCCTCACACCTTTCCTCGCTCTCCTCTCGAGGTTCGACCTCTACAATCCTCACTGGCTGCAGCTGCTGTGGTGCGGGCGCTCTGCCCCTCTTCACTTCCAGGAACTCCGGGCAGGTGTCCGTCGCGTGACCTTCCTCATCATGGAAGATACAATACGGCAACGTCACCTCCCCTGCTTCGGCCTCCGCCACCATGTTCCTTCTCCTCCTAGCGGCTGCTGCTTCCACCTCGCCTATCCTTCCTCTTCCTCTCCCCCGGCCAATTGCCATGGCCTGTTGAGGTGGGGGGAGGCATCTGCATCGGACCCTGCCTCCACCCCAACTGGGGGGGGGGGTCTCCATTGACCTTCGAAACGGTTACCCCTTCTTGGACCGTAACCCCTCCCCTACCCTTGCACTCCTCCACCTTGAGGCCTCCATCCCCCCTCCGGGACCCGGGGCTCTTCCCTTCTCCTGACCTCCTGCTGCCTCACCTCCGGCTATCTGAGCTTTGCTAGCCTCTTGGTGAGTTCCGGGTTGGCTTCTTCACTTGCGACTTCCTCCGACACCCTCTCCACCAGCTCTTCAAATGAGACAGGGGCTTTCCTCTTCAATGCCATCTTGAAAAAACTCTCTTTCAACCCGACCGTGAAGGCGAGTTGGAGTGCAAACCCAGGCATCTCCTGAGTGAGCTGTACTTCCTCTTGGAACCTATTGGCATATTGAGCCAGCGACTCCCTGGGCTCCTGCTTTACCGTGAAAAGGGAATCATCGTCCTTCTTCCTCTTTTTCGAGGTCGAGAACCTTAGCAAAAAACTTCGGCGCAAATCCTCGAACGCACAGATTGATCCTGCGGGGAGTTGATGGAACCAGTCCCTGGCCTTCTCCCTGAGGGTGACGGCAAAGAGCCGACACTTGAAGGCATCTGACATCGGCCGAATGGAGACCGAGTCTTCGAAGCTTTGCAGGTGCTGGACGGGGTCATCTCTACCGTTGTAGTACACTCGGTCCCACTCTCCGAATCCCCCGAGGACGGGTGCAGAAAGCACCAGCTCGCAAAAGGGGCTTCCTCCTTTCACTCTTCCTGACTCCACTCTCCCCCCAGGCTCGCTCGCCAAACCTGAGCTCGCCGGGACCGTACTCGCGAGGGCAGCGCTCGCCTGAACCACCCCAACCGTCGTCGTTTCCTCCTGCCGCGCACTAGCCTGTGCCGCGCTCACTGGGACAGAGCTCGCGAGCACTGAGCTCGCAGGCACGGAGCTCGCCGGGCTGGTGAACAACACTCGCCCTTCCTGGTTCTGACTTAGACCGACGGCTACTTCCTTTCCGACCCTTCCCCCTGGTTCATTCTCGCCGACTGTTGTAGGGGGAGGGGTCGCTCGAGGGGCCGGGGTCGCAAACTCGCTTCGCAGAGCTGTGACCGTGAACCCCAAGGTGTCGAGCACCTCCTTTCTGAAATCTGCGAGCATCCTGGCCATCGCCTCCTGAGGAGTCTCGCCGAACTCCTCGCACTGCTCCTCATCTCCCGCCATAACTCTTCTCTGGAACTTTCTTGAACCAGCCACGCTCCACGCTCACCGCACCAAAATGTTGAAACTGATTTCTCGGTCTCTCGTAGAGCTCGGGGCCCTCACCGAGATGAGGGGCGGCTAGCCCTTACTAGTCCCTCGAGGAGGGTAGACGGAAGATTAAGAGATTGACTAAGACCTTAGTCACAGCGAGGAGGTCCCTCCACTAACCCGGAAGATCGTTGAGCACTTCCCCTCCCAAGCCAAAGCTGAGACTCGGGCACCTTGGAGAGCTCTAGAAATGCTATCCGAAGAAAGCCTAAGGAGAGGGAAGCTGAAGTGAGATCCTCTCCAAAGGTTCCCTTGAGGTCCTATTTATAGATTTTCTGATCTGGCCTGCAAATAGCAGGATTCCGCCTTTCGATTTTACTATCCGCACCCCAAATTGGTCTGCTAACAGCCAAACTCCGCTGTTTGGAGAGGCTAAGGGCAGACCACCAAGGGTAAAAGGGTAAGTCGACCCTAACGATTTATGGATAAGGGATTGCGAGGACCTCACTGTTGGAGCTCTCGCAGGTCTTCTCGCGGATCCTGTCCGCGACACCTCTTCTAGGTGGTTGCCTTGCGAGGACCCCACTGGCGTAGCTCTCGCGGGTCTTCTCGCTAATACTGCCCGCGACACCCCTTCTAGGGGGTTGCCTTGCGAGGACCCCACTGGCGTAGCTCTCGCGGGTCTTCTCGCTAATACTGCCCGCGACACCCCTTCTAGGGGGGTCGCTTTGCGAGAACCCCGCTGGCCCATTTAGGTGGAATACCAAGATTTTGTCGGCTGGGGGCCGACCCCGGCGAGATCTGGATCTCGCCATTCCCGTCTCGCTCGGTTTCCTTGCTTGGCGAATATCGGGGTTGTACAACTCCCCTCCGGAGCGACCATGGGTGCGGGAGGAACAGGATCAGGAGCAGGCGAGTTGCCCCCCGGGGAGAGGCCGAGATCATCCAGCACCTGCTGACGAGGATCACCTAAAGAGGAGGCGACATCCCCCGCGACCGCCTTCTTCTTCTTCTCCTCCACCTTCTTCTTCTTGTCCGCCCTCTTCCTCTTCTTAGAGGCGAGGAAGGCTTCTACCTCGGCATCCACGTGAGGAGGGACTCGGGGAGCATCGAACAAACTCGTAAGGCCGACCATGGCTTTCTTAGCCTCCTCGACATAGTTGTGCGACATTGTAGGCGAGTGCAGAAAGGCAGTTCCGTCATAGACCCCCCCCTCTATATATAGAGTTCCGGCGCCGGCCAGCGAGATGCCGAGTATGTCCAGATACTCGCCAGTATGGAAGCTCGTCGAATTAAGGTTGGATGATTCTTTCCGAGCAACTGTGTTACTCGCAAAGAGCGGGCATTGTGTACAACCCTTATTCTCCGAGGGTAGGACCCACTCAAGGCCACGTAGGCAGAAGTAAAAGTCAAAGAGGTCAGAGCAGAGATAGGGAGTCAAAGAGACAAGACAAAGTCAGCCAGCAGGAGCAGTAGAAGGCTTGGAGAGTATTGGCTAATACTCGCCCAGTAGCCGACTAGGGCTTAAAGCTCGCCCTCAGAGTTCGTCGAACGCAGTCTTCAGAGAGTTCGTCGAGCACAGGAGAGGCAGAAGAACTGAGCGAGTATTGGCCTGGCATGTACGAGCAGCACCCAATACTCGCCAGATGGGCGACTATTGTCAGATACTCGCCGAGTATCCCATAGTCGCCAGGTTAGGGGCTGGCCTATAAAAAGCCCCTACCCTTTGGTTTTCCTATAAATAGGACCCCAGGGGTACTTGGATTGTCACCTTTGGCTGAGCTTTCGGAACCCAACTTTCAGACTCTTGGACCCGTCCCCCTTAGGCCATTACTCCCTTGTTCCTTGCCAAGTTGGTGCCTTCCTCGTACCATGCTCGGCCATTTCTTGGTTCTGGAGGGGAAGTCTCTTTTGAGCTTCTGGGTACGTGGTGGGACCTCCCTGCTGCAGCGCCTGGGGTCCTGTTTGTTGCTCTTCTAGCTCCCTTGTAGTTGCCAGCTTAGTCGTCTCGTTGGACTGCTGGGCAAGTAGCCTCCGGCTGCATCGTTCCGAATCTTGAGGTCAGGATTTTCCTGGTGTCAACAATCAACATAAAGCTTCAAGAAAGTAAAATGCTCTCCCTTCCTCTGAAAGTACACGCAGTGGTCCGAATTCGACCTTTCAAAACCCAACTCCAGCATGTAGGTGTCGAATTTCTGGTTCCACATCCTCGGAGATTGCTTAAGTCCATAAATGGACTTCTTCAGCCTGCACACCAGATCTTCTTTGCCCTTGGCCTCGAACCCCTCTGGTTGCCTCATGTATATCTCCTCCTCCAGATCCCCGTGAAGGAACGTCGTCTTCATATCTATTTGCTCAATCTCCAAATCATGCGCCGTCGCAATAGAGAGAACCAATCTGATCGACGTCAGCTTTGCTACCGGCGAGAAGATCTCGTCATGATCCATACCTTCAACTTGGGAGAAACCCTTTGCAACCAACCTTGCCTTGTACTTCTCCACGGTTCCATCAGCCTTCACCTTCCGCTTGAAGATCCATTTGCATCCTATGGCCTTCCTCCCCTTTGGTAGCTTGCACAGACTCCAAGTCTGATTCTTCCACATGGAATCCATTTCATCCACCATAGCAAGCTCCCACTGATTCAAATCAGCCCTTGATCTAGCATCCCTGGCAGAAGTGGGATCTTCACCAAGCATGTTAAGGCGGTAATGTGCCCCAATGACACTAAGAGAATACCGGAGTGGTGCCCTTCTCTCCCTCGCCGAGCGCCTCAGAAGTGGAACATCATCAACTTCATCTTCTGACCCAACATCAATGTCCACGGTCTCTTGATCGTCTGATTCGGAATCAGATTCAGCACCAACAGTAGTAGCCCCTTGAGCATCAATATGAGAATCAACTTCTATGCTCCTACCCACTGTCTCCTCGTCTGCAGCCTTTGTCTTCCCAACTTGTGTACTAACCTGTGGACTGACTTCATGAAACACCACATCTCTGCTGAACGTCACAGTCCTGGTCACCGGGCTCCAAAGCGTGTACCCCTTGACGCCTTCTTTGTAGCTCACAAAGATGCACTTCTCAGATTTTGTATCAAGCTTCCCCCTCTTCTCTTTTGGGATGTGAATATAGGCATCACACCCAAACACACGAGTGTAAGACAGATTCGGCCTCTTCTTGAAAATGGCTTCAAAGGGGGTACACCCCTCCACTGCAGAAGTGGGGGACCTGTTCTTCAAATGGTTAGCAGTAGCCACTGCTTCAGCCCAGAACTCCGTCCCCAAACCAGCCCAACTGAGCATGCACCTGGCCTTCTCCATCAATGTCCTGTTCAGGCTCTCTGACACTCCATTCTGCTCTGGAGTGTAAGGTGTAGTTTTCTGCCGTGCAATACCCTGCTCAGTACAGTACCGCTCAAAAGCATCAGAACAGTACTCACCTCTGTTATCAAAACGAAGGACCTTCACTTTTCTCTCCAACTGGTTCTCCACCAGGCTCTTGAAATCCTTGAACCTGTCTAGAACCTCTGTCTTGGACCTGAGAAAATAGATCTAGGAATATCGTGAAAGATCATCAGTGAAAGATACATAGTACCTGGCGCCGCTAAGAGATGGAGCTGGAGTCGGCCCAAACACATCGCTATGTATCAGATCCAGCAATCCAGTAGCCTTCGTGCCTGTTCCATGAAAGCTAACTCGGTTCTGTTTGCCAAGTAAGCAATGCTCACAGAACCCAAAGCTCTTGGTGCACTTCGGCACACCATCCACCATCTGACTCGATGCCACGATTGACATCGCCTTTTCACTGATATGCCCAAGCCGATGATGCCATAGCTTGGATTGCTCCTCCTGGTCATTCTTCTGGACTTCAGAGATAAGTGCCCTGTTTGGAACCACTGTATCAACAAGTAGTTTATACAGTGTCCTATGCCTAACTCCGTTGGCAATTACCATTGCTCCTCCAGTCATCTTGCATGAGTGCTTGTCACAACTGAAATACACCCCTGAATCCGCCATGGATCCCACCGAGACCAAATTTCTGCTCATCCCCGAAATGTGCATCACATTCGGAAGAGTCTTTATGATCCCATTTGACAACTTCAGCATCACCTTGCCACGCCCAACAATCTGCACATCAGTATCATCTCCTAGCATGACGTTGTACAACCCCGTATTCGCCGAGTGGGCCCCCTGGTCTAAAAGGGGGTTCAAGAGATGAGATCCGGGTCAGTCAGATCACTCGCCTCGACGAGAGGGGGTGGCAGGAGATGGGGGAAATGGTTCAGACTTAGGCCACTCGCAGCCACCAGCAACAGGGGAGTGGCTGGAGATGTTCGAGAAGTTCAAGCGAGAGGTCTTGCAGACGGTTCTCGCCGGGAGGGGCGAGTGCGAGACACCGGAAGTCCCCGTGGTTCCGCCCCAACAGATCGACGAGAACGCTCTGGGGCAGCGGCTTGGGAAGGAGGTGCCAGCAGAGGGAAGCGCGCGAGATCTGCCCGGGCGGCAGCTGTTCAGCTGCCCGACGAGTGCAGAGGTGTGCGAGTTGGCTCCGCGCGAGAGGACCACTCGCCGAGCAGGGGAAGGGAGCCATTTTTGCGAGATGATCCTCTCGGCCCTAGTGCCGGAGGGGTTCCGAGGGCCGGATATGTCCTATTACACCAGCAAGGATGACCCAGTCGTGTACCTGCAATGGTTTGAAGACATGGTCTCGATTCTTCCCATGTCGGATGTCTTTCAGTGTCGGCTCTTCGCGACTACCCTAAAGGAGAAGGCTAGGGACTGGTTCCACCAGCTCCCCATAGGTTCCATCTATGCATTCGACGATCTGCGCTGGAGCTTTCGGATGCGCTTCTCGACGTCGAAGAAGAGGAAGAAAGATGCAGAGGCTCTCTTCAAGATCAAGCAGGGGCAGGGGTGTCACTGGCGCATTATGTGGATAGGTTCCAGGAGGAGGTCCACCTCGTGCAAGAGGTGTCGCGGTTCACCCTCAAGCTGGCATTGTTGCGAGATGGGTTCTTCAAGATGGACCTGAAGAGAAGGGCTCCTCTATCCTTTGAGGAGTTGATGGAATGTGCAGCAGAGGAGATCGAAGGGGAGGCAGCCAACCCGGAGTTCTATAAGAGGTTGGCAAGGATGAGTGAGCCCGAGGTGAAGCAGCAAGAAGGAAGGAGGCGAGAGGAACCCAAGGGTCAGGGTTCGACAGGCAGCAGCGGGATTGGATGCACCAGGAGCCCCATAACCGACTGGCTTGGAGGCGTCAGGAGGGACCGACGAGAGGTCAAGAAGGGGGGGGGGGGGGGGGGGTACCGAGGGAGGGAGCAGGGGGTCAATCAAGGGTGGAGGCAAGGCCCCAGGCCCCCTCACCCTCCTCGGGAACAAGCTATGGCGGCGGGCCGAGGTCGAGGAGGTCGAGGAGGAAGAGGAGGAAGAGGGGGCAGGATGGCGTTGCCTTACTGTGATTTTCATCAAGAGGAAGGTCACGCAACGGCCACTTGCCCGGAATTCCTGGAGATGAGAGAGAGGGGACAGCCACGACAGCAGCCGGTCAGGATCGAGGAAGTGTTCCCAGAGGGGGTGGAGGACAGGTGTGAAGACAGGACGGACGTAGGAGCCAGGGGAGGGATCGGGGTGATCCACGGTGGGGTCGGGATTGAGGCAACTCGCAAGAAGAGCTTCCAGGCGATGTTCAGGAGAGGCGTCGCATCGGCTTCCCAGACCCCACCCCCCTCGGAGAAGCTCACCTTCTCGTCGGAAGACATGCCCGACTATGAAGACTCGTTCTGTGACGCCTTTGTGATCCAGCCGGCAATAGAGAACTTCACAGTCTCCCGGATCTTGGTGGACAACGGGAGCTCAGTGAATGTTATCTTCAAGAAGGCTTTCGATGCGTTGGAGGTGGAGAAGAAAAGGGTACAGGCCTCCGATGGGCCGTTGTTCGGCTTTTCGGGGGAGAGAAAGGAGGTCGAGGGAGGAGTTGGCCTCCAGGTGACGTTGGGAGGGGTCCCGAGGAATTGTCGATTCGTCATTGTGGACGCCCCGAGCAGCTACAATGCAATATTTGGATGTCCCCTCATCAGCGCCTTCCGGTGCGTGCCCTCGTCTTACCACCAATGCCTGAAATTTCACAGCGGAGGAGTCCAGGTCCGGATCCGGGGGGATGCAAAGGTGGCAAGGTAATGTTATGTTACTGCCGTCAACACCATCTCCTGGATGGCGGAAGCTGAGAAGATGGATGAGGAGATGAGAGGGCAGGAGGGGCCAGAAGAAGAGGGGATGAAGGAGAGAGACGGAGAAGAAAACAGCATCCGAGGAGATGAGATAGAAGTGGCTCAGGGGGAGCGTGTCGAGCCCATAGAGGAGGAAGCTGCAGCGGAAGAGGCGATCCCGGCGGAAGGAAGAAATGCAGGGGGCAGGTGGGAAGAGTCAGCCCGACTTGAGGCAGCGGAAGAAGTGGTTGAGATGGAGGTCATCGCGCGGGGAGGAAGGGTAGAGAAGGTGCGGATCAGTGGGGGCCTTGGCCCGGAAGACAGGAGAAGGATGCTGGAGTGCATCCAGAGGAGCGTGGACATCTTTGCATGGAACGCGGCGGACATGCCAGGCATCGATGCAGATGTGTCTTGCCACCGGCTCAACCTCGAGCCAGGGCCCCGCCCCATCCGGCAGAAGAGGAGGACCAACGCCGACAAGCTCGAAGAGCCGATCCGCGAGGAGGTGGAGAAACTCCTCGAAACAGGTTTTGTATCGGAGATCCAGTATCCAGGCTGGGTCTCCAATGTCGTCATTGTAAAGAAGGGCGATGGTCGTTGGAGTATGTGTATTGACTTTTCTTTGTTAAACAAAGCCTGTCCTAAGGATTGTTACCCCCTGCCTCGGATCGACGCGCTGGTTGACTCAGCCGTCGATTTTTCTGTGATGTGTTTTTTGGATGCTTTTTCAGGTTATCACCAGATCAGGATGCACCCCCAGGATGTCAAAGATGTCTTGTTCATCACCAGGGAGGGGTGCTACTGCTATAAAATGATGCTCTTCGGGCTGAAGAATGCCGGAGCAACCTACCAGAGGATAATGGACAGGGTTTTCCGGGAGCAAAGAGGAAGGAACTTGGAAGTTTATGTAGACTGTACAACCCCGATATTCGCCGGGTAAGGAAATCGAGCAAGACGGGAGTGGCGAGATCCAGACCTCGCCGAGATTGGCCCCCAGCCGACGAGACCTCAGCAAACCACCAAAATGGGCCAGCGTGGTCCTCGCGAGGCGACCCTTCAGCAGGGTTCTCGCAAGCCTACCCTCCAAAAGAGACGCCGTGGGCAGTATTTGCGAGAGGACTCGCGAGAGCTCCTTCAGCGGGGTTCTCGCAAGGCGATCCCCTAGAAGAGATGTCGCGGACAGGATCTGCGAGAAGGCCGGCGAGAGCTCCAATAGTAAGGTTCTCGCAATCCCTTATCCATAAATCATTAGGGTCAACTTACCATTTTACCCTCGGTGGTCTGCCCTTAGCCTCTCCAAACAGCGGAGCTTGGCTTTTAGCAGACCCATTTGGGGTGCAGATAGTAAAATCTAAAGGCGGAATCCTGTTATTTGCAGACCAGATCAAAAAATCTATAAATAGGACCTTAAGGGCACCTTTGGAGAGGATCTCATTTTTCAGCTTCCCTCTCCTCAGGCTTTCTTTGGATAGCATTTCCAGAGCTCTCCAAGGTGCCCGAGTCTCAGCTTTGGCTTGGGAGGGGAAGCGCTCAACGATCTTCCGGGTTAGTGGAGGGACCTCCTCGCTGCGACTAAGGTCTTAGTCAATTTCTTAATCTTCCGTCTACCCTCCTCGAGGGATCAGTAAGGGCTAGCCGCCCCTCATCTCGGTGAGGGCCCCGAGCTCTACGATGGACTGAGCAATCGGTTTCAACATTTTGGTGCGGTGAGCGTGGAGTGTGGCTGGTTCAAGAAAGTTCCAGAGAAGGGTTATGGCGGGAGATGAGGAGCAAGGCGAGGAGTTCGGCGAGACTCCTCGAGAGGCGATGGCCAGGATGCTCGCGGATTTCAGAAAGGAGGTGCTCGACACCTTGGGGTTCACGGTCATAGCTCTGCGAAGCGAGTTTGCGACCCCAGCACCTCAGGCGACCCCTCCCCCAGCGATGGTCGGCGTGAATGCTCCAGGGGGAAGGGCGGGAAAGGAAGTTGTCGTTGGTTCAGGTCAGGACAAGGAAGGGCGAGTGTTGTTCGCCAGTCCGACGATCTCCGCGCCGGCGAGCTCAGTATTGGCGAGTTTTGTCCCGGCGAGCGCGGCGCAGGCGAGCGCTCCAAGAGGATGCGACGACGGTCGGGGTGGTTCAGGAGAGCACCGCCCTCGCGAGTACAGTCCCGGCGAGCTCAAGTCTGGCGAGCGAGCTCGGGGGGCGAGTGGAGCCAGGAAAAGTGACAGGAGGGGGAAGCCCCTTCTATGAGCTGGTGCTCTCCGCACCCGTCCCCGGGGGATTTGGAGAGTGGGACCGAGTGTACTACAACGGCAGGGATGACCCCATCCAGCACCTGCAGAGCTTCGAAGACTCGGTTTCCATCAGGCCGATGTCAGATGCCTTCAAGTGTCGGCTCTTTGCCGACACCCTCAGGGAGAAGGCCAGGGACTGGTTCCATCAACTCCCGGCAGGATCAATCTACGCGTTCGAGGACTTGCGCCGAAGTTTTTTGCTGAGGTTCTCGACCTCGAAAAAGAGGAAGAAGGACGCTGATTCCCTCTTCACAGTGAAGCAGGAGCCCAGGGAGTCGCTTGCTCAATATGCCGATAGGTTCCAAGAGGAAGTACAGCTCACTCAGGAGATGCCTGGGTTTGCACTCCAACTCGCCTTCACGGTAGGGTTGCAAGAGAGTTTCTTCAAAATGGCGTTGAAGAGAAAAGCCCCCGTCTCCTATGAAGAGCTGATGGAAAGGGTGTCAGAGGAAGTCGCGAGTGAAGAAGCCAACCCGGAGCTCACCAAGAGGCTAGCAAAGCCCAGTGAGCCGGAGGTGAGACAGCAGGAGGTCAGGAGAAGGGAAGAGCCCCGGGCCCCGGAGGGGGGGTGGAGGCCGCAAGGTGGAGGAATGCAAGGGCAGGGAAGGGGTTACGGCCCAGGAAGGGGTAACCGTTTCGAAGGTCAATGGAGACCCCCCCAGTTGGGGTGGAGGCAGGGTCCGATGCAGATACCTCCCCCACCTCAACAGGCCATGGCAATTGGTCGGGGAAGAGGAAGAGGAAGGAGAGGAGAGGTGGAGGCGGCAGCCGCTAGAAGGAGAAGGAATAGGGTGGCGGAGGCCGATGCAGGGGAGGTGACGTTGCCGTATTGTATCTTCCATGATGAGGAAGGTCACACGACGGACACCTGCCCGGAGTTCCTGGAAGTGAAGAGGGGCAGAGCGCCCGCACCATAGCAGCTACAGCCAGTGAGGATTGTGGAGGTTGAACCTCAAGAGGAGAAACGATGTGAGGATAGAAACGATGTGGGGAATAGGGGAGGGATCGGGGTGATCCATGGGGGGGGGGGGGGGGGTAGGGGTGGAGGCGACCCGCAAGGCTAGCCTCCATACCATCTACCGCCGGAGCGTAGCGTCAACATCCACCGCTCCACCCCCGGCCGAAAAAATCATTTTCACCCAGAAGGACATGCCGGGCTACGAGGACCCATTCTGCGACGCGCTGGTCATCCAGACGGCGATCGAGAACTTCACCGTCTCCCGGATCCTAGTGGACAACGGGAGTTCGGTCAACGTCATCTTCAAGAAGGCGTTTGACAAGATGGAGGTGGAGCCCAGAAGGGTGTTGGCCTCAGATGGCCCTCTGTTCGGATTTTCGGGGGAGAGGAAGGAAGTAGAAGGAGGAGTAGGGCTTCATGTGACCCTGGGTGGGCAGTCCCGGAACTGTCGTTTTGTCATAGTGGACGCCCCAAGCAGTTACAGCGCCATCTTCGGACGGCCACTCATCAGCGCGTTCCGCTGTGTCCATTCCACCTTTCATCAATGCCTTAAGTTCAACGACGGAGGGGTTCAGGTGCGGATCAGGGGGGATCCCAAGGTGGCAAGACAGTGCTACGTAACGGATGTCAACACCATCTCCTGGATGGGAGAAGCTGAGGAGTGGGATAGGATGATGGAGGAGGCGGCCGAAGCCGGAGGTATGGAGGTAGCCGAGGAGAAGATGGAGGGAGATGAAGTCCATGCCCAGGAAAGGGTAGCTGAGGGACCCCGGGCGGAAGGAGAGGAAGAAGAAGAGAAGGACCAGGAGGGAGGGGCGGAAGAGCTGATCGTGGCAGAGAAGGAAGTCGAGGAGGGAACCCAGGCTCCCACTTGTGCCGAGGAGGAGAGGGCTTGGGGAGAGCAGTCCCGGTTGGAGGCTGTGGACGAGGTCGTGGAACTCGAGGTCACCACCCGGCTGGGGATGGTGGAGAAGGTCCGGGTCAGCGGAGGAATCAACCCGGAAGACCAAGCGGAGATTCTGGCTTGCGTACAGAAGAACGTGGACGTCTTCGCTTGGAGCGCCGCGGAAATGCCCGGGATCGACGCGGATGTGGCTTGCCATCGCCTCAACCTCGACCCCGGCGCCCGCCCCATCCGCCAGAAGAGGAGGGCCGTCGCAGACGAGCTAGAGGGGCACATCCGAGAAGAGGTGGGCAAGCTCCTGCAGGCAAGATTTGTATCGGAGATCCAGTATCCAGGCTGGGTCTCCAACGTCGTTATGGTGAAAAAAGGGGGAGGTAAGTGGAGGATGTGTATCGACTTTTCTTTGCTTAATAAATCATGCCCTAAGGATTGTTACCCCCTGCCTAGAATCGACGCGCTGGTTGACTCAGCCGTCGGTTTCCCTGTAATGTCTTTCTTAGATGCTTTTTCAGGTTACCATCAAATCCGCATGCATCCCCCAGACATCAAAGATGTCTCCTTCATCACGGGGGGTGGATGCTACTGTTATAAAATGATGCCGTTCGGGCTCAAGAATGCAGGTGCCACATACCAAAGGATGATGGACAGAGTCTTCCGCGAGCAGAAGGGAAGAAACTTAGAGGTTTATGTAGATGACCTCATGGTAAAGAGCCGGGACCTCGGGTGTCACCTCCGAGACCTTGAAGAGACATTCGGGACCCTGCGGCGGTACAAGATGAAACTCAATCCCTTGAAGTGTGTCTTCGGGGCGAGCCGAGGGAAGTTCCTGGGCCACTTGCTCACCCCCGCGGGAGTGGAACCTAACCCGGACAAAGTTAAAGCGGTGATGGAGTTGTGGTCGCCGAGAAATCCGAAGGAGGTTCAGAGCCTTATAGGGAAGTTGGCTGGGCTCAGCAGGTTCCTCTCCAAGGCGGGAGAAAAGTGTGTGCCTTTCTTCAAGGTGCTGCGGGGCAACAAGAGGTTTGAATGGACCCCGGAGTACGAGAAAGCCTTCTAGGATCTGAAGGAACAACTCACCCAGACCCCTCTGCTCCAGGGGCCGAGGCCAGGGAAGACCTATCTCTATACCTAGGGGTAGGATCCGAAGCAGTAAGTTCCGTGCTGGTCCGGGAGAAGAGAAAGAAACAGTTCCCTATCTACTACGTCAGCCGAGTGCTGAAGAAGGCAGAGCTCCGGTACCCGATCCTAGAAAAGTTAGCCTTCGCATTGGTGGTGTCGGCCCGGAGGCTCCGACCTTACTTTCAAGCCCATTCAATCAAGGTAGTGACGGACCACCCGCTCCGAAAAATCATGGAAGGGGTGGAGCACTCGGGAAGGTTAGCAAAGTGGTCCGTGGAGTTAAGTGAATTCAATATCACGTTCGTGCCCAGGACGTCCATCAGAGCTCAGGCGGTGGCAGACTTCATGGCCGACTATGCAGCCGAAGTGGGGGAGCACGAGCCACTGCCCCCAGAGGCATGGAAGATGTTAGTGGATGGAGCGTCGGGAAAATACTCTTATGGAGGGGGAATAGTCCTGGTGAGTCCTCAGGGGACTCGGATTGAGCAAGCCTTAAACATTCATTTCCCAATTACCAACAACCAGGCTGAGTACGAGGCAGTGATAGCGGGCCTTCGGCTGGCCCGGGAACTAGGAGTGCAGGACGTGGAGGTCTCCACGGACTCCATGGTGGTAGCATGCCAAATCAAGGGGGAGTTTGAAGCAAAGGACCCAACCCTCCTGCTATACCTGGAGAAGGTTAAGGGGGTCATCGGGCAGTTCCGCACCTTCTCCATCAAGCACGTGCCGAGGGAAGAGAGCACCCAGGCGGACCTCTTAGCCAAGTTCGGTCCCCGAGCGGGAGGGACGGCTTCGGAGCTCTTCCGGCCCTCCATCGAGGAAGGAGAATTGATGGAGGTTGAACAGCAAGCCTCGTGGATGGACCCGTTCATCACCTTCCTCTCCTTCGGGCAGTTCCCTGGAGAGGATATGGACAAGAGGCGCTTCAGGTATAAGTCAGCTTATTACTCCTTGCATGCAGGATGGCTCTATAGGAAAACTCTCTCGGGACTCCTGGCCCGTTGTGTCTCCGAAGAGGAGGTTCCGAGAGTCTTGGAAGAAATCCACTCTGGGGAGTGCGGCAGTCACTCCGGGAGTCGGACCCTGGAGGGAAGAGTATCGAGGCAAGGCTATTTCTGGCCCACTCTCAGCAAAGACGCGGCAGAGTTCGCAAGGAAATGTCCAAAGTGCCATCTCTCTGCTCCGCTCCAGCTCCTCCCAGCTCAAAGACTCCGGACCATCACGGCTCCCTGGCCCTTCGCCATATGGGGGCTGGACCTGGTCGGTCCCTTCCCCCAAGCCAGCGTCCAGAGGAGGTTCCTGCTGGTCATGATCGACTACTTCTCCAAGTGGGTAGAGGTGAAAGCACTTGCTAAGGTAACCTCTCAGGTTGTAAGGAATTTTGTGTGGGGGGGGGGGAGATAATTTGCAGGCATGGGCTCCCTCTAGCTATAGTGACGGACAATGGGCCGCAGTTCGCTAGTGAAGAGTTTGTTGGCTTCTGCACTCAGCTCGACATTGACCTCAGGTTCGCATCGGTCCACCACCCGAGGAGCAATGGGCAGGTGGAGGCGGCGAACAAGATAATCGTTAACCTACTGAAAAAGAAAGTGGAGAACCTTCGAGGAAACTGGGTGGAACAGCTACCCTCCGTCCTCTGGGCCCTGAGGACTACTCCGAATACTGCCACCGGGGAGACCCCATTCAAGCTCTCTCACGGGTCCGAGGCCGTTCTCCCCATAGAGTTTGAGGTAAAGACCCCCCGGGTGATCGCCGCAAGCGAGGGGGATGAAGAGTGGCTGGAAGGTAACAATGCAGAGCAGAGGTTGTCTTTGGACCTGGTGGAAGAACTCCGGGACTTGGCCACCATCAGGCAGGAAGAGGTCAAACGGCGGATGGCTCGATATTTTGACAAACATATCCGGATAAAACACTTTCAGAAAGGAGACCTGGTCCTGAAGAAGGTCGACGCGGCCGGCAGAGGGGCCACGGTGGGTAAGCTTAACCCCAACTGGGAGGGTCCATATATTGTAAGTGAGGCGCTCAAGTTTGGGGGGGGGGGGATATCACCTCCAGGATGTGGAAGGGGTACCCCTCGACCGAGCCCGGAGTGGGGATGACTTGAAACGGTTTTACCCTTAAAAGACTTTATTATATTGTTTAATGAATGACTTGCTTTCTTTTGTGATGCTTTTAACTGTTGCCGTGCCAAGGTAACAAGTGTTGGTGCTGGAGTGCCCCAGATCGATTCCGCTCCCGGGCTCTCACTAGACGGGGGGTTCAGGTTGATCTCTGGAGAGGCTGGCAAGGTAACGATTGTTGGTGCTGGAATGCCCCATATCGATTCCGCTCCCGGGCTCTCACTAGACGGGGGGTTCAGGTTGATCTCTGGAGAGGTTGGCAAGGTAACAAATGTTGGTGCTGGAGTGCCCCAGATCGATTTCGCTCCCGGGCTCTCACTAGACGGGGGGTTCAGGTTGATCTCTGGAGAGGCTGGCAAGGTAACAAGTGTTGGTGCTGGAGTGCCCCAGATCGATTCCGCTCCTGGGCTCTCACTAGACGGGGGGTTCAGGTTGATCTCTGGAGAGGTTGGCAAGGTAACAAGTGTTGGTGTTGGAGTGCCCCAGATCGATTCCGCTCCCGGGCTCTCACTAGACGGGGGGTTCAGGTTGATCTCTGGAGAGGCTGGCAAGGTAACAAGTATTGGTGCTGGAATGCCCCAGATCGATTCCGCTCCCGGTCTCTAACTAGATGGGGGGTTCAGGTTGATCTCTGGAGAGGCTGGCAAGGATGAGGTCTTTATGCTGAAATACTCCGTCTCGCTCGGCGGACCTGTCCGTTCCGCAAAGAGAAATTTCGCACGACGTCATGCGAGTGGCGAGAATCAATCTTATACGATCCCGGACAACTGGTCCTCGGCAGAAAGGTTGCCGACACCGGGTAAGAGGCGAGCCCTCGCCAAGAAGAAAGACGCCTTGCGAGACCTAAGGAGAAATACGCATAACCCGAAGGGTAGTAATCCTAAGGAACGACGAAAGGGCCGAGCAACCAAAGTATCCTATACCTATCTATTCAACAACGCGTGGCGCGAGAACCACCAACGCGAGAATAGCCTCCGCGAAGGTGGATATCGAGATAAGCGAGAGCGAGACATTCAACTCGTAAAAATAACAAGACAGGAAAGAGAAGACAATGAGCAAAACAAAATTTGCATTCCACAGTTCATAGTTCGGTTACAATCTTCGGCGATCTCGCCGATCATAATTACAGCGCAAAAGAAAAAAAATAGCGGCGAGCTTCAGGAACCACCCGCAGATCCTTCTTCGTCATCACTATCCTTCACGGGCGGAAGAGGGAGGAAGAGCTCCGGGACGATGTCTTCCAGAGTCATGTCGGCCGCATTATCAGCCAAAAGGCCGATCGACTTCGCCACCGAAAAAATGTAGCGAGCTGACTCTATAGATCCCACGCGGATTTCTTCATCTCGCGTTCGCCGATCTTCTTTTAAACGGCGAGGCGAGGGGGGAACAACGGCGCGAGCGAGGTCGCAGTTTAGGGCCTTCAGCCCAGCCACCTTGCCCTCCAAATTCTCGATGCGAGCGCTGACTCTCTCGGCGGCCTCGACATCCTACAAATAAGTTCAGTTAGAGAGGTGAAATGGCCAGGGGAAAGGAGGATGAGGGGGGACTAGATGACTCACCACACTGCCCTCCGCGGCGAGCAGCTTCTCCTTCAGCTGCGTGTTCTTGGCAAGAACCCCCTGGTAGGCCCTCGCAAGCTCCACATTCTGAAGCTCCAGCTGTAAGCAACGCCTCCCCGTCATGTGGGCGAACTCGGCAGAGCGCAGCTGGGACCTCGCGCTCTCGTAAGCAAGTGTCCTCACGGTTTCATCCTTATAAGACCCCGTGTCCTCGCGACCATAAAGGGCGAACGCGAGGTCAAAGGCATGACCACTGACGGTCTCCATCTCCACCCAGGAGGGGAGGATAGAAGAAATGTCCACCCTGTTGGTCTCCGGCTTCCAGGTGACGAGGGGCTCACCAGTCTCATCCCGACGCCTCTGGCCGAGCCCGAAGTTATAGTGGTTCACCGGGATGGGGAGGGCGGAGGCCCTGACGGCCTCCTGGCAGGGCTCTTCATCCTCGCCCCCCGAGAGGCCGGTGAGGTCAAATTCGTCGAAGGCGGCCTCGCGAGGTTCCTTACCTTTCGACGGAGCGAGCGAGGCCGCGCTCTTCTTGCTCTTCTTCTTGGGCGGAGATTTCGAAGGGGCAGCATGACTACCGGAAGCCCCTGATCTCTTGCGAGAAGAGGGCTCGGCCGGAGTGGCGACGCCTCGGCAAGCTTCCGCCCCCATGGTAGCGAGAGCCATGGTAGCGTCGGTTTTCCGGTTGCTCGCGTAGGGGGGATGAAGGGGAAGATCTCGCTCGCCTAAAAACAAACAGTAATAGGGATAAGTATGATATGCTTGCGAATTGAGACAAAGATATTAGGCGAGATCTTTACCTTCTCCGGCGAGAACCGGAGGCAGCAAGTTTAGGTTACGGCGGAGGTAGACGACTTCGAAGTTCTTCTTGCAGAAGAACTGATGGAGGAGGGCGTCATGGCCGCCGAGGGCAGTGGGCCGGTAAGTGATCTCGCTATGTTGCACCGGCGAGAGGGGAATGTTACCGAAGTTCCCCTTGACGACGACAAACTTTTGGGCCCAAAAGTGGGCCTTGTTTACGGTCTCAACCACCTTCGGACCCGTGCCCACGAAGTAGGCTGTCCCATCTTTGTAGGCGCGGAATGAGAACAGCTTCCGGAAGACCGGGAGGCTGAACTCGATTCGCTCCTCGCGGAGGTAACAGGCGAAGGCGGTGACCACCGCCATGGCATTAGGTGTAAGCTGGCCGGGAACCACGCCATAATGCTTGAGCACCTAACAGGCAACGAGAACAGGATTAATCCGCGTGGCGAGCGAGACTCGAGTGGCAAAAAAATAGGAAGTAAGCGAGAACGATTATTACCTAGCGAACTTCTGGCCATAAAGGAAGGCGCAAACCGACCGCGAAATGGGCGGTAGGAATGGCCAGCTCGTCGACCAACGGGTCGTTGATCACGTCGTCATCGCTAGGGCGGCGTGCCTCGAACGGGGGGGGGGGGTGACGTAATCAGCGACCGCGCTGAAGTACTCCTCATCAGTCAAGTTGCAGGCAAAAAAGCTATGCTCGGCGAAGGCCTTCGCGACCCTTCGCCGACCCTCCGACTCCGCGTCGCCGCCCATCTTGAAAACCTGCGAGAAAGGAAGGAACGAGAGAACGAGAAAGAGCGAGAGCTCTGCAGCAGAGGAAGAAGAAGATCGAGAATAAATGCGGTGGTTGGCTCAGTCAAGACCGCCTATTTATAGCCAAAGCAAAAGGGCGGGAAGAAGTCCAAGCGTCGGCGAGCGTGAGTATCAACAAAAACATCACATCAGGTACGCGGGCGAGGGAGACCCACGGGGTTAGTGCAAACGACATCCCTGCAGAATACGTTTAGCGAGGACAGAGGGTCCTCGCGAGCACGATGTAACAAAATAAATAAATTCATTGATAGCGAGCGAGAAGCCATAAAAGGTAATGATACTTATTGTCGAGAGAAATAGCATCCAGCAGGAGTGGCGAATATGCGAGTCGCAAAACGTGGCGAGACCATTCAAAGACGACGACGACTATTACAGAGTCACAATATAACATCTAGCGAGAATCGTGGGGGAGCCATTTCCACCGGCCGCCACCCCGCGACCCTGACCTCGGCGGTACCCTAGAATTATAATAGTCCTGTGCCAAACGACCCTCCCGGTCCATGAGGTAAGCGTAGTCTCTCATTCTCGCTATTTGCACCTCCGGCGTCGTGGCGTTCTCGTCCTGATCGCGCTGTCTCGCTTGCCGGAGCCTCGCGCATTCCTCCATCAGGACCGCGTGCCTATCCTCCGCGACCTCCCTATCCCGTCTCGCCTGCATGTTGAGATCCATCAGCATTCGCCCATGCTTCCTTAAGAGCTCCGCGGCTCGCTGCTTCATCGTCTCCGGATCTCGCGGATCCCCTAAGAATTCCTCCACCTGGTCAGGAAGGGGAGACATCTCGTCATCGCCCAGTTCGGAATCGGTATGCGGATTTTTGGCATTGTCTGCAAGATTTTACAAGGTTAGATGACGAGCGCGAGATCACGCAGAGTTTCGGCGAGGCCATAACGCTTACCGAGAGGGGGGAGAGAACCCGAAGGGCGGCCCTGGAACACATTACCATAGTGAGGATAGAGATATTTGCCCAGGCCGGCGGGATAAGCTGTGTTGTTGGTCGGGGGAATCTTTGGCGGTGCGGAGCCACCGGTCTCCTCGCTCGTCAGGAGCTGGAACCCGGGCTTATCTATGATTTTATCTGGAGGAGGCAGAGATGGCGGCCGCGACGACGGGCGGGCCAGGGACTTCAGGGGCGAGACTGAAAGAAAAGAGTAGCGAAGGTCATATACGGTTGACAGAAGTATTACGGTATGCGAGATTAAGATCATACCGGTGACATCTTTCCCAGCGAGGTTCAGATCCGCCTGCGGACTCTTGCGAGACCTCTCAGCGGGTTCTCCAATGTTCTCGCTCGGCAAAGCATCCTGCGAGTAGAAATTAATGAGGAGCGATTTATTAACGTGAACTCGAGTAGTTCATACCTTCTCGGGGCGGCGATCATCCGGGGAGGAGTCCAGCATCACAGAGTCGTCGCCGGAGTGACGAGCCGCCTTCGCCTTCTTGACCTTCGGCGATTGAACGGGGGGCGGCCGGTTCATCCAGGCGGGTACCTTGGTCGTGGAAGGCAGCCCGCCAGCTCTCATCGCCCTCAGGCGAGCCTCTGCTTCTTCGGAAATCGGCATCTCCAGGCAGCTAAAATAAGAAGGGGAAGAAAAGGAACGACGCGCGCCAGTGGGGGTTCGGGACGATATTTATAGCCTACATGGTGGGTCCCACCAAAGATTCCTGACAGGTCATCCGGGAGCGGTCGAATATCAGGGGTTGGATGATTCTTCGCGAAGACATTAGTCCTCGCGAAGAGCGGGGATTGTGTACAACCCCGATATTCGCCGGGTAAGGAAATCAAGCAAGACGGGAGTGGCGAGATCCAGACCTCGCCGAGATTGGCCCCCAGCCGACGAGACCTCGGCAGACCACCAAAATGGGCCAGCGTGGTCCTCGCGAGGCGACCCTTCAGCAGGGTTCTCGCAAGGCGACCCTCCAAAAGAGACGCCACGGGAAGTATTTGCGAGAGGACTCGCGAAAGCTCCTTCAGCGGGGTTCTCGCAAGGCGATCCCCTAGAAGAGATGTCGCGGACAGGATCTGCGAGAAGGCCGGCGAGAGCTCCAATAGTAAGGTTCTCGCAATCCCTTATCCATAAATCATTAGGGTCAACTTACCATTTTACCCTCGGTGGTCTGCCCTTAGCCTCTCCAAACAGCGGAGCTTGGCTGTTAGCAGACCCATTTGGGGTGCAGATAGTAAAATCTAAAGGCGGAATCCTGTTATTTGCAGACCAGATCAGAAAATCTATAAATAGGACCTTAAGGGCACCTTTGGAGAGGATCTCATTTTCAGCTTCCCTCTCCTCAGGCTTTCTTTGGATAGCATTTCCAGAGCTCTCCAAGGTGCCCGAGTCTCAGCTTTGGCTTGGGAGGGGAAGCGCTCAACGATCTTCCGGGTTAGTGGAGGGACCTCCTCGCTGCGACTAAGGTCTTAGTCAATTTCTTAATCTTCCGTCTACCCTCCTCGAGGGATCAGTAAGGGCTAGCCGCCCCTCATCTCGGTGAGGGCCCCGAGCTCTACGAGGGACCGAGCAATCGGTTTCAACATATCACCTAATCTGCAGTTGTATTAATAGTTAATGAAAATTTTAATATTGCAGAGTGAATGAGCCCTTCTTGCCTCAGCTTCCCAAGAGTTTCTTAAGGATAAAGTATGTTTAATTACTAGCTTCTGTTGACGCCAGGAAAATCCTGACCTCAAGATTCGGACAATTGCAGCCGGAGATTACTTGCCAAGTGGCTCGAAGAGATGGCTTGGCGGGCAACTACGAGGAAGCTAGAAGAGCAAGAAACAGGACCCCAGGTGCTGCGGCAGGGAGGTCCCACCACTTACCCAGAAGCTCCGAAGAGACTTCCCCTCCAAGACCAAAAATGGCCGAGCAGGGTACAGGGAAGGCACCGACTTGGCTAGTACCGGGGTAGCGGCCAAGTGCGACAGGTTCCAGAATGCAAGAGCAGGGTTTCAGGAGCTCAAGTCCAGGTGCCAATCTAAGTACCCCTGGGGTCCTATTTATAGGAAAACCAAGGGGTAGGGGGGTTTTTATAGCCCAGGCCCTGCCCGACGACTAGCGACATTGAGGCGATCTCCCCGGGCAAATGAGCGAGTATCACCTATGGTCGCCCACCTTTTGGCGAGTATCCGGGCTACTCGCACGAGTGCACCCCTACTCGCCTAGGCTCTCTTCTGCTCCTACGCTTGACGAACTCTTCCACTATGTCTGCTGGTCGTCTTTATCTTGGTATCTCGAACTGTTAACTTCTGTGTTGACTCTTTGACTTTGACTTCTGTCTACGTGGCCTTGGGTGGGCCCACCCTCGTAGAATGAGGGTTGTACAAGCTTCAATCTTATATATAAATATAATTTCACATTGAAATAATTTATGATGTGTAAATTGTAGGAATGAGAGAATGACAATAAGGTTGTTGATGAGACAGTTGGCTAACAAGCTTGGCTTACATGATGAATCTGAGGTACATAAAATTCAACCTCTCTCTTTCTCTCTCTCTAGATTTGAAATTTTGGATATTGAGAGTAGTCATGAATGAAATTAACAATAGTTTAATTTAGGTGGGAATTATAATTAAGTTTGGTAGCGCCGCTAGCATTTCAATTAGGTAGATTTGAATGACACAACTTAGCTTTCTATATCATAGTTAAGTTTAATTTAGCCTTGAAACTTACTTCTTCACATATTAATTATATAATATATTGGTTATAAAGTGAATAGCAGCCTTTTTCGGGCGTCAACACATATATGGTGCTTAAAGATTGAGAACAAAGAGAATAAATTTATTTATTTTTTTAACAAAGGGAATAATTTGACTGCTAATATATATACTTTATAACAATATAGATATATGTATGTATATAAATTATAAACACACATATATATAGCTAGGATCATGTGCATATATATATATATTTATATATATACTTATTTATACATTATAACGGCGGACAGCTTTGCGGTAGAGAAATACATGTCATGTGTACGAATGCGCGCATGCCTGCATCTTTCATTTCCATTCATATATATATTTTTGATTATATGTAGCATTAAAGAATGGTAGCTAGCTGGGTATAATGTGCTAGCTGGGTATAATGTGCTAGCTGGGTATAATGTGCAAATCATGTGTTTCATAGCAGATCTTAGCTAGCTTGTATCACATTCGTGTGATTGAATAGAAATGGGCTCAGGTTTAGTTGAGCATGATAAGGCTTCTAGACAATTTTGAAGTTAGAGATTGTCTCTTTTGTCAGGAAAAACAACGTTCATACATTTTGGGGATTTATTCCCCCACCAGAGACTAATGGGGTTGAGAATCAATCAAAGCCGTTCATCAGCCCCGCTAAAAGAAAAAGGCATGTTTGGTGTGCAAGCTTTCAGAAAAGTGCTTATCATGGATGAAATCTCCTGGGAAATTCTTTTTGCATTTTTTTGTAGCGGAGACGGTACGAGTGAGCATGCTTTCTTTATTTGAGCACACTTCTTTTTATGCGGTTCAACTTATGTATATATGTATGTATAGAAATTCCTGTACACTTTTTTATGCGTTATTTGGAGTGGAGTCGAAGAAGATTTGCAAGAAAATGTAAGATGTGTGTTCTAGAATGATGTATGTTCTTGCTATAAGATAAACATCATTTTAGAGGTTTAATGTGTTTCCTACGAAGAATGAGCTTCTGGTTATATTAAATCAGTTTTTGGTACACGTATGCTAACCTATTATGATATCGGATTTGCTCTCTTGGAGATCGATACAGGGACTAGAGAATGCTAGGTTTATCACCACCCAAAGAAAGTATGAAATATATGGGTATCATCTAGTGGACCTAGCTTCAATATAGATGTTTAATACTGCTCTTTCCTGCATAAGCATAATGTTTTTTTTTTGTTTTCTGTAAATGCTATGCTGTAATTATGTATTTTTTGATCTTCAGTGGGGGTTTTCTTAATGGATATTAGACGTGAAAATGATGGGAAAGCAACGGACGGGAGACAGAACAAATCTCGTTTTTTATTTAAATTATGAACAAAAATATTATTTTGTGAGGCATTGACGATCATTACATATTTCAGAATGCCGTCAAGATAACATGGCGGTCGAGTTAAAGGTGAAGATGCTGACAAGTGGAGACGGAAGAAAGATCTTTTGTGTCCATCGACACAAATAATTCCATCTTTAAAATGCATTATTATTTTTGACTTTTAGTAGAAAAAATGTGTCAGTTGTTAAGATAAGATTGATTTTTTTACTTAAAACATATATTTTTCAATTTTTGCTACTAGAAAATTTGGAAATTAAAAAAATATGGAATGCAAATATTTATTCAGCATAATTTTTTTTTCTCAATTTGGAGTATTTTTCAAGGTAATTTTCACTAGAATATGCATTACACATGCACTCGGCTATCATCGAGCGCCTATGTGCGCTCGAATACTATCCGAATTTATCCGTTCGTCGGTGAGCGTAGTTGAGCGAATGTATTTGTATGGGTGAAAAGTGCTCCAAAATGAAAAAAATGAAGAATTTTAGAAAAAGATTTCCTTTTGAGACTTTTTTTTAAAGATTCAAGATAAAAAAACATTGAGATATGAAATCAGATTATAAAAAACAACAATTTTTTTAGATGACTTTCTATAGTGACAAATGTAATGTTTTTCATTAGTAACAACTATGAGAAGACTTCATGACTAACTCAATATTTTTTTCTCGGTTTATAATGTTAACCAGAAGTCGTGCATTACATCTCATGTGCATTTCGTCGATTGGTGCTCTCATACTCTTCTTCACTGCAACAAAAATAGTTTTATATGGAAAATGACCCTCCAATTAAATTTCAAAGAGTATAATTCATCATAATAAAACTCATTGGACCACAGACTGAGACATTTATGAGAATAATGATAATCTGTAACATCATGAGTCAATTTAGAATGATATTCACAATACATTTCGAGATTTTTACATAAATAAGAGTAATGAGGCTTATTAAAGTAAATTATCACTTTGATTTAGTATTGAATGAAAGGTTTAACTTGCTTGATGAAAAATATAAGAATCTGTGAGTTAAGAAAAATTGAGAATATTGTTTGGTTGCTATTTTCATTAAGCTCGTTCCATGAATTCATCATAATGCTCTAATATTGATAAAATATTAGTCTATGGAGGCGTTTTTTGTGAGAAAGCACAACTACAATCTACTCTGACGGTTACATCGAAAACACCGCCGAATCAATGACAATGATTGATCATTGTACCGTTGTCTTACTTCCTCTCTCCCTCCCTCAATTTTTTCTTCCTTTCCCTCTTTTCTCTTCCTCTCTCCCCCTTTCCTTCTCCTCCCCCTCTTTTTTCTCCTCCCCCTCTTTTTCTTTCTCTTCCCTCCCCCTCCCCCCTTTTTCCCCCCTCATACCAGAGTAGAACTCCCCCGAGTCACGACTAACACGTGCTTTTCATCGACGCAAGCAGCCAGCCTCTTCCTCCTCTATTTAGCCAGTGAATCACCCCCTCCTACCTCGCGAAGTTCTTCTTTGGTGATAACAACACATCCTCCTACCATACATGTCGCCGTCTCCGAATCGGGAAGAAGGTGAGAACAGAAAATGAGCATACTTAGGTTTCTCTTTCTTTCTTTGTGCTGATATTTCTGGAAATCAAGAATTTCCTGGTGATTTGCTTCTTCTACTGCAATATGATTTCAATTAATTACCCTATGTTTCCTATCTCTGTCATGATTACTTTGATTGCTTGGTGTTTCGCCTTAAGTGGGAGATTTTTGTCCATGTTTAAGCCATGAGACAGCCTCTTCCTCCTCAGTCATGATTACTTTCGATTATTTCTTCTCTATTGTTGATCTTTCGCCGAAGTTTATAAACCTGCAAAGATGATTTCCTGATATCATAATTCATATTACATGAAATCATTTCATATCAAGAGATTTGCACATGCATTTTTATTCTTAAAATTTTATTTTTTTGAGTGATGCTAAATTAAGGGTTATGATTTGGTGGGTTATGATTTTTCCTACTCCGATATTTCCTGCCTTCTTCTTCTTCTTTCTCTCTGGTTTTCTGCAATGAGTAGGCTTGCCCAAGTTGAAATGGAACTTAATCTTAAATATTTGAGACCTACTTCGGCCAGTCAATATCATAGAAAGTTACATTCAGGTCACCGAGTTGATTTTTTTTTTGCATTTTAGCAGGCCTTAGTTAAGGATAGACCTGGGCAAAAGGACCAGGCACATCAGGCCGGCCTGGGCCCGGCCCGGTAAAAGACCGAAAGGCCCGGGCCTGGAAAAGCCCGATCTAGGCCCGGGCCGGGCTTTGGGGGCCTAACAAGGCCCCCATTTCTCTTAGTTGCCTGGCCTGGTGCCCAGCCCGGGCAAAGCCCGGGCAATGCCCAGGCCCTAGGCCCGGTCGGGCAAAGCCCGGGCCAGGCCTGGAAAAGCCTGGCCCGGAAATGAACGGCTCTTTTAAAGAGCCGTTCAACTCCTGGCAGCGGCAGCTGCCAGGAATTAATTTCTGGCAGCTGCCTGCCGCTGCTAGGAATGGCAGCTAGGTGTAGGCTGCCATTTTTTGGCAGCCTACACCTAGGCTTTGTTTTATTGATTTTTTATTTATTAAATTTTTTATTTTATTATTTTTTAAAGTTTAAAAAAATAAAAATAAAAATAAATAAACTATATAACCCCCCTATTCCGATCCCCTCTCTCTCTCTCATCCTCTCTCTCCTCACTTTCTCTCTCTCTCTCTCTCTCTCTCTCTCACACTAACTCACTCAGTCACTCTCCTCTCTTTCTCTCTCATTCTCTCTCATTTGAGAAGATGACATCTTCCTCCTCTATGCCTTCGTCCTCCGCATCGACTGCGCAGAAAATTGTGGAGCATAAGCACACAGCTCCAGTATGGGAACACTTTGAGAAAGTGCGGATCGGCACCGAATTTAAGGCGAAGTGCAAACATTGTTCGAAGCTGCTAACCGTTAGCGGAAATTCAACGCTCGCCCGACATATCAAATCATGTCTGGCTAAGCAAGCCCCGGAGGCCACTCAAGCGCAAATTTCTGCAGGCGGGCAAATCCGGACGTATGATCAGATGCGTCAACGAGAGCTTCAAATGAGGAACGTCATTAGACGTGGATTGCCGCTCGGGCACTACGACCATGAGGAGGAAACTGAATACATACACGAAGGGCTTCAGCCAAAATATCAACAGGCTAGTAGATCAACACTTAAGCGTGATGCATTTAAATCTTATATGCAATCAAAACAGGACTTAATAAATTATTTAGAAACTTTCGACGATAGAGTTAGTCTGACGAGTGACGTTTGGAGTAGCAATATAAAAGCATGAGTATCGTATATATGTATTATTTGTCATTGTATCGATTCCGATTCATGGAAGTTAAATAAACGTATTATATGTTTTGAGTATTTCGAATATCCACATACTGGTCAAGCTATTTATCACGTAATTATAAAATGTATTCGTGAATTTAAAATTAAAGATAAAATATTAAGTATTTCTTTCGATAACACTAGCAATAATACGGTCGCAATCGATTATTTAAAACGTGATTTGAGACCAATATTAAGTGAGATATTTTTTCATACACGATGCGCATGCCACGTTTTAAATTTAATTGTGTAGGATAGTTTATCGTATATGGAACCCTATATAGTATGTCTGAAGTTCATGATTTTCATGATTCTGATTGGGATGTAATTGAAAATTATATGAAATTATTAGAAGTTTTTTATAGATCGACAACTATTTTATCTGGCGTTTATTATCCTACTAGTTCACTCGTTATCGAAAATTTTGTATTAATTACAGAAAAATTTAAAGCTTATAAGAAATATGAAGGTTGGCGTCCGTTAATTCAAATAATGGAAGAATTTTTTTTTTAAATATTATAAATAAATGTCAGCTATGTTTTTATGCGCCGCAGCTTTAAATCCTTTAATTGGCGTAGATGACGTAGAAAATCTTATAGAAGAAATAAACACTAATTTAAACTTACTGTAACCTATCAATTTTTTTGATAATATAAGTATTTCAAAATTTAATACTGATTTTACAGAATTTTATAATTATTACGATCAGTTATATGGATCGCGGCCTAGAGAAGAAAGCAGCACCCAATCAAAAACCAAAGATATTCTAAAAAACAAGATTTTAGAGTTAGCCTCCCGTAAAAAACAACGAACTTCTAGTACTTTAAATGAATTAGAATTATATACGAAAACATAATTTCAAGATTTTATGAGTTCAAAGGAGATAGAAAATTTTGATATTTTACAATGGTGGAAAAATAAAATTAATATATATTCTGTTATGGCCTTTATGGCCAGAGATTTGCTAACAATCCAAGCTAGTACTGTAGCTTCGGAGTCTGCATTTTCTTTGAGTGGCAGGATTCTGAATGATCGAAGGAGCCGCCTGAGCGACGAGACTTTGGAAATGTGCATATGCTACAAAGACCACTTGGATGCTATGAAGAGGAGGCAGCATGTCGCATCGATCGAAGATAGCTCATCCGAAGTTGAAGATGAGCTAGGCGGCCTAAATTTGGGCACAGAAGATCAAGCCTGAACGTCATTTCCGAGGGCTCAACTCTAAAGTGCCAAGACTAATATTGTATTATTGTAGATTTTTTAAAGATCAAATATTTGTATTCGTATATCATAAAAATAGGCGATTGTTAACCGCAGCCCTCGTATGGCTATCTGCACCCCAATTTTTTTAAAACCCCACCCTTCTCTAAACTTTAATCGCAACCCTAAAACCTAAAACCCCCATCCGCCCGCCGCTCGCGGAATGCTCTTCTCGACGATCTGCCACACGACGGAGGCCTCCCTCCTCTCCTCTCTATCGTCGATGAAGGCCTCCCTCCTCTCGTATTTCTCCCATCGCTGAAGCTATAGGGCTCGTGAAGGCCATCGTCGACGAAGGCCTCCCTCCTCTCGTATTTCTCTATCGTCGACGAAGGCTCTCGTATTTCTCTTCTTCCGACGAACTTTCTGGTACATCTCTTCTCCTTCGAAAACCCATTGTTCTAAAGGAATGTTGTGGACTGCATTTTTTGATTTCAAGATTTTTAAACCCTAATGTTCTCCTGTATTTACATGTGCTCTGTAGTTTTGTGGCCTGCATTTACATGTGCTCTGCAGTTTTTAAACCCTAACTTTTCTTGATGTATGTAGTTTTGTTGTGGACTACATTTGCATGTGGCTTACTATTCTCAATCCTGCATTTGCATGTGCTCTGCAGTTGTCCTTATGAAGTTTAGAGTTCTTCTAGCATTTCTTAGAGTTTTGAGTTGTGGCAGCATCTCTAAGAAATGTTTATAATTCTTGTAGGATTTAAGTGTTGGATCTTACGGCGCCCTTAGAGGGGGGTGAATAAGGGAATAAAAATCTTTTTATAATTTTATGGAAATTACTAAATTGTTTTATAATATGAGAAAGGCAAAATAACAATTTAGCTAATTTGTGAGAATATCATAATTTTCATCTTTAGAAATAAGTACTAAATTATTTTATGATTAAGAGATTGAAATAAACAATTTAGACAAAGTGATTTGAATTGAAAGCTTTGTAACCAATATTTTAGAGATAACTCCAAAGGAGATAAATTAAGTAAACACAAATAAAGACATGATTGTATTTATATAAAAAAGGTGTTTACAAAATTTGATTTCAATATCGCTAGAAATCGGAGGCGTACAAAAGTAAAATTTCTTTTCCTTTTCTATACCGACTCGTATCCCCACGAACCAGTTGGCTTTAGCCTATCCTTCCCCGGATATGGCCTCAAGCCGCTCTAGCCAATACTTCCCCGGATATGGCCTCGAGCCCCCTAGATCTAATCACCTAGAACTAGTCGCCAACACAAGGCGAATTTCCCCCTAAGTCCTACCCAGACCTAGTCGCCAACACAAGACGAATTAACTAAACGGTTACAAAGAATATGGAATGGAAATAATGAAAAAACAATAATAAAACTCCCTATATGAGATCTCTGGAGTTGAGGATGAAGGATCGCTGTAGCATAAGCGAGGTCGAAGCGATCGTCCTTCGGATGTAGCGTGACGTTGTCCTCCTCCAGAATTCTCCTTAAGCTTTTTGTGGGAGATCCATCTTCGGCAGCATAACATCACTGGAATTGTGGCACAAGCAACCTCTCTGGGATGGATAGCCAAAAGAGAAGCAAAGCTCCAATTTATAGAACTTGGAGCTAGCGCCTGCGGTAGTGGCTAGCGTCTGCGGTAGCGTTCGTGTGGAGCGGTTGCGAAACCGTCGGCGGCGTGGCGCTGTGCACGAACTGGAGATAGAGCCTGGCAGTAGCGATAGCGCTGGCGGTAGCGGTAACCGTCATTGTGCACGAACTGGCGATAGCGCCTGGCGGTATCGATAGTGCTGGCGGTAGCGAAAACGAACTTTCGTCGGTCGGAGCTTCAAGTTCGTCGAACTGAAATTTCGTCGAACGGAGCCAAATTCATCGAACGAAATTTCATCGAACGCAGCTTCAATTTCGTCGAACGGCTAGCGCCTGGCGGTAGCGTTAGCGCTGGCGGTAGCTCTGCTCCTTTCAAAAGTTGTATTCCATGCTGCCTTCTACCTGTGGAGTATTGCACCTATAGTTCCTGCACACTATAAACATACTACAAGCAATATCAAATACAATATGAGATTTGTTATTCTCAAACAAAGGGATGTGACACACATGTCCAACAATCTCCCCATTTTGATAATAACAAATCCACTTATGAAGAAATCAGCAATAGTGTTTATAGTATATGATAAGCAAGATGAAAGTGCAACTATAGTAAATGATATGCATGATAATGTGCATACTCCCCCTATCTTAATGCTCCCCCTACATAAATGCAATTTATGTTTTACTCCCCCTAAATGATGGATTACATGAGTTATTATTCTCCCCTTAATCTTCTATACTCCTATATAGATTTCTTCAATTAATCTCCCCCTTTTGGTATTATCAAAAGAAGGTGGGGTGAGGGTAGTAAGGAGGCATTTATATATCATGATCGAGCTTTTCAAAATATAAATAATGATAAAGAGTTTAAGCATAGCATATATAAGAGATTTCAAGTAAAAAGAATAAGAGTTGTAAGCAAGCGGAAGATTATAGAAAACATTTTGTGTAAGCATGAAGATCAAAAATAAAAATATGAGTTTTAGTTCAAAATTGAAAGATGTTTTAACCTTTTTGAAATCTCAAAGTTTTTCATAAAGATACCAAGCATGAAATGATCATATCAAAGAGAGATTATACTACAATGTTACTTCATTTTAAGTTCAAGTGATACCAAAACATTGTAGAGATCATGCTAGGTTATCTAGTGCATTTTTATATAAAGAGTAGTATAGATGTTGGGAAAATGATTTCTCTTAACCCCTGAAAATGAGTAGAATATGATATCTAAGAAAGAAAAATAAGGTTAAGTAAATATGCGTCGAATAATATTCGACGCAACGTCGAAGTGGTGTCGACGTTTCTTTCAGAATGAGTCGAAGTAACTTTAAGAAGAATTCGACGTATCCTATGTCGACGTAGCTCTGACTTCTAGTCGACGCATCTAGGGAAGTCGACGCACCTTAGTCGACGCACCTTCCTTATTCTCCTCTCGAGGTCCAGCCAGGACGAATTCGACGCTTACGTCGAATAGTAATCGACGCACGTCTGTACAACCCCGATATTCGCCGGGTAAGGAAATCGAGCAAGACGGGAGTGGCGAGATCCAGACCTCGCCGAGATTGGCCGCCAGCCGACGAGACCTCGGCAGACCACCAAAATGGGCCAACGTGGTCCTCGCGAGGCGACCCTTCAGCAGGGTTCTCACAAGGCGACCCTCCAAAAGAGACGCCGCGGGCAGTATTTGCGAGAGGACTCACGAGAGCTCCTTCAGCGGGGTTCTCGCAAGGCGATCCCTTAGAAGAGATGTCGCGGACAGGATCTGCGAGAAGGCCGGCGAGAGCTCCAATAGTAAGGTTCTCGCAATCCCTTATCCATAAATCATTAGGGTCAACTTACCATTTTACCCTCGGTGGTCTGCCCTTAGCCTCTCCAAACAGCGGAGCTTGGCTGTTAGCAGACCCATTTGGGGTGCAGATAGTAAAATCTAAAGGCGGAATCCTGTTATTTGCAGACCAGATCAGAAAATCTATAAATAGGACCTTAAGGGCACCTTTGGAGGGGATCTCATTTTTCAGCTTCCCTCTCCTCAGGCTTTCTTTGGATAGCATTTCCAGAGCTCTCCAAGGTGCCAGAGTCTCAGCTTTGGCTTGGGAGGGGAAGCGCTCAACGATCTTCCGGGTTAGTGGAGGGACCTCCTCGCTGCGACTAAGGTCTTAGTCAATTTCTTAATCTTCCGTCTACCCTCCTCGAGGGATCAGTAAGGGCTAGCCGCCCCTCATCTCGGTGAGGGCCCCGAGCTCTACGAGGGACCGAGAAATCGGTTTCAACATTTTGGTGCGGTGAGCGTGGAGTGTGGCTGGTTTAAGAAAGTTCCAGAGAAGGGTTATGGCGGGAGATGAGGAGCAAGGCGAGGAGTTCGGCGAGACTCCTCAAGAGGCGATGGCCAGGATGCTCGCGGATTTCAGAAAGGAGGTGCTCGACACCTTGGGGTTCACGATCACAGCTCTGCGAAGCGAGTTTGCGACCCCAGCACCTCAGGCGACCCCTCCCCCAACGATGGTTGGCGTGAATGCTCCAGGGGGAAGGGCGGGAAAGGAAGTTGCCGTTGGTTCAGGTAAGGACAAGGAAGGGCGAGTGTTGTTCGCCAGTCCGACGATCTCCGCGCCGGCGAGCTCAGTATTGGCGAGTTCTGTCCCGGCGAGAGCGGCGCAGGAGAGCGCGCGCCAAGAGGATGCGGCGACGGTCGGGGTGGTTCAGGCGAGCACCGCCCTCGCGAGTGCAGTCCCGACGAGCTCAAGTCTGGCGAGCGAGCTCGGGGGGTGGGGGGGGGGGGGAGTGGAGCCAGGAAAAGTGACAAGAGGGGGAAGCCCCTTCTGTGAGCTGGTGCTCTCCGCACCCATCCCCGGGGGATTTGGAGAGTGGGACCGAGTGTACTACAACGGCAGGGATGACCCCATCCAGCACCTGCAGAGCTTCGAAGACTCAGTTTCCATCAGGCCGATGTCAGATGCCTTCAAGTGTCGGCTCTTTGCCGTCACCCTCAGGGAGAAGGCCAGGGACTGGTTCCATCAACTCCTGGCAGGATCAATCTACGCGTTCGAGGACTTGCGCCGAAGTTTTTTGCTGAGGTTCTCGACCTCGAAAAAGAGGAAGAAGGACGCTGATTCCCTCTTCACAGTGAAGCAGGAGCCCAGGGAGTCGCTGGCTCAATATGCCGAGAGGTTCCAAGAGGAAGTACAGCTCACTCAGGAGATGCCTGGGTTTGCACTCCAACTCGCCTTCACGGTCGGGTTGAAAGAGAGTTTCTTCAAAATGGCGTTGAAGAGAAAAGCCCCCGTCTCCTATGAAGAGCTGATGGAAAGGGTGTCGGAGGAAGTCGCGAGTGAAGAACCAACCCGGAGCTCACCAAGAGGCTAGCAAAGCTCAGTGAGCCGAAGGTGAGACAGCAGGAGGTCAGGAGAAGGGAAGAGCCCCGGGCCCCGGAGGGGGGATGGAGGCCGCAAGGTGGAGGAATGCAAGGGCAGGGAAGGGGTTACGGCCCAGGAAGGGGTAACCGTTTCGAAGGTCAATGGAGACCCCCCCAGTTGGGGTGGAGGCAGGGTCCGATGCAGATACCTCCCCCACCTCAACAGGCCATGGCAATTGGTCGAGGAAGAGGAAGAGGAAGGAGAGGAGAGGTGGAGGCGGCAGCCGCTAGGAGGAGAAGGAATAGGGTGGCGGAGGCCGATGCAGGGGAGGTGACGTTGCCGTATTGTATCTTCCATGATGAGGAAGGTCACACGACGGACACCTGCCCGGAGTTCCTGGAAGTGAAGAGGGGCAGAGCGCCCGCACCACAGCAGCTACAGCCAGTGAGGATTGTGGAGGTCGAACCTCGAGAGGAGAACGAGGAAAGGTGTGAGGATAGAAACGATGTGGGGAATAGGGGAGGGATCGGGGTGATCCATGGGGGGGTAGGGGTGGAGGCGACCCGCAAGGCTAGCCTCCATACCATTTATCGCCGGAGCGTAGCGTCAACATCCACCGCTCCACCCCCGGCCGAAAAGATCATTTTCACCCAGAAGGACATGCCGGGCTACGAGGACCCGTTCTGCGATGCGCTGGTCATCCAGACGGCGATCGAGAACTTCACCGTCTCCCAGATCCTAGTGGACAACGGGAGTTCGGTCAACGTCATCTTCAAGAAGGTGTTTGACAAGATGGAGGTGGAGCCCAGAAGGGTGTTGGCCTCAGATGGCCCTCTGTTCGGATTTTCGGGGGAGAGGAAGGAAGTAGAAGGAGGAGTAGGGCTTCATGTGACCCTGGGTGGGCAGTCCCGGAACTGTCGTTTTGTCATAGTGGACGCCCCAAGCAGTTACAGCGCCATCTTCGGACGGCCACTCATCAGTGCGTTCCGCTGTGTCCCTTCCACCTTTCATCAATGCCTTAAATTCAACGACGGAGGGGTTCAGGTGCGGATCAGGGGGGATCCCAAGGTGGCAAGACAGTGCTACGTAACGGCTGTCAACACCATCTCCTGGATGGGAGAAGCTGAGGAGTGGGATAGGATGATGGAGGAGGCGTCCGAAGTCGGAGGTATGGAGGTAGCCGAGGAGAAGATGGAGGGAGATGAAGTCCATGCCCAGGAAGGGGTAGCTGAGGGACCCCGGGCGGAAGGAGAGGAAGAAGAAGAGAAGGCCCAGGAGGGAGGGGCGGAAGAGCTGATAGTGGCAGAGAAGGAAGTCGAGGAGGGAACCCAGTCTCCCACTTGTGCCGAGGAGGAGAGGGCTTGGGGAGAGCAGTCCCGGTTGGAGGCTGTGGACGAGGTCGTGGAACTCGAGGTCACCACCCGGCTGGGGATGGTGGAGAAGGTCCGGGTCAGCGGAGGACTCAACCCGGAAGACCAAGCGGAGATTCTGTCTTGCGTACAGAAGAACGTGGATGTCTTCGCTTGGAGCGCCGCGGAAATGCCCGGGATCGACGCGGATGTGGCTTGCCATCGCCTCAACCTCGACCCCGGCGCCCGCCCTATCCGCCAGAAGAGGAGCGCCGTCGCAGATGAGCTAAAGGGGCACATCCGAGAAGAGGTGGGCAAGCTCCTGCAGGCAGGATTTGTATCGGAGATCCAGTATCCAGGCTGGGTCTCCAACGTCGTTATGGTGAAAAAAGGGCGAGGTAAGTGGTGGATGTGTATCGACTTTTCTTTGCTTAATTAATCATGCCCTAAGGATTGTTACCCCCTGCCTAGAATCGACGCGCTGGTTGACTCAGCCGTCGGTTTCCCTGTAATGTCTTTCTTAGATGATTTTTCAGGTTACCATCAAATCCGCATGCGGGACCGAGGGAAGTTCCTGGGCCACTTGCTCACCCCCACGGGAGTGGAACCTAACCCGGACAAAGTTAAAGCGGTGATGGAGTTGGGGTCGCCGAGAAATCCGAAGGAGGTTCAGAGCCTTACAGGGAAGTTGGCTGGGCTCAGCAGGTTCCTCTCCAAGGCGGGAGAAAAGTGTGCGCCTTTCTTCAAGGTGCTGCGGGGCAACAAGAGGTTTGAATGGACCCCGGAGTGCGAGAAAGCCTTCCAGGATCTGAAGGAACAACTCACCCAGACCCCTCTGCTCCAGGGGCCGAGGCCAGGGGAAGACCTATCCCTATACCTAGGGGTAGGATCCGAAGCAGTAAGTTCCGTGCTGGTCCGGGAGGAGAGAAAGAAACAGTTCCCTATCTACTACGTCAGCCGAGTGCTGAAGAAGGCAGAGCTCCGGTACCCGATCCTAGAAAAGTTAGCCTTCGCATTGGTGGTGTCGGCCCGGAGGCTCCGACCTTACTTTCAAGCCCATTCAATCAAGGAAGTGACGGACCACCCGCTCCAAAAAATCATGGAAGGGGTGGAGCACTCGGGAAGGTTAGCAAAGTGGTCCGTGGAGTTAAGTGAATTCAATATCACGTTCGTGCCCAGGACGTCCATCAGAGGCGGTGGCAGACTTCATGGCCGACTATGCAGCCGAAGTGGGGGAGCACGAGCCACCTCCCCCAGAGGCATGGAAGATGTTAGTGGATGGAGCGTCGGGAAAATACTCCTATGGAGGGGGAATAGTCCTGGTGAGTCCTCAGGGGACTCGGATTGAGCAAGCCTTAAACATTCATTTCCCAATTACCAACAACCAGGCTGAGTACGAGGCAGTGATAGCGGGCCTTCGGCTGGCCCGGGAACTAGGAGTGCAGGACGTGGAGGTCTCCACGGACTCCATGGTGGTAGCATGCCAAATCAAGGGGGAGTTTGAAGCAAAGGACCCAACCCTCCTGCTATACCTGGAGAAGGTTAAGGGGGTCATCGGGCAGTTCCGCACCTTCTCCATCAAGCACGTGCCGATGGAAGAGAGCACCCAGGCGGACCTCTTAGCCAAGTTCGGTCCCCGAGCGGGAGGGACGGCTTCGGAGCTCTTCCGGCTCTCCATCGAGGAAGGAGAATTGATTGAGGTTGACCAGCAAGCCTCGTGGATGGACCCGTTCATCACCTTCCTCTCCTCCGGGCAGTTCCCTGGAGAGGATATGGACAAGAGACGCTTCAGGTATAAGTCAGCTTATTACTCCTTGCATGCAGGAGGGCTCTATAGGAAAACTCTCTCGGGACTCCTGGCCCGTTGTGTCTCCGAAGAGGAGGTTCCGAGAGTCTTGGAAGAAATCCACTTTGGGGAGTGCGGCAGTCACTCCGGGAGTCGGACCCTGGAGGGAAGAGTATTGAGGCAAGGCTATTTCTGGCCCACTCTCAGCAAAGACGCGGCAGAGTTTGCAAGGAAATGTCCAAAGTGCCAGCTCTATGCTCCGCTCCAGCTCCTCCCAGCTCAAAGACTCCGGACCATCACAGCTCCCTGGCCCTTCGCCATATGGGGGCTGGACCTGGTCGGTCCCTTCCCCTAAGCTAGCGGCCAGAGGAGGTTCCTGCTGGTCATGATCGAATACTTCTCCAAGTGGGTAGAGGTGAAAGCACTTGCTAAGGTAACCTCTCAGGTTGTAAGGAATTTTGTGTGGGGGGAGATAATTTGGAGGCATGGGCTCCCTCTAGCTATAGTGACGGATAATGGGTCGCAGTTCGCTAGTGAAGAGTTTGTTGGCTTCTGCACTCAGCTCGGCATTGGCCTCAGGTTCGCATCGGTCCACCACCCGAGGAGCAATGGGCAGGTGGAGGCGGCGAACAAGATAATCGTTAACCTACTGAAAAAGAAAGTGGAGAACCTTCGAGGAAACTGGGTGGAACAGCTACCCTCCGTCCTCTGGGCCCTGAGGACTACTCCGAATACCGCCACCGGGGAGACCCCATTCAAGCTCTCTCACGGGTCCGAGGCCGTTCTCCCCATAGAGTTTGAGGTAAAGACCCCCCGAGTGATCTCCGCAAGCGAGGGGGATGAAGAGTGGCTGGAAGGTAACAATGCAGAGCAGAGGTTGTCTTTGGACCTGGTGGAAGAACTCCGGGACTTGGCCACCATCAGGCAGGAAGAGGTCAAACGGCGGATGGCTCGATATTTTGACAAACATATCCGGATAAAACACTTTCAGAAAGGAGACCTGGTCCTGAAGAAGGTCGACGCGGCCGACAGAGGGGCCACGGTGGGTAAGCTTAACCCCAACTGGGAGGGTCCATATATTGTAAGTGAGGCGCTCAAGTCGGGGGGATATCACCTCCAGGATGTGGAAGGGGTACCCCTCGACCGAGCCCGGAGTGGGGATGACTTGAAACGGTTTTACCCTTAAAAGACTTTATTATGTTGTTTAATGAATGACTTGCTTTCTTTTGTGATGCTTTTAACTGCTGCCGTGCCAAGGTAACAAGTGTTGGTGCTGGAGTGCCCCAGATCGATTCCGCTCCCGGGCTCTCACTAGACGGGGGGTTCAGGTTGATCTCTGGAGAGGCTGGCAAGATAACGAGTGTTGGTGCTGGAATGCCCCAGATCGATTCCGCTCCCGGGCTCTCACTAGACGGGGGGTTCAGGTTGATCTCTGGAGAGGCTGGCAAGGTAACAAATGTTGGTGCTGGAGTGCCCCAGATCGATTCCGCTCCCGGGCTCTCACTAGACGGGGGGTTCAGGTTGATCTCTGGAGAGGCTGGCAAGGTAACAAGTGTTGGTGCTGGAGTGCCCCAGATCGATTCCGCTCCCGGGCTCTCACTAGACGGGGGGTTCATGTTGATCTCTGGAGAGGCTGGCAAGGTAACAAGTGTTGGTGCTGGAGTGCCCCAGATCGATTCCGCTCCCAGGCTCTCACTAGACGGGGGGTTCAGGTTGATCTCTGGAGAGGCTGGCAAGGTAACAAGTGTTGGTGCTGGAGTGCCCCAGATCGATTCCGCTCCCGGGCTCTCACTAGACGGGGGGTTCAGGTTGATCTCTGGAGAGGCTGGCAAGGTAACAAGTATTGGTGCTGGAATGCCCCAGATCGATTCCGCTCCCGGGCTCTAACTAGACGGGGGGGTTCAGGTTGATCTCTGGAGAGGCTGGCAAGGATGAGGTCTTTATGCTGAAATACTCCGTCTCGCTCGGCGGACCTGTCCGTTCGGCAAAGAGAAATTTCGCACGACGTCATGCAAGTGGCGAGAATCAATCTTATACGATCCCGGACAACTTGTCCTCGACAGAAAGGTTGCCGACACCGGGTAAGAGGCGAGCCCTCGCCAAGAAGAAAGACGCCTTGCGAGACCTAGGGAGAAATACGCATAACCCGAAGGGTAGTAATCCTAAGGAACGACGAAAGTGCCGAGCAACCAAAGTATCCTATACCAATCTATTCAACAACGCGTGGCGCGAGAACAACCAACGCGAGAATAGCCTCCGCGAAGGCGAATATCAAGATAAGCGAGAGCGAGACATTCAACTCGTAAAAATAACAAGACAGGAAAGAGAAGACAATGAGCAAAACAAAATTTGCATTCCACAGTTCATAGTTCGGTTACAATCTTCGGCGATCTCGCCGATCATAATTACAGCGCAAAAGAAAAAAAATAGCGGCGAGCTTCAGGAACCACCCGCCGATCCTTCTTCGTCATCACTATCCTTCACGGGCTGAAGAGGGAGGAAGAGCTCCGGGACGATGTCTTCCAGAGTCATGTCGGCCGCATTATCAGCCAAGAGGCCGATCGCCTTCGCCACCGAAAAAATGTAGCGAGCTGACTGTATAGATCCCACGCGGATTTCTTCATCTCGCGTTCGCCGGTCTTCGTTTAAACGGCGAGGCGAGGGGGGAACAACGGCGCGAGCGAGGTCGCAGTTTAGGGCCTTCAGCCCAGCCACCTCGCCCTCCAAATTCTCGATGCGAGCGCTGGCTCTCTCGGCGGCCTCGACATCCTGCAAATAAGTTCAGTTAGAGAGGTGAAATGGCCAGGGGAAAGGAGGATGAGGGAGGACTAGATGACTCACCACACTGCCCTCCGCGGCGAGCAGCTTCTCCTTCAGCTGCGTGTTCTCGGCAAGAACCCCCTGGTAGGCCCTCGCAAGCTCCACATTCTGAAGCTCCAGCTGTAAGCAACGCCTCCCCGTCATGTGGGCGAGCTCGGCAGAGCGCAGCTGGGACCTCGCGCTCTCGTAAGCAAGTGTCCTCGCGGTTTCATCCTTATAAGACCCCGCGTCCTCGCGACCATAAAGGGCGAACGCGAGGTCAAAGTCATGACCACTGACGGTCTCCTTCTCCACCCAGGAGGGTAGGATAGAAGAAATGTCCACCCTGTTGGTCTCCGGCTTCCAGGTGACGAGGGGCTCACCATCTCATCCCGACGCCTCTGGCCGAGCCCGAAGTTATAGTGGTTCACCGGGATGGGGAGGGCGGAGGCCCTGACGGCCTCCTGGCAGGGCTCTTCATCCTCGCCCCCGAGAGGCCGGTGAGGTCAAATTCGTCGAAGGCGGCCTCACGAGGTTCCTTACATTTCGACGGAGCGAGTGAGGCCGCGCTCTTCTTGCTCTTCTTCTTGGGCGGAGATTTCGAAGGGGCAGCATGACTACCGGAATCCCCCGATCTCTTGCGAGAAGAGGGCTCGGCCGAAGTGGCGACGCCTCGGCAAGATTCCGCCCCCATGGTAGCGAGAGCCATGGTAGCGTCGGTTTTCCGGTTGCTCGCGTAGGGGGGATGAAGGGGAAGATCTCGCTCGCCTAAAAACAAACAGTAATAGGGATAAGTATGATATGCTTGCGAATTGAGACAAAGATATTAGGCGAGATCTTTACCTTCTCCGGCGAGAACCGGAGGCAGCGAGTTTAGGTTACGACGGAGGTAGACGACTTCGAAGTTCTTCTTGCAGAAGAACTGATGGAGGAGGGCGTCATGGCCGCCGAGGGCGGTGGGCCGGTAAGTGGTCTCGCTATGTTGCACCGGCGAGAGGGGAATGTTACCGAAGTTCCCCTTGACGACGACAAACTTTTGGGCCCAAAAGTGGGCCTTGTTGACGGTCTCAACACCTTCGGACCCGTGCCCACGAAGTAGGCTGCCCCATCTTTGTAGGCGCGGAATGAGAATAGCTTCCGGAAGACCGGGAGGCTGAACTCGATTCGCTCCTCGCGGAGGTAACAGGCGAAGGCGGTGACCACCGCCATGGCATTAGGTGTGAGCTGGCCGGGAACCACGCCATAATGCTTGAGCACCTAACAGGCAACGAGAACATGATTAATCCGCGTGGCGAGCGAGACTCGAGTTGCAAAAAAATAGGAAGTAAGCGAGAACGATTATTACCTGACGAACTTCTGGCCATAAAGGAAGGCGCAATCCGACCGCGAAATGGGTGGTAGGAATGGCCAGCTCGTCGACCAACGGGTCGTTGATCACGTCGTCATCGCTAGGGCGGCGTGCCTCGAACGGGGGGGGGGGGGGGTGACGTAATCAGCGACCGCGCTGAAGTACTCCTCATCAGTCAAGTTGCAGGCAAAAAAGCTATGCTCGGCGAAGGCCTTCGCGACCCTTCGCCGACCCTCTGACTCCGCGTCGCCGCCCATCTTGAAAACCTGCGAGAAAGGAAGGAACGCGAGAACGAGAAAGAGCGAGAGCTCTGCAGCAGAGGAAGAAGAAGATCGAGAATAAATGCGGTGGTTGGCTCAGTCAAGACCGCCTATTTATAGCCAAAGCAAAAGGGCGGGAAGAAGTCCAAGCGTCGGCGAGCGCGAGTATCAACAAAAACATCACATCACGTACGCGGGCGAGGGAGACCCGCGGGGTTAGTGCAAACGACATCCCTGCAGAATACGTTTAGCGAGGACAGAGGGTCCTCGCGAGCACGATGTAACAAAATAAATAAATTCATTGATAGCGAGCGAGAAGCCATAAAAGGTAATGATACTTATTGTCGAGAGAAATAGCAGCCAGCAGGAGTGGCGAATATGCGAGTCGCAAAACGTGGCGAGACCATTCAAAGACGACGACGACTATTACAAAGTCACAATATAACATCTAGCGAGAATCGTGGGGGAGCCATTTCCACCGGCCGCCACCCCGCGACCCTGACCTCGGCGGTACCCTAGAATTATAATAGTCCTCTGCCAAACGACCCTCCCGGTCCATGAGGTAAGCGTAGTCTCTCATTCTCGCTATGTGCACCTCCGGCGTCGTGGCGTTCTCGTCCTGATCGCGCTGTCTCGCTTGCCGGAGCCTCGCGCATTCCTCCATCAGGACCGCGTGCCTATCCTCCGCGGCTTCCCTCTCCCGTCTCGCCTGCATGTTGAGATCCATCAGCATTCGCCATGCTTCCTCAAGAGCTCCGCGGCTCGCTGCTTCATCGTCTCCGGATCTCGCGGATCCCCTAAGAATTCCTCCACCTGGTCAGGAAGGGGAGACATCTCGTCATCGCCCAGTTCGGAATCGGTATGCGGATTTTCGCCATTGTTCGCAAGATTTTAAAAGGTTAGATGACGAGCGCGAGATCACGCAGAGTTTCGGCGAGGCCATAACGCTTACCGAGAGGGGGGCGAGAACCCGAAGGGCGGCCCTGGAACACATTACCATAGTGAGGGTAGAGAGATTTGCCTAGGCCGGCGGGATAAGCTGTGCTGTTGGTCGGGGGAATCTTTGGCGGTGCGGAGCCACCGGTCTCCTCGCTCGTCAGGAGCTGGAACTCGGGCTTATCTATGATTTTATCTGGAGGAGGCGGAGATGGCGGCCGCGACGACGGGCGGGCCGGGGACTTTAGGGGCGAGACTGAAAGAAAAGAGTAGCGGAGGTCATATACGGTTGACAGAAGTATTACGGTATGCGAGATTAAGATCATACCGGTGACATCTTTCCCAGCGAGGTTCAGATCCGCCTGCGGACTCTTGCGAGACCTCTCGGCGGGTTCTCCAATGTTCTCGCTCGGCAAAGCATCCTGCGAGTAGAAATTAATGAGGAGCGATTTATTAACGTGAACTCGAGTAGTTCATACCTTCTCGGGGCGACGATCATCCGGGGAGGAGTCCAGCATCACAGAGTCGTCGCCGGAGCGACGAGCCGCCTTCGCCTTCTTGACCTTCAGCGATTGAACGGGGGGCGGCCGGTTCACCCAGGCGGGTACCTTGGTCGTGGAAGGCAGCCCGCCAGCTCTCATCGCCCTCAGGCGAGCCTCTGCTTCTTCGGAAATCGGCATCTCCAGGCAGCTAAAATAAGAAGGGGAAGAAAAGGAACGGCGCGCGCCAGTGGGGGTTCGGGACGATATTTATAGCCTACATGGTGGGTCCCACCAAAGATTCCTGACAAGTCGTCCGGGAGCGGTCGAATATCAGGGGTTGGACGATTCTTCGCGAAGACATTAGTCCTCGCAAAGAGCGGGGATTGTGTACAACCCCGATATTCGCCGGGTAAGGAAATCGAGAAAGACGGGAGTGGCGAGATCCAGACCTCGCCGAGATTGGCCCCCAGCCGACGAGACCTCGACAGACCACCAAAATGGGCCAACGTGGTCCTCGCGAGGCGACCCTTCAGCAGGGTTCTCGCAAGGCGACCCTCCAAAAGAGACGCCGCGGGCAGTATTTGCGAGAGGACTCGCGAGAGCTCCTTCAGCGGGGTTCTCGCAAGGCGACCCCTAGAAGAGATGTCGCGGGCAGGATCTGCGAGAAGGCCGGCGAGAGCTCCAATAGTAAGGTTCTCGCAATCCCTTATCCATAAATCATTAGGGTCAACTTACCATTTTACCCTCGGTGGTCTGCCCTTAGCCTCTCCAAACAGCAGAGCTTGGCTGTTAGCAGACCCATTTGGGGTGCAGATAGTAAAATCTAAAGGCGAAATTCTGTTATTTGCAGACCAGATCAGAAAATCTATAAATAGGACCTTAAGGGCACCTTTGGAGGGGATCTCATTTTCAGCTTCCCTCTCCTCAGGCTTTCTTTGGATAGCATTTCCAGAGCTCTCCAAGGTGCCCGAGTCTCAGCTTTGGCTTGGGAGGGGAAGCGCTCAACGATCTTCCGGGTTAGTGGAGGGACCTCCTCGCTGCGACTAAGGTCTTAGTCAATTTCTTAATCTTCCGTCTACCCTCCTCGAGGGATCAGTAAGGGCTAGCCGCCCCTCATCTCGATGTGGGCCCCGAGCTCTACGAGGGACCGAGAAATCGGTTTCAACAACGTCGATTTCTATGTTTAATTCAAAAATCGCCAGATCTCTTTCCTTCTTTTATAGATCTGATTTATATAGAATCAATTTATTCTTTATAGCCGTTCTGAATCATTCTTTCCTCTAATAGATTCTTGGCTAAATTGATTAAACCTTTTATGGACATTATTTGAAATCAGATTGAATACTTTCCTTCTATGGATATCTGTTATGGAAATTTCTATTTCTTTCTAATACTCTACCTGCTAATTGATTACTCTCCTATAGTGTTATTTTAATGAACAGAGCTATAAATAACAAAGGAGGTCGGCAAAGACAAACAACTAGTGATCCACCATTTTTACATTTGAAAAGAGGAAAAGCTCCCAAGTAAAAAGAAAGAGAATTGAGAAAGATTCCTGCAGCAAGCATCAAGCATTCTTCTTCTCCTGCTTCTAAAGCCACACTGTTGCAAAATTCTGAAAAGCTTACAATCTCCTTCTCACTATAGAAGGGAGATTTAATTCACTACTTCTTGTGCTTCCAATCTTCTTGCTAGGAAGAAGATTCTTTCTTTTCTTTATTATTCTTTCTTTTTCTTATTCTTAACATTGTAAAAGAGTTTTTTAGAATCTCTCTTCAAAAAATTCAGTTGTACTGGTTCTTATTGTCTCCTTTTCAAAAGTCTCAGTTGGTTCTAAGAGTCTCCTTATCAAAAGACTCAGGGTGGTTCTAAGAGTCTCCTTATCAAAAGACTCACTGCAAGATAGTTGAATTCCTACCAAGGGGGTAGAAGAGTGGACTACCCAAAGTTGGGGAACCACTATATTTCTTTGTGTTGTGCTGTGAATTTTCTTCTTGCATTTATTTTCTTTGCTTGCTTAATTCTTGTTGGTGTGTGGGAAGCTCTAATCTGTGATCATACACATATATATATATATATATTAACTTTGCACAAAATATTGTAAATCTCTATTCACCCCCCCCCCCCCCCCCCCCACCCCTCTAGAGAATTCTAGTGAGGTTAACTGTGCACTTTCAATTGGTATCAGAGGGAGGTTGATCTAATAAGGTTAACCACTTGATCAAAAAGATCCTACCTCTTATTTATATATATATATTTCTTTCATAAAACTATTTTTCACATGGCACAAATCAAATATTATGCTTCCACCAGACCTCCGATGTGCAATCTTGAAAAGTTTGCAGTTTGGAAATAAGAATTAGAATTTACATGACTCTATTGATGATGAATTATTTAATGTTACTTTGATAGGTCCTCCCAAGCCTTATTGAAAGGATTCAAGTGGCAACATAACTCAAACACTTGTCCCAAGATCTGAGTGGACAGATGAGGAGAAGAAGACAGGTCATATGATTTAAAAGCTATGAACATTCTTGTCTCAACCCTCTCTGATGAAATCTTTCAAAGTGTTGTTGATTGTGAATCAGACAAAGAAATTTGGGAGGCTCTCATAAAGATGGTAGAAGGAAGTGCTGATGAAAGGAAAGATAGGAAGGCTCTATTGATCTCTCAATATGAGAACTTCCAAAAGAAGAATGAAGAAAGCATCTCTGAGATATATGACAGATTCAGTCTGATCATCAATCAACTAAGGGACTTAGATAGATAAATCTCTCTCACAGAGATCAATGACAAATTGCTGATGAGTCTCCCAAGTTCATGGGACTCAAGGATTTGGTCAATAAGAGACACAAGAGGACAAGGGAAATTTCAACAGATGCTCTCTTAGGAAAACTCAGATCCTATGAGCAATTGCTGAAAACTAGAGAAGAGAAGAAGAGAAGAGAAAACACCCTAACTTCTTCAAAAGATAAGAACATTGCCTTAAAAGCAACAAAGAAGGAAGCTCTGTCACTGAAGAAGAACTATTCAGTTTCCTGGCCAGAAAATTCAAGAAATGGGTCAGGACAGGTGGATCAAGAAGGAGAGAGTCAAAACCAAGGTATGACAAAACTCCTACTAAAGAAATTGTTTGTTATTCTTATTGGAAACCTGGACATATTGCCCCAGAATGTCCAGAGAATGCTGAGACAAAGAAAGATCTGAAAAAGAAAGATCTCAAAAAAAAGGGGAAGAAGAAAGAAAAAGGCTTTATTGCTGAAGCCTGGAGTGAAACAGACTCAGAGGACAGCTCCTCTTCTAAGAGTGACAATGAAGAGTCTAAGCAAGAAGACCTATGCTTAATGACCCTTGAAGGCTCAAAGAATGATGATGCTAATCATGGAGTGAGACAGGATCAGAAGAAAGCATATCTTCTGAAGATGAAAAGAAGATAGCCTTATTCTCATAGAGGATCTGAGGATAAGGATGAGGTAAGCATTTTTGATGAAATAGATTTTCAAAGTGATAATTTCAGAAATGATTTTATGGGAATGTGTCTAGATCAACTAAAACTAAACAAGAAATAAGGATCTAAAAGAACAAATTAATATGGTTAAAATCCAGAGAGATAGAGAAGATACATACTCTAAAAATTACGAGTAAGCACTACTAGAAAACAGGTTTTTTGCCAGGGTAATTTGCCGTGGCAAAAGGTCTAAAACCGTGGCTAAAGATTTTTTGCCACGGTTTAGCCACGGAAAAAATTCGTGGCTAAAGGTCGCGTGGAGAAAAGAGTTTGTAGCTACGGATTGGCCGTGGCTAAAGGTATTTGCCACGGAAAAAAATTTCGTAGCTAATACCTACAGTTTTAGCTACGGTTTCTCCTCGTGGCAATTGTATTCCCATGCATGTAATTGGTTCTTTTGCTACCACTGTGCCGTGGCAATATCATGATTATTAACCACGGCACTATGCGGTGGCTAATACATACTATTAGCCACGATCTAGGACCGTGGCTAATTTTGCACCTATTAGCCACGGTTTATGCCGTGGCTAATAGTATTTCCGATTTTTTTTAGAAAAATCTATAGCCACGGTTTAATACCGTGGCAAATGTTGTTTTTTTGATTTTTTTTAAAAATATGAATAATTCAAAATAAAATGTAACAGAAAAGAAGCATAATAATTAACCAAATATTTCAAGCACAGACTACAATCAGTAGGCGGACATGTCATAATTTGTTCATAAAGAACTCACACTGAACTCATTCAAAAACTATGTAATTTGTTATATTTTCTCAACTTCAACATGACCATGCACTTGCTTTACAGTTCACATCTTCCACGCATTTTTCTCTTCGGTTTGCGGACTCATGTTGCTGCATCTCACATCATTATTGTTGGTGTTGGATGCCAGTCCCGACATCTGCACCTCCAGGGACCAGCGGTGTGTGAAAGGTGAAGGAGAAGAAGATCGAAACCTGTGCAAGACAGAAGAGGAAAGTCAGCTGCAGGTAGCAAACACAAAGAAGTAAAGTAGGGCTTTATGTGTGTCTTGTCCTGTTACTTGGGCTGTGTGCACCCTGTCATGGTCCAAGCCCAGCTTGTATTTGTATGTGTGTTCGTTTATTTTCTTTTGGTGAATGAAATGAGTGAGAGTTGTTCCTTGAAAAAACTTTCTCCTGCAAGAACTTCTGCTGGATGTAATGTTAGTAAGAACGTGTGTGGTTTATTTTGAATGAATTGAAAGTTCTTCGTGTTCTTCTTTTCTCCCCCCCCCCCCCCCCCCCCCCCCCCCCCCCTCTTCTTTTAAGTTCCCTTCATGGTATCAGAGCCAGGTTGGCTCTTGCTTTCTGCCATCAGAATTTAAGAGGGTCCTGTTTTCTGTTCTCTTCGTTTGATCTTTGCTCTTGGTGCCTGTCCCCTCTCCGGCTCATCATATGGCATCATCAAGCTTTACCAACTTTACCTTCTCCCCAGCTGGAGTCCCCATCTTTGAAGGTGAGAGCTTTGAGGTGTGGCAAGTTCAAATGCGCACACTTTTCATCTCTCAGGGACTTTGGGACCTCATACAAGTTGGCTTTCCAAAACCAACTGATGCTAATCCTCTCACTGGTTGGGAACCAGCTCTTGCTTCAGCCTATGCTGAAAATATCAAGAGAGATGCCAAGGCACTCCTGTACATTCAGCAAGGAATCGGACGGAGCGGTTTTCAAAAAATCATGGGGGCTGAAACTGCTCAGGAGGCTTGGGAAACTCTTAGAACTGAGTACCAGGGGGTCTACTAAGGTGATTGCCATCAAACTCCAAAACACTTGGCAGGAGTTTGACACCCTGAGAATGCAGGAGAGTGACAATGCTCACTCATACTTCTCAAGGATTTCCTTACTCACCAATCAGATAAAGAACTTTGGAGATGTTATAGAAGAGAAAAAGGTCATCTTGAAAATCCTCAAAACTCTCACTCAAAAGTATGCAGTTATTGTGACTACCATTGAAGAAACTAAAGATCTTGGCACTCTATCCCTTACTGACCTCCTTGGTTCCCTTCAAGCTCATGAGGAGAGAGTTAAGAGGTATGAGTGTCAATCTCTGGAGCAGGCCTTCCAAAGTAAAGTGAACATTCAGCCCACCAGGACCTTGGTCACAGGTCCAAGCTCTAATGAAAAAGGGAAAAACACTGCAGGAGCACCCCTATTTTGTGAGCTGTGCAAGAGATACAATCATGATGCTGAGCATTGCTACTATAGGTGTAAGAAGTGCAAAGACCAACTCACCTTGCCAAGGACTGTTGGTCCAAACAAAAGGTTGCTAACACGACAACAGAAGAAGCTCATCTTGAAGGCCAAGATGAAGAGGACTTTGTGTTTTATTCAGGGGGAGTAGAAGCTGGTGAAACCAATGATGTGTGGTACCTTGATAGCGGGTGTTCTAATCATATGACCCACATCAGAGAGGCATTTGTTCACCTTGATGAAAGTGAAAGCTCACAGGTCATACTTGGGGATGGAAAATCTATACACATCAAGGGCAAGGGCACTATTATGGTTAGAACCAAATCTGGACAGATTAAATACATCAGTGGAGTGCAATTTGTACCAGAGCTGGCCCATAGCCTACTCAGTGTAGGTCAACTTCTCAGCAAAGGATACAAACTTACATTTGATGAAGGGCATTGCAGCATTGTTGAAAGAAAGTCCTCTCAGATTCTGGCCAAAGTCAAGATGTCAAGCAACAAGGTGTTTCCTCTCTCTCTCCCTCACATTTGTCAAAACATGAGGGCTGTGGAAGTTTCTTCCAGTCAGATCTGGCACCACAGGTATGGCCATCTCAACATTGATGATCTCAAACATCTTCATACTCATGAGTTAGTGCTTGGCCTACCTAAAATTGTTTCAAATCAACCTATATGCCACACTTGTGCAAAAAACAAAATCCACAGACTTCCTTTTCCCAAACAAGCAGATAAAAAATCTGCATCCCCTCTTGATATCATCCATGCTGATATTTGGGGGCCATCTCGCACACCATCAATATCTGGAAAACGATACTTCCTTCTAATTGTGGATGATTTCACAAGAATGATGTGGGTTTACCCACTTGAGCATAAATCTGATAGCTTTAAACAGTTCAAAGTTTTCAAAGCTCTTGTAGAGAACATGACTAACTCAAAAATTAAAACCCTACGTACTGATAGAGGGGGTGAATTTGTCAATCATGAGTTTGGTGATTTCTGTCAAGAACATGGGATAAGAAGAGAGCTAACAGTCAGTTACTGCCCAGAGCAAAACGGAATTGCTGAAAGAAGGAATAGGACAATTGTAGAGATGGCAAGATGCTTACTCCAACACAGAGACATACCCAAGGAATTCTGGGCAGAGGCCATTGTGACTGCCACTTACCTCCTCAATAGGGCTCCTTGTCGTGCCCTCCACAATCTAACCCCAATTGAAGCCTGGACTGGGAATAGGGCCAACATCAGTCACCTAAGAACATTTGGCAGTCTTGTATTCTGCCTTGAGCCACATGTCAACAGAGATAAGTTTGAAGAAAAGGCAGCCTCTGGAATCCTTGTTGGCTACAGTGAAAACTCAAAGGGCTACCGTGTGTACAACCCAGATAAGAAGAAGCTCATAATAGCTAGACATGTGATAGTTGATGAGAGTAAAACTTGGAATTGGCATTCTGTTCCGGGTCAGACTCCAGGGCTGGGGGTTGCTCAGGACCAACACACTCTTGTTGCTGATGAGCCTGAGCCCTCCTTCCCAGTTCCTGTTCCTCCATGTGATGAGATTGATACCTCAAATCCAGGCTCAAGCAGTGATGAGTCATCATCCCCTTCACCACAGAAAAAGTATAAGCTGATTTCAGACATCTATCAGAATTGTAGTATTGCCTTACTTGTTCAGGAGCCATCCACATATCCTGAAGCAGCTACCAATGCTCAGTGGGTCAAGGCCATGGATGAAGAATTGAAAGCAATTGAATGCAATGATACCTGGGAACTGACTGATCTTCCAGCCAACAAGAAAACCATTGGGCTGAAATGGTTATACAAAGTAAAATACAATGAGATTGGAGAAGTTAAAAAATATAAAGCAAGGTTAGTGGCCAAGGGATATGCCCAAATGCCAGGAATTGATTATGTTGAAACATTTGCTCCGGTGGCACGATTTGAGTCCATTCGTATGTTTCTTGCTATTGCTACTCATTTCCAATATCCAGTTTTCCAAATCGATGTACAATCAGCATTTTTGAATGGGAACATAGAAGAAGAACTGTATGTGGATCAACCCACTGGGTATGTTAAGGAAGGAGAAGAAGGCAAAGTGCTGCGCTTAAAAAAGGCCTTATATGGCTTAAAGCAAGCTCCTCGTGCATGGAACTTCAAAATCGACTCACACTTGATAGGATGTGGATTCCAAAGAACTAGCTGTGATCCTGCATTGTACATCAAACGTGATGACAATAATGAATGCCTAATTGTCTCCTTATATGTGGATGACCTTCTTATCACTGGTTCCAATATGAATGCCATTGATGATTTTCGTGAACACATTAAGACTGTCTTCCTGATGACAGACCTTGGATTAGCACGCTACTTCCTTGGAATCCAAATCTATCAAACCCCAGGCATCACTTATATAACCCAACACAGGTATGCAGAGGAGCTCCTTACCCGTTTTGAAATGTCAAACTCAAGGCCTACTCCCACTCCCATGGTAACAGGAGAGAAGTTCAGCAAGGAAGACGAAGAAGAGAAGGTAAATCCAGAGCTCTACAGAAGTATGATTGGGTCTCTAATGTACCTGACCAATACTCGCCCTGATATTGAACTTGCTGTTAGCATCATGTCAAGGTTCATGCAGGCACCCAGCAGCAAACACTTGGCGGGCGTAAAAAGAATTTTGCGCTATGTCAATGGAACAAAATCCATGGGACTGAAGTATACTCAAGGAGGAAACTTGAACATAAAGGGATACTCTGACAGTGACTGGGCCGGATGCACAGATGATAGAAGAAGCACATTGGGCTACCTCTTCTTACTTGGGAAAAACCCAATCTCCTGGGCCACCAGGAAGCAGAAGACAATAGCTCTGTCCTCTACAGAGGCAGAGTATACTGCTCTGTGTGAAGCAGCAAAGGAAGCAGTTTGGCTTAAGAAATTGCTTAGTGAGCTAACTGGTGTGATTCATGAACCGACTCAGATGCTAGTCGACAATACCTCAGCTATTTCCCTCGCAAAGAACCCAGTTTTCCACAACAAATCCAAGCACATCGAAATCAAAATGCACTACACCCGTGACCTAGTGAATCAGAAAGAAATCGAACTCATCTATTGTCAATCGAAGAACCAACTTGCCGATGTTCTCACTAAGCCTCTTCCTCTTTTCCCTTTCACAGATCTGAGGGCAAAATTGATGATGGCAGATAGTCGCGAGTGCGGGAGGGTGTTGGATGCCAGTCCCGACATCTGCACCTCCAGGGACCAGCGGTGTGTGAAAGGTGAAGGAGAAGAAGATCGAAACCTGTGCAAGACAGAAGAGGAAAGTCAGCTGCAGGTAGCAAACACAAAGAAGTAAAAGTAGGGCTTTATGTGTGTCTTGTCCTGTTACTTGGGCTGTGTGCACCCTGTCATGGTCCAAGCCCAGCTTGTATTTGTATGTGTGTTCGTTTATTTCTTTTGGTGGAATGAAATGAGTGAGAGTTGTTCCTTGAAAAACTTTCTCCTGCAAGAACTTCTGCTGGATGTAATGTTAGTAAGAACGTGTGTGGTTTATTTTGAATGAATTGAAAGTTCTTCGTGTTCTTCTTTTCTCCCCCCCCCCCCCCCCCCCTCTTCTTTTAAGTTCCCTTCAATTATATCATCAGGATCCTTGCCTGCCTGCACTGGTGTTCATGCCATTGCCATGCTGTTCTAAGTCTATTCAGCTGTAGCTGCTATAAACATAATCCTATAATTTATGCGCATTGTCATCTTTAGATTTGCTCGCCGTCTTGAATAGTGGAGGAACATTCCCTCTTCTCTATAGTCTTCTTCGTCTCAGAGTTGCTCGCCGGCAGAATATGTTCATCAGAAAATGTTCTTCGTCGCTGTTTCAGTTCACCTTGCAGAGTTGCTCGCCGGCAGGGGAAGGTGACTCCCACGGCGTTCCAGATCTGCTCCGCATCCCGATCTGCTGGCGTGCGGGGAGACTGGGAACGCAGGCGGGGAGATCGGCAAGGGGGACGAGTATTTGCATTGCAGCTGGGCGGGGAGACTGGGAACGCAGGCGGGGAGATCGGCAAGGGGGACGCCATGGCCGGAGGAAATAGTCGGGGGAATGAGAAATAGGAAAGCTGGAGTGGGGCCCACTTTTGCGTTTTATTTGCGTTCTTCTTTGTGTCCGTAGTTTTATCCTTTCTCCTTATGTGATATGTATGCACATTCAGAAATCTCCGCTTTGAATGAATGTAAAATACTAGTTATTGCTCTCGGCTTCGTTTGGCGTGGTTTATTTGTTCCGTTGAGTTTGGACAAAAACGCAATTCTCATCGAATGTATGTTTGTCATGACAAAGGTGATGACCGCTACTAGTTTTGTGCATAAAATGCATGAAATTTTTTAGGTGAGGTCAGACGTTCACGAACGATAGTTCATGACCACCGCGTTCACGACCGCCACCACCGCCCCAAACGAAGCCCTTGCCTTCCCTGCACCCGGCCGTTCCTTCTTTTTCTTGCTTCGAACTTAAATTTCCTACATTTATAATTACAGAGAATAGAAAAGATACAATCACCTATCTGCCGGGAGTGGCGGCCATGGAGCCGACTGACCTCATGTCCTACCTTCAAGATTCCGACACCTCCACCGTGGTGCACCAGATCATCTCCAAAGCATTCGAGGGGGCGCGCCAGGCTGACTTCATTCTCGCCAACACCGTGGCGGAGCTCGAATCCGACACCATCGCCGCAGTCGACAGAGAGAGGCCCTTGTTGGAAGCGCGACCTCTCTCTATACACGTCCACCTCTTCTCGAACGCTCCTCCGGCAAGCACACAACCACTTGCACACACCACCTTCCTTCGGCGAGCACTACCTCCTTTCGAGCACTCTCCAGGCCGAGAACTCCCTCAAACTTCAGCGAAACACCACACCTCGCAAAACACACCGGCGATCACGCGCACCTCACGAGCGCGCCCTCAAGCCACGCGAGATCCTACAACTCGCGAGCTCCAACTTCTACTCCGGCGAGCACCAACTTCTCACGCGAGTACACCACCACTTCCACGGCGAACACACACCTCGCAATCACACCACTCCTCCGGTGAGATATCACCCGGCGAGATCTACCTCTCACGCGCGAACACACCCACCGGCGAGATCACTCACTCACACACCGCGAGATCCAAGGCTGGCGAGAGGATCGAGTTGGGGTTGGCGAGAAAACTCCAGGCGAGAGCGGCTGCCGAGAACCTCTGCATGAGGTGGCAGGCGAGAGGTATATAGGCGAGAGAGTTAATGTTGCGGGACCACTACTATTCCTGCGGGAAAAGGGGGCGAGAGAAATAAATTTCTGCAGAATTATTTCTCTCTCTCTAGAGCCTCTCTCTCTCTCTCTAAATCTGCCGAAAGAAGACAAGTGCAGAATTTTCTCTCTTCTATTCACAACAACACCTTTACAAACATACACTCCTATATATAGGAGGTTTAGACCAACCAAACGCTGCCACTTGGCACCCTCATAAATGCACACTCTCTCTCCTCAACAACATTAATAACACATATAAAAATACAAAGAAAAAACTGTTGACCTGGTCAACCATCTCAAACCAACAAACTCCCCATCAAGCTTGGCAGCACATGCCGAGCTTGCCTTTGAGCTTCGCGAACGTCTCCACCTTCAGAGCCTTAGTAAAAATATCCGCGACCTGCTCTCCGGTAGGGCAATACACGACCTCCACGGTCTTCTGCTCCACTTGCTCACGAAGAAAATGATATCGAGTCTCGATATGCTTGCTCCTCCCATGCAGCACTGGGTTCTTCACGAGCTGGATGGCCGACATGTTATCCACTAACACTGTCGTTGGCCCCTCCTGCACATGATGTAGCTCCTCCAATTACTTCCTGAGCCAGATGGCTTGGTAGGCGCATGCCGCCGCCGCTATATACTCCGCTTCGCATGATGACAAGGCTATAGTAGCCTGCTTCTTCGAGCTCCATGAGAACGCCGCCGTCCCCATGTGAAAACAGTATTCGGAAGTGCTCTTCCGATCATTGACATCTCCACCATAGTCGCTATCCGAGTAGCCGACTAGCTTCAACTCTCCTCCTGATGAGTACTTCAGGCCATGGTCCCTTGTTCCGTTCACATATCTTAGGATTCGCTTCGCTGCGGTAAAGTGATCCTGCTTGGGCTCCTCCATGTACCTGCTTACTACCCCGACCGCATACATGATGTCCGGCCTAGTGAAGGTCAAGTACCTTAGACTCCCGACTAGGCTCTTGAACATCGTCGGGTCCACACCTTCCTCCTCAGAATCCTTCCTCAACTTTGTCCCTGGGTCCGCTGGAGTGGAGATAGCCTTGCTACCCTCCATCCTGAACTTCTTCAGAATTTCTTCAGCATACTTCTTCTGGGATATGAAGATCCCATCTTCCTCCTGCTTCACCTCAACCCCCAGGAAATAACTCAGCTCTCCCAAGTCCGTCATTTCGAACTCCTTCTTCATCAGCCTCTTGAACTCCTCAAGCATCGTTGGGTTGATCCCGGTGAATATCATGTCGTCCACGTATAGACACAAGACCATGATATCCCCGTTCTCCTCTACCTTCACATACAGGGCATACTCGTACGGGCACTTCATATATCCATGCTTCTGGAGGAAGGCATCTATCCTTCCATTCCACGCCCTTGCTCCTTGCTTCAGCCCGTACAAGGCTCTGTCTAGCTTGCAGACTTTTCTCTCCTGACCCTTCACCACATACCCTGGAGGTTGCTCGATGTACACATCTTCTTCCAGGTACCCATTCAAGTACGCCGCCACAGCATCCATTTGCAAGATGGTCCACCCATAATGAGCTGCCAGTGCGATGATCAACCGAATGGTGTCAATTCTCGCCACTGGGGCATAGACCTCGTCATAGTCCACTCCTTGGACTTGCCTGTAGCCCTTCACGACGAGCCTAGCCTTGTGCTTCTCCACAGCTCCATCTTTGTTCTTCTTCACCTTATAGACCCACTTCACCCCGAGGGGTTTGTGGCCTGCGGGTGGATCCACTAGCCTCCAGGTATCATTCTTCTTGATAGAAGCCATCTCGGCATCCATCGCCGTCCTCCAAGTTTTCTCCTGGGCAGCTTCGTCGTAGGAGTGCGGCTCGCAATCTGCCAACAAACAATATAAAGAAAAATTGTTAAGTGTCGGCGCCGTCTCCTCATAGATCTCCTCCATCCTTCTCATCCTAGGTTGAGGACGATCATCCTTGCTTCCACTAGTGCTTCCTCCACTTGAGTTGGGAGTTCGAGCTCCCCCTGAACCTCCACTCGGTGGTGATGGTGGCTCCACTCCACCATCCTCGGCTCCAGCCTCATGACCTTCTTCGTCATCATCCTCGAAGAACATGCCCTTCATGCTCCTCGTCTTCTCATCCCAGCTCCAGCTGCTTCCTTCTTCAAACACCACGTCTCTCGAGACTATGGCCTTCTCTGTCATCGGGTTATAAAGCTTGTAAGTCTTGCTCTCCTGAGCGTAGCCAACAAAGATACACTTCTCGCTCCTATCGTCGAGCTTCTTCCTTCTTTGTTCCGGGATGTGAGCATGAGCTACACACCCGAAGACCCTTAGGTGCTTCACGCTTGGCTTCCAGCCACTCCATGCTTCAAACGGCGTCATGAACTTCACGCTCTTTGTGGGGCATCTGTTCAGTAGATACACCGCACACTGTACTCCTTCCTCCCAGAAACTCTTCGGTAGCCCCTTCTCCTTCACCATGCTCCTCGCCATGTTCAGGATGGTGAGGTTCTTCCTCTCTGCCACTCTGTTCTGCTGCGTTGAGTATGCCTCCGTCAGCTGGTGTGAGATCCCATTCTCCTTGCAGAAAGTATCAAACAGCCTCGAGGTGTACTCCCCACCTCGATCTGTCCTCAGCACCTTCAGTGGCTGACTACTCTCCTTCTCAGCCATCGTCTTGAACTCCTTGAACTTGTCAAGGGCCTCAACCTTCTCCTTCAAGAAATACACCCAACACTTCCGACTGAAGTCATCTGTGAAGGTGATATAGTATCTGCTTCCGCCCACTGAGGTGGTCTCAAACGGACCCGCAATGTCCGAGTGAACCAGTTCAAGTTGCCTCCTTGCTCTCCAGGACTTCCCTCCTTCAAAACTCTGCCTCTTCTGCTTCCCCTTCGTGCACGCTTCACACACCTTCTGGGGTGGTGAGATCATTGGCAGATCTGTCACCATCCTTGAGTGAGATAGCAGCTTCAACCCCGTGAAACCCAAATGGCCCATCCTATGGTGCCATAGCCATGCTTCTTCCTCTTCCTCCGTTCTCGCGAGACAAGCTGTCTCTCGAGCATCCATCTTCAGCGTGAATAGACGGTTCGCCGTCATCTCCACCTTCACTACTTCCTTCCCTTGACCATTCTTTATTGCCAGAGACCCATCCTTCATCTGGACGCAGTAGCCTCTCTCCACTAACTGCCCAATGCTCAAGATGTTGGTCTTCAACCCTGGCACGTAGTACACGTCATTCAGGTGCACTCTCTCCCCGTTCAGCTTCGTCTCTACCAAACCCTTTCCTTCCAAGGAGATCTTTGACGCATCCCCGAAGCTAACCTCACCCCCAATGGGTTCAAGGTTTGTGAACATCTCTCTATTCCCACACATGTGGTTGTTCGCCCCTGTGTCCAGGTACCACACTTCACTTATCCCTTCTTCCGCACCTCGGTAGGTTAGGAACATCATCGGGTTTCCACCCCCAGCATTGTTTTCATTATTCCTAGCCTCCGCATAGTGGTTAGCTTCTTCTCTCTTCCTCGGACTCCAGCAGTCGTAGCTCATATGCCCATACTTGTTACAGTTGTAACATTGTATCTGGGACATATCTCCTCGGCCTCTTCCACGGCCTCTTCTTCTTCCTCTTCCATCTTGCCAACCTCCTTGAGGTCTCTCCCCCTCTTTCTGGTAGTTCTGATCTCTCCCTTGATCTCTACCTCCTCTTCTTCCTCTACCTCTTCCTTGGTGACCTCGGCCACGCTGGCCGCCTCCTCTTCCTGAACTTTCCCCAAAGTTCAATTGGTTCTGGAGTGCTTTTCCCAAGCCACTCGCTTCCTCATCATCCTGCAGCATCCTGTACTCATGAGCTTGCAAAGAGCCTACAAGCTCGTCAACGGCCATCACGCTGAGGTCCTTCGATTCTTCGATCGCCACCACTATATGGCGGAACTTCTTGGCCATAGATCTCAGCAGCTTCTCTATGAAGCTCACATCATCCATCGTCTCCCCGTTGCGCTTCATCTCATTAGTGAGCGTCCGCAGACGGGTCACATAGTCACTGACCCTCTCGGTGCTCTGCATCTTGGTTACTTCATACTCCGCACGGAGAGCTGGAGCTTCACCTTCTTGGCCTTCTCAACCCCTTGCATGGAGCGTTGCAACACCTCCCATGCCTCCTTAGAGGTTCTCGCATCTGAGATCTTCTCGAAGGTCGCCTCGTCAACCCCTTGGTATAACAAGAACAAGGCCTTCTTGTCCGCCTTCCTTGCTTCTCTCAATGCCGTCTTCTGGGCATTAGTCAACGTCGCCTCTACCGCAGCGGTGCGTGTCACAACCCGTATTTTCCCGAAATAAATTATAATATCAGAGTAAAGGGGGAAAACACGCGTCATGATGCCACGTCCTGTAGGGGACAACTACAGACGTTCAGGCGAGCACTCAAACGAACATTTTTACGAGAAATGATATGAATTAATAAAAGCATTATCTTTTAAGATTATTTTCATTTGGTTAGGAAGCCGTGCCCCTCGACCCTGCGGTTTACATAGCCGCTCTTTATGAAAAATATGCGTACACAACGGAAGAAAATAAGTTCATTTTATTCCTAACGGCGCTGAAGACCAGAGATGTCTCCAGGGCGATCGCCGGTCTAAATTTAGTATATAAATAAGAAGTATCATTATATTCTGTTTTACGCTTTGCAAATAGGTGATACTTAATAGTAAATGCAACAAACAGTTAAAAGGTTAACTTTTTATAATGCCAAAAGAACTGCATTAATATTCAGCAAAATCGGCTTTTCCCAGAGTGTACGAATACAAAATAACTAAGTAGCAGTAAAGGAAGCTAGCAGCAGCATCAGCAAGTAAACCAAACAAAAGTCATACGGGCGTCAACAACTGACACGAACCCGCAGGAAAAGAGTCAACAACCCAAAAGAAAAGCTACAACAAAAGAAACTGAATCCTTACCTACAAGAGAGGAAGGCCTCGACAGGGAACTGATCGACCCCGCTCAAACTCCGGCGGCATCTACAAACCTAAATCTGAGGCATCCATAAGAAAAGAATGCCTCAGCCCAAAGGGTGCAAGAAAACAGCATGGGTATAAGAAAAGAAAAAGGCAGGGTGACAAGTAGCGTACACAGACTGAAACGAGCATATAGTACATATATATACACATACATTCATATATATATAACTATATATATATGCTTATATAAGGGTTCAGTAATAGAAGTTTAAGAAGATCCCGAATATAACCAGCCCGAGAAACGAGAGCATGACTAAACTTGGCATATAATGCAAATATGGACAGGTGGTGGCGGACCCAAAACAATGTCACTATCCACTCACATAAAGGGGACATTCACCCCAACTAAAAAAAAGCGCCGTGGTGGTGGTCTCATCGCCCCACCAACCACTATTAACATAACTATGATGGAGGACCCCATTGTTCCCTGTACCCATCATTCCAGTGCAAACAAGTCCATCAATATATATCCAAGTAAATGTGCAGGATTAGCCAAGTAAACATGTTCAGGAACAAAATCAACCAGAATAAACCATCTAGGATCAGCCCGGGATCGGAACAAAGCTAAGCATATAGCAGCTAGCATATAAAAGAGGGATAGAATGATTCACCCAACCATAGCAGCTAGCATATAATAAAACAGGGCCAATTAAGTGTGCCAAGGAGTTAGCAAATAGAACTACCATAATATTGACCATTTCTAGCTACTTGTAATCGAAGCGCGCAGAATTATTTTTGCAAGTAATGAAACCCATCAAGAGTGGTGCAAGGCAGCCCAAAAGAAAAGAACATAGCATCAGCCCTTGCTTAGACAAGGATAAGGTGCAGCCCCCCAAGATGAAAAGCAAATGATTTTCGATAGCTCTAGATGCAGCCGCCCCAAAACAATCCAACTGGAGCTAAGTGCGGCTGCCCCAAAGAGGGCAAATTGTATAACATAAAGCAGCAGCCCCTCTTTTTAAGAGAAACAAGGAAAGGAGCCCCCAAACAAAAGCACACCAGCACCCCCAATTCAACATGGAAAGGAGCCCCCCAAATAAAAGGTTTTAAAAACTCCCAACTGATAATTGCATAGCAGCCTAAATGAAATTAATACTCCCAACTGGTTTAAAACATAACAGCACCCCCAGTTGAAATGGTAGGTCCAGCCCGAGCACAACCCTAACAGCAGGGGTAAAGTAAAACCCCACAAATAAACTAAAACCATATAATCAACAGCACAGGTATGGTAGCAAGGATAGCATAGCAAGTATAGCATAAAACCCCCAATTAACAAGTCCAACAAAACTCAAGCATAGCAGCAGGTTTACGGCAGTAGGAAGGAAACAAAAAGAAAACCCCAAATTAACAGGTATATGGCAGCAGGGGGGGAGAAAACCCCAAATTTTACGATACCAACAGAGCTCAAGCATAACAACACATATATGGCAGCAGGGGGAAAGAAGAAAACCCCAAATTTACTTCAATATAGCCCACAATAGCAGCTCCCATAAGTAAAACAGAAGGAGAAAGCTGGGTAAGAAGGCAGTAGAAGAAGGAGAAGGGAGAAAGAAGGAATTTTCTTGCCTTGATTCGGAAGCCGACCCAATCGCCGAACTGAAACCTACGGCCGGAAGACCGCACCGCCAACGCCGATCCCGATGAGATCTCTCCGCAACCCCGCTCCGGCGACGAAAATCGAGCTTCCGACAACCCCTAACCCTCCTCCGACGGCGTACGCCTCCGACGAAACCCTACCTCGACGCGAACTCCCACTTCGGCAGAACTGGAGCCATCGGGGGGGAGGGGGAAAATGAGTAAAGTGGCTGAGTGCTTAAGTCTTGCTCATATATATACATATATAATATATAAACTTTTATATATATACAAAAAAATAACTTATATATATGTATGTATATGAATTTTATGTACATATAAAACTTATAAATACTTATACAAGAACCTTTATACACGTATATATCTCCACCTACATATGCCTCCCTATACGAAAATATGATTGTATAAATTCACCCATACAAAAAAACCCATATACACGTGTATATATATACCTGCAAAAGAGCCTCTTCCTAGAAACAAAAATGTCGGATGGCGACGACGCTCCCGCAACGGTAACGCCCCTTCGCATCGACACCCTGAATTAATACCTTGTTTTCAAATAATTATTATTAATTTAATATGTTTTATAAAAAAATAATTATATAAAAAGAAAAAAAACCCGGGGCATTACAGTGCGCTCCTCATACCCATTCTCCACTACATCACACAACTCCTTGGATGCTAGTAGCACTTTCATCTGGATGCTCCAGTTCCCATAATTGGTCTTCGTCAGCTTGGGGACTTGCCCCGGCATAGCTCCACTCGTCTCCATCACTTCACTCCTCAAACCTTCCGAGTCACCAGCAAAGGTTTGCAACCTCGCTTTGATACCACTTGTTGGAAGCGCGACCTCTCTCGGCACACGTCCACCTCTTCTCGAACGCTCCTCCGGCAAGCACACAACCACTTGCACACACCACCTTCCGTCGGCGAGCACTACCTCCTTTCGAGCACTCTCCAGGCCGAGAACTCCCTCAAACTTCAGCGAAACACCACACCTCGCAAAACACACCGGCGAGCACGCGCACCTCACGAGCGCGCCCTCAAGCCACGCGAGATCCTACAACTCGCGAGCTCCAACTTCTACTCCGGCGAGCACCAACTTCTCACGCGAGTACACCACCACTTCCACGGCGAACACACACCTCGCAATCACACCACTCCTCCGGTGAGATATCACCCGGCGATATCTACCTCTCACGCGCGAACACACCCACCGGCGAGATCACTCACTCACACACCGCGAGATCCAAGGCTGGCGAGAGGATCGAGTTGGGGTTGGCGAGAAAACTCCAGGCGAGAGCGGCTGCCGAGAACCTCTGCGTGAGGTGGCAGGCGAGAGGTATATAGGCGAGAGAGTTAATGTTGCGGGACCACTACTATTCCTGCGGGAAAAGGGGGCGAGAGAAATAAATTTCTGCAGAATTATTTCTCTCTCTCTAGAGCCTCTCTCTCTCTCTCTAATTCTGCCGAAAGAAGACAAGTGCAGAATTTTCTCTCTTCTATTCACAACAACACCTTTACAAACATACACTCCTATATATAGGAGGTTTAGACCAATCAAACGCTGCCACTTGGCACCCTCATAAATGCACACTCTCTCTCCTCAACAACATTAAAAACACATATATAAAAATACAAAGAAAAAACTGTTGACCTGGTCAACCATCTCAAACCAACAGCCCTTCTACGCCGTGGGGCCTATCCTGCCGGCCGGTTTTACCCGCAGTGCCGTCGCGACCAGCCTATGGGCGGAATCAGACTGCTCGCAGTGGCTGGACTCCCGGCCGCGCGGTTCTGTCCTCTACATTTCCTTCGGCAGCTTCGCGCACGTGGAGAAGAAGGATCTCGAGGAGATTGTGCACGGGGTGATGGCCAGCGGCGCGAGCTTCGTGTGGGTGTTGCGGCCCGACGTCGTCAGCTCGAATGAACCGGAACCGCTGCCGGCCCGGTTCAGGGAGGAGACGGCCGGGCGGGGGATTGTGGTGCAGTGGTGCCGGCAGGCGGAGGTGCTGTCGCACGCGGCGTTGGGCGGGTTTCCGACGCACTGAGGCTGGAATTCTATATTGGAGAGCGTGTGGAGCGTCGTGCCGATGCTGTGCTTCCCGCTGCTGACGGACCAGTTCACGAACCGGAGGCTGGTGGTCGGCGACTGGAAGGTGGCGGTGGACCTTGGCGGCGGAGCGGGCCGGATGGCGGTGAGGAGGGAGGACGTGGCGGAGAAGATTGACCGGTTGATGTGGGGTGAGGAGGGGATGAGGGCGAGGGAGGAGGTGATGAAGGTGAGGGGCATTCTTCAGCGTGCGCTCGCCGCCGGCGGTTCATCCTACCAGAATTTTGATAGGTTTGTCAGAGATTTTAAATGTCGCATTGAGCTGTAATGAATGTTTAATATCCAGCGTGCATATCATTATATCATTTATAATTTGATACATGGTACAAAAGTATAACAAATAGTTCTATAAATAACATTCAAAATATGGGCTTACCAAAAAACTGACTCACATCATAACACTAAGCATATACATACATATATTCTACATGAAGAGGAACTAAAACTCTGCATGCAAACAATCGGGGTTTCTGCATCTCGCCATATGAGTATCCAGGACGTCCCAAACAAATGCAGAAATGTCGATCCATAATCGGCACTTCTTCTCCTATCGAGACAAACATGGTGGTGGCTGACTATTGGCGGTGGCCTCTTCCTTCACTTATATTAGTTTCATTTTCTAATTAGTCGATAGACTGTGAATTCCGATATATTGATTTGAGTTAATTATAGTTATAGGTTCTTCTTGACTTAATTTCATAGTTATTTCTTCCTTGTATTTTCTCTTGTGTATGCATTACTGTGTTCAATTTAATCATCTTTTCCATATTCTATTATATCACTGGCTCTCTTATATCATAAATATAAGTTCTCACTTTTACTTTCGATTATGGACAATAATGTTAAGGATACATTAATATATCATGTATTCATTTATTTATATTGCGTGCTTGCATTATTCATTATGTGACCTTGAACTCACACGTTCATATTACTTTTCAATTTCATGATGGGAGGTTATTCACCCCACCTCCCTGGTTAGGTTAGCCCTTAAAATAGCTCATTGCATCGATGCATTTTTTCCCTTTATTTATCTTGGACTTTAGAGATTGATTCATCTTTTTTTATTCTAATCATTTGAGAATTGACTCATTTAAAAAGCTTAGTTTAATATAGTTCACTTTATATCGAATTCTAATCGAATACATATTAGAATTTCTATCTTAATACGGTAGTACAAGCCATATGAAAAACAAACTAATTAAAATAACGAAAATAAGAACTCACCTCAGTTTTTTCCTTGCCTTATCTCTTCGTTGTTTCTCTCTACTTCCTCTATCTTGGGATGTCATGTCCTATGCCAATTATCATTATCAGATAATCATTATTATATCATAAACGCTAAATGTGATTAGGCAAGATAATAATATGGAAGTCTCGTTCTAACATTATCGCCCTTACTTTTATTTATACATGTCTTGCCCTAATGTCATGCATTTATGTTGATTATGAACTTAAAATAATGTTTCACTTAAGTTCTCTTCAAAATTAGTCCCCTTCTATGTTAATTGGTTGCTCTCCTAGCTAATTCAGATGAGGATTTGACCCAAATTACGTTCCCCTCTTGCAAAGCCTCCAAAATCAGCACTCACAAGGCGTATATACTTGCATATAAATCTTATTTTTTTACCCTTGATCAAACAATCTTTATTCTTTAATATCCCCCTTCCATATCAAGGGAAAAGAGGGTAAAATTAGTTATGGTTTTATAGCCCTAACTTTATGCATGGAAATTTTGCACTAATTAAGCAAAAAGATCTCATATAAACCCTTCTATTTAACCTAATTGAAGAATTGAATTAAAACCCAAACTATGGTTGGTTTTAGTTATCCAAAAATAATGGATTTTGTTGCCCCAGAACAAAAGTATGGAGTTTTCGCCCTAATTTTACAAGAGAACCTCAAATCTTCTTTAAATCGTAGCCTAGAGGGGGAAGGTAATTAAATACTAAAGCATGGAAGTCATTGACACATCTAGGGTTTCCCATTTTCGCATGGAAGAAGAGAAAAAAAATATAAAAACACATGCTAAATTTCCTCTGAAATTCAAGAGGAGAATTTTCAGAAAACAGAACACGATACAAGCTTACAAGCTTACAGGAGTTCGACATGTTACTACATTGAGTGCATCTATCGGAAACCTACGCCATCAGTTGTTGTCTTGCCGGTCTCAACGATGAGATTGAATATGCCATCCGGATGTTTCAACCCAAAACACTACAAGAAGTTTTCCATTTGGCGAGAATACAAGAGCATCAACTGAGTTTGACCCGCGACAAAACACACACAAGAGGGACATATTTTTCAAGCAAGGGGGAGAGATGGACTCCGCCTAACAAATCGGCCCAAATCACCTCCAACATGAACCATATGGGCAACACCTATGCCCCGCCGAGGATCGGCTGTCGGCTCACGTCAGCGGAGATGGACGATAAATGGAGCAAAGGGCTTTGTTTTTTCTGCGATGAATAATTCGTTGTGGGGCACCAATGCGCGGGGAGGAGGCAATCGTGTTATATTGACGTAATAGTTGAGCATGATGAGGAGGATCATCGGGAAGAACTGGAGTAGGTTCCCGTGACAGTGGAGGGGCACAAGGATGATCAAGTTGAACCACAATTTTCTGTCCACGTCTTATTGGGCATTACCCATTTCAATACCATGAAGGTGACAACCTCGTACGAGGGCAAACCGATTAGCGTGCTAATCGACTCCGGCAGCACCCACAGTTTTTTGGATGAAAACGCAACACGAAGGTTGGAATGTAAGCTAATACCGATTACCACTTTCAATGTGGCGGTCGCCGACGGGAAGAGGATTACCAGCTCTTGCAAGGTCGCTGATTTTCGTTGGAGGATGCAAAGAGTGATCTTCGCTTTGGATATGTTGATCTTGTCGTTAGGGAGATGCGAGGTAGTCCTTGGAGTGCAGTGGTTGATTACCCTTGGGATCATGCAGTGGGATTTTAATAACCTTATAATGGAGTTCGTGAGCCAAGGGAGGAAGATATCGTTGCGGGGGTCACGGAGCGGGGCGGGATGCTGGACCAAACTGAATCGGATGGAAAAACTGATGCATAAGGAGAGCCAAATCAATATGATGGCATCATGTATCATCCAGGAGGGATTGGACATGGAGGACTGGGCGGCGGAGGAAGACCGGGCTAGATTGAATGGAGAAAGTTAGCTACCTGAGGAGGAAGCACACCAATTACAAGGGCTGCTTGGGGAGTTTTCACACCTATTCAAGGAACCCAGGGGGTTGCCACCCAAGCGAAGGAAGAGATTGTGGATATCAAGCTGAAGGAAGAGAATGTGGATATCAATTTACGGCCATACAGCTACCCGCCACTACAAAAAGCAGAAATTGAAAATTGATCAAGGAAATGTTGGGCACCGAAGTGATACGACTTCAGTCCTTATGCATTTCCAGTGGTGCTCGTGAAGAAGCATGACAGCTCATGGTGACTTCGCATTGACTATCGACAACTCAACAAGTACACTATTAAAGACAAGTTTCCAATTCCGATGATCGAAAAGCTTATTGACAAGTTACACAGGGCGGTGATCTTTCCAAACTTGAACTCCGGGCGGGGTATCACCAAGTCCGGATGGCTGCCGAGGATATCCAAAAGACGGTGTTCCGAACTCATCAAGGCCACTATGAGTTCGTGGTAATGCCTTTTGGCTTGACCAACGCACCATCGACGTTCCAAAGCCTAATGAACAAGATTTTTCAATAGCAACTCCGGAAGTTCATTTTGGTGCTCTCGTCTTTATCAAATCATGGCAAGAGCATGTGGAGCACCTGAGATTTGCCTTTAGCACCTTGCAAGCCAATCAGCTCGTCCTCAAGCGAAGCAAGTGTAGCTTTGGCGTCCTACAAGTGGCTTACTTGGGTCCTATTATCTCGGAGCAAGGAGTGGTGACGGACCCGTCTAAAATAGATAGAGGCAATGATGAGGTGGACGACCCCCACATCCTTGAAGCAACTGAGGGGGGATTTCCTCGGGCTAACGGGATATTACCGGCGGTTCTTTAAAGGGTATGGTCTCTTGGCACGACCACTCACAGATCTCCTAAAGCGGAAGCAATTTTCTTGGTCGGTCAAGGTGGAGGAAGCTTTCATACAGCTCAAGGAAGGTGTAGCTCGGCCTCCGGTGCTACGCTTTCCAGATTTTCATAAACCTTTTGTGGTGGAAGTCGACGCGGCGGATGGGGAAGTTGGAGCCGTGTTGATGCAGGAGGGCCGACCTTTGGCGTTCTTTAGCAAGGCGTTGGGAAGAAAGAACACAGCCTTATCCACCTACGCGAAAGAATTATTAGCAATTATAATGACGCTTCAACAGTGGCGACATTACTTGGTGGGCTGCCATTTCATCATCAAGATAGATCACCAAAGCTTGAAATTCTTGTTGGAACAAAAAATTGCCACCCCCAACCAACAACGATACATGTTAAAGCTCATGGGATATCTACGAGATTCAGTACCAGAGGGGGAAGGAAAATGTATGTGTGGATGCGTTATCACGGCGATTCAAAGAGGGGTTCGAGGAGGGGGAAGGTGAACTAAATACTAGAGTGGTGGTGAAGTCAGATATTCTCCAACGAATTAAGGAGTCGTGGACTCAGGATGACAACATACAAAAGATAAGTTCAGAAAAGGAGGAAGACCAAGAGAACAAGCCGAAGTACACATGGGTTCATGGCATCTTGAAACGCAAGGGAAAGTTAGTGGTGGGCAAGGTTGCTGCCATGAAAACAACCATACTCAAATTGTATCATGACATCCCGGTTGGTAGACACTCTGGAGTTACCGCGACATATCGGCGGGTGAAGGCTTTTTTTTGGAAAAATATGAAATCGGAGGTGTATGAGTACATCCGGAAGTGCATTGCTTGCCATAGATGCAAGGCTGATAATCAAAAGCCACAAGGGTTGATCCAGCCCTTATCGATTTCGGACCGTATTTGGCAGGACATCTCATTGGATTTTATCGACGGGTTGCCACGGAGTCAAGGTAAATCAACGGTGTTGGTGGTTGTAGATCGCTTGAGCAAGTAAGCCCACTTTATAGCTCTCACACATCCATATACGGCGGAGGGTATCGCCCAAAGTTTCTTGGACTCCATTTTTCGTCTACATGGGCTCCCAAGCTCGATTGTGAGTGATCGCGATAACGTTATTCGGATGAAGTTCTCATATATGTATTCTCCCCCTAAGTGTGTATTCCCCCTACATAGGATAAGAAATTAATGTGTTTAGGATGTTCAACTCCTTATACGTAATCTCCCCCTAAGTATGTACTCCCCCTAAATATGATAAGAAGTTAATGTGTTTAGGAATGATTTCTTTCTTTCTTACAAGAATAATTCTCCCTCTTTTGGTATTATTAAAAGAAATTAGGGTTAGGGAAATAATGATGCAATCTTTTGGAGTGAGGAACCATGATTGACCTTTTGTAATAAAGGTAATGTTTAAGAGTTTAAACATAGAAGTGTAGAGATTTCATAAGAAATAAATACGAGATTTAGGCTAGCGGAAGATTATCAAAAATATTGGATTGTAAGCATGAAAATCATAAGTAGAAATATGAGTTTGAGTTCAAATTGTAAAGTTTTGTAACCTTTGTGAAATCTCATAAGTGTTCATAAATTTATCAAGCATGATATGAATATATCAGAAAGAGAATATACTACAATGCTACCGAATTTGAAGTGTAAGAGATACCAAAAATATTGTAGATATCATGCTAGGTTATCTATTGCATTTCCTATATAAATAGCAGTATATAGATAGCATTAGAATCCAATACTCATGAGAAGAACTGTTATGAAAGATAATGATGTGCACATAAGTGTATTTTGAGCAATGTTAACAATGATTTAAATCACAAAATACACGACATATGTAGAGTAAAGTGCACAATAAAACACAAGTATGTTTTCGTTCACACACTTTAATGCACATATAGTTAGAGAAAATGGTGTAAAAACAAAGGTTTGCACAAGACACTTTACTATTCTTTCCAAGGTGCTCAACCTCACAATGCTTATGAAGACTTATCAGGAGGTTCAAGTAGTGCTTGGTGGAGTTATAGTTGTCTACATATATAATTTTTTTGTTCACATTTGTGCAACAACATTCTCCGAATACACTTGTTTGCAAACCCACAATTTTTGAAACTTAAACCACTTTTCAAAATTTCATAAGTGCAATTCAAATGTAGTGTAGGTAATAAACTTATGCAAGGTTTAATTTATTGTACAAATACAAAACACAAACAAGCATTTTTAGATTTAAACACACATGCTGATTACCAAAATAAGTGAGTGAAATGTATCATTATCAAGCATAATACATTTACTCATACTTAGAGGCATGCTAAGTTTGTTTCTACACATATTTGTCAATACAATTGATGCACTTTAAATAGATATATCAAAGCATGATAAACAAAATAATGTACATATTAATTTGAAGAAATAAATTGTAACATTGTAAATAATTCTAAATAATAGAATTCATTCATGCTTGATATGAGCAATAAAGATCATATTTTTTATAATTTGGGGAATAGAAAAAGAGAAAGGGAAAAAAAAATGAATGTGCGAACTTTTAAATTGATGTTTCAAAATAGAATAGTGCATATAAAAAGAAATATTTTTGATTAATTTTTGAAAACAAAAAAAAACTTGTCAAATGAAATTTGACTCATTTTTTGGATGTCGGAAAACGACAGCAAGGTGTCGTTGACGACATCAAAAAAAGCGATAAAAGATCGTGAATCCGAGAAAAGCAGATCTGGGAGGCATTTCCTGTAGGGTTTGCACGAGAGCTACTGTCGGAAGTCACCACAAATCCAAGGATTGAGGTAAGTTTAGGGTTTTTTGTTAATTTTTGTTGAGATTTTTGAAATTGAAACTTGATTTGAGGATTCCTTTACGTTTTTGTGAAGTTTTAGAAAGGAAATCCTAGATCTAAGAGAATGTATGGGTTTGTGATAAATTTTGGTAATAATTTTTGAATAAAAACTTGGTTTAAGTAGGTCATTTTGTGTTTGTGAAGTTTTGAGAAGAGATCTGAGATGTATGTGTAGATCTAAGAAAATACTAGATTTCATGATACAAAGTGTAGTTAGAATATTATAGATTTCATCTGTTTGAAGTTTTTATGATGTCGTTAAACGACATCTAGCTGTCGTCAACGACAGCGAAAAGAACAGAAATTTTTTTTTTTTGGATTTTGTATTGTTGTTTTTTTTAGATCTGGATGAATGAAATGCTACATCTTAGTGTCTGTTTAAAAAAAATTTGTTTTTGATGTGAAGGTTGGTCGAGTAAAGAGATGGCATCAAGTTCTAGAGCACGGAGAAGTACTTCTGGTGACTACCATTCGTCATACCAAAGTTATTCGGGCATTGAAAAGTCACTTATTGGAGTAGCTAAGGTGGTGGAGTTTGACCTTCCAAGACACGAACACATATATGATCTACTCGTCGAGGCAGGTATAATTTCCGTCATAATTGCAGACATGTTCTCATCAGTGCTAATTCGAGAGTTTTACAATCACTTGGAAGATCCAAATTATACTGATTTAAATGGTGGTATAAGATCAAAAATCCAAGGACAATATGTGGAAATTACCCACATAGATTTGAGAAACGAATTTGGACTGATTGAGAGTGCGCACGTGATTGACATAGTAGAAAACTATAGAAAAGAACGAGATTGGACGCTCCTCAATATGGTATTGCATGGAAATTCTATGAAGAATTTAATCACAACTGCAACGACGCTCACACCTGATGCACAGGTTGTGCAAGAAATCCTAAGAAATACGATCATGCACAAAGCCGGTGACTCAAAGAGTATTACGCCACAACTTAGTTTTGTGACGTATTTAATATTAGAAAGAGAGTCATTTGATGTTGCAGATCTCCTGTTATCCATTATGCGTTATACATTTAGATTGAAGAGTCCGACTTGGAAGAAAGTCCATAGCTTGCCGATGGGAGCAATCATCCAACGCATATTATATAAGAAATATTCTTGGATAGACCAAGAGTTTTATTTAAGTGATTGTATTCCCGGTATTTTCACTACGGATACTATGCGACCTAGTCGATCTCAGCGTGAGCCATCGGTAGAGATGAGAAATCCACGAATTTCACGTGGAGGATCTGTACGCGAAGCTGTGGATGAGTTACGTGACTCACTTGAGGAGCATAGGAGGTCGTTTGAGGAACACAAGAAGGATGTGAAGAAGAAGATGGGCAAGATGCAGAAATTTATGAAATTTCTGGTGAAGGGGTTAAAGCTGAAGCCTACACCTGCTGAGGCCGTTGAATGGGAAGAGTCGGAACCAGAGCCGCCGCGGCAGTCGATGAGACGAACGCGACATGGAAGAGATGCTGGTCAGAGCTCCAGAGGGGATCAGGAAGAGAGTAGTGGTGCTGAGAGCAAAGATTTTTGAGTGTTTTTCTGCAGATTTTGATGTTCTGGTAGATGTCGTCGGCGACAGCTAGATGTCGTGGACGATAGTGAAGTTGTAATTTTTCTTTCAGTTTTCTGTGTTGTAACTTATATGGAGAAGTTATATTCAGTTAGCTTTTGTATGAAACTTTCAGGTAGTGTGAATTTGATGACTTTTAATGATGTTTTAATTACATGGTGTGGAGTTAACATGTTTGAAATAATTTTTTTAATAATTTTTTTTGTTGAAATTTAATTTTGGATACTTAATTTGATATGTCTAGGATTCCCAATTCTAGTCTTAGCATTGAAAAGCGGGAATCAGAAAGTGGTTTTGTGAATATATCGGCAAGTTGTGAATCAGTGCCTATAAATGAAATTTTAATGTGATTTTGTTTGATGTGATCTCGTATAAAATGATGGCGAACATCGATGTGTTTAGACCTAGAATGATGTACTGGGTTGTTTGTTAAGTCAATAGCACTTTTGTTGTCACACCATAATTCTATTGTTTGATGATTAATGTTATAGTCTTCTAAAGTTTGTTTCATCTAAAGAGCTTGTGCACAACATCTACCAAGTGCAATATACTCGGCCTCGGTGGTGGAGAGGGCAACAGAATTCTATTTCCTACTCGCCCAAGAAATGAGTGAAAGGCCTAAAAAATGACAAGTGTCACTAGTGTTTTTGCGATCTAATGAACACCCAGCATAATCAGAATCAGAATAGCTATGCAAAATAAAGTTATCACTATGTGGATACCATAAACCTAGTTTAGAAGTACCAATTAGATAACGAAAAATATGTTTAACCGCTTTTAAATGTGATTCTTTTGGATTAGCCTGAAATTTAGCACATAAACATACAACAAACATAATGTCAGGTCTTGAAGCGGTTAAATATAATAATGATCCAATCATCCCTCTGTATAAAGTTTGATCTATAGAAATTCCACTTTCATCCTTTCCCAATTTTAATGAAACACTCATAGGAGTATTAACTTGTTTAAGATTGTCAAAACCAAATCTCTTTAACATATCATGAATGTATTTAGATTGATTAATAAAAATTCCATCATGTTTTTGTGTAATTTAAAAACTGAGAAAATAAGTAAGTTCTCCTACCATGCTCATTTCAAATTCATGTTTCATCACTTTAACAACATCATTACATAACTCTTCATTAGTTGATCCAAAGATAATGTCATCAACATAAATTTGCAAAACAATTATATCATCATTTACATACTTAATGAAGAGTGTACAATCATCACTACCCATTTTAAAATCATTCTTTAATAAATAGAGCATCAATCTTTCATACCATGCTCGGGGTGCTTGTTTCAAACCATAAAGAGCTTTATATAACTTATAAACATGATTAGGATATTTATCATTAATAAAGTCAGGTGGTTGTTCGACATAAACCTCTTCCTTAATGTACCCGTTTAAAAATGCAGTTTTAACATTCATTTGTAATAATTTAAATCATTTAAAACTAGCAAATGCAATGAAAATTCTAACTGCTTCAAGACGTGCTACAGGTGCAAAAGTTTCATCAAAATCTATTCCTTCAATTTGAGCATAACCTTTTGCCACAAGCCTAGCTTTATTTCTAGTCATCCGAGATTCACTATCTAATTTATTTTTGAAAACCCATTTTACTCCTACAACAGGATGATCACTAGGTCTTTCTACAAGCTTCCAAACCTTATTTCTCTCAAATTGATTAAGTTCTTCTGTCATAGCTAAAAACCAAGATTCATCATTTAAAGCGGTTGAAACATCTTTTGGTTCTATGTTGGAAATAAAACAATGGTTTGAAAATAAATCATGTAGAGAAGCATGTGTACTTACCCCTCTTGTAGGTTCTCCAATGACCAAGTCTTGCGGATGATCAGTAGTGAATCAAAGTTCGCTTGGTGGCACAAATTCCTCAACTTCTTCTTGTACTTCTTCCTCTTTTCTTCTTTTTCTTCTTTTTCATTTTCAAGTATGTCTTCTTCATCATAATTTCTTTTCAACGGAAGTTCTTCACCATCGCCTGCAGATTTATTCTCCACTACACATGGAACAAGTTCATCAAATTTAACATGAATTGTTTCTTCAACTACTTTAGTCCGTTTATTATAAACTCTATAAGCCTTACTAGTTGAAGAATAACCAATGAAAATACCTTTGTCACATTTTTCATCAAATTTACCTAAAGTATCTTTTGTATTTAAAATAAAACATTTACACCCAAATACTTTGAAATAAGATACGTTAGGTTTCTTTTGAAAATATAATTCAAATGGAGTAGTAAGTTTCAACATAGGATGTAGCATATGACACGATTTATAACATAACATGCAGTACTAACAGCTTTGGCCCAAAAATATTTTGGTAGATTAAATTCAGATAACATAGTGCGTGCTAGTTCTTGAAGTGTTCTATTTTTCCTTTCCACTACACCATTTTGTTGTGGTGTACGAGGAGTGGAAAATTCATGCTTTATCCCAAATTCAGTACAATATAAAATAAATTTTTCATTATCAAATTCACCACCATGATCTGATCGTATATATTTAATTTGTAAATCTAATTCATTTTGAATGCGAGTGCATAGCTTAGTGAATTCAATATATGCATCAAATTTGGATACTAGAAAAATAGTCCAACAAAAACGAGAATAGTCATCAATTAAGACAAAAATATATTTTCTACCTCCTAGACTTTGAGTTGAAATTGGACCAAACAAATCCATGTGAATTAATTGCAAAGGCCTAGAAGTAGACATAATATTTTTGCTTTTAAAAGATGATTTTGTAAATTTTTCTTTTTGACATGGCGAGCACAATGAAGAAAGCTTTCCATCTAATAGGGGTAAACCCTTAATCAATTTCTTCTTGGAAAGTTTCACTACAAGTTTAGTACTAGAGTGTCCTAGTCGCCTATGCCACAATTCTAACTCATCATTCTTTGAAATAAAACATTTAAGTGATGAATGAGAAAGTTCATGGAAGGTAATCATATAAACGTTATGAATTCTTGGTGCGGTAAAAATAACTTCATGAGTTTTTGAATCTATTATTTTGCAAAGGTTTGACGATGACTCAAATAAAACATTCAAGCCTTTATCACATAATTGACTAATAGATATTAAATTGTGTTTCAAACCTTTAACAAATAAAACATTAGAGATTTTGAAAGAATCGTTACCAACTTCACCAACTCCCATGATCCTTCCTTTTCCATTCTCTCCAAACGTTACAACTCCTCCTTTCTTCATCTCCAAGCTAAGGAACTTTGATTTATTGCCCGTCATGTGCTTTGAACAACCAGAGTCCAAATACCACACATCTTCTTTATCCTTAGCCTGCCTGCATACCTAATAAGATAATGAGAGTAAAGATCAGGTTACCCAGGTAGTTCCTCCCATAGTATAGGTGGACGCCTTAGGTACCCAGACTTGCTTAATATTACATGATCCCTTCTTCCTGCAATTGTCCGCGATGTGACCAAATCTATTACATTTGGCACATGCAACAAAGAGAGATGATACTCTTGTCAAAGTTTTCTGTGGACTATTACTGGAAGAGGATGTTGCAGCAGTAGTATTATACTTATTTTCATTATTAACTTTCCATTTACTGGAATTTTCACTGTCGTCGGCGACAGTGGCTGTCGTTTTCCGACAGCCTCCAGCAACATATCCAAGTCCAAACTTAGCAGTTCCATGGCATTGGTTGGCTAATATCATATTCAGTGATTTCCGTCCAACTCCAAACTTATCTATAGTCAAGTTTAAATCATGGACTTGAGTTTTCAAAGCGGTGTTTTCTTTGACTAACATAACACACCGATTTGAAAATCCTTTCTTGCTATTATCCAATTGTGAATAAGAAGTGTTGCGGGTCGCTTAGGGCTCTTGGTAGATCGGTTTACTTGAACCACCTTAGCTCGGGAGCGAACCAAGGGCGCAAATAGTCAATTTGAGATTCGTTGAGTACAGTGAGACTTTTTAACGTGGAAAACCCAGAAAGGGTAAAAAACCACGCGGCCGGAGCTGTGCCGACCAAACTTCACTATCTTCTGGGGTTACAATCTGGTACTTAGAACTCGAGCGCGACAGGCCGCTGCTCGTTATAATAATAGAGAGAGAGAGAGAGCTCCGAGGGTGACAGGCCACCTCTCGGAAAACTAAGTATTTTTCCTTCTGAGAATGTTGGAGAACAAAAGTGAGAAGGCTCCGGAGAACAAAAGTGAGAAGGCTCCGGAGAACAAAAGCGAGAAGGCTCCGGAGAACAAAAGTGAGAAGGCTCCGGAGAACAAAAGTGAGAAGGCTCCAGAGAACAAAAGTGAGAAGCGGTGTCGCCTTTCGGGACAAAGGAAACCTTCAAGTCCGCGAAGGAGATCTTCAAGCGCCGAAGGAGAATTCCGCAAAAGTCTGCAAAGAGCTCTCCCGGGTGCAGAAGGCAAAGGTCCTCTCAAATGAAGCCTTGGGGCTCCTTTTATAGCTTTGGCCGGGGGTAGTCCGGTAATTTCGCCGTTGTAACTTCCATAAATACCTGGCGGACGAATCATATTTTCTGGTTCGGGGCACACGGATCGCCATTTTTCGTAAATGACCATCTTGCCCTTCGGGCAGTTCGGGCAGTTCAGGCAGTTTTGTTGGAGGCGAAAAAGGCGAGAAGATGTTCCTGAAATCTGAGAAACTGGAAAGATAAAAAGTGAGCATGCTGAAAAGACAAAATGTGAGCACGCTAAAAAGACAAAATGTGAGAAGTCAGAAAAACAAAAAGTGAGCTGAGCGCGCTCAGAAGCGTTCTGAGCGCGCAACGAACGGAGAAGCAATCTAGGCGACTGGGGAAGCGTTCTGAGCGCGCATGAGCGCGGAGGCGTTCTGAGCGCGCTCAGAAGCATTTTGGGTGCGCGTAAGTGCGGAGGCGTTCTGAGAGCGCGTGAGCGCGGAGGCGTTCTGAGCGCGCTCAAAAGCGTTCTGAGCGTGCGTGAGCGCGGAGGCGTTCTGAGCGCGCGTGAGCGCGGAGGCGTTCTGAGCGCGCTAAAAAGTGTTCTGAGCGCGCGTGAGCGTGGGTACGGAAAAAAGGGAAACCGCGCCCCCTGAGGGGGAACTGGGTTCTGACCGGGCACTCCGCAGGACCCTATGTAGGAGGGGGCGGTCTGGCCGTATCCGCACGGGGCGTGGCATCACCCCAAGGGGGGTGCGACCGGGCCGCACCCCAAAGGTGGGGTGCGGCTCGGCCGCACCCCTAGAGGGGTGCAGCGGCTTGGCCGCACCCGAGGAGGGGTGCGGCCTTGGCCGCACCCCTAGAGGGTGCGGCTGGGCCGCACCCCCAAGAGGGGTGCGGCTGGGCCGCACCCCAAGATGGCTGCGGATGGGCCGCACCCCTTGAGGGGTGCGGTTCGGTCGCACCCCTTGAGGGGGGGTTCGGCGCTACCTCGTGTGCTAGCGCGCGGTAGCACTGCGCGGTACCGCCACGCGTGTCGTGGCGGTGGCGCGTCTGCTACCGCGTGCGGTAACGCGCGCGGTAGTGCCTGCAGTTGCGCGCGGCATCGCCGCGCGCAGTGCTGGCGCGCATGGTTGAGTGCGGCACCGCGTCGCATTCCGCGTGCGTCTTTGCACGGGCGGTTGGCTGTGGACTGGGCGGCGGTTTCTTCAACTCGAGCGATTATACGTTGACCGTTGACCCCACCTCTCTTTAGTGGAGTTTCCTCTAGACGCACCCCAAGGCTTTTATGGGTGTATAACAAGAAGATTTCAAAGATCTTACTAAATTCCTCTTTTCTTTGATAAGAAAATCTACTTTGGATTTGGATTTAGAAAGTTCTAGTTCTAATTCTTTAATTCTTATCAAAGAGCGATCACACTCTTGACAAGCAATCTTCTCCTTCTCAAGAACTTTCAATTCATTTGTTAGTTTTCTGTTTTCTTTTGAAAGAATTTTATTTTCAGATTTTAGACTATCAGTATCTTTAAGACTTTTTTGGAAAAAATTACAAGTACGGAGAAATTCATCATAAAGCTCATCATAAGTTGGGGGAGTTACCTCAGTGTCGCTCTGGACACTGCAGTCGTTCTCAGATGATGCGTTGCTTTTTCCCATTAAGCACATATTTGCTTCTTCATGACCTTCGGAACTTGAATCATTTTCTCCTTCCGATGATGTGTCGTCCCATGTTTCCGCCTTTAGAACTTTCTTTTTGTATCTCTTATTTTGCCCTTTCTCTTTTTGCTCTTTCAGAAACTTTGGGCACTTGCTCCTTATATGTCCAATTTTCTTACAATGATAACATTCCGGTGGTGGACGTTCATCATCTTCCTCAGTTTCACTCTTTCATTTTCCCTTCTTATATGAAAAATCCTTCTTGTTAAAGTACTTCTTAAAAGTGTTCCTCCCTTGCGGATTTCTCATAAACTTCTTAAATTTTCTCACAAACAAACTTTCTTCATCATCTTCCTCATCTCCATCTGTCTCACTCTCAACTTCTTTCTTAGACTTTAGTGCCAATGCCTTCTTTCTTGGCTCCACACTGTACTCTTGTTGTTGGATTTTCAGTTCCACTTCATGTGTCTTCAGATTTCCAATTAAACTCTCTAGTTGAAGAGTCTTAAGATCATGAGATTCCGAGATGGCGGTCACCTTCGGATTGAACTTCGGGGGAAGTGATCTTAAGATTTTTCTAACTAAATCTCCATTTGAAAAATTCTTTCCAAGGACTTTGGAATTGTTGACGATCTTGGTAAATCTGGTGTACATCGTATCGACGTCTTCATCAACCTCCATTCTAAACTTTTCAAATTCTAACTCGAGTTGGAACAGTTTGGAGTCCTTCACCTGCGAAGTACCTTCATGAGTAACTTTTAATAATTTCCAAATTTCAAACGCAGTTTCACATGCACATACTCTATTAAACTCAGTTCTATCTAACGCACAAAATAGAGTGTTCATTGCTTTTGTGTTATTCTTACATTGTAACTTATCAGTATCATCCATTTTATCCTTAGGCTTATTCATTGTTACACTACCAAGGACTAATGTCGGTGGAGTATAACTCATTTCAACCATGTTCCAGACTTCGATATCTAGTGCAATTAGAAAACAACGCATACGAGTTTTCCAATAGTTATAATCCATGCTTGTGAATAAAGGTGGTCGACTAATCCCTTAGCCCTCTACAAATGCGTGATCGTTATGCGTCATTACTCCCGGTGGTAAAACCGTTTTGGAGTAATCTCCCTCTGATACCAAGTGTTGGATCTTGCAGCGCCCTCAGAGGGGGTGAATAAGGGCTAAAATTTACTTTGATATTTTTCTAATATATTATGATAATTTTAACGGATAAACAAGTAGATTTTTAGACAATCCCAAATAAGCACTTAGAAAATCATAAGAAATTGAAAATCAAATTTTATTTCCACAAGTGATGAATACAAAGGATTGTCGATCTTAATAAAGCTTAAAATCAAGGCTATGATAAAAATAAAATTCTTTTCAATTTACCGGTCCTTCAACCAAGGACCGGCCGGCTATAGAGAATCTCTTCCTAGATCTTGCTACTAGCCTCCCCCTAGATGTCTCCACGATCTAGACGCTGCACACAAGGCGACGATTTCCTCCTAAGCCTCACACGGACCTAGACGCCACGCACAAGGCGGCGATTTCCTCCTAAGCCACACACGGACTTAGACGTCACGCACAAGGCGACGATTTTCTCTACGGATTACAAGATGAATAAATGAAATACAAAATAGAGATTAAGATATGAGAACTCCCTAAATCCACAGCTCTGAAAACGACGTTGAATGCTTGCAAAGGTTGCTTGAGATTTCGCGCATGAACCGTCGCTCCTTCGATCTTGAATGTTCTTGCCGAAAAGGGAGTTCTCGAATTTCTAGAGCTCTCTGATGAAAAGCACTCGGGAATAGGTACTCCAGAAAAGTGTGTAACTACTCCTCCACGAAAAATGAGACAATATATAAAATCTTGATTTCGTCGACTACATCTAGATGTCGTCCGCCGACGTTATCACCTCCAATTGACACGTGTCCCATGCGAACGAAGTGTGTGCTTGGCGTGACGATTTCCGCTGAGACGTGGAGCTGTCGTCGACGACATCGATGTCGGAATTCCGACAATGCATGGAACTTGTAGAACGTGTGGTAACCGCTGAGTCGTGGGCTGTCGGATTCCAATATCAAGCTATCGTAGACGGCAATGATTTTTCTGGAAACCGCTGAGGCTGGAAACCGCTGAGATAGGAACCCGCTGAGACTGGAACCCGCTGAGACTGGAACCGCTGAGACTGGGATGTCGTCGGCGATATCTAGCTGTCGCAGACGACAGTGATTTTTCTGGACTATTCATTCTGAGCTCCAAACAATAATTAACATAGTTGCATACCTATTATACCTGCACACCATAGAGAAAATAGGATCAAACACACCCGGGATTTGTTATTAGCAAACCAAGGAGTTCAGAAAACATGTTCCAACATCTCTTATCGACGAAAAAGTTAACGCGGAGCGTTAAGAGTTAAAGCGGGGCGTTAAGAGTTAAAGCGGGGCGTTAACTCTCTTTCCAGAGAATCATCTCCAATCAGCATACTACTCATAGGGATGTGTAGTTATAGTTCCTGTACAACCTGCACACTATAAACACACAAAATACAAGATCAAATACAACACGGTATTTGTTATTCTCAAACCAAGAGATGCGGAACATAGGCTTCAACATCTTCTTCTCAACCTCTGTCTCTATGAAATAGCAGTTCTTCTTCTCTCTGCTTCTTCACTATTGTTGATACTGCTGAACAATCTGGAAGACCGGATATAAACATATAATCCTTGCTCTTTCTTCTAAGCAAGGATTCATCATTTTGAAAAGATTCATAACACTTAATGCCTAAAATCCTCAAAGAACTTATGCTGACAGAGGATTCAATTCAGAATACTATTCTTCATCTTCTCATTCTTTCTCTTACTCTCTACCTCTCAATTTTGTAAACTGAGTAAAGAGTCTTAAGAATCCCTCTTCAAAGGATTTAGTTTTGATTCAAGATCTCCTTATCAAAAGATATGGATTTAGTTGTAAGAGTCTTCTTATCAAAAGACTCAGTCTCTGGTTCTAAGAGTCTCCTTATCAAAAGACTCAGTGGTTCTAAGAGTCTCCTTATCAAAAGACTCAGACACTGTGATTGTGTATTTCTATCAAGGTGGTAGAAGAGTGGACTACCCAGATTTGGGGGAATCACTATAACTTTTGTGTCTTTTGTATTTGTGCAATTTTCTGTGATTGTCTTTTGTTTATTTTTATTATTCTGTGATTGCTTTAATTTTGGTTGGAAGTTTGCATGCTTAGGAATTAGACTTAATTTTTATGCACTTCTTAGTAAAAAAATTTATATCTCTATTCACCCCCTCTAGAGAATTCTCATGAGAGTTACTGTGCACTTTCAATCATTTAACTGTTGTAGAACAGTTCTATCCAAGATTCTAAAACCAAGATTGATCCAAGATAATATATATATATATATATATATATATTTGGACATCGAAGATGTTTTCTGTTTTCTTGGCTTTTTTCCCTGTCTATGTTCTCTCTAGTAGTTGTTTTCACAATTAAAGTTGATTAAGGTCTCATTTTTCTTACTTAGAAATGAGGAGGAATTAAAGAAAATTTAAGAAAAACCGATCATATCCGAGATTGTCATTTTCATGCTAGTCTGTGCTTGAGATGCTTCATGTTGGAGATGCTCTCGTCCCAACAATCGACAAGTGGAAGGAGATGAATCCCCCCCCCCCCCCCCCCCCCCCCCCCCCCACACACCGTTCTCCCTCCCATTCTGCAGCAGTGCTTGGCAAAACATCCGACATCATTACTGTTGCGTGAATCACTGCCCTTGCGCTGTTCAGCACCGGCCAGTGCCCAGCTCGGCCGAAGAATCATCTCGCCGCCGCTGCACACGAGCATCCCTCGACCCTTAGCTTGTTAAAGAGCTGAAAAGGGCTAGAAGTCGGGTAGCCGGATGAAGCGGTATGCGGAGGCGGGTTGGAGGTCGGGCGGACGGAGGAGGCGGTAGACGAAGGTGGGCTGGAGGTGGGGCGTGCCATTCACAGAAAAGAACCCAGGGGGAGGCAAAGAAAGAGGGGGCTGCCATTATAATAAGAAAAAGAAGAGTTTTAAATTTATTTTGAATTATTTAGGACTGCAAATAGCCATTCATGAGCTATTCATGAGCTATTCACAGTCATTTGAATTATTTAGGCAATCATTGCTTTGAATTATAATGCAGTGTCATTTTCTTGGTATGAAAATACGAACACATGTAATTTTGGTAAATTTATAAATAGCCATATTCTCCTCTGTTTCTCGTCACCGCCCATTTACCCTGTCCAGAATCTTCTTCTTCTCCGCCTCTCATTTTTTCCCCTTCCATCCAAGCGCTGGACACAATGGAAGATTCGCCGTCGACCTCAAAGCCCCACCTTTTACTCATCCCATACCCTCTCCAAGGCCACATCATCCCCGCCGTCCACCTCGCCCTGAAGCTCGCCGCCGCCGGCTTCTCCGTCACCTTCGTCAATACCGAAGCCGTCCACCACCACACCGCGCTCGCTAACGACCAATTCCTCATCCGCTCCTCCGGAGCCGACGGCGGCCACCAGGACATATTCTCCGGTGCCCGTTCCTCCGGCCTCGATATCCGCTACGAGCTCGTCGGCGACGGGCTCCCCGTTACATTCGACCGCTCCCTAAACCATGATGAGTTCATGCTGCAGCTGCTCCACAGTTTTCATGGCAACGTAGAGGCCCTCGCCGGCCGCCTCCCTCCGATCTCCGGGCTCGTCGCCGATACCTTCTTCGTATGGCCGGCCACCCTTGCCCGCTCCCTCGGAATTCCTTACATCTCTTTCTGGACAGAACCTGCTCTGGTTTTCTCTCTCTACTACCACATGGATCTCCTCCGCCACCACGGTCACTTCGACGCTCAAGGTAATTAATGGATCGGAATTATTTTTTAATTTAAACATCTACTAAATTTATTTCAAAATTCAAATACATATATATTTGTACAATATTAAAGGAAAGGGTGAAACATTCACAAATGTCAAATATATTTCTATTTTTTTAATATAATAATTTAACATATATATTATAATTTATTTAAAAAATTAAAATATAATTTCCATTCAAATTATTACATCATATCTCAAAATTAAGAATAATATTGAAAATCCATAAAAAAAAAAAATAGTAGAGCTCTTATACATACTATGGTAGATTGTGTATTAGGCATGTCAATGATATTTTCGATGGACTATCATTGTACTCATCAAATTTATTAAAGTTGATTTGATATGATATATGAATAATGATGAATTTTGCCTGTCGCAGTCAAGATACTATTGTGACTTGCGATTTGCCGTAGGGGCGGAGCCCCGTCCCTATCACGATCGAGGTACTGTTGCAGACTAAAGATTGGTCGCAGGGGCTGAGCCCTTTGAATAAATTAATAAATATTTTTTTAATAACAATTATCGGGACTCATCAGTAAATGGTAATAGAAAGTCAATCCTTAATGTCTCCCCCCACTATTATTAAATATTATATTGTGATCGGTGTTCCGTTGGAAGTCAATCCTTAAAGTCTCCCCACTATACATGAATCTAATAAATGATTATTCAAAAAATTAATCTAAATAATTTGAAAAATAAATTATTAACGGTGATAATGATAAGAATGATTCATACTTGTTGCGGGTCGCTCGACGCTCTTATAGACCAGTCGAATTGAACTGTCTCAGCTAGAGAGTGAGCTGAGCGTGCAAACAGTCACAGAGAAGACTAACAGCTGAGAACAAGGCTTTTGACGCGAAAAAATCCCGGAAAAGAAAAAAAAACAAGGGGTAGGATCGGAGCTGACGAAGATACACTATTCTTTTGAGTGTTACAAGAGTTATCTCTCGAGGGTGATAGACCACCGCTCGTTACAATGATTCTTCTGGACCGTAGTGGTCGCTTGGAGTGGAGTGTTGTTGTGCGTGCTCAGAAGCAATCCGAAATGATGAATGCGGCAACGGGGCTCTAGGCTCGAAGGACGGAACTGGATGAGGTCTTCGAGCTATCATCGATGGGACCTTTGAGGAACGAAGGTGATCTTTGAGGCTCCAAAGGCATCTTCAAAGACCGAAAGAGATCTTCGAGCAAATTTCAAAGGATCTTCGAACTATGAAGGAGGTCTTCGAGCAATCTTCAAGGGATCTTCGAACTCCGAAGGAGATCTTCGAGCGCTAACGGAGATCTTCGAGCGCCGAAGGATATCTTTGAATGGATCTTCGAGCATCGAAGATGATCTTCGAAGGGATCTTCAAGCTCCGAAGGAATCTTCAAGCTCCGAATGAGATCTTCGAGCGTCGAAGGAGATCTTCGAGCGCCGAAGAAGATCTTCAAAGCGATCTTCAAGCTCCAAAGGAGATCTTCAAAGGGATCTTCAAGCTCCGAAGATCTTCGAGCGCCGAAGAGATCTTTGAAGGGATCTTCAAGCGTCGAAGGAGAACTCATGGAGATCTTCGAAGGAAGTCTCTGGAGCTCTATCAGTCGTAGAAGACAAGGTCCTCTCAAATGAGCACTTTGGGTCCCTTTTATAGCTTTTGAGAGGGCGTTTTGATTCTATTGTGCGCACCCCATGATGAGGAATTTTACTATTCGCGTACCCATGATGGGGATTTTACTATTCGCATCCTCATGATGGGGGATTTTACTATTCACACCCCGTGATTAGGATTTTACTACTCGCACCCTATGGTGAGGGATTTTATAATGCGCACCCTCATGATGTAGGCTTTTACTATGTGCACCTCATGATGGGGGATTTTACTATTCGCACCACATGATGGAGATTTTACTATTCACGCCCACATGATAGGAATTTTACCATTCACACTTCATGGTGTGGGATTTTACTATTCGCACCCCTCATGATGAGAGATATTACTATTCGCACCCCCATGATGGGAATTTTACTATTCGCACCCCATGGTGGAGGATTTTATTATGCGCATGTAACACCCCTCCTTGTTACATAGAATGTAACAGTATGTCCGACCGGGACCCCACGTCATATTAAATGAACAGGTAGGAGCGTCACGTATTAGTTTTTAAATAGTTTTAAGCAAAACCATCTCAGCAATCAATGAAGTACACAACGGAAGCATTTATTTATTTAAAGTAAAACCAAATTTACATGTCCACTAGGAACGAATATACAACAAGAGTTCTTTAAGTACAATGTTTACAAAAATATGTGGTTTACGAACATCGGCTCGCAGGCCGGCCACACATGAAAACTAGTAAACACTTGGGCCTTCGAGGGCCAGCACAGTACATCAACTGGGTTTCCAACCCGTTATGCTCCGCTCGACTCGCCAACACCTGTATAAGCACATTCCACGAAAACGTGACAAACAAGTAACCAGTCAGATTTAACTAACCAAGGCTTATAACGACCCTACCACATTCTCGGGGTGGCGGTGCTCCTTCCCTGCAAGCAAGCATCAGCAACATATATCTCAAAAATGTGTCTAAGCACTTCAATCAACATCAACGTAGGCACTCACAGTCACACGTTTCGTGCACTCATGGCACTCTTTCGGTGTACTCCCCGAGTTACACCATCATCTTAAGCCCCGCTTATTTTAGATGGCTATGAGCTTTACCGTCAAGGTCATCATACCTTACGGTTTCTTTCCCAATATTCCTTCAGTGCACCAAAGGGCGACCTCTTCACTGACCGGCTAAGGGACGGGTTCGGTTCAGCTTTGCCCGTGCTCACATCGTCGAAATCAACTCTGTCCAACGCGGGTACGTCTTCCCTTTGTTCCCGCTGTTGGCACGCAAGGCCAACGAAGCTAGGCTCACTGGCCCTTCCGCTTCACAACCTGCTCCCTGTGAGCTGCCGCCAGCGGTAGCACTACCGCCTGGTGCTATCGACAGAACACGCATATGCACTCAGCTACGCTCTGTAATTGTAGGCATGTAGCTTTCTGGTACTACACACCCAGTCCCCATGACTTAGGCTTCATACCCACCACAAATGGCTCGTTGGATTCGACCAGGAGCTACCGCCAGCGGTAGGAGCAGAGCAACGAATTTTCCCTCTTTTTCGGGTATTTTCTGGAGATCACCTCAAGAACTCTCTGCAGCACGTCACAGTACTCAGAACCCAAAAACACGGCATATATCATCGGAGTCTTTTCCGGATAGCAATAAACATCACCAATCCAGACCAACCTGTCCAGATGGGCTTCACACAACATGTCTATGTCCGTACAATGATCCGGACTCTATATGCAATTTTTGTGGGGATATTCGATATCAACCCACCAGAAAAACATATCCACTAATTAGTGAAAATCTTCCTACCACTATGCCAATAAAAGGACTAGCATGTCCAGATATTCAGAAGGAGAGTCGTTACCCTTGATGCTCGTTTCGGTGCCATAGAATTGCTCTTGAGACGGATAGAAGCGTCCTCTCCGCACATCCAACATTGGCACAAGCGATCAAGAGCTCTCCAAGGCTGATTTCAACACAACCTTCTCTTTCTTCCTTCTTTCTTCCTTTCTCCTTTTCCTTGAGAGAGAGAGAGAGAGAAAGAGAAATTAGAAATGACTTCTCATAAAAGCCTCTCAGCTCTTATAGGATTCGGGTTTATTCTCAGCCACAGGATCTCCAATCCAAATGAAATGGATGGCTAAGATTTAATCTATTAAATCTGATCCTGGCAGCTACCGCCCCGTGGTAGTGACTTAAGCGGTGAAGCTTATCTGCTCACCGCTTAAGGAAGTCGACGATGCGTCGTGAACCTACCACCTACATTAGCTCTAACGCGGGACGTTAGCGTCTCGACGGTTCATCTAGTCATCTCGACAGTTCGTCCAGTCATCTCTACGGTTCGTCTAGTTATCTCGACGGTTCATCTAGAAAATCACTACCGCCAGCGGTAACACCTACCGCCGGGCGGTAGCCCTGAACTCAGACTATTTTTCTTTCTATTATGGGAAAATTGGGGTGTTACAGCGCACCCCATGGTGCATTCAAGCGTCCATTCAGAAGATCAAACAAACTCGGATTTGCGCGAGAAAGCTCATTGGAATTGTATCAGCGAGCCGGTTGAGGTCGCAACAAAAAATCTCTATTTCAACCAAACCCATGATCTGGGAACCCCATCAAATGCCCCTCAATTTTCGGAGGTCGCTTTTGTAGAAAATAAGCCATACATTTTTTTCTTGTTGGTCGTATATTTTCGTGTGTGTGAGCTCTTTTGGGTGAATTATCATGATTCGCGCGATTACGATCTTGTCGCTCTGTTTATATATCGGAAGTTGTCGTTTGGCATCGGTGTCGGAGGTTGATTCTTGGCGTTGGCGATGGAGGTCGTTGCTCAGTTCTGGCATATGGGGGGGGCCTTTCTTTACCCTTATCGGGGACCATTGAGCTTGTCGCTTGGAGTTGGCACCGGAGGTCGTCGCTCGACGTCAATGCCATAGGTTGATGCTAGTTAGCGTAGGTTTGTTGCTTGGCACAGGTATCAAAATCGTCGCTTAGCTCTGATGTCGGAGGTCAATGCTCGGTTGGTGCAAGCTTGTTTCTTAGCGCCGGTACTAAAGTTGACCCAAATCTTTGGCGTCGGGGCTCGATGCTCCGTTGGGACGCAGAGCAATTTTTCTGCTCTTACCAAAGGACGTAGAAGGACCCTTGTCCGCTCTTAGCAAGGGGCAAAGAAGGACCGGAGTCCGTTCTTACCGGAGGGCATAGAAGGACCTTTGTCCGTTCTTATCAGAGGGCGTAGAAGGATCAGAGTCCGTTCTTGCCGGAGGGCGTAGAAGGACCGGATCCATTCTTGTCATAGGGCGTAGAAGGACCGGAGGGCGTAGAAGGACAGGAGGGCTTAGAAGGACCGGAGTCCGTTCTTACCAGAGGGCGTAAAAGGAACGGAGTCTGTTCTTACCTGAGGGCGTAGAAGGACCGGAGTCCGTTCTTGCCTGAGGGCGTAGAAGGATCGGAGTCCGTTCTTACCGGAGGGCGTAGAAGGACCGGAGTCCGTTCTTACCTGAGGGCGTAGAAGGACCAGAGTCCGTTCTTACCAGAGGGCGTAGAAGGACCGCAGTCCGTTCTTACCTGAGGGCGTAGAACGACCAGAGTCCGTTCTTACCGGAGGGCGTAGAAGGATGGGAGACTATTCTTACCGAAGAGCGTAGAAGGACCAGAGTTTGTTCTTACCCGAGGGCATAGAAGGATCGACCTTTGTCTGTTCTTACCAAAGGGCGTAGAAGGACCTATGTCCATTCTTACTGGAGGGAGTAGAAGGACCGAAGTCCGTTCTTACCAGAGGGCGTAGAAGGACCTTTGTCCATTCTTACTGGAGGGCATAGAAGGATCAGATTCCATTCTTACTGGAGGGTGTAGAATGACCTTTGTCCGCTCTTACCGGAGGGCATAGAATGACCTTTGTCTATTCTTACCGGAGGTCGTAGAAGGACCGGAGTCTATTCTTACCAGAGGGTGTAGAATGACCGGAGTCCGTTCTTACCAAAGGGCGTAGAAAAACCGGAGTCTGTTCTTACCAGAGGGCGTAGAAAGGAGTTGTCCGCGCTTAGAGCGAAGCAGCCTTCCCGCGATGTGGTATGAATGTTGGGATCTTATATGATTTGGAAGTAGTCAACGAGTTAGTCTCGCTGCCAATGTAATATGAGCTTATGAGGTCGCACATAATAACGCATGAGAAATTGGATATATGATCGGGATGGCTCGATTTATATAAGATATGAGTGGAGAACCTAACTTGGATGAGTGGAAGAAAGTCTATGTCGACTTGATTGCATGTCGATATAGTGGTATTGACTAGATGGTCTAGCCGATCAACTAGAAGGTCTAGCCGATCGACTAGACAAAGTTGTCTAGAACTGCCTATGTTGTCTGGTCGAATCGGCTAGATCGTCTAGCCGATCGACTAGAAGGATTCGTCTAGAATGTTTCAGTATTGACTGGATAGATTCGACTAGACGGTCTAGCCGATTGACTAGATGGTCTAGCCGATCGACTAGAAGACTTTTACTAGGCTGTTTATGTGTTGATATAGTGTATATCAGCAAGACGATCGACTAGATTGTCTAGTCGATCGACTAGATATCAAACCGATCGACTAGATTGTCTAGTCGATCGACTAGATATCAAACCGATCGACTAGATTGTCTAGTCGGTCGACTAGATATCAAACCGGTCGACTAGATTGTCTTGTCGATCGATTGGATATCAAGTTGACACAGCCTGAGTATGTTTTTCTCCTTCTTCTAAACTCTGACCCCGGTTCACCTGTTCTTAGGATAATTTCTATTGAAACGGAACCCAGTTCACTGAGAATTATATATAGATATAATTTCAGTTTTAGGGTTAAGGCTTTTACCATTCCTGGCCCCCATTTCGGAAAGGTTCTGAAGAGCGGCGAACCTGACGACGGCTTCCTTTTGCGAACTGGAACCCTAGCATCGGCGGTCCTCTCCTAGAATCGAACCTAGCAGTTCATGGATATGAAGAAGCCGATCATTCTTCCAGCCTACTATCGTGTGACAACAATGAGGCATTTCTCGGCATTAGTGTGCATTTCCGGTAAAGTCGCAGATCCATTTCTACGTTCACGGAACTCAAAATACCGCCAGCCGCTGATTTCGAATCAGCCGAAGATCGAGGAAGACAAACACGGAATATGATTCCAATTCAAGCAAGGCATTTCCTAGAGCAGATCTTGAGGATCGATCCAGTCATGGATCTGCATTCCGACACAGGTACTTTTGCACTTGCTACATTTATTTCTTGATTCATGGTTATCGCAAGACTCATATGCTTCTCTTTTGGGGTTTTCTTGAATCATTTCCGATGCGCACATATGATATGTAACCCCATAGAAAACCCAACAATGACCTCATACTCACGTCTATGATATTTGTCTGCTGACTTCTTGACTAACTCCTTTTTCAATAGGAAATCGAGCTCGCGCTAGTCGAGAGAGTCTTTTCCCTATATGAGGAATTAAGGGGGATGCGACGCGAGTCGGAGTATTTTGTGACTCGACTCGCTGAGGCAGAGTCTGAGCTGGCGAAGGTCTGACACCCAAAGGGTGGGGAGTCATCTAGCTCTGCCCCTCCTGCATTTTACCCTTGCCCAGGTGGAAAAGACGCGCAGGAAGTTGGCTATCGCCACCGCTGGGCTCATGTTGGCGCACCTCTGCCGACGCAACGTCTTGATAGGGGAGGGAGCTCAGCTCGACCTTGAGAGCCTCCTCCCGGAGCTGTACCTCAGGTCGGCGAGTCCTCCTATGGAGAATGTTCCCAGTGGAAGCTCCTCTAGCGAATCATGGTACGAAGGCTAGCCTGAGTAGTCCACCCTTCTGACTGAAATTCTTTGTAATTTCTCTATTATATATTCATTGTTTTTGGATGAATGTATTCGGCATACTCGCCAATTATGATACATATATGTGGCGTACTCACCCTTTCTTTTCCCTTCATCCCCTGATGATTCTATGCTTCATCATTTTTACACAAGCATACTGATTTTGCTTCGCATAAGATTCATACTTGCTTGTCCCGCATTCTCGCATGAACTTAAGAATTGCGTATGCATAGTCCTCACATAGGCATAGTTGTCGCGTGCTCCGCGTGTTCACTTAATATTGTTACTCATTTTCTGTTATGTGCGCTCTTTGAAAATTACGTTTGGTCTAGTGTTTTTGAAATCGTTTGAGGCATCTTGCGTTGAGATAATAGGGTTGGCACCCCCCCCCCCCTTAGGAAGGGATGGGGGAACGAGTTCAACGTGCGAGGGCGCTAAGCGTGATTGCCTTGCCCTGGCCTACCTTTGCCTTGAACTCGCATGGAGCTGGCAGGCTCCTATACCCTATGGAAAGTATAAAACACAGCATCTGCTTCTGCTTTGAAGTTATGGTATGTGTTCATCCCCGAGGGGGCGAGTAGCCAGCATGCACGGGAGGAGCCCAGTTAATAGGCCTGGTCTATGACAGCTCTCTGCTTGAGGACATTCACTTCACTCGAGAGGGGCAAGTAGTCAGCATGCAGGGGAGGAGCCCGGTGCAGAGGTCTGGACTATGACAACTCTCTGCTCGAGGACATTCGCTTCACTCGAGGGGGTAAGTAGTCAGCATGTAGGGGAGGAGCCCAGTGCAGAGGTCTGGACTACAACAACTCTCTACTCGAGTACATTAGCTTCACTTGAGGGGGAAAGTAGCCAGCATGCAAGGGAGGAGCCCAGTGTAAAGGTCTGGACTACGGTAACCATTTGTTCGAGGACTTTAACTCACTCGAGGCGAAAAGTAGTCAGCATACATGGGAGGAGTGCAATATAGAGGTCTAAACTATGATAACTCTCTGTTCGAGGACTTTAACTCACTCGAGGGGGAAATTAGCCAGCATACAGGGGAGGAGCCGAGTGTAGAGGTCTGGACCACGACAATTCTTTGCTCGAGGACTTTAACACACTTGAGGGGACAAGTATCCAACATGCAGAGGAGGAGCCCAGTGCATAGGTCTGGACTGCGGCAACTCTCTGCTTGAGAACTTTAACTCACTCGAGTGGGCAAGTAGCCATCATGCAGGGGATCGAGGAGCCCAACGCAGAGGTCTGGACTACGACAACTCTCTGCTCGAGGATTTTAACACACTCAAGGGGGCAAGTAGCCAGCATGCAAGAGAGGAGTCCAGTGAAGAGGCCTGGACAACGATAACTCTCTGCTCTAGTACTTTAACTTACTCGAGGGGGAAAGTAGCCAGTATACAAGGGAGGATCCAAGTGCAAAGGTCTGGACTACGACAACTCTCAGCTCGAGTACTTCATGCGATCCTGGTTTATAGTGCCTATCAATCGGGTGCTAGATCATTATTACCACACAATAGAAAGTGTTATCAACGTATTTGAAATGACCGCAAAAAAATGATACAAGAGAGCTAGCTAGAGGTAGAAACGCTTTAAGTCGTCTCCACTCCAAATATTCCAGATGCACTCTCCGTTGGTGTTTTGCAGACGGTACCTGTGACGATCCAGGCTTGGCCCATTTCGGTAGGACTTGTCCTGCCATAGCCTGTTTCTGACATCGCCTGGGCTGCAGGCTAAGCACCCCAACCACTATCTCCACATCTATTTCTCAGCGCAATAGGTTATTGAGGAGGTGAATATGTGATCCATTATGTATTGTTCATTTCATTAATAGTTTTGTCCTGTTTATTTCATTAATAGTATACTTTGATGCTAGTGAAGCCCCATTATGTGTTGTGTGAGAAAAAAAGCATTAACTTGCTCAATCAATTATAACAGAGAATCGACAAGATACAATCACCTATCTGCCGGGAGTGGCAGCGATGGAGCCGACTGACCTCATGTCCTACCTTCAAGATTCCGACACTTCCACCGTCGTGCACCAGATCATCTTCAAAGCATTCGAGGAGGCGCACCAGGCTGACTTCATCCTCGCCAACACCGTCGCGGAGCTCGAATCCGACACCATCGCCGCCGTCGACAGAGAGAAACCCTTCTACGCCGTGGGGCCCATCTTCCCCGCCGGCTTTACCCGCAGCGCCGTCGCGACGAGCCTGTGGGCGGAATCCGACTGCTCGCAGTGGCTGGACTCCCGACCGGGCGGCTCCGTCCTCTACATTTCCTTCGGCAGCTACGCGCACGTGGAGAAGAAGGATCTCGAGGAGATTGCGCACGGGGTGATGGCCAGCGGCGCGAGCTTCGTGTGGGTGCTGCGGCCCGACGTCGTCAGCTCGAATGAACCGGAACCGCTGCCGGCCCGGTTCAGGGAGGAGACGGCCGGGCGGGGGATTGTGGTGCAGTGGTGCCGGCAGGCGGAGGTGCTGTCGCACGCGGCGGTGGGCGGGTTTCTGACGCACTGCGGCTGGAATTCTATATTGGAGAGCGTGTGGAGTGGCGTGCCGATGCTGTGCTTCCCGCTGCTGACGGACCAGTTCACGAACCGGAGGCTGGTGGTCGGCGACTGGAAGGTGGCGGTGGACCTTGGCGGCGGAGCGGGCCGGATGGCGGTGAGGAGGGAGGACGTGGCGGAGAAGATTGACCGGTTGATGAGGGGTGAGGAGGGGGTGACGGCGAGGGAGGAGGTGAAGAAGGTGAGGGGCGTTCTTCAGGGTGCGCTCGCCGGCGGCGGTTCCTCGTGCCGGAATTTTGATAGGTTTGTCGAAGATCTTAAATTCCGGGTGTCCAGCGGCGGCGGAGCTGTTGGTGCGGGAGAGAAGTAATATCCTTATTAATTGTGTATTGAAATAATAAATCTACATTTTATTTTTATTTTCATTTATGCTGTATATTATTATTTTGAGAGAACATTTATTATTATAAAATTGGATTAATTATAGCCATTTAATTTATTTTCAGAATAAACATTTTTTATTAAAATAAATTATTTATTTAAATAATATTTCATCAAGAATATCAAACTGATATTAGAATTAAATTAAGATGAAAATTCATAAATGCTCTTTAACGAGTACACTAAATAATTTTTATGAGAAAATATATAATAAATTTGTAAATGCATGTGTGAGTGACAATCCTCTAATGTAAATATGTCTCACATTGTCTATAAGGAGCATGATTGATCAATGGTATTGTGGGGGTCTCACGGGTGAATTCCCGTGCACTATTACTCGTGTGTACGTATATAAAAGCACAGAGTTGTGTGCAACAACAACCATACTATATTTATATTTGTTGCGGATCACTCAAGGCTCCGGTAGACCGGACTAAATTGGATCGCCTTAGCCTGGGAGCGTTCGAGCACGCAAACAGTCACAGAAAAAGGGAAAGCTGACAAGGCAATTTTTTTAACGTGGAAAACCCGTCAACTGGGTGAAAAACCACGCGGCCGGGTCTGTGCCGGCCAAAACCTCCACTTTTTGTTGGTTGTTGTACAAAGCTACTTTAAAGAACTCGAGGGCGACAGACCGCCTCTCGTTACAATTGTTGAGAGAGAGATACTCGGAGGGTGACAAGCCACCGCTCCTGGAGCTAAGACTTTTGTCTGATGCAGATGGGGATGTTGCGCTCTAAGCGCTTTAGAGGTTTTGACTGCAGCTTGAAGGTTGGATCGATGTGCTCTGTGCGTCTTTGTCTCTATCGGTTGTCTCCTGCTGCGCTAGAGGAGTTTGGAGTGCTGTTCTTGTTGGAGGCTGGAGCGTTTGTTCTTGAGTGCGCGGAGTGCTTGTTGCTGAGTACGCGGGGTTATGCTTGGACGGTCTTGAGAGCGGAGCGCGCAGAGGCGCTCTTGGAGCAATCTTGAGAGCGGAGCGCACGGAGGCGCGCTTGGAGCGGTCTTGAGAGCGGAGCGCGCGGAGGCGCGCTTGGAGCGGTCTTGAGAGCGGAGCGCACGGAGGAGCGCTTGGAGCGGTCTTGAGAGCGGAGCGCACGGAGGCGCGCTTGGAGCGGTCTTGAGAGCGGAGCGCACAGAGGCGCGCTTGGAGCGGTCTTGAGAGCGGAGCGCACGGGGGCGCGCTTGGAGCGGTCTTGAGAGCGGAGCGCACGGGGGCGCGCTTGGAGCGGTCTTGAGAGCGGAGCGCACGGGGGCGCGCTTGGAGCGGTCTTGAGAGCGGAGCGCACGGCGACGCGCTTGGAGCGGTCTTGAGAGCGGAGCGCACGGGGGCGCGCTTGGAGCGGTCTTGAGAGCGGACCGCTCCAAGCGCGCCTCCGTGCGCTCCGCTCTCAAGACCGCTCTCAAGACCGCTCCATGATGTGGGATTTTACTATTTGCACCCACATGTTGGAGGCTTTTACTATTTGCACTCCATGATGTGGGGTTTTACTATTTGCACCCCATGATGTGAGATTTTACTATTTGCACCCTCATGTTGGAGGATTTTACTATTTGCACTCCATGATAGAGGAATTTACTATTTGCACCCCCCTATGTTGGAGGATTTTACTATTTGCACCCCCATGTTGGAGGATTTTACTATTTGCACCACATGATGCAGAATTTTACTATTTGCACCCTCATGTTGGGTGGTTACGGGGCTAGTGGGGTTTCTTTGGATAACCGCACGCCCATAAATAGAGTGCGGTTAGCGCTTTCAAGGAAACCCTATCAATATTTATTGTTTTTCGGATTTTATGTTTTTCTTCATTATCTTGTAAAGATAAATCATCGTTTTTGATTTTTTTTATACAGTGAGAAGTAAATGAACATAATAATAAATCAAATAATTAGAAACATAAAGTAGTGTAGTTTAAGTAATAATAAATTCACAATGAAGGTAATTAAGAATATAATTACTTTATAATTTATATATTTGTTTTGTCTTTAACTATCTTTTTTTATTTTACTATAAGAGAAGCTTTGGTAAAAATTTCTTTTCACCAATATAGTTATTTTTTGCTAATTTAAATAGCCTTCATTTGAAACCACGAGGAGGAAGCTTCTTTCAAGCAGGGGCGGATCTAGAAGGGGTCAAAATTTGGTTGTTCGTAAATCAAATTTGACTATTCACAGATCAAATTTGGTCATTTGCAGGCCAAACTAATCTATGTGCACCCCCAAAACTAATTTGAAACTTTTTTCTGCACTACTGTATTTTAAAAAAATTATGCATCCCATTTCTTATTTCCCGGATCCGTCACTGTATCCAAGAACATTATTTTATCTTCAATCTCTAAACCGCTCCATCTCCAACTGCACAACCCACCCAAACAGGCCCTTAGGGGCTGTTCGGGAGGATAGTGAAGATTGGAGATGAAGTGCTCTTTTTGCATGCGGTGTTTTTGCTCCAGTGTGTTCGGACAAAAATGTCACCGCCAAAAGACATTCATTTGACAAGACCACCGCCGCCGCATAAAATCCCCCGTTTCACCCTAAACTTGGACGCAGTTCAAGAAGTGAGGTTGAACATCTGTGAACGACAGTTCCTAACCACCACATTCACGATTGCCACCACCGTACCAAACACACCAGAAACAACATTTTTGAGATTCACAGCTCTAATTAAATAGAGGTTATCCAAACAGAAAAAAAAAAGATGGCATTTATATTTTATTTTTTTCAAAATCAAACGAGAAAATTATTATTTAGCTATTAACAGTGGCAAGAAAAGTTTATGATCATCACATCCCTAAATATACTGATCAAATTAACACAATATAATTATATTTGGCGATTGTTAACCGCAATTCGATTTTAGCCTATTTCTCCGTTGTCTCCCTCGCGTGGCGGAGTCTCGACGGCTCCCAGGTGGAGACCTTCCACCGGGTGGATCGAACGGGACTTGCTAAGCGCAACGCTCATCGTGCACGGCGACATCGCCGGCGATGCCAAGATACCCGACAGGGATGCATGATTCTTCAAAATCCTGTCTCCAACGGTGTTGTCGATGCATGGTTGGGCGGAACGGAAGCTCCTGAATTGCCACAACGTGTTCCAAAAATGCACCACCAGATTCATGGAGAAGGTGTTGGTATTAGGGGTGTTCACGAACCGAATCGAATAAATATTCAATCGAATCCAAATTTGACATAATAGAATAGATTCAGATTCGGATTCGCTCGAATATTTGGAGTCGGATTCGCATTCGTCAGGAAATGTTGGATTCGAATTTAGGTTTTAATTCAAATTCGGATTCGAACATGGATTCGAATTCAAATTTTATAATATTTAATTATATATAATATTTAAATATATAATATTTAATATTTAATTACATACATAAAATTTATTTAATTATATATTTTACTATTCGCGAATCTTTTGAACATGAATAAAATTATTCGGATTCGGATTCGAAAACTATTCGAATTCAGATTCGAATCCGGATTCGAAAAATACGATTTTTAATCAAATAATCACAAATCGAATCTCAAACTATTCACGAACTATACTATTTGTGAACAACCCTAGTTGGTACTGACTCTCGCCTAGGTCATGAATAATTTAATATGATGGAATAATAAATTCTTTTTATGAGCCGATGCCGTATGTCACTATAAGTGGGTTCTTCGATTATGGTCAGTTTGGGTGAGCTGTTGCTGATGAAAAGCTGCTGATGAATAGCTGTTGATAGTAAAAGTGTTGTTTCTGAAAAACAGAGTTTTGTTAAAAAACTGTTTGTGTGAAATGGAGTTTGCAGAGCTTTGATAAGCTGTTTGTAAAAACTGTTTGGCAAAAATAGAGTTTTTTTAGGTTTATTTTTTCTAATTAATTTAAATTCTTTGTTTAATACCTGAAATCATTTTCAACATTTAAAATCAACGTCACACCACATACCAAATAAAATTTCAATGTTTTTCAGATATTACAAAACAACATAACAAAAAAATATTTTAAACTCTCGACGCACGGATCCATCAACTGCATGCAAATATTTTGGTGTATCACCTACATAATTGAAAATACTTTATATTAGATTCTTATATTAAATTAAAATTTAAAATATGAGGAAAGAATCTTACCTTCTTGCATCATAGAGTTGTTGCGCTATAGACTCACGCAGTGTTAACATCTCGTCTATGTAACATCCCCCAGACAACTAGACCCCCAGGTGAATCTGTCTTGACAAGGTCATGACAAGGCCTTGGTAGAGTAGAAATCCCTTTAACTTAGGCAAGATTAGGATTGAAAGTGCCTTGGACTGCAAATAGTAATTTCCAATTACCAAGCTTAGGGTTGGGCTTTAGGGCCTCAACTTGATCAATTGACCCCACCATAGTATCCATAACCCTGTAGGGGCCCCCTTAGGGAACCAAGGGCCCATTGGGGTCAACCTAAGAGGCCAATTTGACCAAAGTCAACCTAAACCCCAAATTGGTCAAAGTAGCCTATTTAGAGCCAATTAACCTTCACCATGACAAATTGATCACTCATCTAGGTCTAGAATACCATAAGGGACCTAGTAGACCTAAAAGCCCCATCATGGGACCCCCAATGGTGCAAATTGACCAAAATGCCCTTGTTAGGTCAAAATGGCAATTCTTCACTAAGTGCCCAAATTGACCATCACCATGTTAAATTGACCATACCCATAGTATTATCATGTCATGGGGGACCCAGTGGACCAAAAAGCCCCATGACTGGGTCAACCCTAGGGCTCAATTTGACCAAAGTCAACTTAGCCTGTTTTGGTCAAATCAGCTTAAATTGGGTCAACTAAGGCTCATGTGACCAAATTGACCCCACCAGTAGTTTCTAAACCTAATTTGGAATCCAATGGGCCCAAAATCCCCATCCTAGGGTCACCCAATTGGTCAATTTGACCAAAAGTCAAACTTGCCCAAATTAGGTCAAATCTCTTAACCCTAGCCCAATCCCTTTGGGCTAAGCCCAAATTGAGTGGTCAACCAGCATGCTTGACTGATAATTAACCAGAAAAATCTTCCATGATGATTAGGAGAGAGAAACCCCATTTTCCCCAAAAATGGTGGAGAGAGAAAGAGAGAAATAATGGCCATTCATGGCCAAAGAAGACCAAGGGCCACCCTTTCCTCTCCCAATTAAGTGGTGCATCTCCCCTCTTCAGTTTGGAGTAGATAGATAGTCATTCAAGGCCACAAGGGGGCTGAATTTGGAGGGTTTTCATGGTGGCCGAAATTCACCTTTAATGGCCATTAATGGCATGGCCGAATTTTGTTTCCCTCAAATCCCCCCTATACAGCCACCCATTCTCAAATCCAACTCCACCATTAGCTTCAAAGGATGGATGGCAGTCAAAATAATGTATTGGATCGAATGTTTTGGTGGAGAATCGAGGGATCGGGCAAGCTCGCCGGAGAGGGGAAAAGCCATGGCCGACCACCACCGCCATCGTCGTCGTGCTCCAATAACGGTCTGGTTCTCCTCCTCTCTCTCTTTGGATATATCTTAGATCAAATAGGAGAGAAATCGGGCTCAAATGAGCCCGATCCGGTGAGCGAAATCCATGGATTTTCATGGATTTTCTTCCGACGGGTTCGCCGGAATCGGCCCCTCCGACGGCCGTGCCGCTGCCCGACGATAGCCACCACCTCAACGGAGGTGGTGGTGGTGGTGGCCGGCCAGGGAGGTGGCCGGATGGCCGGCGGCAACACTTGGAAAAGTTACAGGAAGAAGCTATCATGGCTGTTCATCCAATGAAGAAGACGTAATCACGTCCGTCCACTCTTTCTGTCTAAATATTTTTATAATAATTGCTATTATTATCTCATTTTATGTATTATTACTGGCAGTAGATAGAAATAAATATAGAAAATACTTAGGCCCCTCTACAGAAAAAGTGCCCAACACCAAAGCTGTAGCCCTTGATGTTTAGTTTAATTTAAAATTAATTTCACTCAATTTGGAGTCCTGGTTAGACCACATCACTCATTTTGGTGAGGTCTATCCATAAGGATGTCCAGACCTTAGAAAAATTCCCCACTCCAAACCAGTCATCAAAATGACTTGAAATTTGGTGTGTGGCCTATTATTACCTACATCTAAGACATATCCAAAAATCAGAATTTTTGGAGAATATTTTCCTAAAGTTTTTGTAAAAATTTAATAATCTTTGCATAAATTATTTGGAGGGTCAAATGACCTCCAATATCCACCAAATTTTGGTGGGGTGTTATTAGGGTCATGATAAACCCCTGATTAAAATCTCAACTCATTGAGAGTTCATTTGATTAGGTAATCCTTAGGCCAAAATTTTGTACATTAAGGGGAAAATTGTGTTTAGGGGACATTTAGGGTTTTCCATGATTAACCACCTCCAATTGGAGTGGAATTTTAGCCACTGCCCTAATGTCACCCAAATCACCTCTGAGAGAGTTATGGAGTCATGGGGAGTTGGTTTGTCCTAGGACATGGAGTTGGAGCACCTTGGGGTGCATTTAGTCAGAGATCCAATGGCCAAATAGGTCCATAGAGGTTTGAGTCTTCTTGGAAAGGTCAGTGGGATCATTTTGAGACCCCATGAGAGAGTTTGGTGAGCATTGGAGTTGATTTGCTCAAGGCCATAGGTTTGATCCCTATGAAGTGGAAGTTGGGGTTGTGAAGGACATAGGAGAGTTTGTCCTTGGAGAGGGGTGTATTGGACTCCCCTGAGTTCTATAAGTGTTGTGACACCCTCACAAGAAGTTTGGGTGGATTTGGAGAAGTTTTGACCCTAACCCTAGGTTAAACCCTAAAGGGGTGCAATTAGAGGCCAATGAAGGAAGATGGGTCAAACCTTAATGGTTTGACTTGAAATTTTGGGGAGATGATCTTAGTGACCAGAGAATGCTACTTTGAGAAATTGGTGGGATTTGGAGTTGCCAACCCTAGGCAATAAACCCTTGGGTAGATTTGTAAATAATTAGGGTTTTGGGTTCTAGGAAGAAATAATACTTAATGATTAACCATATTCTGTAACCAACTTATTTTTGATGTTATTAATCCCTGGAGATGAACAATTTTAGGGTGTTAGTTTTCTGTAATTGCATTAAACTTTGCTGGATGACCTTTCATACCATTATGAACCCACAGTATTGTTCTCATAATTTATGGATTAATATTTTTGGTACCTCTAGTTCAATTTGGAATTAATTGCAAATATATCCTTTGTGGAAATTACAAATGTACCCTCTGTGGAACATGGTCAAACTTTGTAGGACTGAATATTTTAGTATGAATCACCTCTGTATTAAATTGCATAAGGTTTGGAGATCATATGAGTGTACCTCCTTTGGAATTTATTGGTAATAAATGAGTTTTGGAATTTTTAAAAATAGTAGATCTTGCTGGAATTCCCTACAAATTCATGTCTACTGATTATTAGGTACCCTTTATTTATGTAAAAAGTTGGGTAGGCATTGGAAGTCAGAAAAGTGCACTTGTAGTTCAAACCTTAGGAAGTCGTATTTTGGAAAAATGGTTTTAAATATTAATAATAGGGGGAAAATTATGAAACCCTGGAATTGATCTTAAATAAGTGACATGGACCCCCAGTAAAAATATTGGGTCTTAGAGTTGATTATTTAATGTACCTCCCTTCATGAGCATCAAAACGTTAAGGTTGGCCTGCGTTTAGCAAAATAACAGTTTTGGGGTTATAGGCCAAGTTGGATTATAATGACTGGAGATGTGAGGGTCTAATGGTGATTATATGGCTATGAGAGGACCCCTGGAGGTATTTAGGGTTTGGTGAGGCCTAGGATGGTGGGGTGCCACCCTTGGGGTAGGTCGTCTTGGGATTGACAAAAGATCGTCTTTTCCCTTTAGTGTCTTTAAGCACTTAGGTTTAGTTCAGGTAAAAGTATTAAGGGGGTTTCCTTATGGGTAGTAACTAATAACATTAAGTGTCTTGGGAATGGGAACTCTGGGGTGTCATCCCATAGTGGTTCCTAGTACCGTAGCGAGCCCCTCACAGGGTAACCCTCGGGAAGTCCAAGACTAACCCTAACTCATAGGAGTAAGACATTGTACAAGATTAACTAATAACACACTCATCCACACCCGTGGTTACGAGAAGTTAGTTGGTTTGGTCTTACGAGCGGTAGGCTCGGTGGTTAAAGGTGCGAATTGCTGAGTCAGGAGAGCTTGTGACTCAGTGGTGTTTTGTGGCGGGCAGGTTAGCCCGGGGAGCTTATGGCTCGGAAGGTTATTGATGGCGGGCAGGTTAGCCCGGGGAGCTTATGGCTTAGAGATAGGAAGTAGAACATGTTGCATGTGCACTAAAGGTGGTGGGTCTTCGGTATTGGACGGTCGTTCACACCGACGTCAATACGTTGACTCGGCAAGTGTGGTTTTACACTTAGCCTTGATAGTCTGGCGGTCCAGTCAGCAAGAGTACGCAGACGCTCCGCGGGTTTGTGGAGGCGTACGATAGGTCTAGGTTGGGTAGTGTGAATACCAACCTAGAGGTGGGCGAGGCCCAACCCACCGCTTCCGTTTGCCACTACGGGAGTATCCTGGGAGTCTAGCTCGCTCCAAAAAGGGGGAACTAAAGGTCTATGCGCATAGAGTCGAAGTGGGTGAGTTGCACTTGTATGAACATAGCATAACAGCATACTTTGCATGTCATAGCATAAACATTGCATTCAACCTACCCCTAACGTATAAGTCAGTTATGGGGCTTCTTATACGGTAGGCCCTGCTAAACGACCCCTTGGTCTATAGGTTTGTATGGGCATTCCTATAAATCAATGGTTACTTTTATATTACTTTACTTGCCATTATGTATACTGCTTACTGTTCTTTACATGCACTTTACTATGCTTACTTACTGCTTCATATATATATACACCTGTGTAGTTGTAGATTCGCCGCCACCTGCTTTTGTTTTTACCCCTTGAATGTCCTCCGCTTCCTCCTCCCCATACGGTGCCTAGGAGCCATTGGGGGAGGGGTGGGGAATTGGCTGAGTCATTTTGACTGATGGTCGGTGGACCTTATCATTTTAGGAGTTCGAGGAGACGCAACAACCTCCGAGAAACAGGTACAGCAGGATCCGACATGGTGGACCCCATGGCCATGCTACCATTGTCACCAGCCGGGACACACTCGGGTCAGATGCCCCATGAGAGGTGGGACCCCTCCAGCACAGCGACCAGGAGGCCGAAGGCGAAGACGTAGACGTGGATTGCGAGGCAGCGACCGCAGGCCAAAAGAGAAGAAGCATCCAGTGTTGCAGCACCAGTGGAGTGCAAAGTCTGCAGGGATGGGTCAGACTAGTCTGAGTACTCCGGTTTCAGTGTCGGTGACGATTAGCCTTAGTTTTACCTAGGAGTTAGCTTCCGCGAGTGATCTTGTAGTGAGGAAATGATGTACAGGGAAAGAGCCCTTTTATTATTGTAAACCCTTGTATCTCTTTTATTCAGTTAATATATGTGGACATTTACATTTCATGTTGATTCTGTGGACTTGTCTCCTCTTTTGTGTACTTTTCTTCGTGATCGATTTGGCCAGCAGGATCGGCGTTTTGTAGTGGCGACCTTCCCGAGTGAAGGTGTCACCGCAAAACAGCGGTTCTGGGCCTAAGACCCGGTGGTTTTTGCAAAAAAAAAGGGGTCTTACAAGTGGTATCAGAGGGAGCCTCGATCCGAAGAAAAGAAGTCCACCAACCCTGGGCCACCCCGCGCGAGTTTAGTTTGAGGACAAACTAAGCAGCGGAAGCAGTGGTGTGCCCATATGGGGAAATCACATGAAAAAGTCCACTTTTAACTGAATCTTCTTAGTTATTTTCCCTACGAGCGTCAATTTTTCTTTTGTAGCCTGCGGCGAACCCTGCCCCCAGCAGGGAATACCTCCGGCTGCAAAAGAACTCTTTAGATAGTACTTTAGTCAATGAATTAGACTCAACCCCAATAGGACACGTGACTTACTAGGACAATTTATACCATGACCTAGTCTGAAATAGATCGTAGATATAACTTTTGGTGAAGGTACGAGGTTACCCCAAAGAGGCTAGAGAAAAAGAAATTGACACATAAGCAGAATGGTGTGAGACTTGTAGACTCAATCCTTGTATCCGTGACGTGATTACATTAAGACAACCACCATGACAAACACCGTGGGTCGGATGAGAATTGAAGTTCAGAAGAGACCCGTTTGAGATTAGGTCAAATATTGACCCTGTTAAGGTTGCGTAGAAGGTACCTAGAAGAGTCTAAGGTGTGGAGCATACCAATGAGCCCCAAGATAGAACCCCAAGTCTAAGGTTGTATGCCCTAAGAATTGTTTGCATACTTGGGACGAATATAACTTGGTGATGTTGAAGATTCTTAGCCCAAAATAGATAGTGGCTTATCTTTTGTTTATTGGGGGCTTGTCCTTTGTTTATTGGGGCGTACCTTTTGTTTATTGGGCCAATTAACGACGAACTTGGATTTTTTTTTCCTTAGACTTAAGTTAGAAAATTTTTTTGTGTCGTGAACACAATGATTTTGAAGTCGATCTTACTCAATGTTACTTGAGAGAAGATGAGACGGTGTAACAGTACGGTTGGAATGATGACCGGTAGAAGTACCATGGCAATGGATAGACATCATTTGGGTCGGACAACAACTTGCCCTTAGTTGAATCATTGGAAATATAAAATCGCCAGGATTAATCATTTAAGGATGTTGATGTCCTAGTATAGAAGTTAAGGGCGGAAATTAGATCTTACAAGTTGTAGCTTAGAGTTGATTGATTACTCGGATGTACTTGAAGGAGTAAGAATTTGAATGTGTGAAAGAAAACTTTAGAGGCATAAGAATCTGCCCAGGTTAGAGTGGAAGTTCAAAGATAGATTGACCAAGGTAGCTAGGTTACCCCGGTCAGGATAAATGATACGACGGTGCGAGTCTTGCGGCACAAGAAGATTACAGAGGTTAAGACATGTGGTAAAATTAGGGTCAGGAGGAGCACAACTTGGAGCCAATAGAGCTGGTGTGGCATAGATAGTCGGTGCTCTTCGAGCCAGGAATAACTTTGACTCTTAGGGGATGTTACGTTCAGTCACTCGCGGTGAAAACCCCGCAAGCCTAACCTGAATTTCGAGAACGAAATTATTTTTTTGTTTATTGGGATTTGTAACATCCCCCAGACAACTAGACCCCCAGGTGAATCTGTCTTGACAAGGTCATGACAAGGCCTTGGTAGAGTAGAAATCCCTTTAACTTAGGCAAGATTAGGATTGAAAGTGCCTTGGACTGCAAATAGCAATTTCCAATTACCAAGCTTAGGGTTGGGCTTTAGGGCCTCAACTTGATCAATTGACCCCACCATAGTATCCCTAACCCTGTAGGGCCCCCCTTAGGGAACCAAGGGCCCATTGGGGTCAACCTAAGAGGCCAATTTGACCAAAGTCAACCTAAAGCCCAAATAGGTCAAAGTAGCCTATTTAGAGCCAATTAACCTTCACCATGACAAATTGATCACTCATCTAGGTCTAGAATACCATAAGGGACCTAGTAGACCTAAAAGCCCCATCATGGGACCCCCAATGGTGCAAATTGACCAAAATGCCCTTGTTAGGTCAAAATGGCAATTCTTCACTAAGTGCCCAAATTGACCATCACCATGTTAAATTGACCATACCCATAGTATTATCATGTCATGGGGGACCTAGTGGACCAAAAAGCCCTATGACTGGGTCAACCCTAGGGCTCAATTTGACCAAAGTCAACTTAGCCTGTTTTGGTCAAATCAGCTTAAATTGGGTCAACTAAGGCTCGTGTGACCAAATTGACCCCACCAGTAGTTTCTAAACCTAATTTGGAATCCAATGGACCCAAAATCCCCATCCTAGGGTCACCCAATTGGTCAATTTGACCAAAAGTCAAACTTGCCCAAATTAGGTCAAATCTCTTAACCCTAGCCCAATCCCTTTGGGCTAAGCCCAAATTGAGTGGTCAACCAGCATGCTTGACTGATAATTAACCCAGGGGAGAGAGAAAAATCGTCCATGATGATTAGGAGTGAGAAACCCCATTTTCCCCAAAAATGGTGGAGAGAGAAAGAGAGAAATAATGGCCATTCATGGCCAAAGGAGACCAAGGGCCACCCTTTCCTCTCCCAATTAAGTGGTGCATCTCCCCTCTTCAGTTTGGAGTAGATAGATAGTCATTCAAGCCACAAGGGGGCTGAATTTGGAGGGTTTTCATGGTGGCCGAAATTCACCTTTAATGGCCATTAATGGCATGGCCGAATTTTGTTTCCCTCAAATCCCCCCTATACAGCCACCCATTCTCAAATCCAACTCCACCATTAGCTTCAAAGGATGGATGGCAGTCGAAATAATGTATTGGATTGAATGTTTTGGTGGAGAATCGAGGGATCGGGCAAGCTCGCCGGAGAGGGGAAAAGCCATGGCCGACCACCACCGCCATCGTCGTCGTGCTCCAATAACGGTCTGGTTCTCCTCCTCTCTCTCTTTGGATATATCTTAGATCAAATAGGAGAGAAATCGGGCTCAAATGAGCCCGATCCGGTGAGCGAAATCCATGGATTTTCATGGATTTTCTTCCGACGGGTTCGCCGGAATCGGCCACTCCGGCGGCCGTGCCGCTGCCCGGCGATAGACACCACCTCAACGGAGGTGGTGGTGGTGGTGGCCGGCCAGGGAGGTGGCCGGATGGCCGGCGGCAACACTTGGAAAAGTTACAGGAAGAAGCTATCGTGGCTGTTCATCCAATGAAGAAGACGTAATCACGTCCGTCCACTCTTTCTGTCTAAATATTTGGCTTAACTATGAAATCAGTCCCTAAGTTTAAGCTTCTTTAAGATTTCAGTCCCAAACCTTTTTGCTTTTAGATTTCAGTCCCTAACTTTAATAAACTTTATGATTTTGGTCCCACTTAACCCCATATCTAACGGAAATAACTATTTTAATACCAAAAAATAATATATACGAAAATTGATTTTTAAATAGGCTAAATGGTGGTTAATTTACTTAAAGAATGCACCATATAAACTGATTTTCAAGACTAATATTCATTCAAACATAGCACTTAGAATTTTTTTTTCTTTTTTCTATTGAACTGAAAGATTCTATTTCAATACATGATTATAACAGACAAGAATACATTCCACAGCACATTCCTTACGAGCTCATCAGAGGAGATGAAGAATACAACTCATTTTAAGAACAGCAAAGATTCTAACATTCTACAGCCCATTCCACAGCCAAGAATCTAGCATTATAAAATTCAGTCAACATTCAAAAACATTCCAAAATTCAGCCCTTGTGCAGCCCATTTTAAGAAACTAACATTCTACAATTAGACAAAAATATTCCAAAATGCAGCCCAAAAATTATGCATCCAACTTTCAAAACTTGCACAATTCAACTTAAACATTCAAAAATTCTGTTAACCAATATGCAACCCTTGTGCAGCCACTTTCAACAGGCAAGAACCAATATGCCATTCAACAACCCCATCCAACTTGATTGTGACCTTCATGCTCCTTAATTCCTGTTTTCAAGAATAACTTTGAATTAGCCAATATATAATAACAAATTTGATATAAAAATGATTTCACATAAAGAAGAGTACTCACTTGCAACTCTTCTTATTATGTCCACGGTTACCACATTTTGAGCACTTAACTGTGCCAAATTTGCGCGTTATTCTAGTTTGACTCTTTTCTTCGTCAGCTTCCATGTGTCTTTTTTTTTGGGTCTACCCGGAGCTCGTCGACGAATAGGTGGAAGAATTTGAGTATCTCCTTTATTCCCCCAAAAATTTGGTCCATTGGTTGGCCAAATACTATGTTTGTAACATAGAGAATAAACTGATTTTTTGAAACAATCGGGCACAAAAAGATCAATATCTACGTTCAAATAATGCATACAACTTATTGAGTGGCGACATGGAAGACCACTAACCCGCCACTTTCCGCAAGAACAATACCAATTATCTAAGTCAACTACAAATTTATCAGGAAGTCGTACCACCTCGAACACCTTGTTGTTACTCCATAGGGGCATCCATCCTCCACTTTGCTTTGCCTCTTCTTCTATTTTCTTGCATATCTTAGGATTAACGTCGTTAGTTTGTTTATCCACTCTTTCCCTAATATCCACCCAACGACGCATCATATAGAGCCGAATATCCTCACACATAGTTAGTATGGGCTTATCTCGCATATCTAATATCACGCGATTAAAAGCCTCGGACATGTTGTTTACCACCACATCACAACGTGGAAGACCACTAAAGGCATGCTTACACCATAGTGTTTTCTCTATACTAATCAGGTGATCATAAGCACCGTGTGAAATTAAATTGATCTCTTGCATTGCTCTAACCCACTCTTCTTCATATGTTGCATTTGAGGCTCTCCATAACAAGCCTTTTAAATTTTTACTTGGATATTTCTTCCTAAAGTTGTTGTAGAGATGCCGCACACAGAAACGATGATCCACAGAAGGTAGTAACTCCTTGAATGTTTGAACTAATCCCTACAATATAAAATTGAAGTTATAATATAATGTATGCAATTGTATGTAAAAAGTTTTAGAATTTGATAGAAGTAAATGAAAACCTTTTGTTGATCTGAAATATAGGTAATACCAACATGCCCAATATCTCTTATTAAATTTGATAAGAACCAAGTCCAAGAGTCTTTATTCTCAACTTCTACCACGGCATAAGCAATAGGAAGCATCTGATCATTCGGATCTCTGCCAATAGCGGTCAATAATTGTCCACCATATGGGCCTTTCAAGAAACAACCATCTAATCCAACAAACGGCCGGCAACATTTAAATGACTCACGACATCCCGAAAGACATACATACAACCGTTGAAAACGGGGGAATATAGTTCGAGATGTAGTTGGTGTCTCATAAAAATGTTTGGCTGGCCAAGTAAATTTCATTAAAACCGAGCTTCCTCTATTCGATCTTAATAACTCTGCACAATAATGGTTCAAATTATTATATTGATCTCCATCATTACCTTCAATTAATGCAGTTGCTTTGGCCTTTGCCCTAACTGCTTTATCTCTAGATATGCCTGCAACCCACTTAGCTTTTACCTTATCAACAATTTTGTTGATTTGAATATTTGGGTTATCACGGACTTTAGATTCGATCCGTTTACTTAACCATTTAGCACTCAATAATTTGTTATTAAATTCTCTACAACATGTATGTTTATCAATGATAGTCCGAACTTCCCATGTATCCTTATCTTTCATGGGGGCAGCATATATTTCCCACTCACATCCAGTTTTGCACTTGAACCTTATTCTGTTGTTGTCATTCTTCATCATTTTCAATCCTACACCCAAATGAATTGCATATGTCCTCACTACATCTTTAAAATGATCTTTTGACTTAAATATTAGTCCAGGTTGCCATTGCATCATTTTCATATCCTTCAACTCTGTAAAGATCGGTTGAGTTTGCTTTTTAACTGTACTCATTTCCTCTTCACTATCGCTGTTTATTGATCGAAGAGAATCCGAGGAATACTCACTCAAAGTTACATCCATCATCTTCGTTGTAACTGGGAGATTTGTGCACCCATCAATATCATCATTGAAAAGATCTTCACCCTCAAACATTATTTTCAAGGCACTGTCACTGCTGTTTGATTCTTTATCACTGCTATCATAATATTTCTCCATTTGAACTATACCCTAAACCTGCATTCAAACACAAAAACAGAACATTCAAACTATACCAAAAACCTGCATTCAGTTGGCAAAAATATGTATATTTACCAAAAACCTAAATTTATCGAGGCAAACTTTAATGATCGGCAAATTTACAGATTTTATCGGGGCAAAAACTGTAAGCGGCAGAAACTGTAAAATCTCAAACACACAGAAATTGTAACTGATCATATCGGGGCAAAAATCTGTAAATTTGGGGCAAAAAAACCCTTATATCGGGGCAAAAATCTGCAGAACGAAACCCAACTGAAGCCCTAATAATACCATTTATGAAGAACAAGCCAAGAACATTCGACAACCAGTGGGTGTAAAACCTTACCTCCAAAAATGATAGCACCACCTGTAAAACCTCACCTCCAGAAAGGAACGATAGCTCCGCCGGAATCGCCGAGCTCCTCCAAGATCAAGAGTGGCTGGTTTGGAGAGAAAGGAGCGAGAGCTCCGCCGGAATCGCCGAGAAGAAGAAATCGTGGAGATAAAAAATGCTGGAGATAAACCTAGACGCGAAATGTAGGCGAGCCGTGGAAACTGACGGAGGAGCTCACGGTAGAGGTATTTATGGACTTAAATAAAAAAGGAGATAAATGTTAGGGACTTAAATCTTCAAAAAAAAACTTTGGGACTGATTTCTTAAAGTATATAAAACTTTGGGACTGATTTCCGTCCACTCTTTCTGTCTAAATATTTTTATAATAATTGCTATTATTATCTCATTTTATGTATTATTATTGGCAGTAGATAGAAATAAATATATAAAATACTTAGGCCCCTCTACAGAAAAAGTGCCCAACACCAAAGTTGTAGCCCTTGATGTCTAGTTTAATTTAAAATTAATTTCACTCAATTTGGAGTCCTGGTTAGACCGCAGCACTCATTTTGGTGAGGTCTATCCATAGGGATGTCCAGACCTTAGAAAAATTCCCCACTCCAAACCAGTCATCAAAATGACTTGAAATTTGGTGTGTGGCCTATTATTACCTACATCTAAGACATATCCAAAAATCAGAATTTTTGGAGAATATTTTCCTAACGTTTTTGTAAAAATTTAATAATCTTTGCATAAATTATTTGGAGGGTCAAATGACCTCCAATATCCACCAAATTTTGGTGGGGTATTATTAGGGTCATGATAAACCCCTGGTTAAAATCTCAACTCATTTGGAGTTCATTTGATTAGGTAATCCTTAGGCCAAAATTTTGTACATTAAGGGGAAAATTGTGTTTAGGGGACATTTAGGGTTTTCCATGATCAACCACCTCCAATTGGAGTGGAATTTTAGCCACTGCCCTAATGTCACTCAAATCACCTCTGAGAGAGTTATGGGGTCATGGGGAGTTGGTTTGCCCTAGGACATGGAGTTGGAGCACCTTGGGGTGCATTTAGTCAAGTAGAGATCCAATGGCCAAATAGGTCCATAAAGGCTTGAGTCTTCTTGGAAAGGTCAGTGGGATCATTTTGAGACCCCATGAGGTAGTTTGGTGAGCATTGGAGTTGATTTGCTCAAGGCCATAGGTTTGATCCCTATGAAGTGGAAGTTGGGGTTGTGAAGGACATATGAGAGTTTGTCCTTGGAGAGGGGTGTATTGGACTCCCCTGAGTTCTATAAGTGTTGTGACACCCTCACAAGAAGTTTGGGTGGATTTGGAGAAGTTTTGACCCTAACCCTAGGTTAAACCCTAGGTTAAACCCTAAAGGGGTGCAATTAGAGGCCAATGAAGGAAGAGGGGTCAAACCTTAATGGTTTGACTTGAAATTTTGGGTAGATGATCTTGGTAACCAGAGAATGCTACTGTGAGAAATTGGTGGGATTTGGAGTTGCCAACCCTAGGCAATAAACCCTTGGGTAGATTTGTAAATAATTAGGGTTTTGGGTTCTAGGAAGAAATAATAATTAATGATTAACCATTTTCTGTCAACAACTTATTTTTGATGTTATTAATCCCTGTAGATTTTGTTAGAACCATTGGAAGAATTTTGGAGGTCCAAATTGTAATTATTCACATTGTTGACAATTTTTGGGATGAACAATTTTAGGGTGTTAGTTTTCTGTAATTGCATGAAACCCTGCTGGATGACCTTTCATACCATTATGAACCCACAGTAATTTTCTCATAAATTATGGATTAATATTTTTGGTATCTCTAGTTCAATTTGGAATTAATTGCAAATATATCCTTTGTAGAAATTACAAATGTACCCTCTGTGGAACATGGTCAAACTTTGTAGGACTGAATATTTTAGTATGAATCACCTCTTTATTAAATTGCATAAGGTTTGGAGATCATATGAGGGCACCTCCTTTGGAATTTATTGGTAATAAATGAGTTTTGGAATTTTTAAAAATAGTAGATCTTGCTGGAATTCCCTACAAATTCATGTCTACTGATTATTAGGTACCCTTGATTTATGTAAAAAGTTGGGTAGGCATTGGAAGTCAGAAACATGCACTTGTAGTTCAAACCTTAGGAAGTCGTATTTTGGAAAAATGGTTTTAAATATTAATAATAGGAGGAAAATTATGAAACCCTGGAATTGATCTTAAATAAGTGACATGGACCCCCAGTAAAAATATTGGGTCTTAGAGTTGATTATTTAATGTACCTCCCTTCATGAGCATCAAAACGTTAATGTTGGTCTGCGTTTAGCAAAATAGCAGTTTTGGGGTTATAGGCCAAGTTGGATTATAATGACTGGAAATGTGAGGGTCTAATGGTGATTATATGGCTATGAGAGGACCCCTGGAGGTATTTAGGGTTTGGTGAGGCCTAGGATGGTGGGGTGCCACCCTTGGGGTAGGTCGTCCTGGGATTGACAAAAGATCGTCTTTTCCCTTTAGTGTCTTTAAGCACTTAGGTTTAGTTCAGGTAAAAGTATTAAGGGGGTTTCCTTATGGGTAGTAACTAATAACATTAAGTGTCTTGGGAATGGGAACTCTGGGGTGTCATCCCATAGTGGTTCCTAGTACCGTAGCGAGCCCCTCACAGGGTAACCCTCGGGAAGTCCAAGACTAACCCTAACTCATAGGAGTAAGACTTTGCACAAGATTAACTAATAACACACTCATCCACACCCGTGGTTACGAGAAGTTAGTTGGTTTGGTCTTACGAGCGGTAGGCTCGGTGGTTAAAGGTGCGGATTGCTGAGTCAGGAGAGCTTGTGACTCAGTGGTGTTTTGTGGCGGGCAGGTTAGCCCGGGGAGCTTATGGCTCGGAAGGTTATTGATGGCGGGCAGGTTAGCCCGGGGAGCTTATGGCTCAGAGATAGGAAGTAGAACATGTTGCATGTGCACTGAAGGTGGTGGGTCTTCGGTATTGGACGGTCGTTCACACCGACGTCAATACGTTGACTCGGCAAGTGTGGTTTTACACTTAGCCTTGATAGTCTGGCGGTCCAGTCAGCAAGAGTACGCAGACGCTCCGCGGGTTTGTGGAGGCGTACGATAGGTCTAGGTTGGGTAGTGTGAATACCAACCTAGAGGTGGGCGAGGCCCAACCCACCGCTTCCGTTTGTCACTACGGGAGTATCCTGGGAGTCTAGCTCGCTCCAAAAAGGGGGAACTAAAGGTCTATGCGCATAGAGTCGAAGTGGGTGAGTTGCACTTGTATGAACATAGCATAACAGCATACTTTGCATGTCATAGCATAAACATTGCATTCAACCTACCCCTAACGTATAAGTCGGTTATGGGACTTCTTATACGGTAGGCCCTGCTAAACGACCCCTTGGTCTATAGGTTTGTATGGGCATTCCTATAAATCAATGGTTACTTTTATATTACTTTACTTGCCATTATGTATACTGCTTACTGTTCTTTACATGCACTTTACTATGCTTACTTACTGTTTTATATATATATACACCTGTGTAGTTGTAGATTCGCCGCCACCTGCTTTTGTTTTTACCCCTTGAATGTCCTCCGCTTCCTCCTCCCCATACGGTGCCTAGGAGCCATTGGGGGAGGGGTGGGGAATTGGCTGAGTCATTTTGACTGACGGTCGGTGGACCTTATCATTTTAGGAGTTCGAGGAGACGCAACAACCTCCGAGAAACAGGTACAGCAGGATCCGACATGGTGGACCCCACGGCCATGCTACCATTGTCACCAGCCGGGACACACTCGGGTCAGATGCCCCATGAGAGGTGGGACCCCTCCAGCACAGCGACCAGGAGGCCGAAGGCGAAGACGTAGACGTGGATTGCGAGGCAGCGACCGCAGGCCAAAAGAGAAGAAGCATCCAGTGTTGCAGCACCAGTGGAGTGCAAAGTCTGCAGGGATGGGTCAGACTAGTCTGAGTACTCCGGTTTCAGTGTCGGTGACGATTAGCCTTAGTTTTACCTAGGAGTTAGCTTCCGCGAGTGATCTTGTAGTGAGGAAATGATGTACAGGGAAAGAGCCCTTTTATTATTGTAAACCCTTGTATCTCTTTTATTCAGTTAATATATGTGGACATTTACATTTCATGTTGATTATGTGGACTTGTCTCCTCTTTTGTGTACTTTTCTTCGTGATCGATTTGGCCAGCAGGATCGGCGTTTTGTAGTGGCGACCTTCCCGAGTGAAGGTGTCACCGCAAAACGGCGGTTCTGGGCCTAAGACCCGATGATTTTTGCACACAAAAAAGGGGTCTTACAGTCTACACCACTTGATGTATCAGTGCATGTATCATGTCGTCTCTGTGAGTCTACTCCGCCTCCCGTACGCTGGCTCTCACTTTCTCTAAAATCAGGATCCATACGTGATGGATGTTTCCGTATAAAATTATGCAAAGTCATTATCGCCAGGACGATATGTGTTTGTTTCTTAAAACTATATGTAGGCACACATACATATATACACAGCACACACACACACATACATATATATACGCAGCACACACACACACATACATATATACACAGCACACACATACATATATACACAGCACACACACATACATATATACACAGAACACACACACATTCATAGAACACACACACACACCTACATATATATACATACACAGCACACACACACCTACATATATATACACAGCACACACAAATACATATATATATATACACACACACACACACACCCTATATTAAAAGCCGACTGGAGAAGAGCCCCGAAAAATAGGAAGCTAGAAACCGCTGGGAAGAAGGAGGGGCTGTCCGCTGGGAAGCGGGGCTGTCCGCTGAGATGCTTCTCTGCGCTCGCTGAGATGCAGTCCCTGTTCACGTTGGAGGGAAGAGCCACCGCCGCCGCGTCTAATCCCAACAAGAACACACACACACATACATATATATATCAAAAAATCCTTGTTTGGTTTTTAAGCACCTTATCAAAAGCTTATCGGTGAATTGGGCACCTGATCAAAATCCCTTGGCGAAAGAACCCATCGTTGAAAATGTGTGCCCTAACAAAAAGCGCATGCCTAGCGAAAAATGTGTGCCCGGTGAAAAAACTGCAGCCGAACAAAAACACGTGTCAGGGCGAAAAATGTGCGCTCGGGCGAAAAAAAGTGTGCCTGGGCGAAAAAGCCCCTTCAGGCGAAAAAACTGCGCATGGCCGAGAAATGCGTGCCCGTGGTGAAAATGCGCGCCCGAGAGGAAAAATACGAGCCAGGGCGGAAAAATTCACGCTCGGGCAAAAAATGCGCGCCCGAAAACGTTCGCCCGGGCAAAAATGCTTGTTTGGGCCAAAAATGCGCCGCCAAGTAAAAAATGCGCGTCCGGGCAGAAAAGCACGCCCGAGCGAAAATAGCGCGTCTGGACGAAAAATACGCATCGGGGGAAGAAAAGAGTGTCCGGGTAGAAAACACACGTTGAGGCGTAAAACACAAACAAAGAAGAAAATTGCGGGCTAGGTGGAAAATGTGAACTGGTTGAATATACGTGTCATGGAGAAAAACGTGCGCCCGAGCGAAAATACGAGCCAGCAGAAAGAACGCGTCGGGTGGAAGAACGCGCTGGGTGAAAGCCCACGTCGGGCAAAAACACGCGCCCGAGCGAAAATGCACGCCCTGCGAAAAATGCGCGCCTGCAGAAAAGTTTGCGCATTGGCGGTAAATGCGTATCCGGGCGGAAAATGCATGCAAGGGCGGAAAACGAGCAACCATGCGAAAAAGCGCGCTCGGGAGGAAAAAGCGCGCTCTGGTGGAAAATGCGTGGTCGGGCGAAAAATGCGCGCCTGGGCGGGATATGCTTGATGTGCGGAAAAATGCTCGTCCGATCGGAAAATGCTCGCATGGGCGGAAAATGTGCACTTGGGAGAAAATTGCGCACCTGAGTGAATAAAAACGTGTGCCCGGGCGAAAAATGTGTGTTGTGGCTAAAAAGTGCGTGTAACGACCCAGAAGCCGACGTCCGATCGGGACAACGCCCACCGATCTAGCCTCAACTGGCCTCGCTACCGGGCTGCAGCCCAAGCACCCCAACCCCTCTCCAGCCCACTGGCAGGTTGTTGGTGGCCACAGCCTCCCTTTGATGAGGCAAACTCGATAGTCAAGCATGCACCACGGGGACTTCCCAAGAGGTCACCCATCCCAGTACTACTCCAGCCTGAGCACGCTTAACTATGGAGTTCTTTCATTTCTCATCACCAATTGACGTTGTCCCGATGGTAAGTCCGGGGGCTTGGGACGTTACAATAAAAAGTGCACTTTTTTTTGTAACGTCTCAAGGCCCTGGACTTATAATCGGGACAACGTCCACCGACTGCCTCGCCTGGCGATCGTTACCGGGCTGCACCCCAAGCACCCCAACCCCTCTCCAGCCCACAGGCGAGTTGTTGGTGGCCACGACCTCCCTTTGGTGAGAAGTGATCCAGTTATGTGCCACTATGGGGCCTTCCCAGGAGGTCACCCATCCCAGTACTACTCCAGCTCGAGCATGCTTAACTATATAGTTCTTTCACTTCTCATCACCAATTGAACTCCATAGTTAAGCGTGCTCAGGCTGGAGTAGTACTGGGATGGGTGACCTCCTGGTAAGTCCCCGTGGTGCATGCTTGACTATCGAGTTTGCCTCATCAAAGGGAGGTTGTGGCCACCAACAACTTGCCAGTGGGATGGAGAGGGGTTGGGGTGCTTGGGCTGCAGCCCGGTAGAGAGGCCAGTTGAGGCTAGATCGGTGGACGTTGTCCCGATCGGACGTCGGCTTCTGGGTCGTTACAATAAAAAGTGCAATTTTTTTTGTAACGTCTCAAGGCCCTGGACTTATAATCGGGACAACGTCCACCGACTGCCTTGTCTGGCGACCGTTACCGGACTGCAGCCCAAGCACCCCAACCCCTCTCCAGCCCACATGCGGGTTGTTGGTAGCCACAGCCTCCCTTTGGTGAGAAGTGATCCAATTAAGCGCCACTACGGGGCCTTCCCAGGAGGTCACCCATCCCAGTACTACTCTAGCCCGAGCACGCTTAACTATATAGTTCTTTCACTTCTCATCACCAATTGAGCTGGTGCTTGGGCTGCAGCCCGGTAACGGTCGCCAGGCGAGGCAATCGGTGGACGTTGTCCCGATTATAAGTCCAGGGTCTTGGGACGTTACAGTGCGCTCGGGCGAAAAATGCGCGCTCGGGTGAAAAATGCACGTCTGGGTGAATATTGCGCCCCCGAAAGAAAATGTGTAACCTGACGAAAATGCGTCCGATCAAAAACGAGTGCATGTCGATGGGAAAATGTGTGTCTAGGTGAAAACGCGCGCCGGAGTGTGTTCGCAATTCCGGAATGCTCTTTATTATAACCGACGGCGGGACCTAAAGATTTGATGGAGGGTTTTGTAGGTTTACTTTAATATTGATGTCTTTGGATCTAAAAGTCAATTCCGTCCTAAAACCGTTCTTTCGAACATCAGTGTTGATTTTCGTATTCTCAAAGTCAATTCTTCAATAGCAATGTCGTTCAAACGAACGGACACTAAAAGATTGCGCATATTTTTTTGGATGAGCATGTTGAAAGAATGAGTGGCTTAAAAAGTTGTTATTTAAGAAGTATATAGTATATTAAATTTATTATTTGATATTTTAAGCTCAATTAAAAAGTATATAATATTTTTCTTACTTTTCGTATAAAAGGTAAATAATATTTTTTCTACTTTTCGTATTGTATGTATATAATTATAGATGATTGAAATTAAAATCATGTTAATAAGAATTTGGGCATGGCTATATGCACACCATATGCACAATTAAAACACATATTTCTCCTAAAATGTTAAAGGCAGGCCCCCAAATGACCTAGCCATTTCCATATCCCTCTACACACCGCCGAAAGAACCCACGCTCCCCGCGCCTCTGCTCGTCGATTTGACCCTCCATTACCACAAGAACCTCCGCTGCTCGGGACACAAAATAACGCTCGTGCCTCTGCTCGCCGGTTTCCTCTCTGTTTTGGGCTCGACTGCCTATAGCACCGCTGCTCTCGTGCTCCTCCTTTACTATTCACTCCAGTTCATTCCAGTTCTTCTGCACTGTGAACCCTCGCCCTTTGCAGGTGATTCAACATTCCCGAACTTCTTTCTCTCCGTTTGAAGTGAAATGATGTAACCTTATGTTTGAAGTAAAATGCTGAAGTGAAAATGAGTTCATTTCCTCTCCGTTTGAACTGAAAAATGTTGAAGTGTTTTTTCATTTCCTCTTTGTTTATAGTGCAGGTGCAGAAATCATCCTTCCATCTCTTTGTAGCATAAGGAACCACTAGAGGAACAACTCGCAACCAAGGATTTGACAACATCAAATCATTTGAAAATACACTAATAACCTACTTTGAAATCCACTTCACATCCTATGCAAGCCTGCAAAAAGATCCAAAATACAACGACAAACTACTATGCCGTTACCTACAGCAAACTCCCACCCCCCACAAAGAATTAATTGAACGGTAACTTGATCTGTTATGATTTCATCAACTCACTCTCTATCCTCTAAAACAAAATTTTAAAATTAGCAATGACAAATTTTTTTATTTTTCAAAAATGATGTGCATTTAACAATATGGCGTGCATTTAATTTTTTTTTGTGCATCTATCACTGGTGTGCATATAACCATTTTAGTTGTGCCCTTGACACTACCCTAAATTTATAGTTAAATACTTACAAATTGGACCTTTATTGAGATTATAATTAAATTATTAAATAATGTTATTGTATAAATATTATGAATGATTGATGAATATGTTGTTGAGACTCCGCTCAAGATAGTATACGTATACTCCATCAAGTTTGAAATGAGTATATATAGTATCTCCAGCATAGAGTCTAACCCTAGGTAGACATGCGACCCACGACCCGATATCGAGTCTGTCTCGACACGCGCAAACATATCATAGAATATTCAACAATCTCCTACTATGTCCGTCATACACTAGACTTCGATATGAGTGATTTGTGCAATGTTCAATCAAACATGAATCATTCACAATAGTGCCTCAATACGTTCGTTTAAATCATAATCAGACTAGCAAGAGTTAATGCAAGTAAATGAATGAAAGTAGACAAAGATTCAAAACAACATTACCCAGAACCTAAGGTTGAACTGCAGCACAAGGAACCGATATAACCTAGTGTCTCATAGTTCACCACAGTGCAAATAGTCCAAAACATGTAAACATGAAAGAAAACTCTAAGCAGGAGAGTTAAATATAAAAACAGAACAAAAATAGCACTCAAAACTGTTATCATCCTCATATGTACAGTAGATCGTCCTCATCAGGATCCCAAACAACAAGTGCTCCTCCATCATCAACATCTCCTGTAAATTTTAAATAGAGAATTTCATTTTAGAGGAATTCAGACATTTAAAAATTACATGTATCTAGTTCTACTGTAAAAACTTAGTACTTCATGATTACGCTAGGAAGAAATCAACTCATAGTATTATATGTTCTAAAACAGAATCCATTATCTGTATCAAAAGAGACGATCTATGAGCTTCTAGACATCACTGCTATATCTGTGTTCCAAATTGGAATTCACGGTCACTGTCCTTCCAGAGTTGAATGAATATCATCAAGTTTGGAATGATACTGTTGAACATAGAAAGAATCAAACCAAGTTAGATTGTGTTATAAAGTTTGGAATACCAATTTTTTCCAATGTAAGAAAGATGAATTCGGGTGAAGTTATAAACAGCAAATTTAGAATGAAATAACTCACCAAAGTCATTATCAATAACCAAGAACATCAGTGAAACACTACATGCTTACTGGCTGACAAAGGAAATTTAGAAAATATCAAAACATTAGACGCAGATTGATCTATGATCTAAATCATCTTAAGTCTTATTTCCCCCACTGTTTTAATCAAACGATCTTTGGGCATTCCTTTCGTCAATGAATCAGCTAAGTTATCCTTTGATTGCACATCAATCAAAGTGACAATTCTCTTTTCTTCCAGATAATTCAGCAAAACATATCTCAGTCGTACATGTCTCATCTTAGTGTTATAGAGGACATTTTTGACAACCTGAACTGATGTCTGATTATCACAGTACAAACTCAAAGAGTTGAATTGTAATCTAGGTAACAGAATATCTAGAATCACATTTTTGATCTAGTCTGCCTCTTCACCAACCAAAGCTAAAGTAAACAATTCTGCTTCCATAAACGACAACGCTATACAAGTCTGTTTTTTGGATTTCAAGGTTATAACCACTCCACCCAAAGTGAATATATATTAACCGGTAGATTTACTATTACTGATTTCTGAACACCATGAGGCATCATAAAATCCATCCACAGCATGAGGGTGACTAGTATAGCACAAAGCATGATCTTTAGTACCTCTCAGGTATCTCTTTAGCCTATCTAGGGCATCCCAATACTCTTTGTCTGGACTACTAGTAAAATGACTCAACATGCCAACACAAAATGCAATGTCTGGTCTCGTACAACTTGTGGCATATAAGGGACTCTCAATTACCTCGAGTAAGTTATTTTATCAACGTTGGTCCCTACATTTGGACTAAACTTAATGTTGCAATCAAATTGTATAACCTCATATTCGTCGAGTGGGCCCTCAAGCCCTAGGATCTAGAAGATGAACAGAAGGGCATTCACCCAAGACAAGATGGGCGAGTACAATCAAGCATTCGCCCGCCTAAGGGTTCAGATGTGCGAACCACCAAGCGAATGAAGGGCGGAACCCCACTCGCTCGGGGGGGGGGGGGGGGGGGGGGGGGGTCAAGGATCTGGCGAGTGGTGCCCCCACAGACCAATCGCCTATTGAGATCCAGGGGGTCCAATATGTGGGAAGTTTGACGAGTGGTGCCTTCTCGGACCACTCGCCTAGTGGGACCTAGAGTTGAAATTACCTATATACCAATGAGGGACTGTCAATAGCCCTTCAGAACAGCGGAGTCTGGCTGTTAGCAGACCAATTTGGGGTGCGTTTAGTAAAACCAAAAGGCGGAATGAAGCTATTTGCAGACTAGAGTGGAGAATCTATAAATAGACCCTTAAGGGCGCCTTTGGAGGAGATATGATCTTCTAGGCTCTCTCCTCCTCTGGATATTTTTGGTTGGCTCCTAGTGCCCTCCATAGGTGCCCAGTTCAGCATTGGTTTGGGAGGGGAAGCTCTCTGAGATCTTCAGGGTGTGTGGCGGGACCTCCTCGCTGATGCTTTGGGTCTATTCTTTTTTCCTTCATCGATTGTCAAGTGCGCTAAGTGAGAGAGAAGTAGGTGTAGGCCACACCCCTATGTGGGTCCAAACTCCTCGAGAGACCGGTTGACGGTTTCAACATTTTTGGTGCAGTGAGCAGTACTAGCTTGCCCGACGAATTTCTGGCCGAGAGGCTGAAGTGATTTCCCCTTCCCAGGGCGAGAAAACACCTGTGGGGCAGCAGAAACGATGGCTGGATCGGCGACAGGGGACTTGTGTCCGGGAGCTCCCTGCTGAGTGCTCCAGCCCGGGCGCGAGGAGAGTCATGTTCTCGTGAGCGGCAGAGTTTCACGATATCAGGTGTAGTCCCGTAGTCCCAAAGGTGGCTGCTGCGGGAAACAGTGTAAGGCAACGAAAGATAGAAAATCAAGCGAGAAGGCAATAAGTGGCTTACCAGGCTCAAGGAGGGTTCCGCCAAGAATTATAGGAGGGTCATGCTCCTGAGCTGGAGGGACTTCCTTAGGTGCAGGCGGGAGTGTTGCGGTGTCCGCCGGGTTGGTCTCGAGGTCATCCCCAGTTGTCGGCGTCTCCAACGAATAGTTAGAGTCGTCGCAATATCAAGTCACCCAAATTAACAAGAGGACAAGAAAGATCAGATTACCTCGGCAAGGTCGTCAAGAGGATTGTTGGAAGTGGGCGGAGTCCCTGACGCGGACTCGGTCGCCACGCGGTCTCGCTGAACCGCCTTGGCCCTCTTCGGCCGATAGGGCGAAGATGGGTCCCGCTACGACATGAGCCAGGGGCATATCTAGCGGACCTGGAGGTAGTCCTCTCCTGCGTGGCGACAAAGCGATCCAACAGCCCTTGCGAGAGGGGTCTCAGTGATGGCATCATGAACGCCATTGAAGCGTCGAGAGCTTAAAAAGGAAGAAATTAATAAAGAGAAAATGGGCAATCTCAACGTTGTGGCCTGATATATATACATATATATATATATACATATATATACATATATACACATATATATACATATATATGTATATATATACATATACACACACACGAGCATCTTCGCACGGGCTACGCTCGTGCTCGATGCTCTCGGGCGGCCTTCGGCCGCATCAATGCGGGCTTCGCCCGCATAAAGTCCGTGCGAAGATGCTCGCACGGGCTTCGCCCGTGCTCGCTGACTCTTAGCGGGCTGCGCCCGCATTCGAGCAGGCTGCGCCTACATTCGAGCAGGCTGAGCCCACATTCGACAGTACCCGGTCGGCGACGGCGGGCTTCACCCGCAACATATGCATATGAGTACTCAAAATGACCGTAAAAAAATATACATCAATATTTTATGATTATTTTTTTCAAAAACATTTATATTTCAACAAAAAATCATTTTAAAGTGAGTCATTATATTTTGAAATTAGTTTTGTAGGTCTAATGATAACCTACCATTGTAGGTTTAGGAGGTCTACTAAAAAGTTTTGGATATTATGTATTTCCATTATTATTTTTATCATAGGAATTTTGTGTAATTACACAAATAGTCATTATATTTTATGAATTTCCATTTTTTATAATATATGCTAAGTCATTGGAGTAAAAGAATGAGGCTATATTTGGCAATTTTGAATGTTGCACCAAAGGCAACTTCTTCTATATAGTAGTTAAAGATATACATATATATATAGCACAATGGTGGGGCCCACTAAAAGATTCCCTCCAGGTCAGCAGGTGTAAGACCCCCCCCCCCCCTTTTTTTCTAAAAACCCTGGTCTTATGCCCAGAACCGCCGCTTTGCGGTGACACCAACACACGAGAAGGTCGTCACTACAAAGCTCCGATCCTGCCGCCCATATCGATCACAGAAGAAGAAAAGTATAAACGAACAATAGAAGTTCAAGTCCACAATCACATGATATATATAATAAATGTCCACATGATATAACTGAAATAACAAAGTTACAATAATAAAGGGCTCATGCCCTGTACATCATGTCCTCACTACAAGATCACTCGTGGAAGCTAACTACTAATCACTCACTGATCCTGAAACTTGTGCTCCTGTACTAGACTGGCCCGCCTCCATCTGCACCGACCTCTAGTGCTGTTGCGTCTCCTCGGTCCCCTAAAATGATATGGTCCACCGACCGTTAGTCAAAAAGACTAAGCCTTATGTTCCCCACCCCACCCCCAATGGCTCCTAGGCACCGTGTGGGAGGATGAAGCGGAGGACAACAAGGGGTATAACAAAGAGCGGATGATGGTGAATCTAACTACGGAAAGTTCTACCACTACACATGTGTATACAGATAATTGAAGCAGTAATATAAAGCATGGTAAAAAGCAAGTAAAGTGCAGTAAGTAAAGACAAGTATATAGTTGAAAAGTAACCATTGATTTATAGGAATGCCCATACAAACCTATAGACCAAGAGGTCGTTTAGCAAGGCCTATCGTATAAGAAGTCCCATAACCGACTTATACGATAGGGGTAGGGGTTGAAATGCAATGTTTATGCCATGACATGCAGAGTTATGATGTTTATGCTATGTTCACACAAGTGCAACTCACACACTTCGACTCTATGCACACAGACCTTTAGTTCCCACTTTTTGGAGCTAGCAAGACTCCCAGGATATTCCCGTAGTGGCAAACGGAAGAGGTGGGTTGGGCCTCGCCCACCTCTAGGTTGGTATTCACACTACCTAACTTAAATCTATCGTACGCCTCAACGCAAAACCGCGGAGCATCTACGTACTCTTACTGGCTGGACCACCAGACTTTTATGGCTAAGTGCAAATTCCACACTTGTCGAGTCAACGTATTGACGTCGGTGTGAACGACCGTCCAATACCGAAGACCCACCACCTTCATGCACATGCAATCATGTTCTACTATATCCCGAGCCATAAATTCCCCGGGCTAACCTGCCCGTCACTATAACCTTTCGAGCCACCAGCTCGCCGGACCAACCCGTCTGCACCAACAATATTACTGAGTTACAAGCTCACTAGACTAACTAGTCTGCTGTTACAACCACCGAGCCTACCGCTCGTACAACCAAACCAACTAACCTCCCGTAACCATGGTGTAACATCCCCAATCCTTCTAGACCCCTAGTTGGTATTAGGGCATGGGGTGATGTGCAGAGTGCACTAAGGCCCTTGGACCAAGTGGAGTGTGCTAAGTGCACACCAAGGGCACAAAAATCAACATAGTCCAATGTCACTCCCTTAGGCCAATTGATCCTCAATTCACCAAATTGACCTCCCCCACACCACCCTAACCACTAAGTGATTCAAGAAATCCTCAAGATGAGCTCTATGGGTGGAGGTGGAGGAAGTTCCGACCCGGGTCACTCGCAGCCCCCGGTAGATGGGGTGATGTTGGAGATGTTCGAAAATTTCAGGCAGGAGGTCCTGCAGACCTTGCAGGTAGCTTTCGCCTCGGGAAGCGAAGGCAGGAGAGGAAGTGGTTCGGAGGTCTCTCCCCGACAGGAGGGTGAGATCCCTCTCGACCAACCAGCCAGAGAGGAGGTGCCAGGAGTTGGCGGGTGGGGAGGTCATCGACCCCCACTCGCCGAGACCCAAGTTGGCGGGTGGGGAGGTCATCGACCCCCACTCGCCGAGACCCAAGTTGGCGGGTGGGGAGGTCCTCGACCCCCACTCGCCGAGACCCAAGTTGGCGGATGGGGAGGTCATCGACCCCCACTCGCCGAGACCCAAGTTGGCGGGTGGGGAGGTCCTCGACCCCCACTCGCCGAGACCCAAGTTGGCGGGTGGGGAGGTCCTCGACCCCCACTCGCCGAGACCCAAGTTGGCGGGTGGGGAGGTCATCGACCCCCACTCGCCGAGACCCAAGTTGGCGGGTGGGGAGGTCATCGACCCCCACTCGCCGAGATCCAAGTTGGCGGGTGGGGAGGTCATCGACCCCCACTCGCCGAGACCCAAGAGGGCGGGTGGGGAGGTCATCGACCCCCACTCGCCGAGACCCAAGGGGGCGAGCGGGGAGGCGCCATGCCCCCACTCGCCCAGCCCCAAAAGGGGGCGAGCGTGGGAAGTCCTTTTTGTGAGCAGATCCTCTCAGCCCCGGTTCCGGAGGGGTTCAAGGGGGCGAATATGTCTCACTACTTCGGCAAGAATGACCCCGTCTTACACCTACAGTGGTTTGAAGACATGGTCTCCATCATGCCCATGTCGGCCGCTTTCAAATGTCGACTCTTCGCGACAACTCTGAAGGAGAAGGCTAGAGATTGGTTCCACCAGCTCCCTGCGGGGTCCATCTATGCCTTCGAAGACTTACGTCGAGGTTTCCTGCTGCGCTTCTCGACGTCAAGGAAGAGGAAGAAAGATGTCGAAGCACTTTTCAAGGTCAAGCAAGAGCCAGAGGAGCCACTGGCTCAATATCTGGAACGGTTCAGGGAAGAGGTTCACCTCGTCGAAGAGGTGCCCGGGTACACCCTCAAGCTTGCACTCATGTTGGGGCTGCGGGAGGGCTTCTTCAAGATGGACCTCAAGAGAAGAGCTCCTTTGTCCTTTGAGGAGTTGATGGAAAGGGTGGCAGAAGAAGTTGAAAGTGAGGAGGCCAACCCGGAGTTCACAAGAAGGCTGGCCAAGCTGAGTGAGCCAGAGGCAAGGCAGCATGGGAGGAAGGTAGAGGCTCCCAAGAGGAAGTTCGACCAAGAGGAGGACAACTTCCAAGAAGAAGAGACTGACCTCCCAGGGTGGAGGCAGGGCCCGAAAGCATCCTCTCCACCACCCAAGCAAGACATGACGATCGGCCACAGAAGAAGAAGAAATCGTAGGGGAGGAAGGAGAGGCGTCCGAGTGGAGTTGCCTTACTGTGACTTCCATCAGGAGGAAGGCCACGCGACATTCGCCTGCCCCGAGTTCTTGGAAATGAGGGAGGCGAGGGGCCCGAGGCCGCAGCGTCAACAACCAGAGGAGGTCGAGGAGGACCATGGCGGGGAATAGAAGTCCGAGTCCCGGTCTCAGTGCTTTGTTTTTTCTTTGAGTCCATGTAGTAGGAGAGGATGTTTCCCTACTTAGTTTTTCTTGCATGTAACCGAATGATTAATGAAATGAAAGTTTTTTGAAGTATTGTTCCCCTTGGATGGTTCCGCTGACCGGGCTCTCACTAGACGGCAGGGCAGGTTGACCTCCTAGGGAGGTTAAGTGATGTTCCCCTTGGATGGTTCCGCTGACCGGGCTCTCACTAGACGGCAGGGCAGGTTGACCTCCTAGGGAGGTTAAGTGATGTTCCCCTTGGATGGTTCCGCTGACCGGGCTCTCACTAGACGGCAGGGCAGGTTGACCTCCTAGGGAGGTTAAGTGATGTTCCCCTTGGATGGTTCCGCTGACCGGGCTCTCACTAGACGGCAGGGCAGGTTGACCTCCCAGGGAGGTTAAGTGATGTTCCCCTTGGATGGTTCCGCTGACCGGGCTCTCACTAGACGGCAGGGCAGGTTGACCTCCCAGGGAGGTTAAGTGATGTTCCCCTTGGATGGTTTCGCTGACCGGGCTCTCACTAGACGGCAGGGCAGGTTGACCTCCTAGGGAGGTTAAGTGATGTTCCCCTTGGATGGTTCCGCTGACCGGGCTCTCACTAGACGGCAGGGCAGGTTGACCTCCTAGGGAGGTTAAGTGATGTTCCCCTTGGATGGTTCCGCTGACCGGGCTCTCACTAGACGGCAGGGCAGGTTGACCTCCTAGGGAGGTTAAGTGATGTTCCCCTTGGATGGTTCCGCTGACCGGGCTCTCACTAGACGGCAGGGCAGGTTGACCTCCTAGGGAGGTTAAGTGATGTTCCCCTTGGATGGTTCCGCTGACCGGGCTCTCACTAGACGGCAGGGCAGGTTGACCTCCCAGGGAGGTTAAGTGATGTTCCCCTTGGATGGTTCCGCTGACCGGGCTCTCACTAGACGGCAGGGCAGGTTGACCTCCCAGGGAGGTTAAGTGATGTTCCCCTTGGATGGTTCCGCTGACCGGGCTCTCACTAGACGGCAGGGCAGGTTGACCTCCCAGGGAGGTTAAGTGATGTTCCCCTTGGATGGTTCCGCTGACCGGGCTCTCACTAGACGGCAGGGCAGGTTGACCTCCTAGGGAGGTTAAGTGATGTTCCCCTTGGATGGTTCCGCTGACCGGGCTCTCACTAGACGGCAGGGCAGGTTGACCTCCTAGGGAGGTTAAGTGATGTTCCCCTTGGATGGTTCCGCTGACCGGGCTCTCACTAGACGGCAGGGCAGGTTGACCTCCTAGGGAGGTTAAGTGATGTTCCCCTTGGATGGTTCCGCTGACCGGGCTCTCACTAGACGGCAGGGCAGATTGACCTCCTAGGGAGGATATGTGATGTTCCCCATGGATGGTTCCGCTGACCGGGCTCTCACTAGACGGCAGGGCAGATTGACCTCCTAGGGAGGTTAAATGATTAGTTCCCCTCGTTAGCTGACATGATAAGAAGGTCTCTCGGAGAGGTTATGTTTTTCCCCCGAGGTGGTTCCGCTAGTCGGGCTCTCGCTAGCCGGCAGGGTTGGAGGAACTCTCGGAGAGGCTAGGTGTTCTTTCCAAGTTGTCACCGTTAGCCGGGTTTCCAGCGACACTCGTCGAACACTCAGGGTTGGATGATTCTTTGTGAGCTTAAGCTAACCTCGCAAAGAGCGGGGATTGTGTACAACCCAGTATTCGTCGAGTGCTTTTCCCTCGGATAAAGAGAGGGAGGATGAGCGGTAGGAGGCGGAGACCTCCGCTCGCCCAGCTCATATAGGAAGCGAGCAAAGGAAGGGGGCGAGCTCCTCTCGCCCCCCCCCCCCCCCCCCCCCCCCCCCCCCCCCCCCCCCCCCCCGCTCCGGAGGAAGGCGGAGAGGGGAAAGGCCAGCTCGACCCCCCCTCTCGCCCAGCATTCGGTGGAGAGGGGAGAGGCCAGCTCGACCCCCCCCTCTCGCCCAGCATTCGGTGGAGAGGGGAGAGGCCAGCTCGACCCCCCCCCCCCCTCTCGCCCAGCATTCGGCGGAGAGGCCAACTCGGCCCCCCTCATCCAGTTTACTATTCGCAGTCCAGTTTGGCTATTCGCAGTCCAGCGGTCTGCATTTAGCATTTCAGAACAGCGGGATTCAGCTATCCGCAGCCCAATTCAGGGGTATTCTGGTAATCTGGCAGACCAGTTTTTGGCTATTTGCAGTCCAACTTCAAAAATCCTATAAATAGGACCAAGGGGGCACCATTTGGAGGGATCTCTCATCCTAGGCTAGCTCTCTCCTTCTCCCTCTCCCTCCCCAAGTCTCTCTAGGGGGTGAGGAGAGGCTCCAGTGGTGCCCAAGCTTAGTAGTGGCTTGGGAGGGGAAGTTCCAAGGGGACTTCCGGGTACGTGGCGGGACCTCCCCGCTAAGCCCTTGGTCCAGTTCTTAGTTCCGACACCTTCAACCTAGAGCTCTCCCTTGGGGGAAGTAAGGGTTGGTCGCCCCTCAGCCTCGTTGAGGGCCCCGAACTCCACAGAGACCGAGTAGTCGGTTTCAACACTAAGGAAGACCAAATCCATGGAAATTGCACTTGGGTGGGACCCAATTGCATGAAATTGATCAAAGTCAAATATTGGTCAACATTAACCAAACTAAGTCAATTAGGGTTCAATTGACTCCAGATGTTCAAATTAACCTTACCACCACACTCTAAACACTTTAAAGAACTCATTGGACCTGAAACCCCCATCACTTGGTCAACCAATTGACCAATTTGACCAAGGTCAACTCTAGCTTAATTTAGGCCAAAATAACACCTTAGGGCTAAATTAGCCCAAATGGGGCCCCACCATGGACCAACCAATTTTGGGTAGTGACCAGGGACCCAAGACCATCAAGTGGGTCCATCCCACTTAGCGTGTTGACCAAGTCAAAGTCAAAGTCAACACTTGTGAATTAATACCAATCTAGGTGACATAGCCACATACACTTGACCCAAGCCAAATCATTTGTCTTAACACCAATCAAAGGATCAAGCAAGCCCCTTGGCAGCTGGTTGGGCAAGCCCAACCTTGAGTTAACCCAATTAAGGTGGAAAAGGAGGAGAGAGAAGAAGGGAACCAAATGAGAAAAGCAAAAGCACCCTCCCCTCCTTCCACACTCAACCCCAATCAGCCTAGGGGCCATCCCTGATTGCTGTTGTTCTGGGCTTGACCCAGAGGGAAGCAGGAGGCAGCAGGGAGCAGGACAAGTGGTCGGCCAAGCCTTCCCCTTGAGCTTCAAATTCAAACCTGTCTATACAAGCCTCCTCCCTCCCAACTGACCACACCATCAGCTTCAGAAGGGAGAAAGCAGTCGGGAACGACACCTGGAGCTAAGGAAAGGGTGGAGAATGGAGGATTTGGGCATGGACGCCGGAGACAACAACTCCCATGGCAAACAGCCGCCGTCGCCGCCGCCGAGCCACCACTGAGGTTCGTTTCTCCTCCCCTCCCCTCATGCTAGATCTCCATGTGATTTAATCTAAGGATCAGGCTCAATTGAGCCGAGATCCATGCTTGATTTCTCACCGATTTCCATGGATTTGGAACCATCGGGTTCGCCGGAAACCGCCGCCTCCGGCCGCCAGTCGCCGGTAGATGGTAGCCCCGACCACCACAAAGGTGTCGGTGGTGTTGGCCGGTGGTGGTGGTGGCTGGATCGCCTGCAATCGCGGTCGCAACATCGCCCAGCTCGACGCGATCTCAGTCATTGGCTGGAGGAGGAAGACGATCCCCTGGCCGCAGGATTTGCGTCAAGATGCGTGTTGTTCTTTATATATATATATATATATATATATATATATTAATTCATTTGCTTGGATTTTCTGCCCTTAATCATCCAGCCACTTCTATAGTTAATTAGGGTCCCTTAATGACTGAATTAGAAAAAGTGCCCAACATGAAAGTTGTAGGCCTTGACCTTAGCTTTCAGTAGGGCTTGAGTTCAGATCATTTGGTGACCCACAGCTCTCTGGGGAGCTGTTTTATTAGGACTGGTCCTACACTAGGTCAGTCCACTAAAATAATTATCTAGCCTAGATCTCTCAAGCTTTGAAGCTGAGATTTTAACCATGGGTAGGTATACCCTAGGGGCACCCTCTGCTCAAAGATCAGCCCTTGATGGGCACTTTTACCTATAGTTTTTATGGTATTTAAGATATTTAAATAATATTGATTTTTGGAGCATATGAAATCCTAATGCCACCAAATTTTGGTGGCATGGTCTTTAGTACATGAGTAGTGCCTGCCTAAATTTTTACTCCATTTGGAGTTGATTTGATTTGGAAAATGGGAAACCCTAATGAGGGCCCTTAAGGGGCAAATTAGGGTTTAGGCTTTATGAGGAGTTGAGTGAGTTGGCCTCCTCCAATCTGATGATTATGTAGGTAATGATATAATAATGCATGTGACACCCCCTAATGGAGCATTTGGAGCCATTAGGGTGGTGTGTCCTAAAACCCTAAGGGTAAACCCTTAAGGTTGCAATTTAGGGTTTGTGAAGGACATATGACCAAATGTCTTTGCCTTAGCTCAGAACTTTGTAGTCATGTTTTTAAGAGAATAAAATGACTTAGATAATTTATTGGGAGTATTTTGAGTCATTTATGTATTTTTTCCTTATTAAATAAAATTGCCACTATTTCCCCAAATAAATAAAATGCATGGTCAGATGTCCTTGTATGGTTATGATATTTTATCAGTGGATGAATTGGGATGAAAATAGGCTATGGTAATTTTAGTAGAATTTATTGAAGTGTTATTTCTTGTGGAGGAATTTTTAAGTGCTTACTAGCTTAGAGGAATTTAATTATGAAAAATGTCAAATCATTAGGAAAAATTATGAAACTTGGTTATCTGTCATATTTTGTTTATATATACCGATGATAATTATTTGGAAGCCTGTGGAGTTGTGTTTCATGTACATCATGTGGAAATTGGTATTTACTACACTTGGATGTTAAATCATTTTAATTAGTCAAATCATATGGTAATGATATAAATATTTGACAGAGGACTCTAGACCCCCATTTGGACACTTGGTAATTTTTGTAGAATTTTCATATGTGAAATATTATTTTTCCTAATTATAGTGGCATTTTGGTAATTATACAACTATGATGATTTAGTAGGACACATGACATCCTAGGGTCATGAAACTCAGTAAACCACCTTGATATGGAATATTACCTCAGTGATAATTTTTATGTAGCATGTAGAAGTATTTTGAGGATAGATCATGTGTAATTTGACCTAAGGCCTTAACTACTTTAAATAATAATAAATACCAAATTAATATGGAAAATTATGGAAATTGGAACATACCTTATTAAGGTCAGTGGGAGCCTAGTATAGTTATACCAGACCCTGGTGTTGAGTTTTTAGAAGGATCTCCTTTTGAGGATTGAGGTTAGTTCAACCTAGTGGTCTGCGATTAGTAAAAACAGAATTTTGAATTTTAGACAATTCAGACCCCTAAGTAGTGATTAGAAGTTATGGCCATTCAGTATTTGTGTTATAGCTTACAATGATTCAAAGAGGGTCAAACCTAGGGTTAGCAGTGAGATGGTGCTAGGGTTGGTGCATGAGGGTGGAGGTACGTCCAACCCAATTGGGTGGGACGGGTGTTGAGCTAAGTTACTTTAATTATATGAAATAATGAGGGGTGAACTAAAGGTTAATCACCAACTAAAGTAATTGTCTTGAGAAAGAGGATGGTGGGGTTGAGACCCTTTAAATCCTTAGTACCGTTGGGGGCCCCTTTACGGGGTATACCGCGGGAAGTCCAAGATTCACCATAAATATAATACTAACTAAATTGTAGGCAAGAGTAGCCTAATTAGGTCAGCAAACTAGTATGGATCTCCTTCGAGGAGGAGATGAGTTGGATCAGCTTGTGTGTTAGTCCCTGAGCCGGAGGCTCGGGTGGACTTAATAACACTTGTTTCTTATGCAAATAATGGCGAGTCTTCGGTACTAGGCTAGTCGTGTCACCGATGGTAGTACGCTGACTTAGGTGAGGGTGAGGTTTAGAGGGCCGGTAAGTTTGAGTACCGCGGTCTGGAGTACAATCCCTAATAACCCACCTCGACCTTAAAGTCTGGTGGATTCCAGCAAGAGTACGCAGGAGCTCCGCTGTTGTGTTCTTAGCGTTGTGGCGTACGTGAGGTCTAGGCTTGGTAGTGAGTATACCCACCTAGGATGTGGAGTGCTCAATCCACTACCACCGTGAGCCACGACGGTCGGTACCCGAAAGGTTGGCTTCCTTTCTAACAAATTGGGAACTATAAAGGTCTGTGCGCATAGAGTCGTGTGGGTGAGTCACATTGCATAAACACATTAAGTCATCATAAGCATAGCATAACATAACATACACATTAGCATACCCCCATCATATAAATTAGTATGGGCTCTTTTATATGATGGGTTACCTGGACATCTTAACTTATATGTCGTATGGGCGTTCATATAAGTTAAGGTACGAATCTGTGATGGTAGATTAGTTTTACTTACTGCACCGCATTTTTATTACTGGTTTACTTCATGCTCTACTTTACTGCCATTTATTTGCACTATACTGTTAGTTAGTTTTACTGCTTTTCCTATACTTGCTAGATTAGTGCCATGTCACCTCTTTCCTTGTTTACCCCTTGTTGTCCTCCGCTTCTTCCTCTCGCTCGGTTCCTAGGAGTCGTGGGGGGAGGCAAGGACAAAACGACTTAGTCTTTATGATTAACGGTCGGTTGTGACCGCAGGAGTCCGAGGAGACGGAGTTGTCCCGCGCGTAGCTGGACGAGATGGCAGGACCTGAGCAGCGGATGCAGCGTACTACCACGACTCCACAGGTTGATGATTAGATAGTTAGATTTTAGTATATGAGAGTTTTGTAGTTTCCGCATGTTGTAGAGAGAGAGTACTTATTTTGGATATGTATCGGGCTTAAGCCCCTTTTGCTTGTACTGTCTCTTTTTGGACATTTCTGTTTCATTATATTCTATATGATGTTGTGACGTGTGGACATGCCTCTAATTTTGTACTTACTTTTGGCATATATTACTTATGATCGTATAGCCGGCAGAGTCGGTGCTGAGCGGGGTTGGCTAACCCAAGTGTTGGTGACATCGCATGCAGCGATTCTGGGCGAAGATCCACCTTGACCGTGCGATACGGCAAAGGTTCGAGTTTTCAAGTACCCGAACGGGTTTTGAGAAAAGAGATCTTACACACGGGGTGTGGGTGTGCATATTATTAAGTTAATCTTGTATATCAACTTATCCCTACAATTTATGGTTTATCTTGGACTTCCCGAGGATTACCCTGTAAGGGGCTCGCTACGGTACTAAGAACTATAATGGGATGACACCCCAAAGCTCCCTTTCTCAAGACACTTAATGTTATTGGTATCTACCCGTAAGAATACCCTCCTTGTTATTACACTTGGATTACCCTAAGTACTTTATGACCCGCTAGGGGAAAGACGATCTTTTGTCAATCCCGAGCACAACTTTACCCTTAACTCGCCAAGCACACTCTCATCACCTAAACTCCTTTTGGTGACCTTCAATCTCTTCAATCTGACCATGTACACCAACTACATGTCACTTCCACTTGGTAGGCCCCTAAATATCCAAATTTCACATTTTTACTATACGCAAACCAAACTAACTATATGAAGCTTACAAGTAGAGGTACTCCAAATATTCATCCTCATGACACAAGATTATTACTGGAGGGCTATCATGACATTATAAGACTAACTCCAGAGATTCATAATTTTCCTCAACATTTTAGCATTTATTTAAATTTCTCCAATATTTGCCAAGTATGAATATGAACATGAAGTGTAAAGGGGTTCTTATGATATGACTCCCATAAAATCAAGATAAATCTATCATGCCAAAATAACAGCAAATACCGAGTGTCACAATTTTACAATCAGGAATTGTCCTCTAATTATATTATTGAATGTTTATCCAAAATTAGAAATTAAAGAAGTAACCACCAAAAATGCTTGTCCAAAATATGGGAAAATTACCATACCTCTATTATGTCCAGAAAAGCTTAGTTACAGAGTTTCATAATTTATGGGAATCATTTCATCACTGAAATAATTAATCCAAATAATTCCTAATTTGCACATGTTGTGAAGTAGCCTACTGATAATAATTTTCAAAAAGTATATAAAAATTCACAGAGCTTCCTAGTGCTCTGCAATGTCCTATCACCAAGTTGCACATTTTTCCAGAGAGTTTTGGACCCTTATCTATATTTCTTAAAATTAAGACAAGATAGGTGCCTTGTAAATGAAGTACTGGTTAAATCATCTAAATAAATTATACAAAAATTACCAGGGGTCAATATTATGATTTTAAAGGCACTACCAAGGTTCCATCACCAACCAAGGCCATTTGAACATGTAAATGTCTCTTATAAGATATTTCCCTAAGGAGTTTATGACCTAATTTAGGGGGAATAAATTCTCCTAAAAGTCTCTCAAAATTCACTAGGGCATAAATACATCCCATGAACATATCTCCTAGGTTCCATGGCCATTTTATAGCTTTTGACCACATGTCCTTCACAAAGCTCTATCTGCACCCCAAGGGGTAAGTCTAGGGTTCTAAGGCATATCCACCTCCACACCACCCCATCTTACTCATGAAGGTGTTTTAGGTTATCCAAAATCAGTGGCCAAGGTTTTAACTCATGATGAGAAGATTTGACCACAATATCCCAAGATAAACACTATGCCATAATTTTGACCTAATAAGACCCAACTTGGGTTAACCAAATTCCAAACTAAATCAGTCCCAATTGGGCTGAGATTTTTACCAGGGTCAGGTGATAACCCTAAGAAGTACCCACCAAAATTTGGAGGGCATTGGAGGTCATTTGACCTACTAAATAATTAATATTCGTTTTATGAAATTATTACAAAAACCTTAGAAAAAGGTTCTCCTAAAATTCCCATCTCTGGTTATGATGTTTGGGTAGGTGTAAATAGCCTAGGTTTCAATTTTCAAGTCAATCCCATAACCCAATCAAAGTTATTCAAGAAATGGTGGATGTCCTACACTAGGGACCAGTCCCAACAAAATGAACCTACAGGGAGCTACATAACTCCTTTTGGGGTGAAATTAATTTTAAAATAAAGTAAACTCCAAGGGCTACAACTTTGGTGTTGACCACTTTTTTCATTTGAGGGGTTCTAGTATTTTTAATAATTAAAATGAAATACTGCAGGAAGTATGACAAAATGTGTTGGAACAAGTCTCTGCGTTCGATGAAATCCGACCTACGTTCGACGAATCTGTTCTGCGTTCGATGAACACCGTGCTTCAGTGCACTCGACGAAATCCGATCTTCGTTTGATGAAATCTGTTCTGCGTTCGACGAACGCCATGCTTTAGTGCGCTCGACGAAATCCGACGTTCGACGAAATCTGTTCCGCGTTCGACGAAATCAGTTCTCCGGCTAGTTCAGCAGATCATCTCTCAGTTCGACGAATTAATTCAGTTCGACGAATTAATTCAATTCGGCGAATTAATTCCGTTCGACAAACTCTGGGTTCAGTTCGACGAACTCAACTATCAGATCGGTGAATTAATTCCGTTCGACGAGCTCCGGGTTCAGTTCGTCGAACTCAACTATCAGTTCAACAAATTCCATAGTGTGTTTGACGAATGAATTCCGTTCGACGAACTTCTTCTACTCAGATCGACGAATAAATGAAATAACGATATAACATAATCATTTAATATGAAGATCTTGCACAGATCTTGAAGCAGAACGGACGACATCTGGTTGTCTTCTTACTCTGGCCGACGGCCAGGATTAACTGCACCTGGAGCTCCTTCATCCTTATTTTCCCGGCCACCTAAGCGTCGCCCCGGCCGGCCAATGCCGCCACCACCTTCGTTGAGGTGGTGGCCGGCGATTTGCGGTGGTTGGCCGGCCGGAGGTGCCCGGAATAGGGGTATGGAGGCGGGATTAAAGCTCCAAAAATAGAGCTCTTGGCCTACCCGATTGGGGACCAATTGGCCCAAATCCTTGCAGGCAACCTGATGAGATCTATCCACAGAGAGAGAGGAGAAGAACCTGACCTGTGTGGAGCCTTGAAGCTTGCCGATTGGGTGGTCCTCCATGGTCGGCCTCAAGCTTTTGGGTGTCGTGTCAACTCCTGTCTTGGGGGCTCGAATTCTTCAGGTAAGGTGGGGAAACTCCTCCTCTCCATCCACTGAAGGAGTTATATGGGTTAATTGGGGAGGGGGAAGAGTGTAACTCCTAATTGCCATGAATGGCCATTAATGGTCATTTTCGGCCAAGTGAAAACTCCTTAAATTCCCCCCTCTATGTGGCCGGGAATGGCCATTAAACTCCTCCAAATTGATTGGGGAAACTGAATGGAGACATTAGAGGAGGAAATGGTGGCTATTGATCTCCCTAAGCTATGAATGTCATTAATCCCTCTCTTTCTCTCTCCTCCATTCTTGGAGAAAATGAGTTTTCTCTCTCCTAATCACCATTTACAGAAATGGAGTAATAACTCTTGGTAATTATCAGCCTCCTAAGATAATGGGCTACTCCAATTGGGCCTAGCCCAAGTGGATTGGGCTTGATTTGGGCAAAATAGGGAATTTTGACCTAAAATTAGGGTTGAGTTGACTTTGGTCAAATTGACCACTTGGGTTTACCCCAATTGGTGGTTAGTGACCCATTGGACTCCCCTAAGGGTTAGGAAGGTCTAGGTAGGGTCAATTTGGTAAGGTGGAGGCCAATTGACCCACCATATGGCAATTTGACCAAAACAGGGCTAGAGTTGACTTAGGTCAAATTGGCCAAATTGGTGACCCCATGATGGGTCTTTTTGGTCCATTGGGTTCATAATATCCTTATAAGGGTAGGGGAAAGGTCAATTTGGCATGGTGGAGGTCAATTGACCCTAATTAGGCTACTTTGACCAATTTGGGGTTAGGTTTGACTTTGGTCAATTTGGCCTCTTTGGTTGACCCCAATGGGCCTTTAGTGCTCTAAGGGACCCCTTAATAGGTTAGGTATGTCATGGTGGGGTCAAAGGGTCAAGGTGGGGCGCTTAAGTCCAACCCTAAGCTTGGTAACTAGAAATTGCTATTTGCCGACCAAGGTGCTCTTTTCCTTCAAGCCTAAGGCCAAACGATCTCTTCAAGCTTCCTAGGGTTTTGTCATGACCTAGTCATGACAAAACCACTCTAGGGGTCTAGTTGTTTGGGAGATGTTACAGAAGGTACTCACCGAATACTATGGCTGGACTTTTCTTTCCGAGGGTAAAACTAGCTCGCAAAGAGCGGGAATTGTGTACAACCCCGTATTCATTGAGTGGGCCCTCAGGCCTCAAGATCTAGGGGATGAACAGAAGGGCATTTGCCCAGGCCAAGAGGGGCGAGTACAATCAAGCATTCGCCCGCCTAGGGGTTCAGATGCGTGAACAACCAGGAGAGTGAAGGGCGGAACCCCACTCGCTCAGGGGATCAAGGATCTGGCGAGTGGTGCCCCCATGGACCACTCGCCTAGTGAGATCCAGGGGATCTAGTATGCGGTAAGTTTGGCGAGTGGTGCCTTCTCGGACCACTCGCCTAGTGGGACCTAGAGGTGAAATTACCTAGATACCCTTGGGGGACTGCCAATAGCCCTTCAGAACGACAGAGTTTGGTTGTTAGCAGACCAGTTTGGGGTGCGTTTAGTAAAACTAAAAGACTGAATGAAGCTATTTGCAAACCAGAGTATAGAATCTATAAATAGACCCTTAAGGGCACCTTTGAAGGAGATCTGATCTTTTAGGTTCTCTCCACCTCTGGATATTTTTGGTTGGCTCCTAGTGCCCTCCAAAGGTGCCAGTTCAGCATTGGTTTGGGAGGAGAAGCTCTCTGAGATCTTCTGGGTGTGTGACGGGACCTTCTCGCAGAAGCTTTGGGTCTAATTTTTCCCTTCACCGATTTTCAAGTGCGCTAAGTGAGAGAGAAGTAGGTGTAAGCTACACCCCTCTGTGGGTTCGAACTCCTCGAGAGACCGATTGACGGTTTCAACATAAATAGTGTCTCAACATGCCTACAATCTTTATATCCCCATATAGAAAGAAGTTGCTTAATGTAATGAGCCCAACTAAGAGTAACTCTACCCTTATAAATTCTAACTTTCATACCTAATAGGGTATCAACATAATCAAGATCCTTCATGTCAAATTCTTTCGCAAGAGTGGATTTTATGTCCCTCACAACAGAAATATATGAGCCCAGAATTAACATGACATCCACATATAGACATATGATGATTATTTCATTCGACACAGAGCATTGATAAATGCATTTATCTGAAATACTTGATTGAAATCCAAAGCTCTTTACCACTTTGTCAAATTTTATGTACCACATCTTAGGCGCTTGTTTAAGCCCATAAATTAATTTATTTAATTTGCACACTTTATCTTTTAAGTCTTTATGGACATAACCTTGAGGTTGTGCCATATAGATCTCTTCATTAAGCTCTAAATTTAAGAAGGTTGTATTTACATCCATCTGATGAACTATAAAGTTCTCGATAAATGCTTATGCGAGAAGAATCTCAATAGTCGATAGGTGACACACATGTGAATAAACATCAAAATAGTCAATTCCCATCCACTATTTATAACCTTTAGCTACTAAGCGCGCTTTATATCTGGCTATAGATCCATCACTATGTAATTTCTTCTTTAGCACCCACTTGCATCCAAGGACTTTAGCCCCATTGGGCAGGTCAACTAGATGTCAAATGTTGTTTTATAGCAGTGAGTCCATTTCATCATTTATGGCTTCTTCCACATCAGTGAATCTCTAAATCTCATAGCTTCCTGGTAGGAGAATGAATCATCCTCTACGTGGTAGATGACAAAATTTTCACTAAAGTTCTTAGGGATTCTATCTCTTGTAGATTCTCTAAGAGGAATATGATCCACCTCTAAAGGTTTGGGAGCAGTGTTAGAGGGACCAGCTTCAGGTTCTACAGTAGATTCTAAAATCATAACAGTAGACCCAGATAGGTTAAATCCTTGATCTTTGACACATTTATTCTCAAAGAATATGTCATCTCTGGACTCTATCACTGAATTAATTAATAGATCAAGAAACCTATCTATTGCACTATCTTCTGCACTCCCTAAATAAACACAAGTCATTGTTCTAGGTCCCACATTAGGTCTCTTAAGGTCTTGTATCCTAACATAAGCAATACAAACCCAAGTCTTTAGAGTATCAAATCTATAAGGATGTCTATGCCACAACTCATAAGATATAAACGTGAGTTGTAAATGAGATAACCTATTCAGAATGTGATTAGCAGTTAAGACTGCTTCTCCACAAAAGAAAGTAGACAAACCAGCAGTAAGTAACATAGAATTCAACATTTTTGTTAAAATTGTATTCTTCTGCTCGACAATACCATTCGACTTGGGTGATTAAGGAGTAGTGGTTTCAAGGATTATGCCATTAGAGACACAAAATTCTTTGAACCATGTTGTGAAGACCCTATTTCCGGGCTTCCCAATTGATTCAAGGATCGATTCAATTTCCAATAGAAAAATCGCAAAGTCATAGTACAAAGATCATAAATACCAGATTTATTAATTTACTTAAAAGTTTTACAGATAATATTTGTTACAATAATCACAATAAACATCGGTACAAGTGGCTCTATGCTTCTCCTGGGCTTCATCGATTCCTATAAAAATCTTTAACCAAGCCTTCGCCAGCTCTTCAGGGGGAATTCTCTTGGGTGCGTTGGGAGATTCTTCTGCTTCCTAAAAATATATCCACTAAGGGTTAGTCATACAAATATGACTAGGTGAGAAAAGTATTTTGTGAAACAGTTATACATGCAAACAATGAGAGATAGCAATATGCATACATTACCCAAAATCAATAATGCTTTACTTAAATATTTCTCCTAAAATGCCCCCATAATTTAGATTACATTTAATGGGAAATACTTAGGTATGCAAACTAGAACTGGCCAAACCCCCGAAGGGCGCAATTGTAGGCTCACCCCTACTGGTGAATCCATTAGTAGATGCCTCTACATCATAGGATTCAAAGTCTTCATATTTCCCTATGCCGTATTTTATAATGATTGTTATTTATTGAATTGAAATATAAAATTTAAAAAGTCCCCTCAGAATTTTGGATCGCTATCTTTCCCCCTCGCCCACATTTCTTTTATAGCGTTTTAATCATTGAGTAAAAACTCATATGCACATGCAATGTCTTTGAAATAAAATAGAATATGAAAATACTAAATATAAGCATAATTTCAAGAAATAAAATACTCATCGTCTTTCCTTTACCATTATCCTTTTCTGCATTCTCGCCACGCTTATCGTGAGACGCCATCCTCTTGTTTCTCGGCCTTGGAAAATATTGAAATAGTACGTACTTTAAATGGGTTGCGTCTCTTGGATAACTCGTAGCGTTAATGCTAAAAAGGAGTAAGTAAAAAAATGATTAACATCCGTTAAAATCGTGAAAGCGAAAAAAATCGAAGAAACCCCGAAAATGTAATAAAATGATCGTAAATCAGCCCACAACTTTAAATAACATAGCCAAGCTATCAGTCCAAAATTAGCCTTCAAAAGGGCACAAAATCTCATTTCGGTAATCACAGCACCAGGCAAAACAATCCTTCTCAAAACAGCCAACCAAATGAGAATCCTTCTTAAAACAGACAACCAAATGAAGCATAAACAACTGAAGCATAAAAAGTTATTAACATCCAATTCCCCCCATAATTTCACTATTAATACCATTTGTGAATCCCTTATATCAACTATAAAAAAGGAACCAAAATCCAGAAAAGTGACAGGAAGCAGAAGAAGAAGAGAGGAAGGTGAAGAGAAAAGCTCACTATAGAAGCAATCGATGGGAGCAACAACACAAGGCAGCAACAACACAATCGACGGGAGCAGCAACACAGTCGACGGGACAGCAGTACAAGACAGCAACTCAAGGCAGCAACAATACAGTCGACGGAACAACAACACAAGTAGCAGCACAGTCGACGGGACAACAGCACATGGCGGCAGCAGCACAATCAGCGGGAGCAGCAGCACAAGGCAGCAACAACACAATCGACGGGAGCAGCAACACATTCGACGGGAGCAGCAGCACAGTCAACGGGATAGAAGTACAAGGCAGCAACTCAAGGTATAAGAACCAGGGGAGGAGGAGAAGTAGTCAGAGATTGGAAGGGATGGATGAGGGAAAACACAAGGAGGGTTGTCTATTTATAGTGCTAAGTATAGGCGGTGGGGTTGGAGAGGAAGCAGCCAACCAACAGTCCAAATGTCAAAAAATTCAAAAGGCTTAACAACATAAGCTGCCAGCAGTAGGATGAAACCAAAACAAGAAACAGCTACAAAATAGATGTCAATTTCATGATTTACAACACCTATTCAGCCAACACCCAAGACAGCTAGGTGTCACAAAATACTTCAATTCAGCCACCAACTAAAATAGCTAGGTGTCATAAGGTAACACCAACTCAGCCACCTCACCAATCAGAAATGGCATCCCACGTTAAACATGAAAACAACAGCAATGACAGCCCACTTTAACAGGAGAACAGCAGCTCATAAAACAGCCCATATTCTTAATGACAACCCACTTTAATTAAAGCCCACATATATTTATTCAGCCCCCAAAATTAATGTACCAATAATAAAATTTATGACACCCTAGAATAATAAAGCAACTCAACTCATAAAATGAAACGAAAATAAAACACGTAAAAGAGAAAACTCAAAAATCGTACTGCCTTTTGATCATCATTGGGGAAAAATACAAAACAAAAATTTTTGTACGAAATTGAGATCGTCACACCTGTCACTGTGTATTCCCCTCCTCGATCACTTCTAAATCTCTTAATTTTTTAGTTTAATTGATTTTCAACACAAGATTTGAAGATCTTAAATGTCTCGAATGTTTCATCTTTCGATTTCATTAGATACACATAACAATATCTTAAATAATCGTCTATGAATGTAATTAAATATTTTTTCCCTCTAGTGACTTGACTTCTAAAATCACATAGGTCAAAATATATCAATTCAAGAAGTTGTGTGCTTCTAGAAACCTACTTGAATGGTTTTCTAGTGATCTTAGTTTATGCACGCACATCACACTTATCAAATCGAATAGAGAGGTCTAAAGGAATGTTATGACTCTTAACTAGATCACACATTTTCCTATAGTTCACATGTCCAAGTTTATTGTGTAATAATTTTGGATCAATTAAGCTTGAACTCTCTTGGTTAATGATATCATTGTCTAGGCTAAGTCTATACATTCCATTAATCAAAATATGCAAAACCAAAGTAGTGTGAATTAACTGTTAAAGTTCTACCATTAAGTGTTATGCAGCACATTCCGACCTTATCTAACAAACTCATAGAAATCAATTTTTTGATTAAATTTGGAACTACTCTAACATGTTTTAGAGTTAGAATTTTACCTGAAGAGGGTACCAACTCTGCAGTCCCATCATGGGTCACTTGCGTCTCTCCTCCATTGCAGTTTTGAACTGAGTCTATGGTCTCTGTAACCTCAGTGAGAAGACCTTTGTCATTTGTCACATGCATATAACACTGTTGTACATCCACCATTCAGTGGGTAAATTGTTGCTGCGACATGTCCCCATCATAGCTATAAATGATTGAGGATCAGTAGTGTCCACCATCATGTTGCTTTGTTCTGTGGTGCATCCTCCTTGGGCTTCTTAGTAGCCTTACACTCAGCAGTTTAGTGACCCCACTTCCCACAGTTATGACATTTGCCCTTCTTCTTTTTGAAAAAAGACTTCTTGGCCTGGAACTGGGAAGAGGATTCATCTTTAGGTGGCTTCCTCTGAGATTTGTTGAAACGTGAAACAAAGTTGACAGCCTGAGCGAGTTGACCAACTTGCGCCGTGCACTTCCGAAATGCATTTTGATCCTCAATATGGATAAACCTTTTGAGGTCATCCAACTCAACATGTTCCTTCAGCATGTGCATTTCAGTTTTGAAGGTCTTCCATTCAGGAGGCAGCTTGCTTAAGATCAGACCGACAAAAATGTTATCAGACATATCAGACTTCTCGTCCTTCAACTTGTTCCGCATATTTTCCAGTTCAATTAACTAAGAGGTGACTGTCGAGTTCGCATTATATTTAAAGTCGAAAAACTTCTCGGCGAGGAAAAATTTCGACAGTCCCTCTTGCTTCTAGAAATCCGTGTTCAAGCGGTCCTAGATCTCCTTAGCGGTTTTAAAGGCATTATAGGTCATGACAATGCGAGGGTTCGGGGAATTTAAAAGATAATCCCTACAAAAATCACCGTCTTTGCACCACTAAAACTCATTCACGTCTTTAAGAGTCATGGCAAAGTCACTAAGAACTGTGTAGAAAATCTCACGTTCTTTCATTCCAAGTTGGACGTGCAACTTCCAACCGTGGAAATCAGTGGGGTTGAATGACTGCAGCTTTACTATGTCGTACATGCTTCGCTTCAACTTCTTAAAAATAGAAAACACGAAACTATAAATAATATCACCTGATCCGAGCATAGTCGATCCAGTCCACTTCAGATCCAACCCATAAATTTGTTTGCTCTTTCTCTCCTGAGAGACTGACTGCAGGACCAGAGATTTCTTGGATGCAAATAGGGCTGTAGTGAAGATCGAACATATCAGTCATCGATTGCAGAAAAGGTCGACTAGATCTCTAGTCGGCTGATATCTGTGTCGACTGGAACTAGCGCCGACTGTCAGATGTATCGACTAGACCTATTGGTCGATGGAAATTAAGATCGACGAGAACAACACCGACTTATGAATATCAACTTGAACTATTGACTTGAACTGTCGTCGACTGCTGAGAATATCGACTAGACCTCTCGTCGACTCAAGGAAGATCGACTGGATCTTTCGTCGACTAAAGGAAGAATCGACTAGATCTGCCTTTGACAAATCCAAGAACTCCTCCAGGAGATACTAGTGATGATCTCGGTCAGCAACTTCTCCTAGTGGCGAAGATCTGATAGTACCCTACTCTCCTCCCAGGCTAGCGACGAGATCGGTACTACGATTGGTAGCAACTGGCTTTCACCGACGACAGGAATGAAAGGAGCGACAACATGCTTTCCTCCCTATCGACTAGGGCATGCAAACGATGATGAAGAAAAATGGCAAAGTTTCCTCTCTCAATCTTTACAGGAAATTGAGAATGAGACCTTCTTTTCGATCGGATTTTCTGACGGGAGCGGTAGTTTTGCGATGACCTAGCAATGATCTTCTCTTCGGGCGGCGCACATCAGAGGAATGAGAACAGGGGATCACCATTCCTTTTGAAAGAATTTAAAGGGTTTACACTAAATCACATAGAGGGGTGGGGGTGAATAGGTTTTTCTTATTTCTTTTTAAGCTTAGAGCTGTTAGTAGCCTAATGAGCCTACACAATCAATTAAGAAAAACCAAGCTCTTAGAATCACAGCAACAACACAAAGAATTTTATAGTGGTTCCCCAAGTGATGGGTAGTCCACTGTCCCCCTACACCCCTCTAACTCTAATGTTAGATAGGGTCAAAGATACTTCTCCAAGTAATCTTCTCAGCTCCTAGAGCTTACACCACAAGTTCCTCAGAACTACTCAGATCACAGATGATCCAACCTCAGGACAATAGTCCCTACAGTTCAGAGCTATCACCAGCTCCTACCTCAAGCACAGCAGCCCTACAACTCAGAGGAATCCACCTCCTACAACTCAGACCACCTCCTGGTCCTACTCCAGGAAATAGCCATTTACAATCTTCTCAGAGCTGAATAGCTCTTACAAAATAAAGTAATGATAGAACAATAACCTCTACTACTGATTCAATCTGATAGGAAGCTTTGGATTAAGGTATCAGCAGAAGATCTCAGCTGATGCTGATCTTGAGCTGTTCCTGGACTGGTTGGTTCAGAACAACTCCACTGTCTTCTTCTTCAGAAGGAAGAAAGAGGACTCATGTCTCTCTTGTTGATGAAAGCTTGAATCATTGAAAGAGAGGACCACTTTTGTTCAAGGCAAGAAGGTTGTTGCAGCTTCAGGAAGTTGCAGACGACTTGCTTTGACAGCTTGAGCAACTTCACAATGATGAACAACCTTTTCTTTGTTGCCCTAACATTAGCTTTTATAGCATTGTGCATCTTCAACGACTATCTGCACGACCTCTCTTGCCCATGCCGATAAAGGTATTACTTTATCACTTTTTGTGCCCTTTTCAAACTCTGGGCGGCGCCAGTCAACGGGTAACATGCTTGACTCTGTCTCAGCGGATCGGTTGAGATGGCTCCTTGTCTCAGCGGATTGGCACAAGCTGAGACAGCTACTCCTTTTCAGCGGTTCCGCTGAGATGGCTCCTCGTCTCAGTGGATCTGACCTTTTGTCTCAGCGGTTCAGCTGAGACAAATCTTCATCTCTTAGGAGTTGATTTCCCCTGTTCTTAGGTCATGATTGACCATTTCTCTTTGAGTCACCTAAGCCTGCATATCTTACAAAAACATGGCTTTATCAAATATATCTTGTACTTAGCATTGCATAGTGACCCCTCTTCAAATCAAGGGAATTTGAGGGCAAATTCCCAACAATCTCCCTCTATTTGAAGAGGGCAAAACACCTGCCAATGCTAAGTAGCTTCTTAATCAGAAATATGTCATTTTACTGAAATTGAATAAATAAGTGGAGATTATGACATTTCATGACACATATTGCTTGGGTAAATTTCTGTTGATATTAACAGTTTCTTATTTACACCAAGCATCATTAGATACACATATCAACAACTCATGAAGATACATCATATATATGTCCATTATATAATGACTCAACATTTCTTCATTACTATATGTACTGTGCACAGGATATTTAGTAACTATTAAGGTAAAGCATAGATATTCAAATGCAACATACATACATAAACAACAAATGACACAAAGTAATTTTCAGGGAATAAATGGTCATTTCATTCAATTGTCCAAAACATATATACAATATCAGTTCAAATCACATAGTTACATCAAACATCCTAAGTAACTTCTAAGTATAGAATTTTCTTGGATGAACCCTAGGTTGATCTGGAGCTTTCTCCTGTTTCCATAGACTTCGTCTTCCTTGCTTCAGCAACAACCCTCATATTTTGCTTTCATTTGAAGTACATGAATGGATTTGGAAGATATCTTGGGGGTATCCTTACAGGGGTTTCCCTTCTCACCAGATTTTTTTTTGTAGATTCTTTCTCTTAGAGACTCCCTCTCAAGATGCTTGATCTATTCAACAGATGAGTAGACATGGTCAATATTCTTGAGTGGATTGCCATGGCTAACCCAGGTGTTGACTAGAATAGTATCTAGTTCCAGATTAATTATCTTCCTCAGAAAAAGGATCATCCACCCTTTCCATCCTCTTCTGGGTCATGTACTCTTCAGCAGTCTGAATGACCTCTCTCCTTCTCCTCTTTGCTTCTCACTCATCTTGAATCTGTTCATATTGACTTTGGAAATCAAAATCTTCAGGCCTGTTTGGGTTCAGCGCAGGAAGATTTAAGGCAATTTTGGTTCCTTGGAGCACCTTCAGACTTGTGGCCTTATGATCATCATTTACCATATTAACAGCTCTGAGGAGTTTATCTTGAATTTCATTGGAGGAATTCTTGACTTCTTCCAGCACTTCCTTGTAGGCTGCTTCCTGGTTATTGTGTAGCTGTAGGTGGGCATTCTCCAGGTTGGTGTCCAACCTCATGTGAGCCTCCTCCAGGTTTTTACTTAGCTTGATAATTTTTCCTCCCCCTTTTTGCTCTCTTCAGATATCTTATTTTCAAGTTCAGAGTGTTGGTCAAGTATAGATTGGGAGAGAGTTTGGAAAGTACTGTCCATATCATCTAGTAAGATATCCTTGGCCTTGTCAATATGGGACATGGCATGGCTGTTGGTTGTATTGGCCACTTGCACCATCCTTGTACAACCCTCATATTTTCCGAGCCGATGTGACCCGACGCAGATGAGGTCGTGGTAGAGCAGATGACCGTAACGCAGCGGACCTTGGGTCTGAACCAAAGAGAGGAGGCCCGGGGGGGGGGGGGGGGGGGGGGGGGGCAGCCCTCTCCACTCGCCGGCCCCCATGGGGGCGAGTAGGGGAGGTCCCCCCTACCCCACTCGCCCGCCCCTTTGGGGGCGAGTGGGGGATATCCCCCCTCCCCACTCGCCCGCCCCCTTGGGGGAGGGTAGGGGAGGTCTCCCCTCCCCACTCGCCCGCCCCCTTGGGGGGGGGGGGGGGGGGGGGGGGAGGTTCCCCCTCCCCACTCGCCCGACCCCTTGGGGGCGGGTGGGGGAGGTCCCCCCTCCCCACTCGCCCGCCCCCTTGGGGGCGGGTGGGGGAGGTTCCCCCTCCCCACTCGCCCGCCCCCTTGGGGCGGGTAGGGGAGGTCCCCCATCCCCACTCGCCCCCCCCCCCCCCCCCTTGGGGGCGGGTGGGGGAGGTTCCCCCCTCCCCACTCGCGCGCCCCCTTGGGGGCGGGTGGGGGAGGTTCCCCCTCCCCACTCGCCCGCCCCCTTGGGGGCGGGTGGGGGAGGTTCCCCCCTCACCACTCGCCCGCCCACTCGCCCGCCCCCTTGGGGGCGGGTGGGGGAGGTTCCCCCCTCCCCACTCGCCCGCCCCCTTGGGGGCGGGTGGGGGAGGTTCTCCCTCCCCACTCTCCCGCCCCCTTGGGGGCGGGTGGGGGAGGTTCCCCCTCCCCACTCGCCCGCCCCCTTGGGGGCGGGTGGGGGAGGTTCCCCCTCTTGGGGGCAGGTGGGGTCTCGAGTAGACTCGTTTGGACCTCCAGCAAGAGGGGGAGTGGGTACCTCGAGTCCCACTCGCCCCTTCTCCTGCGTTGCCCGTTCGTGATCGTGGTCGGACTGCGGATAGCAGGATTTTGGCTATCCGCAGTCCATTTTTGGGAAAGTCTATAAATAGACCCCCATGGGCACCTTGGGAAGGGTTGTTGATACGCCCCCTCCCTCGCGTGTGTGTTGTGAGCAAGCACTACCCCTCCCCTCCCCCTGTCATTGAAGGTGGACCGTGAGGTGATCCTTAGTGCCCTCCAAGGTGCCCAGGCTCAGCATTGGCTTGGGAGGGGAAGTTCCATGTGAGCTTCCGGGTATGTGGTGGGACCTCCACGATGTAGCTTAAGGGGTTTGTTTGTGGACTTAGAAGTTTTCTGAGGGCAAGGTTCTTCAGTTCTTAGTGACTGGTCAAGGGTCTCGCTCAGGTCAAGTAAGGGTTAGCTGCATCCCCCTTGCGAACGTCGAAACCAGGTTACTGGTTTCAACATTATGGGGCGGTGAGCGTGGACGCAGCTAGTTTGGAAAGCTCTGGGCAAGTCTCATGGCTGGAAGCGATGAGATGGGGGACTCACCCCTTACCAGCAAGTGCGTGAAGAAAAGGGATTTTGAGGAGTTCAGGAAGTCGATCCAGGAGCTCTTGCGGGTCGCACTCCCCCTCGCAGTGAGTGCTCGACACCATCCGCACCCGTGCTCGCCTCGCCATCTCTAATGGAGGCGGAGCCAGCCGCAGGGGAGTGCTCAGGTCCCCAGGCAAGAGTGAAGTTCAACAGCTCTCCTGGGACTGGCTACCCCAAGGGGGAGGTAGAGAGAACGCCTTCGACTCGCCAGGGAGAATGGGGAAGTCCCTTTTGCGAGCGGATCATCTCAGCTCCCTGTTCCAGATGGGTTCAACGAGCCTGACATGTCTTACTATGCATGGAAGGATGACCTTATTCAGCACCTTCAGTGGTTCGAAGACATGGCCTCGATCAGGCAGATGTCGGATGCCTTCAAATGCAGACTCTTCGCCATCACTTTGAAGGGAGGGGTAGAAGACTGGTTCCACCAGCTCCCCTCAGGCACCATCTACAGCTTCAAGGACCTGCGTAGGAGTTTCTTGCTGAGGTTCTCCACCTCGAAGAGGGAGAGGAAGGGGCCGGAATCCCTGTTCTTGATTCAACAAAAGCACGGGGAGACGCTGGGAAGCTACGAAGATCGGTTCCAGGAGCAAGTCATTCGCCTCCAGGTTGACCAGAGAAGCAGGAGGGACCAGGAGAAAGAGAAGGAATAAGAAGATGAAGAAAGTAGAGGAGGTGAGGAAGTAGATGGCCGAGTTGCATGTGGCCAAGTAGGCATAAGAAGGCGCGTTGTAATGTGTAACCTCCTCATTATAAGTGAGAAATATTTAGAGGTAGTATCTTAGGTAAGATCCCCGACTAGAGACCATTCTCTGGGCTCAGTCATGCCGGCAGATGGGAGACTCATCGGGTCGACTCGCTACTTGGTAGCTGGATTGGGAGGGCGTTGAGTTCCTCTGCCTCCAGGTGAAGGTAAGCACCTAGGACGCGGATGGGTACTTCCACCTCCAATCGCTAAGATTCCCGACTAGAGACCATTCTCCGGGCTCAGTCATGCCGGCAGATGGGAGACTCATCGGGTCGACTCACTACTTGGTAGCTGGATTGGGAGGGCGTTGAGTTCCTCTGCCTCCAGGTGAAGCTAAGCCCCTAGGACGCGGACGGGTACTTCCGCCTCCAACTGGATTGGGAGGGTGTTGAGTTCCTCTGCCTCCAGGTAAGCTAAGCCCCTAGGACGCGGACGGGTACTTTCGCCTCCAACTGGATTAGGAGGGTGTTGAGTTCCTCTGCCTCCGGGTAAGCTAAGCCCTTAGGACGTGGATAGGTACTTCCGCCTCCAATTGGATTGGGAGGGTGTTGAGTTCCTCTGCCTCCAGGTAATCTAAGCCCATAGGACGCAGATGGGTACTTCCGCCTCCAATTGGATTGGGAAGGCGTCGAGTTCCTCTGCCTCCAGGTAAGCAAGACACCTAAGACGCGGACGGGTACTTCCGCCTCCAATTGGTAAGATCCCCGACTAGAGACCATTCACCGGGCTCAGTCATGCCGGCTGATGGGAGACTCATCGGGTCGACTAGCTACATGCTAAGTGGTTTGGTAAGATGGTTGAGTTCCTCCGCCTCCAGGTGAAGGTAAGCACCTAGGACGTGGACCGGTTCTCCGCCCCTAGTTGGTTTCAAAAGCGTTAAAGTTCCCCTACATCTCAAGTTGAGTTCGACTCGACTAGAGATGTTGATTTCCCCTCCATCTCAGGTTGAGTTCGACTCGACTAGAGATGTTGAGTTCCCTCCACCTCCAGGTGAGCTCGGCTCCCTGTTAGGTGTGGAGTTTCCTCCACCTCCAAGTGAGCTCGGCTCCCTGTTAGGTGTGGAGTTTCCTCCACCTCCAGGTGAGCTCGGCTCCCTGTTAGGTGTGGAGTTTCCTCCACCTCCAGGTGAGCTCGGCTCCCTGTTAGGTGTTCAGTTCCTCCACCTCCAGGTGAGCTCGGCTCCCTATTAGGTGTTCAGTTCTCCCACCTCCAGGTGAGCTCGGCTCCCTGTGAGGTGTTGAGTTCCTCCACCTCCAGGTGAGCTCGGCTCCCTGTCAGGTGTTGAGTTCCTCCACCTCCAGGTGAGCTCGGCTCCCTGCTAGGTGTTGAGTTCCCCCACCTCCAGGTGAGCTCGTCTCCCTGTGAGGTGTTGAGTTCCCCCACCTCCAGGTGAGCTCGGCTCCCTGTGGGGTGTTGAGTTCCTCCACCTCCAGGTGAGCTCGGCTCCCTGTGAGGTGTTGAGTTCCTCCACCTCCAGGTGAGCTCGGCTCCCTGTCAGGTGTTGAGTTCCTCCACCTCCAGGTGAGCCCGGCTCCCTGTTAGGTGTTGAGTTCCTCCACCTCCAGTTGAGCTCGGCTCCCTGTTAGGTGTTGAGTTCCCCCACCTCCAGGTGAGCTCGTCTCCCTGTGAGGTGTTGATTTCCCCCACCTCCAGGTGAGCTCGGCTCCCTGTGGGGTGTTGAGTTCCTCCACCTCCAGGTGAGCTCGGCTCCCTGTGAGGTGTTGAGTTCCTCCACCTCCAGGTGAGCTCGGCTCCCTGTCAGGTGTTGAGTTCCTCCACCTCCAGGTGAGCCCGGCTCCCTGTTAGGTGTTGAGTTCCTCCACCTCCAGGTGAGCTCGGCTCCCTGTTAGGAGTTGAGTTCCTCCACCTCCAGGTGAGCTCGTCTCCCTGCTAGGTGTGGAGTTTCCTCCACCTCCAGGTGAGCTCGGCTCCCTGTTTGGTGTTGAGTTCCCCCACCTCCAGGTGAGCTCGGCTCCCTGTGAGGTCTTGAGTTCCTCCACCTCCAGGTGAGCTCGGCTCCCTGTCAGCTGTTGAGTTCCTCCACCTCCAGGTGAGCTCGGCTCCCTGTTAGGTGTTGAGTTCCTCCCCCTCCAGGTGAGCTCAGCTCCCTGCTAGGTGTGGAGTTTCCTCCACCTCCAGGTGAGCTCGGCTCCCTGTTAGGTGTTGAGTCCCTCCATCTCAGGTCGAGTTCGACTCGACTAGAGATGTTGAGTTCCCTCCATCTCAGGTTGAGTTCGACTCGCCTAGAGATGTTAAGTTCCCCTCCATCTCAGGTTGAGTTCGACTCGACTAGAGATGTTGAGTTCCCTCCATCTCAGGTTGAGTTCGACTCGACTAGAGATGTTGAGTTTCCTCCATCTCAGGTCGAGTTCGGCTCGACTAAAGATGTTGAGTTCCCCTCCATCTCAGGTTGAGTTCGACTCGACTAGAGATGTTGAGTTCCCTCCACCTCCAGGTGAGCTCGGCTCTCTGTTAGGTGTGGAGTTTCCTCCACCTCCAGGTGAGCTCGGCTCCCTGTCAGGTGTTGAGTTCCTCCACCTTCAGGTGAGCCCGGCTCCCTGTTAGGTGTTGAGTTCCTCCACCTCCAGGTGAGCTCGGCTCCCTGTTAGGTGTTGAGTTTCTCCACCTCCAGGTGAGCTCGGCTCCCTGCTAGGTGTGGATTTTCCTCCACCTCCAGGTGAGCTCGGCTCCCTGTTAGGTGTTGAGTCCCTCCATCTCAGGTCGAGTTTGACTCGACTAGAGATGTTGAGTTCCCTCCTTCTCAGGTCGAGTTTGGCTCGACTAGAGATGTTGAGTTTCCTCCATCTCAGGTCGAGTTTGGCTCGACTAAAGATGTTGAGTTGCCTCCACCTCAGGTCGAATTTAGTTCGACCTAAGGTGTTGAGCTTTCTCCACCTCCAGTTGAGCTCGGCTCACAGGAGGGGTGTCTAGTGGAGAAAGGTCCGTTCCTCACCTCATGTCAAGTTCAGCTCGACTAGAGGTGTTGAGTCTCCCTCCACCTACGATCGAGTCTAGCTCGACCTAAAGGTGTTGAGCTTTCTCCACCTCCTGTTGAGCTCGGTTCATAGGAGGGGTGTTTAGAAGAGAAAGGTTCGCCTTCCGCCTCAAGTCAGGTTCAGCCGAAGGACTAGGCAGGGGTATCCCGTTGACAAGGCCTTTCGTGGATTCCTCTAGGGTCCCACCCACTTGTCAAATAGGTGGGTTGGACTTTCTTTCCGAGCTTGAGGCAAGCTCGAAAAGAGCGGGGATTGTGTACAACCCTCATATTTTCCGAGCCGGTGTGACCCGACGCAGATGAGGTCGTGGTAGAGCAGATGACCGTAACGCAGCGGACCTTGGGTCTGAACCAAAGAGAGGAGGCCCGGGGGGGCAGCCCTCTCCACTCACTGGCCCCCTTGGGGGAGAGTAGGGGAGGTCCCCCCTCCCCACTCGCCCGCCCCTTTGGGGGCGAGTGGGGGATGTCCCCCCTCCCCACTCGCCCGCCCCCTTGGGGGCGGGTGGGGGAGGCCCCCCCTCCCCACTCGCCCGCCCCCTTGGGGGCGGGTGGGAGAGGTTCCCCCCTCCCCACTCACCTGCCCCCTTGGGGGCGGGTGGGGGAGGTTCCCCCCTCCCCACTCGCCTGCCCCCTTGGGGTCGGGTGGGGGAGGTTCCCCCTCCCCACCCGCCCGCCCCCTTGGGGGAGGGTGGGGGAGGTTCCCCCCTCCCCACTCGCCCGCCCCCTTGGGGGAGGGTGGGGGAGGTTCCCCCCTCCCCACTCGCCCGCCCCCTTGGGGGCGGGTGGGGGAGGTTCCCCCTCCCCACTCGCCCGCCCCCTTGGGGGTGGGTGGGGGAGGTTCCCCCTCTTGGGGGCAGGTGGGGTCTTGAGTAGACTCGTTTGGACCTCCGGCAAGAGGGGGAGTGGGTACCTCGAGTCCCACTCACCCATTCTCCTGTGTTGCCCGTTCGTGATTGTGGTCGGACTGCGGATAGCAGGATTTTGGCTATCCGCTGTCCATTTTTGGGAAAGTCTATAAATAGACCCCCATGGGCACCTTGAGAAGGGTTGTTGATAACCCCCTCCCTCGCGTGTGTGTTGTGAGCAAGCACTACCCCTCCCCTCCCCCTGTCATTGAAGGTGGACGGTGAGGTGATCCTTAGTGCCCTCCAAGGTGCCCAGGCTCAGCATTGGCTTGGGAGGGGAAGTTCCATGTGAGCTTCTGGGTAAGTGGTGGGACCTCCACGCTGTAGCTTAAGGGGTTTGTTTGTGGACTTAGAAGTTTTCTAAGGGCAAGGTTCTTCAGTTCTTAGTGACTGGTCAAGGGTCTCGCTCAGGTCAAGTAAGGGTTAGCTGCATCCCCCTTGCGAACATCGAAACTGGGTTACTGGTTTCAACAATCCTGGCCACTGCCCTCTCCCAGACATTTTCATTCTCAAAGACTTTAAGTTTTACATAGGCAATGTACCTTGTGGAGTCCCCTTGTTTGTCTGCAATTTGCTTCAATATAGTGTGTTGGGCAGCAACAATGCCTTTAGCTAGCTCAAATCATCTAGTCATCTGCTAGAGGATATGGCAGATGCTATTTTGACACCTTGGACCTGAGTATGCAGCTCAGTCCTTACTGTAGTCAGTCTTGACTCCATTCTCTGTTCACTGGCTTGGATCTCCTGAGTCAATGCTGCCCTTGTAGCATTTAGCTCATCTTTGATTTGGGCAGTGACACCAGGAACGTTTTATTCAATGTGCTCCTTGACAGATAACATCTGACCCTCAATAATGGATTTTATTGAGTTTAGCAGGACAGATGTGTCCAGCACAGCTGTTGGCCTTCCCTGGGCAATTTCCTTCTCCACTACCTCTTCAGCCCTATTCTTTTCCTTCTCCATTGTAGGTTCAGGTCTTGGCAACTCAACAGAGGGAAGTAGAGAGTCTGGATCTAACTCAACTTCCATGTTGTCAATGATCTTATTGACCCCTTCCTCAACCTGAGCATTAGCTCTGCCAGCATCTGGGATGTGCTCCCCCTCACTAGCACCCACATCTCCTTCTTCAGAGTGTGAGCTTTGCACCCCCTCACTTCTTGCAGAATCATCTGCTGCTCCAGACCTGGAAATATGCTCCCCCTCACTTGGAGCATCCTTGTGTGGAGGACTTTGTCTTGGGGAACCTGAAAAGAAAGTGATGTGTTAGTTAGACTCTTAGTCTTATCTATAGTCTGAGAAGTGTAGATTAACTGTGATCCTAGTTTACCATGGAGAGGTGAATTTCTTGGTTCATCCTCAGCTTGTGAGACAGCTGGATCAGTATTAATTGGAGTTGGCTCAGAGTGAGATACAACTCTTCCTTGGGATTCATCTTCCACACTTGTCCTGGGGACATCTTCACCTTCCACTTCTTCCATGTGGTCTTGTTGTTCATCATCCTTCCTGGATTTCTCAGCACCTTTTGCTTCAGTCTTCTTTATCTTTTTCTTCTCCTTCAGCTCAGCCACCACAGAGGGTTGGCTCATGTGGAGGACTCTAGTTGACATGTCCAATGTCCTGATATCCAATCTATTCAAGTAGTGGATATTGACACCTTTGATGGAGGAGAAATGGCTTGGGTATGCCTTCAGTAGGTAGAGTGACAAGATTCTTCCTAAGTTAGGGTCCTGCAGACATTCCTTCAGTCTTTGATAAAGAACATTTCCCCACCTAGTTCTTTTCTTCAAGATGATTCTTGTAACCAGCTCAAACATTGGTTGAGAAATGGTGTCATGAGAGCCTGGTTTACATAGAAGAGCTTTCCCTACAATATCACATAACAACTTGCCCTTTTGATTGAAGAACTTATTTTTTAATGATGAGGTCTTGGGTCACTGTATTCACAACAGCTGAGGGCTTGCTCCTTGTCAGTATCTGACACCTTCTCTTCTTCCAGACTGTAACGGTCCAGGCCCGCCAACACGGGACCCAGCTGACACCGGAAGGGTTCAGCCTAACCAGGTGGTCTGCAGACCATGCACCCCAACCCCTCTCTGTCCCACCACAAGGCACAGCGGGTTGTTGGAGACCGCAGTCCCCCTTTGATGAGAATTGAGCCAGTTAAGCGGCAGCGCATGGACTTCCCAGGAGGTCACCCATCCCAGAATTGCTCCAGCCCGAGCACGCTTAACTATGGAGTACTTTCACTTCTCATCACCAATTGAGCGCAGTCTCCAACAACCCGCTGTGCCTTGTGGTGGGACAGAGAGGGGTTGGGGTGCATGGTCTGCAGACCACCTGGTTAGGCTGAACCCTTCTGGTGCCAGCTGGGTCCCGTGTTGGCGGGCCTGGGCCGGGAGGGTGCCGGCGGTCCAGATGGGTCCCGTGTTGGCGGGCCTGGACCGTTACAAAAAGTGCAATCCTGGACACCCCCGCTCGATTTAGTTTGAGGACAAACTAGCAGCGGAAGCAGTGGTGTGCCCATGTGTAAAAGTCACACAAAACAGTCCACTAATCAATGAGTTAGGCCAACCCAACTAGGATATCTTTCTAGTTTGACGCACCAAGATGAACTTATAGCGTACACTAATCCAAACCAACCTCAGGCATAGACGGATTAAGGCGTTATGACCCCCAAAGTGACTAAAAGAAGAGTCTATTGAGAAAATAGTTACCTAAAGTTTAAAACTCCGACGTCCTTAATTCTAATATCAAGTGATATCGTCACTCCCTATCCAATGAGAAGGACCGCCTCAAGATATTCAGCGCACGAACACCATTAGTGGACAGTAGGAGAATCATAAACTTAATCTCCAAACCAACAACTAGGTTACACCGAAATGATCATCGTGACAAACACCGGGTTTGGATAAGGATTCGAGTTCAGAAAATACCCTTTTGTGTATGGCCCATAGAATAATCATGAGAAGGTTGCGATAATTAGTAACCTTAATGGCCTAAAAATATGTGGAATATCAATGGACCTCGGATGGAACTCCAAGTCTAGAGTTGTATGCCCTAAGGAGTGAGTGAATACTTAGGATAATAGATCATAATGATATCAGGATCTTAGCCGAAGTGTACAGAGGCTATTCCCTTTTGTTTATTGGGGCCAGTTAGATACCAACTCGAGTTCCCTAGACCTTATTTTGGAAATGTTCGTCAAAAACGTAAGCGAACTTGAAGTTTTCAACTTTACTTGACTTAAGAAGAGATTTTGAAGTATGCATAATCGATCTGATGACCAACCCTTCCTGGAAGTCAAGACCCTTGAAGAATTCCTTCGTCTTAAGAAAGGAGAATTATTATTACTACGACGGGACTGATATGAATACACAATCGGGATAAGAACATAGAGCCTTTTAAGAATGATTATTCACCCCATTAATGCTCTAAGGTTATGCAGATAAGTAAACAAAGAAAATAGCAAATGAAGTCTTTGAAGTTATAGATCAGGTCGCCTAGAAAATTCTTTGCATGTGACTCTTGAGAATGAGGAAAACAGTATAAGACTTCGAGAGAATCTCCAAAGTATGAACATAATGCCGTAGATAGCTACTTAGTACGCAACCTAAGGACCGATTGTGCCTTCCCTAATACAAGTCATGGTGTATCACTTGCAAATTCAAAAGAAAATTGTGAAATTACTTTAAGAGACCTAAGCTTGAGGTAGCACTGATTGTGGAAAGAGTTTTACACTCAGTTAAGGTGGTGTGATAATTAGTGCCTCGACAGCATATTCATAGACCCTCTACCATCTCAACTCAATTGACGTAACACACGATTAATGACTTTAATATCGACTAAAGATTTGACGAATAAAACTTTTGAAAAGCGCAAGAGAGAACCGACATGAATTATGGACTCCGCGCAGGTTTAAGTCGGACATGGACTGGATAAGAATGGAACGAAAAATAGGCCCTCGCGATCTTAAGAGGTGAACAAATGTAAACCACCTCATGCAAGTGTGGTACCTTAGATCTCCCTCCCCAACTCGGAGACGATGATTCCGTTATATTCGGGGCAAATGGTGCAAATATCGTTGGATGATCAAATATCGGAATTCAGTTTAATCGATTGAACATATGATGGCCAAGCGAGTTTTTGGGAATTGGGAGTGATAAACACGGGAATTGATTATCATTGCTATCGACGATATTTGGGTATAACCAAGTCACAAATCGTAATTATCAACTATGAACTTTTGAATGACATAAATAAGCAATGCCATCATATTAGATCGTTGAAAGTATACCTATGGATTAAGCAAATAAGAGAGTACTTATGATGGTTAGAATCATGTCTTGACGAGCCGGGGAATTGAAGGACAATGTCGTTATAATCCCCAGGAATGTTGTATGGTTGGAGAGTAATACGTGGTATTGGAAAATACGACCTCTCACTAAATCATAACTTTAGAGGATGGATTATGGTTTATACATAGTAGTGATAATCTAACGGGTATAATGAACTTGGTGATTTATTGACTCATACGTATCGGTCGATGCTGAACTGTATGAAGGATTCAGGAAGGATGACCACATGTGCACATAAGATTGAATTTTCATCATAATTAAGTTCATGCTTATAGCTAGATTATTGAGGTATGTGTCGACTTAAACGTAGAAATTTATGCCAGGAAATATAGATACTGGATTGTCATAGAAATTTGCACATGGACTTCTCATACCCATAGGAAGCTCGAAGGATTTTTTCTAAGAATTAATCCTTGAATAAATAACAGGCTTCCTCAGCAAGTACGATTTGAGACTACAAATTGAGAAATTATCTTCCTGAATTATTGACGTTGAAATGTCATGAACTTTTGATGTACGATCTTTTACATCAGTGGCAAGCCCTGAGACTTTTACTAGATTCAATCTCTGAGTAAACTTCATTCACAACGAAGAGTTGAGGTGATGATATATAATATTTATACCATGGACTGTAATTTGAAAAGTAGACACCTTGGGATATTAATACGGTAATGTTCTAGAATCTGCATATAGACTTTTGATGTCAATTTAAACCCCTGGAAATGATGCCAGGTTTAATGACTGAACAACCCTCATACTACCTCCACAAGTGGAACCCCGTAGACCCGAACTTGAATTTCGGGGACGAAATTATTCTTTTGTTTATTGGGATTTGTAACATCCTCAGAACTTCTAGACCCCTTAACTGCAATTAAGGTGAGACAAGTGGTGAGTGTTGTGGGTTTGGGCTAGGTAGTGGCCTTAGGACCCATTGAGTTGAATAAACCAACATGTGGTCTATTATAGGAGGCAGGTCAGCCTAAGTCAAACTAGCTCAACATGAACTCACACCTTCAAATTGACTCTTCCAATAGATGATAAACACTCCAAGGAATGCTATGGACCCAAAAGCCCCATCATGGGATCATCAATTTGACCAAATTGACCAAAGTCAACATTTTCCCCAATTTTGGTCAAAATCACACCTATTGGTCAAATTAGCTCACCTAGGTCTTCACCATGACCCAATAAACATTGGATAGTGTCAAGGGACTCAAGAACAACAATTTGGACCAGTCAACCCATCAGTTGACCAAGTCAACCACTAAAGTCAACATAAGTCAAAATTGGGCTAAATGGGAATTTTGGATCAATTAAACCAAACCCTATGGGCTAAGGCCTCAATAGGAGGCCCATCCTGCAACCCAATGGCACTTGACCATGCATGCCCTCAGATTTGAAGAGGGATTGACATGCAAGGGGGCAAAATTGGATTTTCCCCCAATTTGGAGAAGGGACAAATTGGAATTCATGGATTGAGTGCCAATTGGCACTCAATTCTCCTCCCAAAGCATTCCACTGAGCTCCCTCAGTAATTCCCAGCCGAATTCCTGTTGTCCCCATGCCAAGTGGCACCTTGGTGAAGCATCCAAGGTGTAGGCCGAGCTCCCCCTTAATGGCTGGCATGGTTAGAGCCCTCCTCAGCCCAAATAGACTCCACCATTAGCTTTAGAACGAGCAAAGCATATGGAATCGACCTTTGAATCACTGCAAATGGTGGAGGAATGAAGTTTTGAGCAAGCTCGCCGGAAAGGAGAAGATTCATTGCCAACCGCCGCCGCCGCCCCCGTCAAGCTCCATTAAGGTCCGGTTTCTCCTCCTCTCCCCTTGTGCTAGCATCCTAGATCCATTAGGAGAGACATCGGGCTCAATTGAGCCCGATTCATGGTGAGAAAAATGGAGATTTTCGGAATTATCCATGGTGTTGGGTTCGCCGGAAAACACCACCTCCGGCGGCCAAGCCACCGCCGGTCGATAGCCACCACCTCAACGGAGGTGGTGGTGGTGGTGGCCGGCCAGGGAGGCGGTCAGATGGCCGGGAAATTGAAGATCAAGGGCTACAGGTCGGGGCAATCACGGCCCTTGGATCCATGGAGAAGATGACCCGATGCCATCCATTTTGATCATGGATCGGCTATTGGCAGACCTCCATGTAGCAGGTCCTGAATCAGCAGCAATTTGCATGCCTTATTTGAGGGCCTTATAGGCCCCAAAATCAAAATATTTGTGAAATAGCTTTTGTAGCCCTTAGTGTCTACTTTTATTGGAGCCTTGGATCAGGCCGTTTGGAGCACTGTAGACACCGGGGCACTGGTTTTACTAGGACTGGTCCTAGTGAAGGGCAGACTTTAGAATTGCTATAACTTTTAACTGGCTTTAGCAAATGACCTGAAATTTCTACCATGCTTGCATGGTATGATGACACACCTAGGGTTTAAATTTGAGAATTTTTGGATGTATATCCACTGAGTTATTTCATTTATTAGCAAAAGTAAATATTTGGTATTTATGAAGTTGTATAACTCCAAACATCCCCAAATTTGGGTGGTAAGCTCTTTATATATATCTAAACCACTGGTAGAAATTTGAGACCATTTGGCCATGTGCATGTGGAGTTATGAGCCATGCAAGAGCTAGGCTAAAGACCTTAAATGTGTGCCTTTAGCAAATTTGGGGTGGAGTGAGCCCCAAGCCTTGGGGGTTGACCCAATGGCTTTGAAGTGCTGGACATTGGTCCATGGCAGTATTATGCTTTCCCAAAAGTTATTTGGGGATTTTTTGGTACAAAAATCCCAAGATGTGGAATTTACTAAGTTACCCCTAATTTAGGTTATAGAATGAAAGGGGGGTCATATGATTTCAGAATGAAATGAAACTTAGGGTTTAGTCTCTTATTTCATTATTAGGGCATCATGAATTTTCTGAGAATTTTTGGGGAATATTTCATGCTATAAGTAGCTAAGATTACATTTATGCCCTTTATGGTTTTTGTGCAAATAATGAGGTTTCATATGTCTGATAAATTCGAGATAAATCACAGTAGGTCATGATGCTAATATAAGCCTATGGTAAATTTATCAGAATTTTTGGATGAATGTTAAAGGGCTTAGAATTTATAATGGCATTTTTGGTAATTTCATTCAACTGTAATTATAAATAATCCCTGTGATAAAAATTTTTGGAAATTTGGTAGACTCTATTTTTCATCATTATCATCATGATATAAATTTGGTAGGGCCAGTGGATGTTTATAAATGGTAGCTGTAGTGTAATCCCTTATTGGCACACCATTTGTAATAAATAGTAATTATGGATAAATACTCCCTGGTAAATTATGCAACCTTGGATTTGGTGTTTCTAGATGATTATTGTACTAGGTTAATTTTCTCAGAATTTATAGAGACATATAAATGGTAGTTGTAGTGTAATCCCTTATTGGCACACCATTTATAATAAATAGTAATTATGGATAAATACTCCCTGGTAAATTATGAAACCTTGGATTTGGTGTTTCTAGATGATTATTGTACTATGTTAATTTTCTCAGAATTTATAGAGACATATAAATGGTAGTTGTAGTGTAATCCCTTATTGGCACACCATTTGTAATAAATAGTAATTATGGATAAATACTCCCTAGTAAATTATGAAACCTTGGATTTAGTGTTTCTAAATGATTATTGTACTAGGTTAATTTTCTCAGAATTTATAGAGACATATAAATGGTAGTTGTAGTGTAATCCCTTATTGACACACCATTTGTAATAAATAGTAATTATGGATAAATACTCCCTGGTAAATTATGAAACCTTGGATTTGGTGTTTTTAGATGATTATTGTGCTAGGTTAATTTTCTCAGAATTTATAGAGACATATAAATGGTAGTTGTAGTGTAACCCCTTATTGGCACTCCAAATGTAATAAATGATAAATAAGGGTAAATACTACTTGGATTAATATGAAACTTAGGATCTGGTGTTTTTAAACCAATATTGTGCTATAGTAATTTTCCCATAATTTATTGAAGTCTTAACATAGCACCTGTAGCGTAAATCCCTATTTGCACCCCATTTATGTTAATTAGAAATTATGGTTAAATAGTTCCTGTAAAAATGTGAAATTTGGGGTTTGAGGTTTTTGGACCAATATTATGCTACAGTGAATTTATCAGAATTTATGGAGATCATTAGTTGACAGCCGATGTATAAATCACTATCTGCACATCTTCTATTTTAATAGAGACTAAGATTTAGTATTCCCTAGAGAATTTATGAAATTAGGATTTGAGGATGTTAGATCACTACTCATTGCGAACCCATGGTAATAATTGGAACTCATTTGTATATGATGTGATCAAGATTGCACCCTAGGAGTCAAATCTAGCTCAATCTTATTTTGGTCTGCGAATAGTAAAACTGATTTATATGATTTAGACCACCACTGACCTTCACACATAGAACTATTAACTCTTTGATTATTATGAAGGCTCAGATTATTTGGAAGAACACCTCTAAGGGGCATCATGGGAAATAAGGGTTGGGGTGCGTTTAGCAAAGCTGTAAGTGCAGGAATTTATAATGATATAAAAAGGAGGTTAAACCTCATCAAGGGCCCCACGGTCAACTCATCAGTGTTAAATGATTATATGGAAAGTAAGACTACCCTTAGCCGGTGAGCCATCTTAAGGTAAATACTCAAGGGAGAAGTCGAGAAATATCTAAGGCAAACTCTGGATTAAGGATGACGAAGAATAGGAGTGTGGGTCCAAATAAGGTTGAGAATGCTAGTTGAATGTGTGCAGTTCCTCGGTGAAGAAGGGAACTCGAGCTTAGAATGTGACGACGGGAGAGTCAGCCCCCGGTCATAATTAGTGGTGTAGGAGTTCAAAAGAACTCCCCCACTCCTAAGAGCCAAGTTTAACTCATCTTATAGATTTAATGTAATTGGAGAGGATAATGGGGATCAAGTAAAAAGGGGTAGATACCAACAAGATTAAGTGCCTTGGGAAGGAAGTTCGGGGTGTCAGCCCGCCACACTTCCCAGTACCGCTGCGAGCCCCTCACCGGGTAACCCTCAAGAAGTGCATGGCTAACCCTAAAGCTTCTAAGATCAACTAAATTTTAGACAAGACTAGTTAAGTAGGAGAACATGACAAGTTAGCTTCCATCCCAAACCGGAACATTTTTTAAGGAAGGACTGGGATAGACCTGCGAGAGGTTGGCTCGGATTATAAGGAAGGACTGAGATAGTCCTGCGAGCGGTTAGCTCGGGTTATAAGGAAGGACTGGGATAGTCCTGCGAGCGGTTGGCTCGGGTTATAAGGAAGGACTGAGATAGTCTAGCGAGCGGTAGGCTGGTAGTTTAAAAATAAGACTACTGTAGTCTAGCGAGCGGTAGGCTCGCAGTTTAAATATAAGACTAGTGTAGTCTAGCGAGCGGTAGGCTCGTAGTTTAAATATAAGACTAGTGTAGTCTATCGAGCGGTAAGCTCGTAGTTTAATATAAGACTAGTGTAGTCTAGTGAGCGGTAGGCTCGTAGTTTAAATACAAGACTAGTGTAGTCTAGCGAGCGGTAGGCTCGTAGTTTAAATATAAGACTAGTGTAGTCTAGCGAGCGGTAGGCTCGTAGTTTAAATATAAGACTAGTGTAGTCTAGCGAGCGGCAGGCTCGTAGTTTAATATAAGACTAGTGTAGTCTAGCGAGCGGTAGACTCATAATTTAAATACAAGATTAGTGTAGTCTAGCGAGCGGTAGGCTCGTAGTTTAAATATAAGACTAGTGTAGTCTGGCGAGCGGTAGGCTCTACTTTATAAATGTTGATGTAGAATTGCGAGCTGGAGGCTCGGTAGTAAATGGCTAATACATGTTGCTTGTGTGTAAGATGTGGTGGGTCTTCGGTTTTGGGCATAAGATCCGGATGCTCTCCAGGTGCGGGAGAGGGATCTTATACAGACTAGGCAATTACAGTGCCTTCTCTAGTCTCTTAGGGGACAACTTCACCCTTGACTCTCCGATTTTAGAAGATAGACCATCCTTAGAGGATGACTGCTTGGCATTGGAATAAAACTCCAGCACTTCATTCTTGAATATCTGACAAGGTTCAGATAGCAGAAACTCCAGACCAGCTTCAGTGACAAGGTTGATGACACTGAGAATCTCTGGTGAGGCATGGAGAAAGCCATCCCTCACCAACTCATATCCCTCAAACAACTCCTTCATGATCTTGGGCGCCATTTGTCAAAGAGAAGTACGCTGGGACGATGGGTGTGGGTAGTCGTCTCGTCGGTTGGAGAGGTGCAAGTGAATGTGAAGAGTCTTTTATCACAGTCGGCTAGTTATATAGGACTAGGAGTATGTGAGTCTGGAAGTGTTTCAGTGGTTATGAGTGTTAACCTAGTCGTCTCAGCAGATCAGCTGAGAAGGTTCTCAGCTGAGGCCTTAGTCGTCTCTAATCTGTTTTGAGGAGACTTATCCGCTGAGACAGTGTGGCTGTCTCAGCCGATCAGCTGAGATGGGTCTCAGCTGATATTAGATTTTCAAAGCATTTAATATTTTAGGGAGGTTATCTACCTTATCATGTGGACTATTCCTACTGTTTAAATAAAGTTGATCAATTCAAATTTAAATTTTCATAACATTACATATTGTGAGAATTGTATAATTGAAATCATAAGCAATTTAACAGTGGGTATAGAATCATAAGTGAACTCATTCTAAATTCAACATTCCTAAGTCAATTTTGAAGGAATTGAACTTGGCCTCATCCAGTGGCTTGGTGAAGATATCAGCTACTTGATTATCTGTGGGGACATATTCAAGTTTGATATCATCACACTCTACATGCTCTCTAATAAAATGGTACCTAATTTCTATATGCTTGGTCCTGTTATGGGAGAAAGGATTTTGGCAATAGAAATAGCACTTGATGAGTCACACAACAAGAGAGATTGACTAACCTTGATGTTGTAATCCTCCAATTGATGTTGGATCCATAGAAGTTGAGCACAACAGCTGCCTGCAGCAATATACTCTGACTAAGCTGTGGATATGGCCACACTGGTTTGCTTTTTGCTGCTCCAAGAGATCAGCCTCCTCCCTAGGAATTAACAAGTGCCACTTGTGCTTTTTCTGTCTTCTTTGCACCCTGCAAAATCTGCATCTGAATAGCCTATCAGTTCAAAGTCATTGTTCCTAGGGTGCCAAAGGCCAAGATTCGGGTTGCACTTGAGGTATCTCAAGATCCTTTTCACAGAGGTGTAGTGAGATTCCTTAGGACAAACCTGATATCTTGCACAAACACATGTAAAATACATAATGTATGGCCTACTAGCAGTCAAATACAACAAGGATCCAATGATACACATGTGCATGGATTCATCAAAGGCCTTCCCCTTTTCATCCTTGTCTAGTGATACATTAGATCCCATGGGTGTTCTCATGGTGGAGGCTGACTCCATCCCAAATTTCTTGATGAGCTCCTTGGTGTTCTTAGTCTGGGAAATGAAAATTCCATCATCAGACTGTTTCACTTGGAGCCTAAGGAAATATTTGAGCTCACCCATACTGCTCATCTCAAATTCCCCCTACATTAGATTAACAAATCTCTTGCAAAGGTTGTCATCAGTAGACCCAAATATTATGTCATCAACATATATTTGGACTAAGAGACACTTGCCCTTTGTTTCCCTAAGAAACAATATGCTATCTATCTTTCCCCTCAAGAATTTGTTCTTGATGAGAAATCTAGACAAGGTCTCATACCAAGCTCTTGGATCTTATTTGAGACCATAAAGAGCTTTCCTAAGGAAGTAAACATGAGATGTGAGAGTTGGATGAACAAAACCTGATGGTTGCTCTACATATAATTCCTCTTTCAGATTTCCATTTAGGAATGCTGATTTGACATCCATCTGGTACACTTTGAAGCCTTTGTGGGTTGCATAGCCAAGGAATAACCTTATGGCCTCCAACCTTGCAATTGGGGCAAAGGTTTGGTCAAATTCTATTCCCTCCTCTTGCATATACCCCTTTGCAACAAGCATTGCCTTGTTCTTGATGACTGTCCCATTTTCATCCATTTTGTTCCTGAAGATCCATTTGGTGCCTATGATATTGTGTCCTTGTGGTCTTGGCACCAACTTCCATACTTTGCACCTCTTGAATTGCAAGAGTTCTTCCTGCATTGCCTGAATCCAGAAAAGATCCATGTTGGCCTCTTCAAACTTCTTGGGCTCTACCCGTGACAGGAAACTGAGGAACAAGGCCTCATTGTGAGCCCTGCTCCTAGTTGTCACACCTTGTTGAACATCCCCAATGATCTGCTCCAAGGGATGATTTCTGTCAACCCTTAGAGCAGGAGGCAATCTGGCAGCTACTATTTGCTGCTAATTCACTGCATCCTACTGAACTTCTTCCAAAGCATCAATTTCTTCATGCAGCTGAGGATCAGCATCTTGTGCAGCTTCTTCATGGTCAGTTCCAGTTAAAGTTGGAGGCTGACTTGAGCTTGGTCTGTCCTGAAGGATCAATTCCTGCAATTTCTCTGAAATTCCTGCACTTGGAGGTTGGCTAGACCATTCCTTATGAACAAGGTCAAATTCATCAAAGACTACATGCATGGTTTCTTCAACAACATGTGTTGTGCTGTTGAAGACCCTATATGCTCTACTATTAGAGCTGTATCCAACAAGGATACCCACCTTGCACTTCTCAGCAAACTTGGTGAGGGGTTGTTTCCCATTAATCAGGATGTAGCATTTGCAACCAAAGATTCTAATATAAGAGATGGTTGGTTGTTTGCCCTTGAGAATTTCATATGGGGTGATACCAAGAGCCTTATTGATGGAGGCTCTATTGAGGACATGGCAAGCTGAGCTGACAGCCTCAACCCAGAAATATTCTGGGAGAGAGGAGTCACTCAGCAGTGTTCTGCCAGCCTCAATCAAAGTTCTATTCCTTCTCTCAGCCACTCCATTTTGTTGTGGAGTTCTGGGAGAGGAGAACTCTTGGGTGATACCAAGATCTTGGCAGAAACTTGTCATGGATTCAGACTGGAATTCTGTGCCATGGTCTGATCTTATTCTGACCACTGAGCACAACAATTCATTCTGAATAGCCTTGACAAATGTCTTGAAGACATCCAAGGTATCAGACTTCTTCTTTAAGAAGTGCACCCAGGTATACTTTGAGTGATCATCAACAATCACCAAGGTATACCTCTTCCCATTTAAGCTCTCAATTGACAAAGGACCAAACAAGTCCATGTGCAATAGGTAAAGACACATTTCAGTATCTTTGGAGACAATACTTTTAAAAGTGACCATTGTTTGCTTCCCTATTTGGCAAGCATGACAAGGGCAGCTTTTAATGCACTTGATCTTGGGACAGTCCCTCACAAGGTTTTTGGAAAAGAGCTTATTCATTGTTTTGTAGTTTATGTGAGCAAGCCTTATGCCATTGGACACAAAGAGACTCATTCTCATTAGCTACAAGGCAAACATGCACAGAGGAATCTATATTAATGAAGTCTAAACTATAGACATTACCATACCTAGTGCATGTGAGAATGACTTGGTTGTCACTCATCCTTTTTATCAGACACTTCTCACTAGTGAATTCTACTACATGACCTAAGTCACATAATTGGCTTATGCTCAACAGTTGTGTTTCAACCCATCAACATGAGCTATATTGGTGATAGAGATTATGCCATTAGAAATCATTCCAAAACCTTTTATTCTTCGATGTTCAGAGCCACCAAAGGTGACCTTTCTTCCTTTGGGTTTTGGAATGAAGTCCTTAAGGGCCTTCCTTTTTCCAGTCATATGCCTGGAACACCCACTGTCCAAGTACCAAATCATGTTGTTACTTGAACTATCCTGCAACCACAAAGTTAGTAAGCCTTAAGACCCCAATAAGGATTGGGTGCTAGGAAACAAATAGTCATTGGGTAGTTGTATTTAGTGGCTGCACCTCTAGGAGGAAAACTACTGCTAGCACTTGGGGCACTTGAGTTGTGCCAATAATCTATGGCAAAGTGACCCACTTTACCACAGCACCAGCACTTATGAATGTTGTATCTCCTTTTCTGAACCTTCCTGGAAGGAGCAGAAGTCTGCTTAGGTTCAGAGAAGGAGACAACCTTCTTCTTAGGCTTTGCAGCTGGAGGAGGTGTGGCAGCTATTTGGGGCTTGTGCACATGAGAGGATTTCTTCATGTCACCAACAGATTTTAGCTTTTCAGCTCTCATACTGTTGACAGCATCAGAAATGCTCTGATGTGGGTTTGCCCCACTATAGTAGCCAGCATTTTTCTCAGCTGAGCCAGTCTTGGAAGAGATGGCTTCCTTTCTTTTGAGTGAGGGTGCCGAGGTACCAAAGACAAATGGTCCAGGTTGGACCATCTGAATTTCCTTATGGGGAGCTTTCATTGCACTCAACCCAAGTCCCTTTCTCCTTGCAATGCTTGATTCATTCAAATTGCAAGGAGCATTTTCATTTTTCCTCTGACCATATATGATTGCTTGGTCATACTGGTTAGAGGGCAGCCACACCTTTTGAAAGGTAGTTTTAAGACTAGCTCGAGCCCTGCCCTTTCTATCATTCCCAGCCTTGGCTGCCTTATTATTGTGACCTAATCCCCCCTACCAGATTGGGAGGAGAAGGTCCCAATAATGGGTAGCACAGTTTTGGGTTTGGAGAATTCGACAACTAAGTTTTGTTCCTTGAGAAGCTGATTGTTAAGCATCTTGACAAACACCCACATTTTCTGTTTCTCATCAAGAAGATTATCAATCACCTTCTGTAGCTCTATGGACTTTTGTCCATTTTGATGGAAGATGTCCATCTTGCTTTATAGCTCAACCTAAAGTAGCCTTAGCTCTTTGAGCTCTTTATCTTGTTCTTTAACAAGCTTTTTCTTCCTGCCCAAGGCATCAATGAGAGCCACATATCTGTCAATCAGATGATCAACATCTATGTTTGTGATCTTGATCCATCCTCACCTCCAGCCCTTGAGGATGTATCAAAATCTGGGCTGGTTTCATACTCAGAATCTGAATGGGATAGGTTGAAAACTGGTACCTCATCAGCATTAAATATTCTGCTTGAGTAGCCTTTGTTGGATCGGTCGGCGCCCTTAGAGGGGGGGGGGGGTGAATAAGGGTTTTCAAAAAACTTTAGATTATATTTGAAAAACTTTGAAATATTGCAAGATTAATGCAATGAGAAATCAAGTAAAACAATAATGAAGAGACATGCTTTATTAATATCAAATAATGTTTTACAAAACTTGATTTCTATGACGCTGGAAATCGGAGGCGACTAATAAAAATCCTTTTTCGTTTTCTATACCGACTCGTATCCCCACGAACCGGTTGGCTTTAGCCGATCTCTCCCCAGATACGGCCTCAAGCCGCTCTAGCCAATCTATCCCCAGAAAGGCCTCGAGCACCCCCTAGACCCAGCCTAGATCTAGTCGCCAACACGAGGCGAATTTCAGCCCTAAGTCCTACCCCAGACCTAGTCGCCAACACGAGGCGATTTCACTACCGTTTACAAAGAAAGATAAATAAAATAATAAAACTTCCCTTAAGATGAACTTCTGAAGATGGAGGCGAAGATCCGCTGTAGAATCAGCGTTTGTAGAAGCGGACTTCGTTTGGATCCGGCGTGACGTAATCCTCCTTCAGAAATTTGCAGAGCTTCGCTAGGGCTTCAAGTTTCGGCCAAGATGGCCTCTGGAGTTGTAGAACCGCCTCTCTCTCCCTAATGTCTGTCTGAAACGAGAGGTGAGGGGTCCTTTATATAGCCCAAGCGCTACCGTCGGCGCTAGCCCAGATTAGGCAACGTTTTGCGCGGCAGAATCTCCCATCCGCGGCAACCTCTTGCTCTATGCCTTATATGCGTCACGCTACCGCCGACGCTATCCGCTACCGCCAGGCGCTAGCATCCTTCTTAAATTGCTTCCGGAATGGCGCTAATCAACGCTATCGCCGGGCGTTATCGCTACCGCCGGCGATAGTGAGCTTGTTCGAATTTTGGCCTCAATTTTGGGGGCAGTCATCATGTGTACTCCTTGAGTCATGTGGACCTAGTAAACCTGCACACTTGAACACACAAGATCAAATACACATAGGATTTGTTATTCTCAAACCTAGGAGATGCGGAAGTCCATGTTCCAACAAACTCCCACTTTTGATAATAACAAATCCATTAATGATAAATCAAAGCATTAATAAATAAGCATGATGAAACTCTACTTGTGTGTGTGTGAGTGATGACTTAGGATAATTATTGATTTTAGCATTTAGAATTGCTCCCCCTAAATATATGCTCCCCCTATGTGAATGCTCCCCTAATATGTATGTTATCAACTTAATCAATCATGTTGGGTTTTTATTTTGATAGCGGATTATATTTTTATCATGTTAGTTCTCCCCCTTTTGCATTTTATCATGTTAGTTCTCCCCCTTTGTTATTAGCAAAAGTGGGTAGGGATGCACCAAAGAAAAGTTGGATAAGAAGATAAAGCATGATCGAGCTTTTGAGTGAGAAGGAAATCATAAGGAGTTGTAGAGCCACTTGTTAGAATAATTTTTGTATAAATATATCAGAGTTTTTAGTTTGAGCAAAAGTAATGATTTCCCCTTTATATAAGAGTTTTAAGCATAACAAATAGTGATTTCCAAGTAACCCATCTACCCAGACAATACGTCTACACCCTAGCCCCGTACTAAGTGACGGATGGGCATGAGGAGCTGCAAATATGCCGTAGGTTGGGGTGTTAGTCCCTTATGCAAACACTAGACAAAACTCAACCTAGCACTCTTTCCCCCCCAGTGCCTCGCAAGGCCCCACTGGAACCCTCCCCGATTAAGGACAAGACATGACTAGATAAGGTTATCTAATGTCTACAACCCTACGCCCCCGCTATGGTGAGAAATGAAGTCATGGATAACAATTATTGGAAACATTAAGCATTTAAATCTAATGGAAAGTTTCATAGCATATGGATTTTTATTTAGAAATAAAATACTCTTAGCTATATTGAAATTCATGAATGAATCAGAGTTTGAGCATTTCGGAAGAAAAAAGAAACATCATAATACTAAATAAGAGTTTAAGTTCAAAAAGGAGATGTTTTTGAGTTTCAAAATGAACTTTATAAAGATAAGAGTTGAAGCATTTTCGAATAAAGAAACAACATCTTTTTAGCAATTATAAGTAAGAGGTAAAATTTGATTTGAAATTCAATAATAAGAGGATGTTTTTATAAGCAATATTTTACTTGTTGGAGGAGTGTTTAGCATGAAAGTTTTCAGAGAAATAAATCAGAGTTTTTAGCATAAGAAATGATATGCGTGTTGGAACAACCAATATAAATTCTACCAAGCAAGTCTACCATTTGTTTTTAGAAAAATTGAGATTTTAGACTTGATATAAGCATGAAAGCACAAGGTAAAAATTATATGGTGATGATGCGGAAGACTTGTAGAAATACATGAAACATCTTATTTTAATCAAGGATAATCCATAAAAAGATATATGAGTTAATTTCAAATAGAAGATGTTTTATGTAAATCATGTTTCAATGAAAATCTTTTATGGTTGACAAAAAGTAACCAAGCATGAAATAATATTATCATAAAGAAATTACTACAATGTTATTTCAATTCACAGTTTCAAATCATACCAAACATTGTAGAAAGCATGCTAGGTTATCTAGTGCATTTCATAAATAAAGAGTTGCATAGAATTAGCGTTAGGATCCAATACTCATGAGAAGAAGTGTTATGGAAGATAATGATGTGCACATAAGTGTATTTTTGAGTAGAGTATACGAGTGTTTTAATCAAAAAATATAAGAGATATGTAAAGTAGAAACACAACAAAACACAAATAATTTTACTTCCACACACTTTAATGCACAAAAAAATGTACAACTACCAAGGTGCTTTGCACACACAATGCTCATTAAGACTTATCAGGGTGCAAAGTAGTGCTTGGGGGATCACAGATTTTAATTTTACTGTTTGAGACTAGTGATCCGGTGTACTTAATAGTAAGTGGTTTTTCTTATTTTGAAAGAAAGATATGGTTTGCACAAGACACTTCACTATTCTTTCCAAGGTGCTCAACCTCACAACGCTTATTAAGACTTATCAGGAGGTTCAAGTAGTGCTTGGTGGAGTTATCTTTGTTATTTATTTTATGATTTTTGTTTTGTACAAAGTTCTCCGAATACACTTGTTTTGCAAACCAATATAATTTATGAAAAAATATAACCACTTTTCTTATCTTTTACAAGTGCAAATAAAGGAGTGTAGGTAAGATACTTGTGCAATTTTAGTTCATTGTACTAATACATAAACATAAACAAGCATTCTTAAATTAAACCATATGTAGACAATGCCAAAAAGTGAGTGAATATCTATCATTATCAAACATATAACATTTCTCATACTTAGAGGCATGCTAAGCTTAATCATACACAACCTTTAACATATAATTGATGCACATATTAATAGATATATCTAAGCATGAAGAAAACAATGTTCAAAGTAGTTTGAGATGATAAATCGCAACATTATAGAAGTACTAAATAATATATTAAATCATGCTTGATTTTTACAATAAAGTCCATACAGTATTTTTTTGATATTTTTGAAAAATAATCTTTATTTAAAGTTTGAACTTATAAAATTGATCTTGGACTTCCCGAGGACTACCTTGTGAGAGGTTCGCCCGGTACTAGGTGATATGATGGGATGATAGCCCAAATCACCCTTTCGCAAGATACAAGTAAAAAGTTAAGTTCAAAAATAACAATTTTTGATAAATTTTTTGTGATATATTTTTGTATTTGATTTTTAAGAGAAAATAGGCTTTAAGCAAATGACAAAAAACAGAAAGCAAAATATATTTTTTTGTAATTTGAATTTTTTATTTTTGTATTTGATTTTTCAAAAATATAATAAAAGCAAAAATGCAGAAATGAATAGTACCCATAGATTAATATATTTTTAGGGATTTTTCAAAATTTTAAAATTACAGAAAAACGAACCTCGACGCTAGCGCCGGCGCTAGCGCTAGCGCGGGAAACAGTAAGTGATTTTTTAGGGTTTTGAAAATTTTGATGTTTGAACTTGATTAGGTGTCCCATTAGTAGTTTCATGCTGAATTTGCAGAATTTTTGGAAATGTTTTTTATGGTTAAAAATGAAGAAAATTGCATTTGTAAGCATGTTTTAACATGAAAGATTTAGGACACCTATCTCAAGTCGTAACAAACGAGATCTTGCATGAGCTATAAGATAGATTATCATAATGTATGTGAATTCAAATTTTTCTAGACTTTTATCAATCTAATGTAGTTTGAAGAATGATAGGAAATATAAGCACGAGAAGACATGAAGGAACAAATATGCATAATTTTAGTGATTTAGAAAATAATGTTCATGCAAAAGAATATCATGCACATTCATAAGTATTTTAGTCACATAGTTATTTTATCGTTCAATTTTATTTTATTTTACTTCGTAATTAATTCATTATGGTAATATGAGATAACTAGCATGAATAATATCTATTAGTTGATAATGCTAGAATAATGAGTTTGATTGCAATTGTTATACCACAAGATTAATTGAGATAATGTTGCATGTATTCAAAAGCGTGATTTAATATTTTTACATGGAATGAATCTATGATTTCATTTGATTTATTAATATAAAGTTGATTCTATGGTTTATAATCAAATGAGATACATGCAAGTCATACTTCATTAATTCATTCATGTACTTATTATGATCACCAATCAAATGTTAGAACTAAGTGGATCTTTTGTAATGTTTGAATTTAAAGATCTTTTGATATTACATAATTATGATGGTGAAGCATGTAGCACAAGTCATATTCAACATTTTTCAGAATATTTTAAAGAAAGATTGTGAGGTGAATAGTGAATATGAAAGAAGTGAGAAGCTATTTTTGGTTAGTTTGAAGAGTTATTGTAAATTTTCTCAAATATAAGGGCTATCATATTCATCACACAAGATAGATAATAATCAACACATTGTGTATTTTAATTTTTTTGTTTGCCTAAGCCCTTTATTATTTAAATCCATTTAAAATAATTTCATTAGTCTTGATAATAGTTTCAATATTTAATTAATAATGATAGTTCAAAACATTTAAGGGTAATGGATTTAAATAAAATGGATAAGTAGATCACTAAACAAAATGATATGACTTTTCAAGATACATAGAGTGATCATAGCATGATAGTTTAAGAAGAAACAAAAGAGAATAAACAAAAAGAAGGTTTAAGCAAATCATGAAGTAGAATAATGATATTTCATTTTTATTAGGTTTCTACTTCATGCAAATGATGGGATACTAATGAATAAGAGATTTAGGTATCCAAAGAGGACCGGGAGTGATGGTTCCTTTGGGTACCCAAATACATCGTGTTTTCTTTTGGGGAGATATGATTGAATGGGTACTTTTGATTTGAGTTTGTGTTTCATTTTTAACTTTTGGCCGCCATTCAAACATTGGTTTAATATTAGTCTTATTTATCAAATATCCACGATGATTTTCTTTCCTTTGAAGATTATAATTGAAATTATCATTTATAGGAAATTTGTGTAATTTCAATTTTAAGTTTGGAGAAACATGATTTTGTAAATAATGATGATTTGGTTTTTCAAAAACTTTTTGTTTCTTATTCCCATTATTTATATTTGTATTCAACTTGCTTTTAGATATTGCTTGATATTCTAAATTTGTATGTTGTGAATTTGTATTTACAATTTTCATAAACAAGTTGATTTTTGATTTTAATTCATCATTCTTTATCTTTAGATTATGTCTAGCTTTATTATAAGTTATTGTGCTATTTTTAAGAGTAGAGATGAAAGAGTCAATATGATTTTGATACTCATTTCTAAACTCATCAAATGTTTGGTCCATCTCTTTGATCTCATTTTTATAATCTTTACACTTAGCACATTTAATTTTTTTTTTTTAAAGAAGAATTTTTTAAACATAATTTTTCATTTTGTTCTTTTACTAAGATATGCTCCTTTTCAAGTTTCTTGTATTTTTCTGTTAATTCATTATATTCTTCACAAGATGTAATGTTTTCGACTAAGGAGCCATGGGTAGAACTAGATAAATTAGAATTTGATTTTTCATTAATTTTTGCTTTTCAATTTTTATTCTCTAAGCGCAAGAGTTTATTAGCATTTTTTAATTTCTTTATTTTGCACTTTGTATTCTGTAGTAATTGTAATGAAGAGATAGAAGTACAAGCGATGAAGTTTGATTTCCTTACATTGCTTTTGGATGAGGGAGGATTTGAACATAATGTTCCTTTGTCTTCTTCTTGGCACTTCTCTTCCAAAAGTAAGATTTCTTCTTCTCTTTCCTTTGATGTGTGCTCCATTGATTCGTCATGAGGAGGGCATTCTTGATGATTTGTGCACGCTTGCATATTCTCCGGTTATTGCGATTGTTCTATACCTGTAGATGGAGAATCATACATTTCTTCAAGACATTGCCATACTTTATATGCACTTGAAAAACAATAAATTAATTTGAAAATTTCATTAGATAGACCGCAAAACAAATAGTGTTTAGCTTTTGCATTTAATTGAAGTTCTTTTTTATTTGATTCATTTGCAGGTCTTGCTATTGCTAAATTTCAAACTTCGATGTCTAAAGTTTTAATAAATTTTTCAATTAAGATTTTCCATCCTTTATAATTTGTTCCTTCAAACAAGGGTGGTTTATGTGATATTTCATCTTCACAGAAATTTGCCCCACTAGTTGAAGCGAGATCAGGAGACGTCATTATTCCCGGTTGTTAAGCCGATTGGAATAAAACCGCTCTGATACCACTTGTTGGATCCGTCGGCGCCCTTAGAGGGGGGTGAATAAGGGTTTTCAAAAACTTTAGATTATATTTGAAAAACTTTGAAATATTGCAAGATTAATACAATGAGAAATCAAGTAAAACAATAATGAAGAGACATGCTTTATTAATATCAAATAATGTTTTACAAAACTTGATTTCTATGACGCTGGAAATCTGAGGCGACTAATAAAAACCTTTTTTCGTTTTCAATACCGACTCGTATCCCCACGAACCGGTTGACTTTAGCCGATCTCTCCCCAGATACGGCCTCAAGCCGCTCTAGCCAATCTATCCCCATAAAGGCCTCGAGCACCCCTAGACCTAGCCTAGACCTAGCCTAGATCTAGTCGCCAACACGAGGCGAATTTCAGCCCTAAGTCCTACCCCAGACCTAGTCGCCAACACGAGGCGATTTCACTACCGTTTACAAAGAAAGATAAATAAAATAATAAAACTTCCCTTAAGATGAACTTCTGAAGATGGAGGCGAAGATCCGTTGTAGAATCAGCGTTTGTAGAAGCGGACTTCGTTTGGATCCGGCGTGACGTAATCCTCCTTCAAAAATTTGCAGAGCTTCGCTAGGGCTTCAAGTTTCGGCCAAGATGGCCTCTGGAGTTGTAGCACTGTCTCTCTCTCCCTAATGTCTGTCTGAAACGAGAGGTGAGGGGTCCTTTATATAGCCCAAGCGCTGCCGCCGGCGCTAGCCCGGATTAGGCAACGTTTTGCGCGGCAGAATCTCCCATCCGCGGCAACCTCTTGCTCTATGCCTTATGTGCGTCACGCTATTGCCGGTGTTATTCGCTACCGCCAGGCGCTAGCATCCTTCTTAAATTGCTTCCGGAATGGCGCTAATCAACACTATCGCCGGGCGTTATCGCTACCGCCGGCGATAGTGAGCTTGTTCGAATTTTGGCCTCAATTTTGGGGGCAGTCATCATGTGTACTCCTTGAGTCATGTGGACCTAGTAAACCTGCACACTTGAACACACAAGATCAAATACACATTGGATTTGTTATTCTCAAACCTAGGAGATGCGGAAGACCATGTTCCAACAGCCTTCAGATATGGCCATCAGATCATTGTACTCCTCTTCTTCATCCACCTCATCATCACTTTCAGGGTGAGATAGAGGGGCCCTGATTGCAATCCTGCCAGCAACAGGTTCTTCAACAGCAACCAGCCCAATGAAGTCTTCTTCCTTTTCAGATTCTAATGAGCTGGAGTCTGATTCACTCCAGCTCTTCTCCTTCTTAGCTAGAAAGGATTTCTCTCCTTTATTGACTCTTGGCTGATGAGCCTTATTATCCCTCTCTCTTCTCTTGACTGGGCAGTCAGCAATGACATGCCCAGGCTTGCTGCAACAATAACAAACAACTTTGGAGGAATTAAATTTAGAGTTAGAGCCATACCTATCACTTTTGGACTGATGCTTTGACTCCTTGCTGTCCTCCTTGTTGTGATATGAGGAGGAAGGCTTGTTCTTCTATTGCTTCCTCCTCAGCAGGTTTTTGAAATGCCTTGTAAAGGCAGCAATTTCCTCATCAAAAGAGGAACAACCTGATGAGATAGGCTCATAAACTTCTGGTTCAGCAGATCTTCTGGGAGGTGAGTGAGCCTTCTCCTTCCCTCTTCTTGAGCTTTCAGCCTTGAAGGCCAGGGATTTCCCTGGTATTACTCCTTGCATTCTGCTATTCTTCCTTCCTGGCAATCAACTGCATCTCACAGGAGAGCAGCTTTCCATAGAGAGTATGGGGAGGAGTTTCAGCCAACTTAGTCATTTCCCTTATGACACAGATATTGTTGTCCCACTCTCTAGTAAGAGATCTCAGGAACTTATCATTCAGTTCATAATTGCTGAACACTCTCTGATAGGTTCTTAACTTATTGACTATCCTAAAGAACCTTTCATAGAACACAGCTATGCCCTCCATGTTCAACTGCCTAAAGGCTTCATACTCCTGGTTAAGGAGTAACTTCCTGTCATCCCTAATGTCTGCAGTGCCCTCCATATAGACAATGAGGGTGTCCCACATCTCCTTTGGTTGTTTGGCAATGGACAAGGTTCTGAAAGGTGGAATCATCAATATCACTAATAATAATGTTTTGTGCCCTCTTGTCCATGCCAGCCAGGACAATCTCATCCTTGTTCAGTTCAGCATATGGCTTTGGCACCTCCACCACTAGCTCAGTAGTGGTAGTCTTAGTGAAGGTAAAGGGACCTTCCACTATTGTCACAAAAATCTTATGGTCAGTTGCTTCCATATACAACCCGACCCTTTGCTTCCACATGTCAAAGGACTCTTTCCTACACATTGGCAGCTTCATTGAACTCATCTTCTTTTGGTAGCCAGCCATGGAAATAAACTTTTAATCTAACCCTTGGGATCTTGCTTGGCTGTTAAGCCTTTATAAGCAACCTCCCTCTGATACCACTTGAAAGAATTTAAAGGGTTTAGACTAAATCACCTAGAGGGGGGGGGGGGGGGTGAATAGGTTTTTCTTATTTCTTTTTAAGCTTAGAGCTGTTAGTAGCCTAATGAGCCTACACAATCAATTAAGAAAAACCAAGCTCATTGAATCACAGCCACAACACAAAGGATTTTATAGTGGTTCCCCAAGTGATGGGTAGTCCACTGCCCCCTACACCCATCTAACTCCAATGTTAGATAGGGTCAAAGATACTCCTCCAAGTAATCTTCTCAGCTCCTAGAGCTTACACCACAAGTTCCTCAGAACTACTCAGATCACAGATGATCCTACCTCAGGACAATAGTCCCTACAGTTCAGAGCTATCACCAGCTCCTACCTCAGGCACAACAACCCTACAACTCAGAAGAATCCACCTCCTACAACTCAGACCACCTCCTGGTCCTACTCCAGGCAACATCATTTACAATCTTCTCAGAGCTGAATAGCTCTTACAAAATAAAGTAATGATAGAACAATAACCTTTACTACTGATTCAATCTGATAGGAAGCTTTGGATTAAGGTATCAGCAGAAGATCTCAGCTGATGCTTGTAACATCCCCAATCCTTCTAGACCCTTTGGAAATGTTAGGGCATAGGGGTGAGGTGAGTGGACACAAGGGCCGTAGGCAAGGGTTGAAATTGCTAAGTGCACACCAAAGCTCAAAAGCTAACCTAACCATAAGCCCCTCAACTAGGTCAATTGACCCTCAATTGTCCAATTTGACCTCACTCATGATGCCCTAACCATCTAGGGAGACCTATAGGATGGGAGTTGCCCTTGGGTGAAACCCAATTTCATGAAATTGACCAAAGTCAACATTAGGTCAACATTAATCAAACTAAGTCAATTAGGGTTCAATTGACCGTCAATTGTTCAAATTGACCTTACCCCCACACTCTAAACACTTTAAGGAACCCATTGGACCAAAAATCCCCATCATGGTGGGACCAATTGACCCTAATTGACCAAAGTCAAACTTTACCCAATTTTGGTCAAATCTACACCCCTTTGATCAAATTGAACCAATTGGAGCCCCACCATGGACCAACCAATGTTGGGTGAGGTTAAGGGACCCATGACCTCAAGTGGGGTCAACCCACTCACCATGGTTGACCAAAGTCAACCATGGTCAACTTAGCCCATTAAAGGTGAATTTCAAGCCTAGATTGAAATGAACCTTAGCACCATCATCAAACCATTAATCATGGACCTTAGGCCTTGCATTCAGCCCTTAGACTGAACCCTAAGCTATGGTAGGATTGATCAATGGAGGGGGGACCAAAAGCTTGATCTAAAAGCAAAAGCAAAAGCAAAAAGGAAAAAAAGCAATCATCCCCTCCTCCACACTCAACCTCCAATCAACCTAGGGCCCTTCCCTGATTGCTGGGGGTCTGGCCTTGACCCAGGTGGAAGCAGGGAGGCTGGCAGCTGCAGGAGGGTGGCAGCCATGGGATAACCGAGGAGGCCCAAGCTCAAAACCAACTAAGGAGCCCTCCTCACTACATCCTACCCATTCCATTAGCTTCAGAGCTCTGAGAGCAGACGGAATCGAGCTTTGAAGTGGAGCTGTAGCTGGAGAATCGGGATCGGGAGCAGGATCGCCGGAGCTAGACATTTCCATGGCAAACCGCCGCCGGAGCCGCCGCCACGCACCACCAATGGTTCATTTCTCCTCCCCTCCCCTCATGCTAGCTTCCCATCTCAAAAGATTGAAGGATCGGGCTCAATTGAGCCCGAATCCATTCTTCGATTTCATGGATTTCGGCCCGATTTGAGCCACCCAGGCTCGCCGGAATACCCCCCCCCCCCCCCCCCCCCCCCCCCTCCGGCCGCCATGTCGCCGGGAGTTGAAGCCCCGACCACCACGAAGGTGGTGGCGGTGGTGGCCGGCCGTGGTGGCCACCAGGTGGCTGGGAAATGGGGGAGGAAGTCGGCCCAGCGTGGTTGCATCCTGGCCGTCGGCTCAAGGAGTAAGATGATCTGGATGCCGCCGGATCTGCTTTAAGATCCGTGCGCGCCAATCATTTCCTTTATTTATTAAATGCATTATGTTAGATTTCTGCCCATTTTAATCAGCCAACTTCAAACAGAAATTAAGGCTACTTAGAGGCTGATTTAGAAAAATGCCCAACATGAAAGTTGTAGGCCTTGGTCTTAACTTTCATTTGGCCTTGAGTTTAGGTCATTTGGTGACCTACAGCTCCCTAGGGAGCTGTTTTGCTAGGACTGGTCCTACACTAGGTCAGTCCATTAGAAATATTGCCTAGGTCAAACCCCTCCATATTTGGAGCTGTGCTTTTAACCATGGGTTGGTATACCCTAGGGGTACCCCCTGCCAAAGGGGCTGCCCTTGGTGGTCACTTTTACCTAGGGTTTTTGTAGTAGTTATGATTTTTAAATTAAGTTGATTTTTGGAGCATATGATGTCCAAATGATACCAAACTTTGGTGAATGGCTCTTTTGTATATGTGTAGTGCCTACCTAAAATTTCACTCCATTTGGAGTTGATTTGATATGGAAAATTGGAAACCCTAATGAGGGCCTTTAAGGGTCAATTTAGGGTTTAAATCAATTTGAGGAGTTGAGAGTGTTAGCCTCCTCCCATCTGGTTGGATATGTTGGTATGGACATGCACAGGCTTGTGACTCACCCTAATGGTCCATTTGGAGCCATTAGGGTGGTGTGACCTAAAACCCTAAGGGTGAACCCTTAAGGGTGCAAGTTGGGTTTTGTGATGAACATGGGATCAAATGTTCTTGCCCTGGCCTAGGACTTTGTAGATAGGTATGTGGGAGCATAAAATGTCTTAGTAAATTTAATGAGAATTTTTTTGGGGTATTTAAGTGCATTTCTTCTTATTAAATGAATTTGCCACCCTTCCCTAATTAAAAGGAAATTCATGTTCATAGGACCTTGTATGGTGTTGTAATTCTTTCAGTGGCTGACTAGTGATGAAAGTAGATTATAATAATTTTATCATGATTTATGGAAATATTAATCCTTGTATAGGAACTTTTTAGTGCTTGCTAGCCTTGAGAATTTAATCCATTTAAAATACCAAATCATGGGGCTATGATGTGATACTTGGTCATCTGTAGTTTTAGGTCAATATATGCCCATGATAATTGTTTGGAAGCTTAGTGAATTTTATTTCTTGTACTTTATGTAGAAAATGGGATTCACATCACTTGAGTATTAATTCTTTTTAAAATACCAAAGCATGGGGATATGATGTGATACTTGGTCATCTGTAATTTTAGGTCAATATATGCCCATGACAACAGTTTGGAAGCTTGTAGATTTATCTTTTTGTACCTCATGTAGAAAGTGATAATTGCCACCTTTGGATGTTTAATCATTATAAAATATCAAATCACATGGTAATGACATAATAATTTGGCAGAGGACTCTAGGTCCCCATATGGACACTTGGTAATTTTTATAGAATTTTCAGAAGTGAATTACTATTTTTCCTAATTATAGTGACATTTTGGTAATTATACAATGATGATGATTCAGTAGGCCAAATGACATCCTAGGGTCATGATACCAAGTGAACCACCATGATATGGAATAATATCTTACTGATAACTCTCATGTAGCATGAAGAATCATTTTAAGGGTAGTTCATGTGTAAAGTGGCTTAAGGCCTTGATTACTTAAAATTATATTAAATATCAATTTAATATGGAAAATTATGGAAATTGGAACACACCTTACTAAAGTCAGTGGGAACCTAGGATAATTATAAGAGACCTTGGTGATGAGTTTTTAGAAGGGTTCCCTTATGGGGTTGAAGGGTAGTTCAAATAGTGGTCTGCGTTTAGTAAACACAGAATTTTGAGTTTTTGATAATTCAGACCCCTAAATAGTGGTTAGGAGTTATATCCAATCAGTAAATGAGTGGTAAGACACCAAGATTCAAGGAAGGTCAATCCTAGGGTTAAGTGTGAGGTTATGCTTGAGTCAATATAGAAGGAACGGAGGTACGTCCAACCCAATTGGGTCGGACGGGTGTTGGGCTAAGTTAATCTAAGTATATGAAATATGAGGGTGAACCAAATATTAACCACCAACTAAAGTAATTGTCTTGAGGAGGATAATGGGGTTGAGCCCATTGATCTGTAGTACCGTTTGGGGCCCCTTTACGGAGTACACCGCGGGAAGTCCAAGATTCACCCTAAATATAACACTAACTAAATTGTAGGCAAGAGTAGCCTAAGTAGGTCTGCAAACCGATATGGATCTCCTCCGGGAAGGAGATGGGTTGGATCAGCTTGTGTGTTAGGCCCGAGCCGGAAGCTCGGGTGGTCATGTCAAACACATGTTACTTAATCAAATAGTGGCGAGTCTTCGGTACTAGGCTAGTCGTGTCACCGACAGTAGTACGTTGACTCAGGTGAGGGTGAGGTTTAGAGGGCTGGTAAGTTTGAGTACCGCGGTCTGGAGGACAATCCCTAATAACCCACCCCGACCTTAAAGTCTGGTGGATTCCAGCAAGAGTACGCAGGAGCTCCGCTGTTGTGTTCTTAACGTTGAGGCGTACATGAGGTCTAGGCTTGGTAGTGACTATACCCGCCTAGGATGTGGAGTGCCCGATCCACTACCACCGTGAGCCACGACGGTCGATACCCGAAAGGTTGGCTTCCTTTCAAACAAATTGGGAACTTTAAAGGTCTGTGCGCATAGAGTCGTGTGGGTGAGTCACATTACATAAATTCATTAAAACATCATAACCATAGCATAACATGACATACACATTAACATACCCCCATCATATAAATTAGTATGGGCTCTTTTATATGATGGGTTACCTGGACATCTTAACTTATATGTCGTATGGGCGTTCATATAAGTTAAGGTACGAATATGTGATGGTAGTTTAGATTTACTTACTGCACTGCTTTTCTTTCCATTTACTTCTTACTTCATTGCTCTACATTACTGCCTTATACCTGCACTATACTGCTAGCTATATTTTACTGCTTTACTTATACCTGCTAGAGTAATGCCATATCACCACCTTCTTGTTTACCCCTTGTTTGTCCTCCGCTTCTTCCTCCCGCTCGGTGCCTAGGAGTCGTGGGGGGAGGCGAGGACAAAACGACTTAGTCTTTATGACTAACGGTCGGTGTGACCGCAGGAGTCCAAGGAGACGGAGTTGTCCCGCGCGCAGCAGGACGAGATGGTAGGACCTGAGCAGCAGATGTAGCGCACTACCACGACGCCACATGTTGTTGTTTAGATAGCTAGTCTTCCGCATTTTGAGATCTTTGATGTAGTCTTCCGCTGTTGTAGTGAGAGAGAGATAGTACATTATTTTGGATATGTATCGGGCATAAGCCCCTTTTGCTTGTACTTCTCTTTTAGACTGTTGTTTTCATTATATATATATATATATATGATGCTGTGATTGTGGACATGCCTTCTTTTATGTACTTACTTTTTGGCATATTTTACTTATGATCGTATAACCGACAGGGTTGGTGCTGAGCGGTGTTGGTCAACCCGAGTGTTGGCGACACCGCGAGGCAGCGATTCTGGGCGAAGATCCACCTCAACTGTGCGATGCGGGAGAGATTCTAGTTTTCAAGTACCCGAACGGGTTTTGGAAAAAGAGATCTTACAAATGGTACCACTGAACGAACGATCATAAGAGAACAGTCCACAACATACTGGGTCACCCCGCTCGAGCTTAGTTTGCGGACAAACTAGGCAGCGGAAGCTATGGTGTGCCCATGTATGGAATCACATAAAACAGTCCAATAACCAATAAGTAAGGCCAAAATTTTTGACTAAATCCCTATCTTGTACAGGCCCCAGTGAGCACGGAGCCCCATGTCAGCATCCCTCCCCCTGCGACTACCACTCCTTTTCAGCAGTCGGAGTTGGGACAGACATTAGGAGCCATCCTAGATACCTTCAGGGCCCAGGCCATCTCGGCACCACTGCCAAATCCGGGAGCGAACTGGTTGAGTACATTCAGAGGTCTTTCCCCACCGACTTACCGAGGGACAGAGGATGCAGTGAAGACCGAGGAGTGGTTGGACACCATTCAGGAGATGTTGGCCGGCATCGGTTGCCCGATCGGCAAGGCAGTATTCCTGGCAGTATCATCTCTTGACGCACATGCCAAGAGGTGGTGGAAGTCGCTACTAGAGACCACTTTCAGAGATAGGGAGTACTCAAATATCTCTTGGGACGAGTTTAGTACCACATTCATGGAGCACTTCATATCCAGCACGGACAAGGACGAGCTGGAAGAGAGGTTTCTACGCCTCACTCAGGGGACACGCTTGGTGATTGAGTACCAGAGAGAGTTTTCCCACTTAGCCAGGTTTGCGAGGTCTCATGCTCCAGATGATCGCGCCCTTGCGAAGAGATTCTACAAGGGACTCCGAGACCCGATGAGGCAGGCACTTTTGTTTGTTTCCGGGGGCAGCCTGACTCAGATCATCGAGACAGCGAAGAAGCTAGAGGCAGATCAGATCGGTGTGCAGGGCAGAGTGAAGAGGCCAGCTGAGGCCATGTACCGAGGGGAGAGCAGTAGAGGCAGGGGAAATCACGGCAGAGGGAGGCATCAGGAGCAGGCTTATGCCTTGGATCTTGCGCAGCCGAGGAACCCGGAGGAGGTTATTGCAGGTAATTTAATGCTTTCAGTATTTTGAGTTATTGCCGCTTTAATTCACCTGCATTTTAACTTTCTAGTTTAGAAAATTAAACAAACAACCCAATTTTCTCAGGCATTATAGTGGTGTGTGGCAAGCCCGCCCACACCCTTTTCGATACTGGCGCCTCGCATAAATTTGTCTCTGAAGACTTTGTTAAAGGCTTAGGGCAGATCCATTATTACACGGGACCCACCAGGAGGGTGCGCCTCCCCAATGGATCGGAGATCGAGACGACGGCCAAGTGCACCTTGAAGGCGACCATCGACGGCCTAACGCTCGATGCTCCAGCTTCCGTGCTGAAGCTCGCAGACTTCGACCTTATCTTGGGCATGACGTGGCTCGCAGGGAACCACGCCCAGATAGACTGCCAAGCAAAGAGAGTGGTGGTGCGGCACGGTACCGCCTCCGCGACGTTCGAAGGTATTGAGCCGATCTCCCGCTCTTCTTTATCTTCTGTTCAGGTAGTCAAGGCCCACGAGCAGGGCGACGAGGTATATTTGGTGTGCTTCAAGATGACGGAGGCGGAGGCCTCCTTATCAGACATCCCTATAGTACGGGACTTCTCCGACGTATTCCCGGAGAAGTTGCCCGGACTGCCACCGCATCGAGAGATAGAATTTCCGATTCAGCTGGTGCCGGGAGCGAGGCCCGTGTCTCGGGCACCATACCGCATGGCACCCAGGGAGCTGGCAGAGTTTAGGGTGCAGTTGAGAGAGCTGGTGGATGCGGGTTTCGTCAGGCCGAGCTCTTCACCTTGGGGAGCGTCGGTGTTATTTGTGAAGAAAAAGAATGGGACGCTCAGACTATGTATAGATTATCGGGAGCTCAACAGACTGACGGTGCGAAACACCTATCCGCTACCAAGGATTGACGAGCTCTTCGATCAGTTGCAGGGAGCTCATTGGTTCTCCAAGCTTGACTTGAGATCAGGGTACTATCAGCTACGGATCCGAGAGGAGGACATACCGAAGACAGCTTTCAGTTCCCGGTATGGATTGTATGAGTTCACGGTGATGCCCTTCGGGCTCACTAATGCCCCCTCAGCCTTCATGAGCATGATGAACAGGGTGTTCGAGGCCTTTCTCGACATCTTCGTTATCGTGTTTATCGACGACATTCTAGTGTATTCCAGGACGGAGGAGGAGCATGCTGGGCATCTGGCCCTAGTATTGGGGAAGCTGAGAGAACATCAGATGTATGCAAAGTTCTCCAAGTGCCAGTTTTGGCTAAGGGAGGTGGCTTTTCTGGGGCACATCATCAGTGGAGCAGGTCTGGCAGTGGATCCGGCCAAGGTATGGGCCGTTCAGGAGTGGCCTCGACTACAGTCAGCTTCAGATGTGCGGAGCTTTCTAGGATTGGCAGGCTATTACTGGAAGTTTGTGGAGGGGTTCTCCAGGATTGCCCTTCCGCTCACATCTTTGACCAAGAAGGATGCCTCATTCGTCTGGACTTTGCAGTGTGAGGCGGCCTACTTGGAGCTGAAGAGCCGACTCACCTCTTCCCCCATCCTTGCACTTCCATCTGGGAAGGAAGGATTTCAGGTTTATACAGACGCGCCATTCCAGGGGTTGGGAGCAGTATTGATGCAGCATGGTCACGTGATCGCGTATGCTTCCCATCAGTTGAAGGTACACGAGAGGAACTATCCAGTGCATGACCTCGAGCTCGGAGCGGTCATCTTTGCCTTGAAGACCTGGAGGCACTATCTTTATGGGGTTCATTGTGATATCTTCTCAGACCACAAGAACCTCAAGTATATTGATACGCAGAATGACCTGAACCTACGTCAGCGAAGGTGGTTGGAGTTTTTGTGCGACTACACGTACACATTGCATTACCATCCAGGCAAGGCCAACACCGTAGCGGATGCATTGAGCAGGAGAGGAGGTGCACCAGGAGCAGAGAGCCGCGGGACGGCTATGGAGTTGATTCAGGCTTTGGAGGACATGCACATCACAGTTGTATCCAGGTCCGACCCCGAGACGTACAGGGAGTATCTAGCGTCCTTGAATATTGTCTGTGATATTCGGGACCGCATTCGGGAGGCGCAGCTGCAGGACCCTGCCTTGGAGCCAGTATTCAGATCGTTGGTGGACGGCGTGTCAGGGGACTATACACTGAGAGATGATCTTATTCACCATCGAGACCGAGTATACATCCCGGCTGGAGGAGGTATTAGAGATGAGGTGCTTAGAGAGGCTCATTGCTCCCAGTACTCTGTGCATCCAGGGATCACGAAGATGGCAGCAGACCTTCAGAAGGTCATATTTTGGCCAGGGATGAAGAGAGATATTATACAGTATGTGACGCATTGCGAGGGCTGCCAGCGCGTGAAGGCGGAGTGCAGGAGCCCGGGAGGATTGTTGCAGCCTTTACCAGTACCTGAGTGGAAGTTTGAGGACATATCGATGGATTTTGTGCATGGTCTACCTCGCTCCCGCTCTGGGAATGACTCGATATGGGTGGTAGTGGACAGGTTGACGAAGGTAGCTCGGTTTATTCCGGTGCAGAAGGAGGGGCCAGTCGGTGACCTTGTCAGGGTGTTTGTGGAGCAGGTGGTCAGATATCACGGGGTTCCCAAGACGATTGTTTCAGATAGAGACGGACGCTTCACTTCGAGGGAGTGGATGGCGGTCCAGGCTTACTTGGGATCCCGGTTGACTTTTAGCACGGCATTCCATCCACAGACTGACGGTCAGACTGAGCGCACCAACCGTACTATGGAGGACCTGCTGCGGTTGTGCATCCTAGATACGGGCAAGCCTTGGGAGAGACTGTTGCCGTTGATAGAGTTTTCCTATAATAACAGTCACCAGGCTAGCATTGGGATGGCACCTTATGCCGCGCTGTATGGGAGGAAGTGTCGCACACCACTTTCCTGGATCCAGAACGAGGACCCGAAGTCGTTGGGTTCAGATTACATTGAGGAGACGGATGCACAGGTGAGATTGATCAGGGAGCGGATGCTGGATGCCCAGAGCAGACAGGCGAAGTACTATGATGCGAGACATCGTATGGTGGAGTTCCAGGTGGGAGAGCACGTGTTCTTGAAGATTCGTCCTATGCACGGGGTTTCTCGAGTGCGGGGGCACAAGAAGCTCAGTCCTCGGTACGTGGGGCCTTATTTGATCCTGGAGCGGATCGGTCCTTTGGCGTACAGGATGGAGCTACCGCCAGAGTTGGAGAACCTGCATGACTTCTTCCACGTCTCTTCACTTCGGAGAGCCCTGCTTCGTCCTGAGCAGCATGTTACCTCTACTTCAGGCCCGGTGGCGCCCGATCGGTCAGTCCTACTGGAGCCCATCCGGATCGACGATACGGAGGTCTGAGTCCTGCGGCGGAAGAGTGTATCGTTGGTGAAGGTGATGTGGTCCAACCACGGGCGAGAGGAGCACACCTGGGAGCCCATGGACCTCATGCAACAATGCTACCCGGAACTCTTCACTTCAGGTACAACCTAAACCCCTCCTTGCAAGTTTCTTTTACCTTATATTGCGTAGAACCCGTAGACCCGATCTTAAATTTCGGGGACGAAATATTTTTTTTGTTTATTAGGATTTGTAACATCCCCAATCCTTCTAGACCCTTTGGAAATGTTAGGGCATAGGGGTGAGGTGAGTGGCCACAAGGGCCTTAGGCTAGGGTTTAAATTGCTAAGTGCACACCAAAGCTCAAAAACTAACCTAACCCTAAGCCCCTCAACTAGGTCAATTGACCCTCAATTGTCCAAGTTGACCTCACTCATGATGCCTTAACCATCTAGGGAGACCTATAGGATGGGAATTGCCCTTGGGTGGAACCCAATTTCATGAAATTGACCAAAGTCAACATTAGGTCAAAATTAACCAAACTAAGTCAATTAGGGTTCAATTGACCATCAATTGTTCAAATTGCCCTTACCCCCACACTCTAAACACTTTAAGGAACCCATTGGACCAAAAAGCCCCATCATGGTGGGACCAATTGACCCTAATTGACCAAAGTCAAACTTTACCCAATTTTGGTCAAATCTACACCCCTTTGATCAAATTGAACCAATTGGAGCCCCACCATGGACCAACCAATGTTGGGTGAGGTTAAGGGACCCATGACCTCAAGTGGGGTCAACCCACTCACCATGGTTGACCAAAGTCAACCATGGTCAACTTAGCCCATTAAAGGTGAATTTCAAGCCTAAATTGAAATGAACCTTAGCACCATCATCAAACCATTAATCATGGACCTTAGGCCTTGCATTCAGCCCTTAAACTGAACCCTAAGCTATGGTAGGATTGATCAATGGAGGGGGGACCAAAAGCTTGATCTAAAAGCAAAAAGGAAAAAAAGCAATCATCCCCTCCTCCACACTCAACCTCCAATCAACCTAGGGCCCTTCCCTGATTGTTGGGGGTCTGGCCTTGACCCAGGTGGAAGCAGGGAGGCTGGCAGCTGCAGGAGGGTGGCATCCATGGGAGAACCGAGGAGGCCCAAGCTCAAAACCAACCAAGGAGCCCTCCTCACTGCATCCTACCCATTCTATTAGCTTCAGAGCTCTGAGAGCAGACGGAATCGAGCTTTGAAGTGGAGTTGTAGCTGGAGAATCGGGATCGGGAGCAGGATCACTGGAGCTAGACATTTCCATGGCAAACCGCCGCCGGAGCCGCCGCCACGCACCACCAATGGTTCGTTTCTCCTCCCCTCCCCTCATGCTAGCTTCCCATCTCAAAAGATTGAAGGATCGGGATCAATTGAGCCCAAATCCATTCGTCAATTTCATGGATTTCGGCCCGATTTGAGCCACCCAGGCTCGCCGGAATACCCCCCCTCCGGCCGCCATGTCGCCGGGAGTTGAAGCCCCGACCACCACGAAGGTGGTGGCGGTGGTGGTCGGCCGTGGTGGCCACCAGGTGGCCGGGAAATGGGGGAGGAAGTCAGCCCAGCGCGGTTGCATCCTGGCCGTCGGCTCAAGGAGGAAGATGATCTGGATGCCGCCGGATCTGCTTTAAGATCCGTGCGCGCCAATCATTTCCTTTATTTATTAAATGCATTATGTTAGATTTCTGCCCATTTTAATCAGCCAACTTCAAACAGAAATTAAGGCTACTTAGAGGCTCATTTAGAAAAAGTGCCCAACATGAAAGTTGTAGGCCTTGGTCTTAACTTTCATTTGGCCTTGAGTTTAGGTCATTTGGTGACCTACAGCTCCCTAGGGAGCTGTTTTACTAGGACTGGTCCTACACTAGGTCAGTCCATTAGAAATATTGCCTAGGTCAAACCCCTCAATCTTTGGAGCTGTGCTTTTAACCATGGGTTGGTATACCCTAGGGGTACCCCCTGCCAAAGGGGCTGCCCTTGGTGGTCACTTTTACCTAGGGTTTTTGTAGTAGTTATGATTTTTAAATTAAGTTGATTTTTGGAGCATATGATGTACAAATGATACCAAACTTTGGTGAATGGCTCTTTTGTATATGTGTAGTGCCTACCTAAAATTTCACTCCATTTGGAGTTGATTTGATATGGAAAATTGGAAACCCTAATGAGGGCCTTTAAGGGTCAATTTAGGGTTTAAATCAATTTGAGGAGTTGAGAGTGTTAGCCTCCTCCCATCTGGTTGGATATGTTGGTATGGACATGCAAAGGCTTGTGACTCACCCTAATGGTCCATTTGGAGCCATTAGGGTGGTGTGACCTAAAACCCTAAGGGTGAACCCTTAAGGGTGCAAGTTGGGTTTTGTGATGAACATGGGATCAAATGTTCTTGCCCTGGCCTAGGACTTTGTAGATAGGTATGTGGGAGCATAAAATGTCTTAGTAAATTTAATGAGAATTTTTTTGGGGTATTTAAGTGCATTTCTTCTTATTAAATGAATTTGCCACCCTTCCCTAATTAAAAGGAAATTCATGTTCATAGGACCTTGTATGGTGTTGTAACTCTTTCAGTGGCTGACTAGTGATGAAAGTAGATTATAATAATTTTATCATGATTTATGGAAATATTAATCCTTGTATAGGAACTTTTTAGTGCTTGCTAGCCTTGAGAATTTAATCCATTTAAAATACCAAATCATGGGGCTATGATGTGATACTTGGTCATCTGTAGTTTTAGGTCAATATATGCCCATGATAATTGTTTGGAAGCTTAGTGAATTTTATTTCTTGTACTTTATGTAGAAAATGGGATTCACATCACTTGAGTATTAATTCTTTTTAAAATACCAAAGCATGGGGATATGATGTGATACTTGGTCATCTGTAATTTTAGGTCAATATATGCCCATGACAACAGTTTGGAAGCTTGTAGATTTATCTTTTTGTACCTCATGTAGAAAGTGATAATTGCCACCTTTGGATGTTTAATCATTATAAAATATCAAATCACATGGTAATGACATAATAATTTGGCAGAGGACTCTAGGTCCCCATATGGACACTTGGTAATTTTTATAGAATTTTCAGAAGTGAATTACTATTTTTCCTAATTATAGTGACATTTTGGTAATTATACAATGATGATGATTCAGTAGGCCAAATGACATCCTAGGGTCATGATACCAAGTGAACCACCATGATATGGAATAATATCTTACTGATAACTCTCATGTAGCATGAAGAATCATTTTAAGGGTAGTTCATGTGTAAAGTGGCTTAAGGCCTTGATTACTTAAAATTATATTAAATATCAATTTAATATGGAAAATTATGGAAATTGGAACACACCTTACTAAAGTCAGTGGGAACCTAGGATAATTATAAGAGACCTTGGTGATGAGTTTTTAGAAGGGTTCCCTTATGGGGTTGAAGGGTAGTTCAAATAGTGGTCTGCGTTTAGTAAACACAGAATTTTGAGTTTTTGATAATTCAGACCCCTAAATAGTGGTTAGGAGTTATATCCAATCAGTAAATGAGTGGTAAGACACCAAGATTCAAGGAAGGTCAATCCTAGGGTTAAGTGTGAGGTTATGCTTGAGTCAATATAGAAGGAACGGAGGTACGTCCAACCCAATTGGGTCGGACGGGTGTTGGGCTAAGTTAATCTAAGTATATGAAATATGAGGGTGAACCAAATATTAACCACCAACTAAAGTAATTGTCTTGAGGAGGATAATGGGGTTGAGCCCATTGATCTGTAGTACCGTTTGGGGCCCCTTTACGGAGTACACCGCGGGAAGTCCAAGATTCACCCTAAATATAACACTAACTAAATTGTAGGCAAGAGTAGCCTAAGTAGGTCTGCAAACCGATATGGATCTCCTCCGGGAAGGAGATGGGTTGGATCAGCTTGTGTGTTAGGCCCGAGCCGGAAGCTCGGGTGGTCATGTCAAACACATGTTACTTAATCAAATAGTGGCGAGTCTTCGGTACTAGGCTAGTCGTGTCACCGACAGTAGTACGTTGACTCAGGTGAGGGTGAGGTTTAGAGGGCCGGTAAGTTTGAGTACCGCGGTCTGGAGGACAATCCCTAATAAACCACCCCGACCTTAAAGTCTGGTGGATTCCAGCAAGAGTACGCAGGAGCTCCGCTGTTGTGTTCTTAGCGTTGAGGCGTACATGAGGTCTAGGCTTGGTAGTGACTATACCCGCCTAGGATGTGGAGTGCCCGATCCACTACCACCGTGAGCCACGACGGTCGGTACCCGGAAGGTTGGCTTCCTTTCAAACAAATTGGGAACTTTAAAGGTCTGTGCGCATAGAGTCGTGTGGGTGAGTCATATTACATAAATTCATTAAAACATCATAACCATAGCATAGCATGACATACACATTAGCATACCCCCATCATATAAATTAGTATGGGCTCTTTTATATGATGGGTTACCTGGACATCTTAACTTATATGTCGTATGGGCGTTCATATAAGTTAAGGTACGAATCTGTGATGGTAGTTTAGATTTACTTACTGCACTGCTTTTCTTTCCATTTACTGCTTACTTCATTGCTCTACATTACTGCCTTATACCTGCACTATACTGCTAGCTAGATTTTACTGCTTTACTTATACCTGCTAGAGTAATGCCATGTCACCACCTTCTTGTTTACCCCTTGTTTGTCCTCCGCTTCTTACTCCCGCTCGGTGCCTAGGAGTCGTGGGGGGAGGCGAGGACAAAACGACTTAGTCTTTATGACTAACGGTCGGTGTGACCGCAGGAGTCCGAGTAGACAGAGTTGTCCCGCGCGCAGCAGGACGAGATGGCAGGACCTGAGCAGCAGATGCAGCGCACTACCACGACGCCACAGGTTGATGTTTAGATAGCTAGTCTTCCGCATTTTGAGATCTTTGATGTAGTCTTCCGCTGTTGTAGTGAGAGAGAGATAGTACATTATTTTGGATATGTATCGGGCATAAGCCCCTTTTGCTTGTACTTCTCTTTTGGACTGCTGTTTTCATTATATATATATATGATGCTGTGATTGTGGACATGCCTTCTTTTATGTACTTACTTTTTGGCATATTTTACTTATGATCGTATAGCCGGCAGGGTTGGTGCTGAGCGGTGTTGGTCAACCCGAGTGTTGGCGACACCGCTAGGCAGCGATTCTGGGCGAAGATCCACCTCAACCGTGCGATGCGGGAGAGGTTCGAGTTTTCAAGTACCCGAACGGGTTTTGGAAAAAGAGATCTTACAATGCTGATCTTGAGCTGTTCCTGGACTGGTTAGTTCAGAATAACTCCACTGTCTTCTTCTTCAGAAGGAAGAAAGAAGACTCATGTCTCTCTTGTTGATGAAAGCTTGAATCACTGAAAGAGAGAACCACTTCTGTTCAAGGCAAGAAGGCTGTTGCAGACGGCTTGCTTTGACAGCTTAAACAACTTCACAATGATGAACAACCTTTTCTTTGCTGCCCTAACATTAGATTTTATAGCACTGTGCATCTTCAACGGTTATCTGCACGACCTCTCTTGCCCATGCCGATAAAGACATTACTTTATCACTTTTTGTGCCCTTTTCAAACTCTGGGTCGCGCCAGTCAACGGGTAACATGCTTGACTCTGTCTCAGCGGATCCGCTGAGATGGCTCCTTGTCTCAGCGAATTGGCACAAGCTGAGACAACTACTCCTTTTCAGCGGTTCCGCTGAGACGGCTCCTCGTCTCAGCGGATCTGACCTTTCGTCTCAGCGGTTCAGCTGAGACAAATCTCCATCTCTTAGGAGTTGTTCTCTCCTGTTCTTAGGTCATGATTGACCCTTTCTCTTTGAGTCACCTAAGCCTGTATATCTTACAAAAACATGGTTTTATCAAATATATCTTGTACTTAGCATTGCATAGTGACCCCTCTTCAAATCAAGAGAATTTGAGGGCAAATTCCCAACACCTTTCTCTTCCGGCGGCTGTGGCACAACATCTTTTCGAGAGCGAGAAACGGGAGGTGTTACGGGGGAACAACGACGATCATGGAGGCGTGGAAACTTAGAGCAGAAATCATAAACCTATCTTGAGAATGTTGAGGCTCCGCTCAAGATAGTCTACGTATACTCCATCAAGTTTGAAATGTGCATATATAGTATCTCTAGTGTAGAGCCTAGCTCTATAGATAGACACACAACACACAACCCGATATCGAGTCTGTCTCAACACGCACAGACATATCATAGAATATTCAACAAAATATTCAACATATGTGACAATATTAGAATGATAATAAATAATTTATGTTTAAAATTGTCTCGAAAATTTGCAATAATGCTTAATTATTCATCTGTTCCAGACTTATAGTACTAGATATGCTAGTTTAGAGAAACATGCCAAAACCTTTAGAGGGGAGAAAAACCGTGAGCCATGGAGGAGCATTGGAAGGAGAAGCAAGAGTCAGATGTATCTTCGTCCCTTTGCTTCGTGCAGTTTAGTGATCGGTCATGCTACTTCTAGTGGTTGACGATGTCCGCGGGTTTCTTCTGGTGGCGGCGGTTGGTCGCCCGACGACGACGAATGTTTGTTCTGACACGAGTTTTGTGCGTCCGTTTTATGAATTACAATCTAGTTCTCTGATTCTCCTACGAATTGTATTATAGTCAGATTTCATCTGCAGTTTCTTTTTGTCCGACTTCTATTTTTTGCACCATGTGTCTAGTGTCAATTATTTATTATGTTAATAAATTGCAAAGTTGTGTTTCTTCTTAATAATCCTTGATAGGGTTTCCTTGAAGACGCTAACCGCACCTCATTCATGGGTGTGCGGTTATCGAAAGAAACCCCACTATCCCTGTAACCACCCAACATGTGGGTGCAAATAGTAAAATCCTTCAACATGGAGTGCAAATAGTAAAATCCTCCAACATGGGGGGTGCAAATGGTAAAATCTCACATCATGAGGTGCAAATAGTAAAATCCCTCATTATGGGGGTGCAAATAGTAAAATCCATCAACATTGGGTGTAAATAGTAAAATCCTCCAACATGGGGTGCAAATAGTAAAATCCTTCAATGCGGTCTGCGTATAGCAAATAATATGGTTATGGTGTGCGCATAACCATATCCGTCATATGAATACATATCACCGCAAAACTATACAAACTGGTGTGCGCGTAGCTATATTAAGGATAAGTGTGCGTATAACACATAAATTGGTTATGGTGTGCGGGTAGCCGCATAACCACCATAACTACCCTAACCACCCATTTAATTACGAAAGTGCCACACTCAAAAACTATAAATAGAACCCCAAGGCTTCTCTTTTTAGGATTTTCTTCTTCTCCTCCTTCATCTCTCCCCTCTTTTGGGACTTTCTCTCTCTCCGGCCGGGAAAATCCTACAGATTTTCTCTCTCCTCCTTCTTCCTTGCGCACTCCCAAGCGCGCCTCCTCCTTGCGCGCTCACCAGCGCGCGTCCTCCTTGCGCGCTCACAAGCGCGCGTCCTCCTCGTGCGCTCCCAAGCGCGCCTCCTCCTTGCGCGCTTACAAGCGCGCGTCCTCCTTGCGAGCTCCCAAGCGCGCCTCCTCCTTGCGCGCTCACCAGCGCGCCTCCGTGTGCTCCGCTCTCAAGACCGCTCCAAGCGCGCCTCCGTGCGCTCCGCTCTCAAGACCTCTCCAAGCGCGCCTCCGCGCGCTCCGCTCTCAAGACCGCTCCAAGCGCGCCTCCGTGCGCTCCGCTCTCAAGACCGCTCCAAGCGCGCCTCCACGCGCTCCGCTCTCAAGACCGCTCCAAGCGCGCCTCCGCGCGCTCCGCTCTCAAGACCGCTCCAAGCGCGCCTCCGCGCGCTCCGCTCTCAAGATCGCTCCAAGCGCGCCTCCGCGAGCTCCTCTCTCAAGACCGCTCCAAGCGCGCCTCCGCGCGCTCCGCTCTCAAGACCGCTCCAAGCGCGCCTCCGCGCGCTCCGCTCTCAAGACCGCTCCAAGCGCGCCTCCGCGCGCTCCGCTCTCAAGACCGCTCCAAGCGCGCCTCCGCGCGCTCCGCTCTCAAGACCGGTCCAAGCGCGCCTCCGTGCGCTCCTCTCTGAAGACTGCTCCAAGAGCACCTCTGCGCTCTCCGCTCTCAAGACCGTCCAAGCATAACCCCGCGTACTCAGCAACAAGCACTCCGCGCACTCAAGAACAAACGCTCCAGCCTCCATCAAGAACAGCACTCCAAACTCCTCTCGAGCAGCAGGAGACAACCGACAGAGACAAAGACGCACAGAGCACATCGATCCAACCTTCAAACTGCAGTCAAAAGCTCTAGATCGCTTAGAGCGCAGCATCCCCCTCTGCATCAGACAAAAGTCTTAGCTCCAGGAGCGGTGGCTTGTCGCCCTCCGAGTATCTCTCTCTCAACAATTGTAACGAGAGGCGGTCTGTCGCCCTCGAGTTCTTTAAAACAGCTCTGTACAACAACCAACAAATAGTGGAGGTTTCGGCCGACACAGACCCGGTCGCGTGGTTTTTCACCCAGTTGACGGGTTTTCCACGTTAAAAAAATTGAATTGTCAGTTTTCTCTTTTTCTGTGACTGTTTGCGCGCTCAAACGCTCTCGGGCTAAGACGGTCCAATCTAGTCCGATCTACCAGAGCCTTGAGTGGACCGCAACAGTTTGGCGCCGTCTGTGGGAAGGAGTTCCCCGCATTCCAAGAAGATCTAAAAGACAGTATCACCAGCCCAACGATACTCGTGACTTGGCATCATGGCAGGAAAAGCCATCAGCGCCGCCGAAAGATCAATCACTGGGGGGCAAGGTGACCTAGTATCCTCCCGCCGGAAGAGGCTACGCAACCTGGTCGAATTTTCATTCGCCAGTGCCAACGCGGTCCTCTCAATTGAAAATAGGCGGCACAACCTGCATCGAATTTTCATTCTCCAGTGCAAGCGCAGATCTTTACTCACAGCTCTGGATCGAATTTGCATTCTCCAGTAGTCTTTTCTCCCAGATCGAATACTGGCATTCTCTGACCCGTGGCTAGGCCCCGCAACCAGATCGAATTTACATTCTCTGGCGCTGGATCGAATTTACATTATCTAGCATGACTGCCCGCGGACGTCCGCCATCGCCAGGGCCTGCCTACCTCACGATGGCCACCAGATTGAATACTAACATTCTCCGGCAAAGCCGCGAGCAATCCTCGTGCAAACAAAGCCGCGAGCAATCCTCGTGCAAACAAAGCCGCGAGCCAGACTCGTGCAAAAAGCCGCGAGCCAGACTCGTGCAAAAAGCCGCGAGCCAGACTCGTGCAAAAAGCCGCGAGCCAGACTCGTGCAAAAAGCCGCGAGCCAGACTCGTGCAAAAAGCCGCGAGCCAGACTCGTGCAAAAAGCCGCGAGCCAGACTCGTGCAAACAAAGCCGCGAGCCAGACTCGTGCAAAAAGCCGCGAGCCAGACTCGTGCAAAAAGCCGCGAGCCAGACTCGTGCAAAAAGCCGCGAGCCAGACTCGTGCAAAAAGCCGCGAGCCAGACTCGTGCGAAAAGCCGTGAGCCAGACTCGTGCGAAAAGCCGCGAGCCAGACTCGCGCGAAAAGCCGCGAGCCAGACTCGTGCAAAAAGTCGCGAGCCAGACTCGTGCGAAAAGCCGCGAGCCAGACTCGTGCGAAAAGCCGCGGGCCAGACTCGTGCACCTATTTTATTATAAAGCCGCGGGCCAGACTCGTGCACCTATTTTATATAAAAGCCGCGAGCCAGACTCGTGCAAACTAATTTTTTGACTAACATAAAAGCCGCGAGCTCAAGTCCGCACAAACTCATCTGTAACTTTGAAAATAATCAAACTACGCAGGTGCTAACAACCAGATTGACAAGGCTGGAACAGTAAACAAACACTCAAGCAACGCTCAAGGAGCTACCAAAGCTCTGTAAGCAAAGTACCAAGCTGCTGCATAATGCAAATGTGCAAAGAAACGATAAAGATGGAGCCACGCCTCATCCACATCAACACCAGTCTCCCTCTCACCCTCGAAGAGACCTCCGACATCAACCTCAGATATATCTCAGCAATGCGACAACACCGCCGTACAAGGGAACTTCACTCCCGGACTTGCAGGCATCCCATACCGTCACTTTCAAACATCAACATGCTCCACAACTAATGAGGAGCGCCACTACATAAACTACCCCTGAGGACAATGCCTCGCTCCCTGAAAGGCCAAGGAGTCGCCCGAGTCTTCACGAGCAAAGGCTCGTAGGTATGAGCCACATCACACGGGTGCGCTCCCCGCGCGCTCACCATATGTGGGCGCCACTTCTACATCCGCACAGCATGCGAGCGCACCTTCCTCACACCGCTCCGCTACAGGAAGTCCTTTCGGAGACTCTTCAAGCACCTCCTTCCATACCACGTTGCTGACTCCACCACAATCGCCACAACTATTTCGCACAAAAAGTCCCCGCACCTCTCTCGCCCCGGCTCTGAACTTCGGGGACTTGGGGGGCAAATGATAGGGTTTCCATGAAGATGCTAACCGCACCCCATTCATGGGTGTGCGGTTATCCAAAGAAACCCCACTATCCCCGTAACCACCCAACATGTGGGTGCAAATAGTAAAATCCTTCAACATGGAGTGCAAATAGTAAAATCCTCCAACATGGGGGGTGCAAATGGTAAAATCTCACATCATGAGGTGCAAATAGTAAAATCCCTCATTATGGGGTGCAAATAGTAAAATCCATCAACATTGGGTGTAAATAGTAAAATCCTCCAACATGAGGGTGCAAATAGTAAAATCCTTCAATACGGTCTGCGTATAGCAAATAATATGGTTATGGTGTGCGCATAACCATATCCGTCATATGAATACATATCACCGCAAAACTATACAAACTGGTGTGCACGTAGCTATATTAAGGATAAGTGTGCGTATAACACATAAATTGGTTATGGTGTGCGGGTAGCCGCATAACCACCATAACTACCCTAACCACCCATTTAATTACGAAAGTGCCACCCTCAAAAACTATAAATAGAACCCCAAGGCTTCTCTTTTTAGGATCTTCTTCTTCTCCTCCTTCATCTCTCCCCTCTTTTGGGACTTTCTCTCTCTCCGGCCGGGAAAATCCTACAGATTTTCTCTCTCCTCCTTCTTCCTTGCGCGCACCCAAGCGCGCCTCCTCCTGGCGCGCTCACCAGCGCGCGTCCTCCTTGCGCGCTCACAAGCGCGCGTCCTCCTCGCGCGCTCCCAAGCGCGCCTCCTCCTTGCACGCTCACAAGCGCGCGTCCTCCTTGCGCGCTCCCAAGCGCGCCTCCTCCTTGCGCGCTCACAAGCGCGCCTCCGTGCGCTCCGCTCTCATGACCGCTCCAAGCGCGCCTCCGCGCGCTCCGCTCTCAAGACCGCTCCAAGCGCGCCTCCGCGCGCTCCGCTCTCAAGACCTCTCCAAGCGCGCCTCCGCGCGCTCCGCTCTCAAGACCGCTCCAAGCGCGCCTCCGCGCGCTCCGCTCTCAAGACCGCTCCAAGCGCGCCTCCGTGCGCTCCGCTCTCAAGACCGCTCCAAGCGCGCCTCCGTGCGCTCCGCTCTCAAGACCGCTCCAAGCGCGCCTCCGTGCGCTCCGCTCTCAAGACCGCTCCAAGCGCGCCTCCGCGCGCTCCGCTCTCTCCGAGCGCTCTGCTCTCAAGATCGCTCCAAGCGCGCCTCCGTGAGCTCCGCTCTCAAGACCGCTCCAAGCGCGCCTCCGCGCGCTCCGCTCTCAAGACCGCTCCAAGCGCGCCTCCGCGCGCTCCGCTCTCAAGACCGCTCCAAGCGCGCCTCCGCGCGCTCCGCTCTCAAGACCGCTCCAAGCGCGCCTCCGCGCGCTCCGCTCTCAAGACCGCTCCAAGCGCGCCTCCGCGCGCTCCGCTCTCAAGACCGCTCCAAGCGCGCCTCCGCGCGCTCCGCTCTCAAGACCGCTCCAAGCGCGCCTCCGTGCGCTCTTCTCTGAAGACTGCTCCAAGAGCGCCTCTGCGCTCTCCGCTCTCAAGACCGTCCAAGCATAACCCCGCGTACTCAGCAACAAGCACTCCGCGCACTCAAGAACAAACGCTCCAGCCTCCATCAAGAACAGCACTCCAAACTCCTCTCGAGCAGCAGGAGACAACCGACAGAGACAAAGACGCACAGAGCACATCGATCCAACCTTCAAACTGCAGTCAAAAGCTCTAGATCGCTTAGAGCGCAGCATCCCCCTCTGCATCAGACAAAAGTCTTAGCTCCAGGAGCGGTGGCTTGTCGCCCTCCGAGTATCTCTCTCTCAACAATTGTAACGAGAGGCGGCCTGTCGCCCTCGAGTTCTTTAAAATAGCTCTGTACAACAACCAACAAATAGTGGAGGTTTCGGCCGGCACAGACCCGGTCGCGTGGTTTTTCACCCAGTTGACGGGTTTTCCACGTTAAAAAAATTGAATTGTCAGCTTTCTCTTTTTCTGTGACTGTTTGCGCGCTCAAACGCTCTCGGGCTAAGACGGTCCAATCTAGTCCGATCTACCGGAGCCTTGAGTGGACCGCAACAATCCTGTATCTAGATTGTCCGGGAGAATCATTCCAATTCCCAACATAAATTTATACCTCTGCTTAGCCCTGTCCAAAAAGCCCGCCTGGGCGGGTACCGGGCCTGACGGGCCCGGGCTTTTGTCACCCGGGCTCGGGCCCGGACCTTGCTTTAGCCGGTCTCGGGCCCGGGCCTTACTTTAGCCGGGCTCCCGCACCAGCCCCGGCAGGGGGCCTGCTAAGGCCCCCAAGGCCGGGCCAGGCCGGGACGAGCCCAGACCGGGCCCAGTTAATAAATCCCGCCTATAAAATCCCACTTAAATAAGCGAGAATTAATTAAAATCCCGCCTGTTTAGGCGGGATTATCCCGCCTGGTGTCTGGCCTCGGTGTCAGGCCCAGGTAAGGCCCGGTGCCCGGGCTTAGGCGGGCCTGACACCGGGCCGGGCTTTGAGTATATATGGGGGCCCTGTTGGGCCCCCATAGCCCGTCCTGGGCCCGGGGCGAGCTAGCCCGGTCCAGGGCCTAGTCAGGCTTTTTTTGGGCTGGGCCCGATTTTTTTGAACACGTCTACCTCTGCTCCATGCTTGCTAAATTACAGATTGCACCTATCTTACTTTTAAAATTACAAAAACCTCCCTGGTAAGAGTACATTTCATAATACCTAACAGTGATAGCTAGGAATCCCATATCTATATTTTATGAATAACAGATATTGGAAAAAGTCTCAAATGTCAAATCACTTGTCGGGTTTGTGGACAACGTCAAAGCCTTCTGTACGGGCAGTGGGTCGAGAGCCAACTCGGAGGCACCGCCATCCTAGTTCCTGATCCTTAGAATTGTGAGCAAGTGAGCACCATCGTTAACAAGCATGTATGAGAGGAACGACGAGCTAGAGTAGATTAAAAAAGAGGCGCAAAGATAAGAAGATGTTGACTAGAGGCAATTGGTGTTGATGGCCGCCTCACGGAAAAAAATAAGAGTTGCATGATCGTTCATTGATTGATGGTGGCTACGGTTCGTCGACCTGATCTTCGGATCTCTGTTGTCGGAAAATATTTGGATCATCATAAAAAATTCAAGGAAGCTTCTTCTCGTCAATCTAAAATTGTTAGTGGTTGTCATTCATCAATCTGAGCCAAATTTGAAGGTCGTCGGATCGTCGCCAAATTTTTTGGGACGCTTCTTCTCATCTTTAAGAGACTGTTAATACTGGCGGTTCATCAATCAGATTGCTGTATCTTTTGCAATCTCTATCAAACCATCATCATCAAGACAAGCGTATTCCTATCATTCATAGATTATTCATGGTGACTACTGTTTGTCGATCAAATTACCAAATCACCAGCTCGATTATTGATGAACAATTTTCTTTATGTATGCTGAATTCCATTAGCATGCCCGATCAAAGAATTAGAATTTAAACAAATTCCAATCTTATAGCAATTTGAATTGCTCTCAATTTTCAAAATCAATTCCAAATCTAACCAAATTAGGAACCACAACTAGGGGTGCAAGTTGAGTCGAGCCGGCTCGTGAGCTCGATGAGCCGGCTCGAAAAAAGCTCGACTCGAGAGCTCGAGCTCGATTTTGAGCCGAGCTCGAGCTCGATTGCTCTTGTTTATGAGCTCGTGAGCCGGCTCACGAGCTTTTTTTAGGTATTTAAAAATATATATATAAAAAAAAAGGTTCATGAGCAAAAAGCTCGCGAGCAGCTCGAGCTCGACTCGAGCTCGCGAGCTCGAAAGATCGAGCTCGAGCTCAATATACTGGTCTTGAGCTCGAGCTCGAATTTGGGATTTTTGCCAAGCTCGACTCGCTTACACCCCAAACCAGAACTCACAAGGGATTCGGGCGGAAGTCCATAAATTGCTAAGTTTAGGCATATGAGCTTACATAGTTGGCTAAGCTGAGGTCTCTTGAGAAGGTTATGAGTTCGATTCTCACCATGATATTGAGCATTTGCCTAATTATGTAGCAGTAATTTGTTGATTGCTCTGAATGCTAATTAATATTTCATCTTATGAATGTAGTACTCTTTATAGGTGTTTACGCATACTATTCATTATGGGCTTTTTGACACTTTGCACCCTCGAAAATGCAATATTTGGCACTTTGCACCCCAAATCTCAATTCATCGGCACTTTGTACCCTAGGCCTGTTAAATTAGGGGTAATTTCGTCCGGACCTCAACGAAAGAGCTCATTTTGGCACTTTGCACCCTGAAATGTTGGAATGTTTACTAGCAGACCAAATATAGTTTAGTTGATTTTCTCAAAGGGTCCGTTCGTTTGGCAGGAATTGGATTCCCGCAGGAATTGGATTCCCGCAGGAATTGGATTCCCGCAGGAATTGGAATTGCTGATTCCGATTCCCGCAGGAATTGGAATTGACTTCAATTCCAATTCTGCTGTTCGGCTAACTGCAGGAATTCTGTCATCAGAATTGGAATTGGTAATTCCGCTGTTCGGCTGTATGTCAGAATTCAATGGACGGAATTAAAATTTAAAATTTATAAAATTAAATATTAAACAGGATTAAAATATCAGAATTAAAATAGAAGTCCGCATTAACGTCGTACAAAATATAAGTCCACATCATAAAAAAGTCCGCAGCATACAAAACATAAGTTCATATATAATCAATCGAGTAAATGTAAGCGGAGCCAGGTCCTCCTAATTGGCACTGGTAAAGCGATGAACACGTCGCTCTTCGTGTCGTCAACACTCAGCATATCGATAGCCTGTATGACCTCAGCCTCAGTCAGATCTGCAATAGCTGCAATGGCCGCATATATCCTGTCTGCCTTTGAGATCGGAGGCGGTGGCTGAGAAGACAAACTGTTTTCATGCTCCATGTTCCTCGCTATAACAGTAACAGCATCCGCAATAACATATACCGCATATGTTTTCTTCTTCTTCTGGGGATGTGGCTCGACCTCCTCAGCCACATTATCTTCCACCGAATCATCAATGTGGATCTCGTTCATTGACTCCGATGCAGTAGCAGCATGAGCTCCAGTAGCTCTATCAACCCCACATATCATAGCTAAGTCACCCCAATTCACGATCACTTTGCCCCGATAATGTTTTACTGTCGGGTGTGCCTACAAGTTTAGTTTAAATTAGACTCGTAAATTTTCAAAATTTCTGAACATGCAAGTAATTGTCCAATTAAAATTTTACCTGAACATAGTTGGCCCAGACATCTTCACTGTCTACCTTCACCACATTGCGCTCCCAATCCCAGCCAAATCGTTGGTGAAGCCAAAAACACACACACACACCACACATATACACATTCATACACACACACACACACATCACACATATCACACATATACACATTCATACACACACATCACACATATACACATTCATACACACACACCACACACACCACACACACCACACACACCACACATATACACATTCATACACACACACCACACATACACACACACATGTTTAAAATACACCACACATACACATTTATACACACACACACACACAAATCACACATATACACATTCATACACACACCACACACACCACACATATACACACACACACACACACACATTAACACACACACATCAACACACACACACACCACACACATAAAAAAAATACACAGATCACACACACACACATAAAAAAAATACACCACAAATACACACACACACCACACATATACACATTCATACACACACACACCACACATATACACATTCATACACATACACATTAACACACACACACACACACCACACACATTTAAAAAATGCACAGATCACACACACATACACATTAACACACACACACACCACACACATTTAAAAAATGCACAGATCACACACACACATACAAAAATTACACATTCATACACACACCACACACATACACATTCATACACACACTATACACACACACATACACATATACACACACACCACACACATACACATACACCCATACAAATAAAACCTGCACACACACCACACCCATACACATACACAAACAAGCACTGAAAAAAAAAACCTAGGGCAAGAAATCGTTGGTGAAGCCAAAAACGAAGCCAAAAACGAAGCCAAAAAACTGCATACACACACAAATCGGTAGCTCTAGGGCAAAAACGAAGCCAAAAAACTGTTACCTGCTGCCGGCGAGGAAGAACGACGACGGAAAATGGAGGCGCAAGTAGCGTAGGGAGCAGGGAAGCAGTGCTGGAATCGCGCGAGTAAGCTAACGACGTCGAGCGAGAATGGAGTCGGAGGGGGGAGCAGGGAGGCAGTGCTGGAATCGCGCGATAGCAGGGCAGCAGGGCGGGAATCGCGAACGAAGACGGCCAGCGGTGTGGGAATCGCGAAAGAAGAGCTCCAGAGGTCGGAAATGACGCTCACGCAAAATGACCTATTTCTATTTCCGATGGAATTCAAGTCAATGCCGATTCCGCCTTACTTTTTAGGTCTGCCGAACAGCATATATTGGAATTGGCAAATGAATGCCAATTTCAAACACCCAATTCCGATCATCCGAACGGGGCCAAAGTGAATTTACAACGTATTTTAAAAATGATATTTGCAGCCAAACACATTTACTAAAAAAAAGTTTAGACATTAAAGTTTATTAATTTTTTGTTTGTGATGGTGGAAAAGTTTTCAAATCCTAAATATAAAATTGTTTTAGCGCTTAAAAACTGCAAGAAACAAAATTAGCGAGCGCGGGTCGGGAGATGGCGTTCGTTCTTCTTCCTCTATCTTCTCCTCACAGGGTGCCTTCTCCTGAAATTTGCACGAGATTTACAGGAAAAATCAGTTCTCGGCACCGAGATATCTCCATCTCATCGGTCTCGACCAACTCTAGTAAACGGATGCAGGAATTCAGTTCGAAGTCGCTGAAATTGGCCGTTTCCGGCGCCCTAGCCCTTGGAATTTGGCTCAGTGGTACTGTTTTCTCGTTTTCATTTTTATATTTCCATTCCTTTAAACCATGCCGGCAAGATTTGACTATGTTATGGATTATTTCGTTGCAAGGAGGTTAAGTACATCTGAATTTAGTAAATTTGAGGGTTTAAATCTCAATTTTTTTGATTTTTTTGTTAATTTTTGTATGCTGGTTCAATGATTTGAGATATAAATGATTTACATTATTTATAAAGTCAATTCACAAGTAAAAGGAAAAAAAAAATTAATTCAACTAATATTCTTGTAACTAATATTTAACACCAATATCATCATCTATAGCCTTATCCAAATTATTTGGAGCCAGCTTTATGAATCATCATTTTTCATTTGTTCATGCCGCGTGTTGCTTATAAACCTAATGTCCTACACAACACAAATCACTAACAACTTTAGTTTATGTTAACTTGAGGCCACCCCTTGTCCTACCCAATCTTTCGACATCAACACTATGCACTCATCTAGTCTAGGGCATTTTCTAACCTTTGTTTGTAGAGGCTCACACCACCAAAAGTCTATTTTCTATTTCTTTATCTTCAATAGATGTCATTCTCATTGTTCCTTTAAATCATCATTCCTTAATTTATCTTTTTGAAATACATATTTCTTAACATTCTCATTTTTTGTCATACACAAGTTAAATATCAATGAATTTTTTTACTTGCCAACACAGATCTATACAATATTGTTAGCATAATCGTGGTATCATAAAACCGACCTTTTAGTCTTCATGATATCCTTTTAGTGCATAGTACTCGTGAGATGCATCTCTACTTTAATCACATATTCTTAACTCATGAGTTATAACATCATCTACATTCTCATTCTTCTGAATATTCAACATAAGATACTTAAACTTATCACACTCAAACATTTCTTTTCCTAATATGATTGATTAATAATTGATGATATCCTTCATTAAAATTGCATATGATGTATTTGTTATTTATCCAGTTAGTTCATAGCATTCTATCTATGTTATATGGAAAAAAACATACCATGAATAACTTTGTAAGCATTTTCATGACTAATACAAAAATATATGGACTTAGTGTATCTAAGTTGATTTGAAGTTTCTAGATCTCTTGTGCGCCGACTTACCTATTTCTATCTATCTCATTTTCTCATTTCTTAATACCAAATATATTATATAAATCATCAAAAATATAGCCTTTTCTTTGTTCACTACACATACTTTTTTTAGTTTTTATTATAATCAATATAAGACTCAGTAGTATGCATGTTTTACACTCTTTAAAAGAATTTTTATTCTCCTAGTAACCTTTTGTATCTCCTCCCTCTACCACCATATATCTTCATCAGGAAATGATCTTTTTGTTGCACATAAGTCTGAGGGACAGACTTTCTTTCACCAAGCTTTGTTGGAGCTCCTCTTGCCCAAGTACCAAGTGTGCAGCTTTGGGATACTTAGAACTGCAGTACCTGCGTTCAGAAAGGGTAAGGTCCCAAAATAAATTTGGGACCATTAGCAAGACATTGCACACAAACCCTTGTCTTCCTCTGGTACCAGTTACCTTTGGAGTACGTGTTTGTGTGGTTATACCAACAATCAGCTATGAAATGATCAATTTTTTCATAACAAAAACATTGAAATCTATTATACCTACTCTTCCTTTTTAGGCAAGGAAGGAGAAGAGAATGCATCAAAAAATTTAGAGGCTTAACAACCTTAGGCAGACAGTTTCCTGCAATTTTCCCTTTCCCTTTATTTTGAGCAGAGAATTTTTCATCCTTGAAAGAGAAATGGGGCAGTGATGAGGAGCCCTGTCCTTAAGGAGGAGAGCAGCGAGTGTGATGCTTCTGTGTCCTTATAGGTTTAGAGGATTTGCTTTTTTTTTTCTGGCGGAATTTAGAGTCACAGGTAGAGACAATGTTTTTCACATTTTCCATACCTCCAAAAACAAAGATGGGAGGATCTTTGCTTAGGGGAGGAGATTTTTGACATGCAACAGTGGATCATCCAGCTCTAACTCCCCACTTTTGAAATCTCACTTGAAGATTCTAAGTGAGATCTTTGAGCTTGCCACTTCTTTCATTGATGCAATCAAGCTCTTCCTTAGATTTGACAAATTTGTGGCTAATCTCTTGTTTTTCTCAAAAGATACTCTAAGCTCTTCTTCAAGAGTCTTAATCCTCTTACCAGACTCAAGATTGTCAAGACACAAATTTTCAAACACATTCCTAAAATTTGGAGCAGTAAAATCCAAGGAGTTCAAATCTAGTACCTCATTGAAGTTGCTAGTTTCTCCTTCTTCAGTAGTTCTGGAACAGCCTTCTCCTTCTTGAGGCTGTTGCCTTCCTCTCTTCCCATACTTCCAAACACTCTGTTTCTTCCTCACACTCAAAGTCTGAGCTTTCCTCAGAGGAAGTGTCAATCTAGCTCTTGGTAATCATGCATTTCTCCCTTTTGCTGAATTTTTTTCTGTCTTCAGCCTTTCCCATGAACTGTTTCAAGTCCTGCTCCATCTTTCAACACTCAGTGGCTATGTCAACTCTTCCTACAGTAATCGCATTCAATTTAATCAGTTTTATTTTTATTGTCATACCTTGAGCCTTTGGATCCTTGCTCCTGTGCCTAGAAGAATGATTTTTCTTCCAGTCAAATAGTTTCATGGCTAAGAAGTTGATCTCCTCATCTATGTAGGAGGTCAGTGGCCTTCTTTCTTCTGTGGCAGCAAGGGCCACTTGGAGTTGGCTTGATGAGGGTGACTGTTTTTTCTTCTCCTTTATCCTAGAAGGTAGCTAGCTCAAAGGATTAGAGCCTTCCATAGAGAGCATTATGGTGATCTCTTCTAACTTCCTGGTTCTTTAATGGCCCAGAAGTATGGGAGATACTCCTTGGTTATAGGCTCTTGAGTAATTTATCATTTTGCTCTTCATCAGAGATTTCACTTCCATAAATTCTTAAACCAATTATGATGGATGCATATTTCTTATACCAATCCACCATTGTTTCATCAGCCTTCATCTTGAAGTTTTCATATTGATGATGAGGTCAACCTTCTTATCCTTGCTGACATCCTCATTTCCCTCTGTCATAACAGTGAGGGCTTCCTACATCTCCTTAGCAGATGAACAATTCATCACATTCTGATATTAGTCATCAGAAAGTGTTGAAACCAAGATGTTCATGGTTTTTCATTGTAGCATATCTTCTTATCTTCATCACTCCATTGATGTCTGGGCTTTATGACCTCGGTCTTTGTGACTGCATCAACCTTCATGGGAGTGAAGGGACCTATTAAGATTGATTCAAATATGTCCACATCAATATAGTTCATATGAAGCCTTACTCTAGACTTCCATATGACAAACTTATCTAAGTTGCACATAGGGGATCTGGAAGTAGAGTTATAGTCTCTATGTTGAAACATTCTGTGATTTAGAATCTTCTAACAGTAGTATTCAGATTTTTCAGATCGTTTCACCAAGGTTTTTAACCCTTAGAGGTGAACCTAACTTTGATACCAATTGAAAGTGCAGAATGAGATCTGAATATTACTCTATGAGGGTGAATATAGATTAAAAAATCTTTTCCCAAATCACAACCTAAATCACACAATATTATAGCAATCACAGATCACAGATAGTAAACAGAAAAAACAAAATAGAAAGATGCGGGAATTAAAATCTAAGTTACAGAGAGGTGCATCCAGATGACACATAAGTTTTTATAGAGGTTCCCCTAATCAAATGAGAACTCCTCTCTTCCACAACTTGTGGGATTACACTGTCTTCACCAAGGCGACGAGCATTTTTGCTTACGATACTCCAACCTCCTAAATCTTTTCATATAGGAGATTTTAAACCTCCTTAAATCTTTTGGTAAGAGATGACGCAATCCTTACAACAGTTGATAAGAATATTTAGAGAGCATGGGTGTTGGAACCATGAAAATTGGTTCCTATTGCTCAGACTTGGAGGTGACCAAAGATTACTTGGTCTAGCGGTCGACCAAGATGAGACACGACGAGAAGAGGCTAGAGAACACAAGAAAATACTCAGAACTGCCTACAAACAAGACCTGCGTGCTGCAGCGAAGAGGTCCCGCCACACACCCAGAAGTCTATAGGAACTTCCCCTCCTAAAGCCAGTGCTGAGCTCGACACAAGTGAGGCGAGTACTGAACTCGCCCAGCTCCGAAAGAGAGGGGGGGGGGGGGTCCAAAATGTCCTTTACACTTGTGCTTTGGGGTCATATTTATATGCAAATCCAAAGGGGGGGGGGGGATGGTCTGCGAACAACTGCTCCCGCCTTTTGATGAGGTTGTCTTCAAATAGCTGCCTTCTGGCGAGGAGATCTTTTGAACTCTCCCCACCTGGGCGAGGTCTCCTGAACTCGCCTTAGGTGGGCGAGGTCTTCTGAACTCGCCTTAGGTGGGCGAGGTCTTCTGAACTCGCCTTAGGTGGGTGAGGTCTTCTGAACTCGCCTAGGTGGGCGAGGTCTTCTGAACTCGCCCCAAGTGGGCCACGTCTTCTGAACTCACCCCAGGTGGGTGAAGTCTTCTGAACTCGCTCCAGGTGGGCGAGGTATTCTGAACTCGTCCCAGGTGGGCGAGGTCTTCTGAACTCGCCCCAGGTGGGCGAGGTCTTCTAAACTCGCCCCGGGTGGGCGAGGTCTTCTAAAGTGTCCTCCTTGGATATTTCTGATCTCGGCGAATTACGGGTTATATAAGTGGTATTTCTTCTAGCCGTGTCTCAGAGAAAAGAGGGAGACAGTTTACAGAGAAGAAGAAAGAAAGCTAGGTTATAGAGGGATAGAGAAAGAGGGAGCGTCTTTCTTCTTCTTACGGAGGTATTTATAGACCTTCTTTCTCCAAGATGAAGAAGGAAGGCAGCAACACGAAATCTCCTTCCTTTAAGGTCTAAATCTCCTTCTATATATCTTCCATTTCTGCTCATCTAGAAATGGTAGGTTCTTCATCTCTGAAATCTCCTTCCATAGTGAGCTTAGAGGGTCGAAATAAATCCTATCAGAAATCTTCATGCATCGATTTCCAATTCGACGCAAAGTTTCGTGCCTCTACTGAATTATTAACCGTACTTCCCGTGCTCTGATAAGCTTCTAATTCGACGTGAGCCTTTTTCTTCAATGTGCTATGACTGAGAAATCAACATCCAGAGCTTCCTACAATGCCTACTTAAATCGGAGCTTTGAGTTGGTTGTGCTCCGATTTCTCATAGTTGTACGCCGAATAGTTATTCGACGTACGTCGATACCAAATCGACATTTCTGTCATGCCTTCGTTATTTTGACTGTTGCTTTGAGGCTTCCTTCTGGCTTCTTCTTCCGAGCTTCTTCCACCTTGTATGATAAGTCTTATTTTGATTTTGTACCATCAAATCCTTAGAGGTATTCTCAACAAGCACCATTTTATTAAGCATGAGAAGGCATATTATCAGTTAATGGTATTTAATTTATTAATTTTTGTTACTTGCTATAAAATTTATCGTCAAAATGAAATTACTGCATAATGTTAAATATATTTAACAATTTATCTTTTTTCTTGTTTTAGGTACTTGTTAGTAGTCGAATTGTGTACAAACATTTTATCTTATATGCTCTTTGAATTTATTTTATAATATACATGACTCATTGCTTGTTTACTTGTTATGCTAATTTTTTTTACTTTTAAAACATATAAGTATATTTAATATATATATATATATATATATTTGAGTTATAGAAATCTGATATTTTAAAATATCTATGATATGTCCCCGACATCTAATATTTTAAAACCCAATCATATATGTTGTCGACATTGGATGTTTACAACCTTGCCAATAGCCATAGGGCTCCTAGATGTACACTCCCATACTCCTCCCCACCTTTGACAAACCCTCCTTCCTCCCTCACAGTCCCTCGCAAAGCCGGCAGTCACCTCCTCCTACCCCTTCTACAGTCCCCCTCCTTTCCCCTAAATCTCTAATCTCATCTTCCTTTTTATTCAGCTCTCCATCTCCTCCCTTCCCATAGTCAACACCCTTAGATTACCTCACTCTTTAATTCCATATATCCTTCTCCCCCTCTTCCTCTTCCCATGCATACCCTTCATGTCAACGCCAACGTTTCTCAGAGCATACTACCATCGGGCATCCAACACTACACTTCAATCTTCTGTGTTCCCTATGCGCATGTGAGTTTATATGAGGAGGTTGTATTTTCTTCATATTACGAATTAAACTCATATTATTAGTGATGTAAGATATTTGTTTGAAGATTGTTTGTTCCTTGAAATTTCGCAATTTACAGGGCTTGGATCGCCGCGTGCTCAATTATAGCGATCTCACTGTGCATTAACAAATTATTTACAAGTTTTCTCTTATCCTCCAATCTTAATTGTGGTTATGCTACAAGTGCTTAGTAATTTATTTTATTACATGCAATCTTATGTCAGAAACTATCTTTTTGTATATGTGCATTTTTAGTTTGGTTGAGTCTTACCTACCGCCGCATTGTAGGTTATCCCTAAGACATCACCAAACGCACATTGCCTTACCTTGCGTCATATCCACCCTCCAAACCACTAAATTGACTCCAAATAATAAGCATTCTAATAATATTTGGAAGAGGAAATTATTTTTAACCTACTTGTTTGTTGGTTCAATGAAAAATCAAGTCAGGATAAAATTTATTTGACTGAAAGTAACAAAAAAAATCAGCTTACTATGAGAAGGCAAGATGCTTAGAGACGGGAGATGGGAAGACAATGAAAGTGATTCATTTACCTAGACGAAAAATGACGAGAGCAAAGACACGGTTGCGAATCTACTGGTTGCTAGGATGGCAACAACATGGGAGGAGATCAACAAGATTAATAGCAACTTTGAGAAATGTGCAGTTCCCCTGAAACTGGAACCGGTTCACCATTCAGAGATTCTATAAGAAGTTTGCCAATTTCTGGGTGATCTCAGTTGGGGCAATTTTTGAACTGGATTGAATTAACTAGGAGGCCACTTCATAGCCTAATTAGTTGGCCAATCCGATTTTAGACGCTTAGTTTTCATAGGATGAATTATGAGATGATTCATAGTTGATATGGATACCTAATTGATAAGCTATACTTTATTTCGATGGAGTCTATGATCTTGCAATGTTAAACATCTATTTTAAGAAATGAGATGAATATTTAATAATTTACATTAGTGGAGCTAGCAAAGCACAAATAGATTTCTTTTTGCGTAAAAGGAAAGAAAAGTTCTTGCAAATATTATCAAGTGATTCTATGAGAGTAGTTATGAAGGTATATTTTAACATAATAAAAAAAAGTTAATAAGTACCCTATGATTGGGTGGTGGAATATGAAAGGCGAGAAATTATTAATCTTTGAAGATTGATTGTTAAAACAGGCAAGCTAGAGTTATTTAGTTGAACCACATCTAATATGGATAAGATAAGATTTTGGTAAATATTTTAAGAGAGACTTGGAAGAGCTCTTAAGTATCTTAAGAACTTTATTGGAAGTTGACACTAGGAAACCTATAGGAGGTGAAGCCATAGCAGATGGAACCAGGGAACAATATACTGGGCTTGCTGAAGGAAGAAAAAGAGAAGGGGATGTCCAAATCAGGGGGAGTTGTCTTCATCCCTCACTTGACACTAGACTCAGGAAGAGTCTAGCAACAAGGATGCTGAGGAAGCAAGGATGCAATGCTGCTGAAGAAATCTAGAAGCTGGAGAAAGTTTCAACAAAATCTGTCAATTGGTGTCAGATGACTCTTATTTGGTATAAGACTCGGTTGGAGTCTCGTGCTAAAGAACTAAATACTCACATGAAGGAAGAGGAGAAGGAAACTCGTTTAGTAAAGAGCGCTGCAAGCAGAAAATGGAAGCCCATGAGGCTAGAACAAGAAGTGAAATCAAAGTTGGTATCTACATGAAGACCCACTGCCTCTAAACATTCTAAAAGGGGGAGAAGGAACCCCAAACAGGAGGTGAAGAAGTCTGATTCTGCCATTTCTATTTTTCCGAGAACAAAAAAGGGGAGAAGTCTGTAAACAAGAAAATTGTATCTTCAAAGTTATTATGTTCTTAAAAGGGGAGTTCTCTAAAGGGGAAGAAGAATCTTGAAGGAGGATCTGCTGAAAGAAGCTGGATTTGAACAAGCAAGCAAGGGGAGTAAATCAGAAGGATCAGGAAGCTGCTAAGGAAGGAAATCTTATTAGTTTTGTTAGTAGTTTTATCCTCATCAAATATGAGGAGATTGTTGGGAAAATCCATATAGATTTCATGGTATAAAACTAGAATAAGACTTGCCAAACAAGGCGGAAGAAGCTCAAAAGAAGAAGCCAGAAGGAAGCCTCAAAGCAATAGTAAAAAAATGAAGGCAAGACAGAAACGTCGATTTGGTATCGAAAGACGTAGAATAACCATTCCACGCACAACCATGTTGTGATGATGTCTATTGAAACCACAAGCAGCTAACTAGGAAGCCTTGTGTTGATTGTATGTGAATAAATTCGACGCACAACTATGATAATTCGGAGCACAGCTAACTCTGTGCTTAGATTTAAGTAGGCGCTGAAGGAAGCTCAGTATGTCGATTTCTTAGTCAGAGCGCATAGAAGAAAAAGACACATGTCGAATTAGAAGCTTATCAGAGCACGAGGAGTGCAATTAACAATTCAATCGACGCACAAAACATTGCGTCAAATTGGAAATTGACGCATGAAGATTTCCGACGGGATTTATTTCAACTTGTTAGAGTTTTTCTTTTGCAGAAAAGAGCAGAACCTTGTATATTCTCTTCTATATGTCAAATACAATGTATGAATACAAATATATAGGAGGGAGAAAGAGAGAGGAGTTCCTTATACACAATGTGAGACTAAAGAAAAGAGAGAGAAACAAGAAAATAAATGGCCTCCAATATGGGTCTTTACATGGACTTTTCTAACACTCCCCCGCAAGCTGAAGCGTACAAGTCGTAGGCACCAAGCTTGGACAGGAATTGATAAAATAAGATACTTGATAGGGCCTTGGTGAGAATATCAGCAATTTGGTCAGTACCTGGAACATGCTTTAATTCTAACTTCTTCATTTGAACTTTCTCCCGGATAAAGTGACAGTCCACTTCAATGTGTTTCATTCTTTCGTGGAAGACCGGGTTCTTAGCTATGTGTATAGCGGCTTGACTGTCACATAGTAAGACAACTGGTGAGGGAAGTTTTACTCCTAGATCAACGAAGAGACTTTCAAGCCATGTGAGTTCAGAGACAAGAGATGCCATCGAACGGTATTCCGCTTCAGCTGAAGATCGAGCAACCACAACTTGTTTCTTACTACGCCAGGTAACAAAGTGACCTCCAAAGTAGGTACAAAATCCACTAGTAGACCGCCGATCATCCAGGGAACCAACATAATCTGCATCAGAATACGCAACCAAAGTTGGAGTAGAAGACGAGGTTTTGTATAACAGCCCTTGACCAGTGGCTGTTTTTAGATATCTTAGGATGCGTTCGACAACCTGAAGATGAGACATTCGAGGGGAATGCATAAACCGGCTGACAACCCCAACAACAAAGGATATATCTGGTCTCGTAACCGTTAGGTAAATCAGTTTTCCAACAAGTCGTCGATAATATTCTGGATTTGGAAGAGGAAGATCATCATCAGAGGCATGTGCACACAACTTGTGATTGACATCCATACGAGTGTTAATCGGCTTGCATCCAGAGTAGCCAGCATCCTGAAGAAGGTCGAGACAGTATTTTCGTTAAGAGAGGACAAGTCCATTTTGACGTCTCGCGATCTCAAGACCAAGGAAGTATCGAAGGTTCCCCAGATCTTTTGTTTGAAAGACGGAGCTAAGGTGTTGTTTGACTGCTTGTATTCCCTTTGAATCATTTCCAGTGATTAGGATGTCATCAACATATACCAACAGAAGAACCGTTCCTGTTGTTTGATGTCGAGTGAACAAAGAGAAGTCTGCCGAGCTCCGAGTAAAGCCAACTTCCCGAATAGCCTTACTGAACCTGTCAAACCATGCCCGGGGGGATTGTTTGAGACCATAAATTGACTTCTTAAGGTGACAAACTCGGGACTCCCCCGTGGTCTCAAACCCGGGAGGCTGTTGCATGTAGACTATTTCTTGTAGGTCACTATTTAAAAAGGCAGTCTTGATATCCAGTTGATGTAAGGGCCATTGTCGATGCACAACCACGGAGATGACACGAACTGTGTTGAGCTTGGCTACTGGAGAGAATGTTTCCTCATAATCGAGACCTTGTTGTTGGGTAAAGCCACGAGCCACCAGTCGGGCTTTCAGACGATCAATTGTCCCATTGGGAGCACGCTTGATGACAAAGACCCATTTACACCCAACAAGAGTCTGGCCTGGAGGGAGAGGGACCATGTCCCCTGTCTGGTTAGCCAAGAGAGTTGTCATTTCTTCATTCATGGCTGACCGCCAGCCTGGATGTTGGAGAGCCTCCTGCATAGAGTTAGGTACATAAATAGAGGATAATGAGGTCACAAAGTGATGAAGCGGTGGGGACAGACGATTTAAGGATACATAGTTCGCCATAGGATGAGCGGTGGACGCTGGTGCCGGATCAGCAGGTCGCAGAGTGTCAGAGGTCGATATCGACTGTATTAGGGAAACAAAGCGAGGAGTGTGACGGGTGTAGACATGTATAAGAGGTGGCTTGTGGAGAGAGGGAACAGGGTCAGGAAGGAGTAGTGGTAGAGGAGTGGTAACGGGAACTACAGGTCGTGGGAAGGTTGGTGGTGGAAGAGGCGGGGTTGGTGCAGAGAAGAAAGGTTGATTCTCCTGAAAGGTTACATCTGCAGAAATGGTCACTTTTGAGGTAGCAGGAGAGTAGCAGAGGTAGCCTTTCTGAGTACGTAAATAGCCGACGAATATGTGTTTGGCTGCTCGGGGATCCAACTTGTCCGTGGACGAACCATGTAGGTGGACGTAGCAGGTGCAACCAAAGATGCGGGGTGTGAGAGAGAATGACAGAGTAGAGGGAAAAAGGAGGCTAAACGGAGTAGCATTTTGGAGGACGGGAAGGGAGACGGTTAATGAGATAACATGCCGTGGACAACGCAAAGTTCCAATAGGCTTTGGATACCTGCATGTGGATCATGAGAGACCGAGCAACATCGAGCAGATGTCTATTTTTCTGTTCAACAATGGCGTTTTGTTGGGGGGTATAGGCACACGACGTCTGGTGAATGATCCCAAATTCAGAGCAGAGATTAGCAAATTCATGATTAGTATATTCGCGAGCATTATCTGTCCGGAGAGTTTTTATGTTTTCGAAAAACTGCGTGCGAATCTCAAGAACGAAAGTCCGAAATACACGAGGAAGCTTAGAGCGATCACGAAGTAAATACAACCAAGTTGTGCGAGAATATTCATCAATAAAGGTGATGAAATAGCAATAACCAGAGATACTAGTAATTTTGCACGGGCCCCAAACATCGGAATGCACTAAAACAAAAGGAGCAGAGCTCCGAGTACAATGAGGAGGAAAAGAGGAACGATGTTGTTTTCCCAAAATACATGATTCACACCTAAAAGCAGAAAGAGAGATATCTGGAAGAGCTTTTTGAAGGACTGGAAGAGGGGCATGCCCAAGACGCCGATGTCAATCAACGAAGGAGACTGAGGAGAGGATGGTAGGAGAAACATCAAGAAGGTAGAGCCCGTTTTGCAGTCGTCTCTTACCAATGATACTCTGCGTCTGTCGATCCTGCATCAGAAAAGAAGAAGAAGTGAATGTTACTGAGCAATCCAAATCGGTAGTGAGACGACTAACAGAAAGTAAATTAAACGGGGAGCCCAGAACATGAAGAGCCGAGCGGAGAGAGATAGAAGAATTGAGAGAGATATCAGCAGAGCCGGAGACAGGAACGATGTCACCATTGGCTATTGTGATACACTTAGGAGGAGGAGCATCCAAGTATTGCTGTGGTCTCAGCGAGGTGATATGATGGGTAGCACCTGAATCCACTATCCAACGCGGACTAGTGGAGAGACAAGCGATACCTTCATTGGAGATCGAGGCGACGGAGGTAGGTGGGTGGCGAAGCATCCCGTGAAGTTGCTGGAGCTGGAGCGAACCGCTTCAAGATCAGCACGAGTGGCAGATGGATTGTCAGTGACAATATAAGCAGTCGGATGAGGAGGACGACCATGTTTGCGGTAGCAGGTCGCCTCAAGATGTCCATCCTTTCCGCAGAATGAACACTTAGGACGTGGCCGGCCTCCGCGACCCCCGCCCCGAGAGCCTGAACGTCCTCCACTAGTAGCGGGAGGCCTCCACGAGTAGCGGGAGGGAGAGGTAGTAATGGTGCAGATGAGTGCTAGAGAAGGACCGGTGAGGGAGGTCCAATAGTATCAGGAGGCGGTGAAACTTTGAGCAACATGGAGCATACATCAGATAATGACAGGGTAGTAGCAAACGAAAGGATCTGCGCCCGAATACTCTGAAGGTGAAGCGGGACACGAGCCATTATCATGACAAGACAAACCACCTCTTTTTGAGCACGCTGAACAACTAGATCCGTAGTCGAGGACTGATGTTGGATCCAGCCAGGCTTCAGCAAGAGTCTTAGCCCGAGCAACAAATGAGGTTAAATCGGCCGCCCGCCCCGCCAGTGTCAAGAGTTTGAAGCTTGGTAATGATGTCATACAAGTGCTGAAGACTGTCCTTGCCGGAGTACAAGGAGTGGAGCTCCTCCCACATTGACTTGGCCTTCTCGTGATACATGGCCATGCGGTAAGGTTCGCCATCAAGTGAGTTGAGAAGCCACGTCTGAACACGACCATCGTTACGCAGCCAATCATCAGTAGGATCAGAAGGAGGCTCCTTAGTGAGATGAGACAGAAGTCCCTTGGACTGAAGAACCCGTCTGACAGAGTGCACCCATTCAACGAAGTTTTTCTTCCCAGTCAGGGAGATGGTGGTGATTCTTAGCTCGTCGCGCAGTTCAGGAGTGGGAAGCAGTTGGGCTGTAGGAGAGGAGGCGGTCTGCTCATCTGAAGGATCACTGGAGGAACCCATTTGGATTCAGCGGTTAGGGCGGCTGGAGCAGAGAGGTCGGCAAGAAGAGACTGTTGGGCAAGGCCTCTGGGAGGCCGCTAGAAGACCGCTAGGAGACTGCTGGGCAAGGCCGCTGGGAGGCCATTGGGAGGCCGTTGGGAGGCCCCTGGGAAGCAAGTGGGCTGCAGGGAGACCGCTAGAAGACCATGTCAAGGCTGCTGGTAGCTGCTGGGAGAGGAGGCCGCTGGTAGAGGTGCGGTTAGAGGGTGATCGCGGAGCAGCGCGAGATCACGCGAGCAACAGAGGGAGACAACAGAGTGATCTGGAGACAGCACGAGATCGCGCGAGCAGCTCGACGCGAGCAGAGGGAGACAACGACGAGAAGGAGAGGGAGAGGGCGCAAGCAGCGCGAGCAGCGCAGGGGGAGACATCGGCAGAATGAGCGATCAGCGAGAACGAGACCGCACGGGAGGGGAGCGATCAGGAGGAGCGGGGCCCACTTGTCAGAAGGGAGGAGGCTATACGAGAGCCGATTTGAAGAAGAAGCGTAATGGAGAGAAGTGCAGTAGAGCCCGCAGGGGAGCTGCGGTCAAAGAAATTGGAGACCGCAGGGACGAGGAGCTCGCAGAGAGCAAGCGGTTTCAAAGGGTTAACCGCAGGTTCGGATCGATAACTCTGATACCATGTAGAAAAGAGCAGAACCTTATATATTCTCTTCTATATGTCAAATACAATGTATGAATACAAATATATAGGAGAGAGAAAGAGAGAGGAGTTCCTTATACACAACGTGAGACTAAAGAAAAGAGAGAGAGAAACAAGAAAATAAATGGGCTCCAATATGAGCCTTTACATGGACTTTTCTAACACCTTTCTAGGAAGAAATCAGAGAATTTGGAAGGAGATTTCTTAATTAAGGAGGGAGAGATGAAGAACCTGCCATTTCCAGAGGAGCAGAAATGGAAGATATACAGAATGCGATTTCGACCCTAAAGGAAGGAGAATTTGTGTTGCTGCCTTCCTTCCTGATCTTGGAGAAAGAAGGTCTATAAATACCTCTGTAAGAAGAAGAAAGACGCTCCTCCTCTCTCTGTATCTCTATATAGCCCTAGCTTTCTTTCTTCTTCTCTGTAAACGGTCTCCCTCTTTTCTCTGAGACACATCTAGAAGAAATATTCCTGCTCTCTGAATATTCTTATTCTCAACTACTATAAGGGTTACATGATCTCTTACGAAAAGATTTAAGAAGGTTTAAAATCTCCTATGTGAAAAGATTCAGGAGGTTGGAATCTCCTAAGCAAATTGGCTCCTCGCCTTGGTACAGTGTGATCCCACAAGTTGTGGAAGAGAGGTGTACCTATTTGATTAGGGGAACCTCTATAAAAAATTGTGTCGTTTTAATGCACCTCTATGCAACTTAAATTTTTTTCCTGCATCTTTCTATTTTGTGTTTTCTGTTTACTGTATGTTCTATGATTGCTAAAATATTGTGTGATTTAGATTGTGATTTGGGAAGAGATTTTTTAATCTCTATTCACCCCTCCTAGAATAACAGTCAAATCGCATTATGCACTTTCAGTGTTAATAACATAAAAATTATTAACTAATAATATGCATAGATTTTAATATTGTTTTATAAAAATTAACAATGTATAGTGTGAAATGATTATACAAATTTGATTGTAAGAATTAACACATGAAAAAGAATGAAATAATAAGTCTAATAAATTAAAACATATACAATGCAACACATAAATACGATTTCAGCATGTATAATATTAACATAACCTAAAATAAATTAGCAAACAATAATTTCAAAAGTCATGTTGCCCATTTATCATATATGCCGACATATATTTTAAATAACGCCATAACCTATTTTTCAGAAAAAAGTGATGTTTTCCCCTCAAAACGTACATGTCGACAGACATGTCGGATATGCCGGAGGACATTTAAAACACTGTCTGTTGGTACAAACAGAGGAGGGCGTGAAATCTTGGAGTTGTGAAGGAACATGGGACTGGATTTAAAAGGAGGGAGCTGGTTTAAACTGACCCGGGGGGGGGGGGGGGTGATCATTCATAGTAGGGGATTTTGAGTTGTAGTGTAATAGGTGGTTTGGCGGAAGGTGGTCCGGTGGAGTGGTTAATGGGGTTGTTTGGGGTTGCGCGTTGTGCGATAGTGGCGAGGGGAGGAAGTGGGGGTGGTTATGGGAAGAAGTGAGTAGTTATGGTGGTTATACGAAGGGTAGTGGGTAGTTATTGTGTGCGTGTGTGTGGGGGGGGGGGGGGGGATGATGGCTATGTAGTAGTTGAGGGAGGTGGCCTGGTGGAAGGGGTCCGACTAGGTGGGTAGATCAGCGGCCGACCAAGTGAGGGCGGGGGAAAGCCTAGGCTTCAACACCATGGAGAAATTGAGCGATCCTCGAAATTATGTTCAAAATCTTCCATGTGCGCAAATGAATCCCTATGCACATATTTATAGAAGACATGTGCGGGAACCATTATGAGCGGTCATGATCATCCGATCATAATGATCACTGCACATAAATATAAATAAAATTTTGAAAACAACTAAAAGTAGGGAAACTAGAGAAATGACCTGCGGGTGATTCTGGGCTCCGATCGTCCAATCTGCAGCGAGTATAGATTTATGCGGGACTAGACCAATAATGATTTGACTGACGTGATCTCCGTCAGGATGGCTACTCATAATGCATAACATGTAACTTCTTAGTTCTTACACATTTTTGCTTATAACCATGTGATGGACAAATACAAGAAACAAATTGCAGAGGTTTCTATTTAAATTTTCATGTACATATATTTGTGACTTCTTATAGTATCCTAATCTTGTACTTGTTTTTCTCATTTGATATATATGATGAATGTTATGAACTTGCTAGGGAAAGTAGGGAAACTAGAGAAGAACTAGGGCAAAAGTAAGCTAGGGTTACAAGGAAGAAGGAAACTTGAATAATACTTCATTTGATGTCCTTCTCCAAAGGGGGTCTGGTAATATATAGCACCCGGACCCCTGGGGGCCGGCCGACCCCCATAAGGGCTGAACCGGTGCGATTCAGCCCCAATGCTCCTTATTTAGTATTGGCGGGCTGAACCGGATGGTTCAGCCCGGTCTTCCTCCGCCTTCTCCTTTGGTCGACGTGCACAGTAATATTCTCCGAATCTTGTAGTGTCGCCAGGCGCATTCCCTCCACCCATCAAGGGCCAGCTTGTCCTCAAGCTGGAGGCGGAGAGCGTGCGACTCCTGGAATAAGTCGGAATACTGATCCAACCTGGCTTGCATCTGAGACGAGATCTCTGTTGGAGCCGTAGGCTCCGCTCGAATCTCCCTGACGATCGTACTATCTGGTTCCCCTAGTCGTTCCGTGTTGCGGAGTGAGATCTCCTTCACCTGAGACGACTTGAGGCCTTCCAAGCAATACCCCTTCCCGTCCTGGCTAAACTCCATAGCCATCTGGTCCCAATCAAAAGTCACCCGCCGAAGTTGTCGCAGCCACGGTACGCCCAACACCATGCCAGAACCCCGGATTGGCAATAAGTAAACATCAATATGTCCAGTGTAACCCTGTATCCGGAGCTCCACCCCTTTCATCATTTCCTCGCACTGCAGTGTACTTCCATCCGCTACCCTGACGTGGAAAACTGCGCCACGATCTATGTCATACCCCGTCTTCTGGGCCATAGCGGGTTGGATGATGTTGTGAGTGCTCCCGCTGTCCATCAAGATCGTCACCGTCTCCCGGCCGACCCTCCCGGCGATGCGTAAGGTCGGAGATGGGGTACCCCCCTCCATGGCTTGGATGGATACTCCAAAGTCTTCAATAGCCAACTCTCCCTCCTCCTCTGTGCTGGGGACCTCTTCCGCTTCCTCCCTCAGCATGAATACCTGGACCTTCTGGCATGCGTGCCCTCGGGTGTACTTCTCATCACAGTTGAAGCATAACCCCTTCTCCCTCCTGGTCTGAAGTGTGAGGCCCCCATTTAGACCCCACTAAATTCTGTATCTAAGCTATGTTCATAACATGTGTCCCAGGTTGAAGTGCGGCTAGTGAATACAAAATAAAAACACATAATAATAAATTTACTTTCATACCTTGCATTATTCACTGAATCTTTTCTGTCATACCGTAATCAGCTCTTTTGGTTTTGCGTATCCCAAGCTATGTCCATTACCTACAAAATTTAACGACGGACTTAGTCATAAAAATATGACTAAGTGAGGATATACCTCTTTCATTGCTATATACTATTAGAAAAACTTACGCATTTCAAAACATAGTTTTCATACTAACCGTTTTCTGTCTCAGTAGTGAACTTATGGAGCATATAACTACATGAGCATGTTAATACCAATAAAACAGTATGAGTAGTATAGGATCATGATCATATCACGTAACAATATAACATTAAAACAATGTATCCATGTGAGCAATAAATCCATGTAGCAGTATATCAGTGTATGCAATAATTTCATGTATCAGTATGTCTATATCAGTGTATCAGTAGTATCTGTGAAAGAATATAATAACTGTATAAACATGTCATTAATCATAAACAGTATAAGCAGCTATGAAACATTAGCATTCATATAATGTAAGCAGTATCAGTACGTCACCTCATATCAGTTTTCATGTTTGTCATCATTTATCAATGTACCCGTGTAATTTTATAAATCAGTATTTCTATGCATGTTTCGTTCCTTAGGATATATTATGGGCGATTTGAATCCTTTTTCCTTTTTCCTTTACCCCGAAGGGTCATCATGTTCCAAAACCAGTACGGTCAACCCGCGTTTATGCCTTTCGGCTCGACTGGTTTGGCAATTCATCATATTCATATCATTCATGTGCATGCAGTTCAAGTCGCCCGTAATATAACCTCGTGTCGACACGTTTTCATAATAGTGAGTTATTCAGTAAGTTATTCAGTTTATAATCCCCTCAGAAGTATCATTCTCCTGTTTGCCTTTTTCAAGGTCATACAATATAGCGACATTAAGTATCAGTGATATCAATTATGCATTTAACATTCATCATAATAAGAGTGTATATGTAAAAAGAACATAAAACCAAGGTTTTGAGAACCGGACCGGACCGGCCGGTTCAACCGGTTGGACCGTCAACCGGTTCTACAGCCGGTCCGGTCAAGTCCTTAGAACCGCTCCCGCTGAGAACCGGCCCAGAACCGGTTAACCGGGCGGTTGAACCGGTTAACCGGAAACCGGGCCGGTTTTAAGGCAACCGGGCGGTTCACTTTTTTTGGCCAATCCACCGTTTATTATTATTTAGGTGGCTGAGATCATCTGTAGGCTTTAAGATTTAGGTTTTACTTTTAACTTTTAACATTTTAGACTTTAGTTTTACTACCCATTTCATCACTCCAGACGGCGCAGCCCACGCGAAAAGCTGAAAACCCTCTTCTTCCTTCCAGCCACCGGCGACTTCCTCACTCCAGATCGACGGCGCAGCCCACGCGAAAACCCTCTTCTTCCTTTCAGCCACCGGCGACTTCCTCACTCCAGACGGCGCAACCCACGCGAAAACCCTCTTCTTCCTTCCAGCCACCGGCGACTTCCTCACTCCAGACGGCGCAGCCCACGCGAAAACCCTCTTCTTCCTTCCAGCCACCGGCGACTTCCTCACTCCAGACGGCGCAGCCCACGCGAAAACCCCAAATCCCGGTGAGTTACGATATCTGGAAAGAGAAATTTTCATTAATGAGTTATTAAGTTTGTGAACTGTAGCCTGTAAGCTTAATTACTAATTAGTGTGTTGAATTATAGGCTTAATTAAGTTTGATATCTGGAACGAATTAATTTTGTGAACTGTAGGCTTAATTATGTGTTGAACTGTAGCTCTTTCATCCTCTTCTTTCTCATAATTATGTGTTGAACTGTAGGCTCAATGTTGATATTTTTTTCAACTGTAGGCTTAATTCGGAAATAGGGAGACAGAACAAAGTTGCTGCATCCTCTTCTTCCTCACTTCGACCGACGACTTTGACAGCCTCGAAATCTTTGGGGAAGGTAACTAACTAACTATAAAAATAAAATTATAAATCACTGATCTTATATTAATTATATGGCTAATTTTTTAATGGCTTGATTTGCTCGAAGTGTGATTCTGATAATCTGAGTTAAGCAACGTGATATCTTATATGGCTAATTTTGTATAGTTGCTCGAAGTGTGATTTGCTAATTTTGTATAGTTGCTCAAAGTGATATCTATAAATTAGTTGATCGGTTAATTATGTGTACATGAATGTTTACAGAGAATGGAAGCTCCATCAGAGCCATCTAATACTTCTTTGCAATGTGTTCGTGAAAAAAATGATCCCGCTTGGAATCATTTTACTCTAATTCAGAGTTCTGGTGAGAAGAAAATAAAGCACTATAAATGTTTACATTGTGGTGTGGTTTATAAGGGAGGAGGGATTAATAGAATGAAGCAGCATCTAGCTGGAGTGAAGGGAAATATTGCGGCTTGCAAAAAAGTTGATCATGACATTAGAAATCAGATGTTAGAGAATTTAAAAGAGATTAGTACCAAAAAAAAGAATCACAAGAATCTTTGGGTAGTGTAAATCCATATGATGATCCGGTTAATGATGAGCGAACATCATCTTTGGCTAAGTCACAACAATCAAGTATACATGATAAAGGTAAAAGAAAACTTGATCAAGTTGAAAGTTACTTCGCCCCTAGAACATCTGCAGGATCACAACCATCTTTAAAGAGCGTCTTAGCATCAAAGGAGGCAGTGCATCGTGCTGACATGACCATAGCTCGATGGTTCTTTGATAGTTGCATACCAATTAATGCTTTAAATTCAGTTTTTGCCCAAAAAGCTACTGATGCAATTGCTTCAATTGGACCTGGTTATAAGCTACCTTCTTATCATATGATGAGAACTAATTTATTGAGGGATTGCAAAGAAGAATGTCGGCTTCTTATAGACTCATACAGAGAAAGTTGGAGAGGAACTAGATGCACATTAATGGCAGATGGTTGGACGGATAAGAGGAGTAGAACATTGATTAATTTTTTAGTTTATTCACCACGTGGTGTCTCTTTTTATAAGTCAGTGGATGCATCTGATGTCACAAAAGATTCTATGACTCTATGCATGTTATTTTCAGAAGTTGTTGAATGGATCGGTTCGACAAGTGTTGTACAAATGGTAACTGATAATGCTGCGAACTACAAGAAGGCGGGTGAGTTACTTCATGCAAAATATGGCAATATATATTGGTCTCCATGTGCAGCTCATTGCTTAAATTTAGTTTTAAAAGACATTGGAAATTTGAGTCACGTGAGTGAAATTGCAGTAAGTGCTTCAAAGGTTACCATATTTGTTTACAATCATATTTTTCTTTTATCTTGGTTGAGAAAACGAGAAGGGTGGAGAGAAATTGTACGTCCAGGAGCGACACGATTTGCTATTACATTTATTACTTTAAAAAGTTTACATGAGCACAAACATGATTTGCAAGCTTTAGTAACTAGCAAGTATTATACCGACTCAAAACTTGCAAAAACAATTAAAGGAAAGGAGGCAGTTGCTGTCATTTTAGATGGTAAATTTTGGAACATGTGTTTGATAATGACAAAGGTTGCGGGACCACTAATACGATTATTGCGAATTGTTGATTCCGATGAGAAGCCATCACTTGGGTATGTGTATGATGGAATGTATCGGGCAAGAAAAGCTATTAAAAATATATTCAAAAATGTCAAGAGATTGTATAAGCCATATACAATTATCATCAAAGCTAGATGGGATCGCCAGCTTCGCCAAAGACTCCATTCTGCAGCATATTTTTTGAACCCTGCTTTCCAATATGATCAAGTTAATTATTCTCAAAAGCCTGAAGTTGTGCAAGGCTTAATTGAGCTTATTGGAAATAAAGATATTTGCAATAAAGCTTCAATTGCGATGAATGAAGTTAGGATTTATCGGGATCAACTAGAAAGCTTTGGAAAACCCCTCGCAATCAAAATGTCAAAAGAAATGCAACCTGGTGAGTACAATCACTTAAGTTAATTTTCCAACCACCTATTATTTTTTATGTTTTAACTTTTGGTTCTATAATTTCTTAGATGAATGGTGGAGAATGTTTGGTTCAAGTGCCCCTCAACTGCAAAAAATAGCTATTCGCATTCTTAGTCAAACTTCTTCGTCATCTGGTTGTGAAAGAAATTGGAGCGTCTTTGAGCAAATACATACAAATCGAAGAAATCATCTCGAGCATCAAAGACTCAATGATTTAGTTTATGTCCGTTACAATCTTAATATGAGGGATAGGTATGAATATTTATTGGTTATTTAAACAAATTCAAATTTGTAATTTATTATTGTCAATTGATTACTTGACTTATGCATCGTGGATCCTCGATAGGGTATACTTCAAGAAAAAGAAATATGATCCTCTTGATTATACTAGTATTGATTCAATGGATTTCTGGGTAGTTGAAGAGGAGCCAACTCCAGAAATTAACTACAATGAATTGGAAAATGAAATCTATGAGGAATATGCTATACCAGTTGATGGCGAAACTCAACCAAGTGACCAACAAAATGAACAAGTACATGGTAAGTTCTTGTATTTGCTAAATAAATGTTTGTGTATATTACTATATTGTTTTATTATATGTATGTAATCATGTAAATGAATTATTTTTAATTTATTTTTGTAGATGATGAGTGTGCTCAGATTGCTCTCGAACATGTGGATCTTGAAGCTTTCGAAGGGGAATCATTCAGTCGTTATGATTTCGATGATATTATATGATTGAGATGGAGTAGTACTCAAATACTATATATTTCTGATTTCACTAGTTTTTGAAAACTATTGTCTTAACTCTTAAGATAGTTTAATGGATATGTTTTGTAAGATTAGTTTTTGATGATATTACGACTTTATCACAAGGTATAAGTGTGTAACATTTTATTTATCATATGTTAAATTGTTAACATTAGTTGTTTTATTATTTGACTATGTTTATGTGTAAAGCCCCTAAACGGTTTAAATCCGGTTCAACCCCGGTTCGACCGGTCTAACCGGTTGAACCTTGAACCTCTCCTTCCTCCGGTTCAATCACCGGTCCGGTTCTCAAAACCTTGCATAAAACAATAAAGCTTAAATGAAACAGGTAGCTCTCACCATCAGTATCAGTATTCATATCATTCATGTCTATTTTTAAGGTGCCATCCTTCGCGATATCTGTATCGGAATCGTATCCTGTAGGACATTTAAGTCGGGGTTGCACCTCGATATAGCTACAATATTGACTACTTTGATGACATCATATGGTTGCTACTTAACTAGCCCTTCACTAATTTCTCCATATAAATCAGTATCACTATTTTAGTATAAACCAGTAAACATGAAGAAAAAAAAACAAACAACATCAGAGAACCCCCCTTTTAATACTTCATGAACTGCTTTGTAAAATATGTCATTTTAACTCTTACCACTTAATCATCAGCACTCTCATTGGCCAAGCCAAACCCATTTAAAATACATAAAAAGGAAAGTAGAAACACTGAACCAATTGGTTCGGTCATCCTAATCTCACTCCTTTAAAATATATTACAAAGAGGGGCAGCAGTTTATAATGAATCCACCTTTAATATTAGATCAACAACCGGCCACTTTGAACAAAAGCCAGCACAAAGGAATACCCCATAAAAAGATGGTGGCAGTTCATTATAAGGAGTTCCCCCAATAAAATGATAACCACAGCTAATCGTGATGCAAAGTAAAGCCCAACACTTTAATAAATCCCTCCTTTAGATCTTACAGAAGCATACTCAGTAAAGCCCCTTCTCAACCCCAACACTTAAATCACCTTAAGAACCCTAGCCGCCCAAGGCCAAAGTAAACAAAACAAGAGAAATAGAGATTCATCAGATCACCACTCATGAATTCCCCCCAAGTAACCCATGAATCACTAAAGCTATAAACAGACACCAGAACCAGAAGCCAGAAACGAAAAGGAGGAAGGAGGAACTCACAGTGCTTTAGGAGACAAAAACCAAGGTTCTGCTTCTCCAAACCCCCAATCCGACACAGCTTCAGCTCAACCAAAGCCGCAAGCCGCGAATCCTTGCACACGATTCTTGAACAGCCACGAAATATACAACTTTTCCGTGAGATTAAGAGAAGAAAAGGAGAACAGAGGAGGAGATCGGCGCCGTGCCCTAGAGCGACACCGTCGAGGGAGAAGGAGGAAATGACAATGGCCGATCGGTCTGGTAGGTTTAGAGGCGGAGTAAACAAAGCCACCGCTTAAAAAATTTATGCCAGCCATGTCCATTTGCAGCCCAATTTAAACTAAGGCCATTAAATATGGAATTAAACAATAGCTATTGGCACACCCACTTTTCAATTCCAGCCATATAAAAAGCCCACATAAAGCCAAAATACCCTTTTTGCACATCAAAATAACTAGGAGGCAACCTCTATGAGCACACCCATTACATTTATAGAGACAAATAAAAGAAAAATACATATTTCATTAAAACATTTTGTGTGCCGCAAAGCGTCAATAAATTCATATTCAACTTTCAAAACAATGCCAAGTTCACACTGATTTATATTTTCATCATAGGGGACGAACTATTATTACATTTGATTATTCATTTTGTGTCACATTTTAGGCCGTTACATGAAGTTCCTGCCACGTCAGTTTTGTCACTGACGGTCGGCCCTCGGCCGGGGGATCCCCCCGAGGAGGGTGTATAACCGTAGGAGCTCTCACCGCTGTACGGGTCCTCTGCCGGTTGAATCTCGCCTCCTGTATCCTTGCTAAACTGATTGCATGGCTCAGACCTCGTGGCATATAGGCGTGGACCTCATCCCGCAACTCATCCCGCAGCTCATCCCGCAACCCTGATATGAAGCAACTGAGGAGGGTCTTTTCCTCCCAACTGACCCGATTGGCCAGCTTCTCGAACTCTGTACGGTACTCCATCACGGTGCCTTTCTGACGCAGTTTTTGTAACGTCGCCTCCACATCCTCGTAATCCAAGAGTCCAAAACGGGCCGAGAATCCCTCCACAAAATATTCCCACAGTGCGTATCCGTATCCTCGCAGGAACCACTGCGCCCACTGGTAAGCGTCGTCTTCCAGATGGAAGGCCTCCAGTTGCACCCACTGGTCTTCGGGGATTTCCTGATAAGTAAAAAACAGTTCCGCTTTCTGCTCCCATTCCAGGGCATCGCCGCCCCGAAACTTTGGGAAATTCATGCGGGTTCTTTTCGGGGCCATGTAAGCTCTCGGGTGCATGTCCACGCTCCTCCCTTGCTCTGGACCATGTATCACCGGTCTTTGTTGGTCTGCAACGTGATTTGGCTGACCTTGGGGGTCCAAAAAATGCATTCCCCCATGCCCGCCGCCCAATTGCTGTCCTTCGCCTTGAAATCAGGTCCTCGGCGGTCGCTCGTTCCATTGCTCGCCATTTCCCGTCCTCATCGGGGTTCCAAAAGGTTGTGGCGTAGGTAACAACCCGGTTCTGCCCCCGAAAGGAGCGGTAATGTTCCCGGTCGGCTGAAACTACGCCGGTAGGGGTTCCCGACCCCTTCCCGTGGCCATTCCGGCGGCCTCCATGTCGGCGGCATTCCCTCCTGGGCCGGACCAGGCGGCAGCGACCTGCTGGAGGTGTCCCGGCCCATACGGGTTCAATCGGGCATAGCGTAGCCCGTCCGCTTCCGCCGATGTCGCCGTATACCCGATCGGGTGCGCTGGGGCTGGAGGCGGCGATGCTAGCCACTGGCCGGCCGATCGGCCTTGGTCCGGCCCCAGCCAGCCCTGGGGCGTCACGCCCGAGCCCCCCGGTGCCCCGTTCATCGTCGGTGGCGTCGTATGGGATGCTTCCGCCGCGGATTCGCCGTTTGCTGTCGACTTACCCTTCAACGATTGCGTTAACAACGCCTTGATTTCTTCCATTCGTTCCTCCAATCGTTCCTCTAAATTTTTTTTGGAGATTTTCATTTGTTCTTCGATTTCCGCCACCGAATCCGCCAACCCTACATAGTTTTCTTCGATGGTGGCCAAACGCGCATTCTCGGCTTCGGTACGTGTCACCATGGTTGGAGGAAAGATCCTCTGATACCAAATGTTATGAACTTGCTAGGGAAAGTAGGGAAACTAGAGAAGAACTAGAGCAAAAGTAAGCTAGGGTTACAAGGAAGAAGGAAACCTGAATAATACTTCATTTGATGTCCTTCTCCAAAGGGGGTCCGGTAATATATAGCACCTGGACCCCTGGGGGCCGGCCGGCCCCCATAAGGGCTGAACCGGTGCGGTTCAGCCCCAATGCTCCTTATTTAGTATTGACGGGCTGAACTGGATGGTTCAGCCCGGTCTTCCTCCGCTTTCTCCTTTGGTCGACGTGTACAATAATATTCTCCGAATCTGGTAGTGTCGCCAGGCGTAACAATGAAAGTGTAGTATTTATTTGGAATAAGAAATTGTGAACAACTAACAGCGTCATATCTTTTTGGAACATGATACTGTGAACAATGAACACTGTTCAGAGGAAAATAAGAAAGATGCAAATTAATGAGCTGCTATTTCAATTATCAAGGAAAACTGTGAACGATGCATCTTTGTAAATTTGAGCAGGCTATGGGGTATGACTCAAGTAGTAGGTGGTGTCCTCCTCCTGGGAACCATTAGCATTGACATATGGTTCCTCCCAGCATACATAAACTGTTAGGTACCTCCCACAAACAAAGTGGTTTTCCATTACTAGCCAAAAAGGAATACATTAAAAGAATCAATGCATTATATTGAAGTCTTTAAAATATTAAAAGATCTTCGGACACAATTTACAGGTGACAGACACGTGATACCCTAACCTTATATGCAATGCAAACACTCACGAACAAATGCAATGAATCTATGACCAACCCTAAATAAAATTGCAAGTGCAAGTACGCAAATAACGTGCAATCCAATGAACGGGATGCTTACGTCATAAATCTTAATGCAATGCAATAATTCACGCATGCAATAAATTCTGACGCACAATTAAGATAAATAACAATAGTTTCAAGGCCTCGCACAAATGCCACGGTTGATCACAGACGTTCCAAGTTAAGCATACAAATAATAATTGCAATTAATTGAGAGTTGTAAGAATGAATGCATGTCGATTAGAGCACAAACATTCCAAAATTAAAGGAGTCATTTTAATTAAGCAAAAAATTACTAGATATAATGCGGTGCATCCACACCGTGTGAATGACAAGAAAATAAATGTGGATCTCATCAAGTAAAAGTGTTGTCAGCGTAAGGGCGGAGATCTGGTGATTGTTGGAGTGGTGGTGGCTGCCCGGCAAGGTAATAATGACTATCTGAAGGCTGTTGGGGAGGAAAGGTGGCTGTTTGTGGATTGGATGGGGGTGGAGGGCAATGTGTACGGCTTCGTTAGGCAAAGGATTGGTTGGTTGGTTGATGATCAGGCAAGATGTTATGGTCCTCACGTCGTTGGTTATCTACTATTAGAGTATTTTTTATATTGAGTCGTGTTGTAACGAGTCGAGTGTATTAGGTGTTTTAATATTGTATGAGTCGAGTCAAGTTATGTAGTCTTTTATGTGCTTTAATATTTCACATAGTTTCATGGTATCAAGTATTTACACCCGTGCCTTTAGGGCCTTATTTAAGGAGGCTTTGACTTGTATTTGAAATTAATCAATGAATGAAACTTTTCTCTCTCTAATTCCTCTCCCTCTCTCTCTAAGCTCTCTTCTTCCCTCTAGGATTTCCTCTTCCCTCAACTTCTTCTCCTTTCACATGCTCTAGGGTTTAAACTCTCTTATATCTTCGCTGCCGACCTCCAATGATCCCAACAAAACAAGACCATAACAACTTGGTATCACAGCTCTCCTTCCTCGGCTTGACACTTTCGTTGTCCTCACGGTCAAGCTAGTTTTCCTCCCCTTACTTCTCTTCTTCCGCTGCGGGATTGCCTCCGCCGATTGAAACCCACGTGGCATCGTTTCCTCAGATCGCACTTCTGTCGGCTCGTCTCCCTGCTGCGCTCGACCCTCCTCTCTTCTCGGTCGAATCCTCCGCCTCTCCTGCTGCTTCATCAACCCGCAGACCATCAAAGTGGCACGCCTCTGCTTCCGTGGGTTACGCGACGACGTCTCCCATAGGAGCTTTCTCGAGCCGCTTCTTCGACGACACCATCCGTTCAATATCTACTGGTATCGCCGACTCCAGAGCCGCTTCTTCTCGTCGTCTCAGTCTCCTGTCGACGCCAATAAACCGCACACAACCTTCATCGTAACTACGACAACAACCACACGCCGCCTCTACTCAACCGCGCCTCCATCCTCTACGTTCTCCTCCTCCAGCAGCCGTTCCAGCTCCGCTGCTGTTGTCGCTAACAGGAACCACACGATCCGCGTGCCTCGTCTACTACGATGACACCCTCAAAGTTGCTCCTCTCCGTTTACTTTCCATTGAGTCCCGCGCCCGCCTGCTGTTCCACACGCGGAGCCGCCTTCCACGAGCCCTCCTGCTCGATCTCCCTTCTTTTTGATCACCTCGAGCCGCCCGCCCCTTTCTGCTTTGGCTCGCTTCACGCTTGGAGATTGGAGACAGAAAATACATAAATACATATATTATTACATCTATTCGGTCCCCTCAAGCCAGTTGAGAGACAGAAAATACGTAATCAATTAATTTTCCTCTTGGTAATTAATTATTGCATATTTTCATCATGTTCCTCAGCGCCACCGACCGCATTTGCTGTTTACCCGGCTCACCGAGCTGGAACGATGTATTGCTCAACCGGAAGCTCAGCTCAACCACCCGAATGCTTAGTTTGACCTCAAACTCGCCGCCCTCCGCATGTCTCACTCCTCGATGGTTGTTATTCTGTCTCCACCAACACCGTTGCCGGAATCGGCGCCGCCCCCTCCAATGGTGGTTTCGCCACCGCTCTCCGTCGTTCATGACACGTTCATGACGCTCCGTCTCCACCACCGGAGGTCGTTCTTTCACCGCCGATTATCCAGTCGTCGCTTCTGATGTGACCGGCCCTGTTCGACCTCTACCAGACGCCACTCTCGTCTGCCTCGCCGCCGACTCGCCTCGTGCAGTCGCCGCTGCCGGCCGCTGATGTACTACATCTCTCCATGGTGGTAGTTCTTCCGCCGCTTCCGCCTCCTCTCCAGGCACCCACTCTGCCATCCCCCGCTCTGCCGCCTCCGGCCATCTCGCCACTACCACTACCTGCTCTGGCTCCGTCTACCACTACCTTGACGCTTTCCCCGGCCACTTCGCTGCCTCTTATAACGGCCAGTGCTCTGCCGTCCTCTGCTCCGCCTACCCCGACGGATCCGTTCCTAATGCCGGTCGTCGTTCCTCTGACCTCCTTGCCGCCAAGCTTGTTAGGATCGAGATCTTACGTCAGATCGGTCGGCAGTGGTACGATCGTAAAACGTGGGATCGACACGAAACGGTAAGATCTTACTTATTATACAAAATAAAAAAAAATCTAATTTATATATAAAAATATCTAGTAGATCAACAATCATAAAACAATATATATAAAAACAAATTCAACTGCATAGTAATTAGTAAATAATAATAGTACATTTAACTCATTCAAAATAAAAATAAGTCATCTAAGCTTAAGTCCTCCGAATTGCCTAATGAAGCATCTTCATCGCCTTCATATATCCCAAGATCTTGTTCTCCTCCCCCTATGTGAGCAGCTACCTCTTGGTCCTCTTCAATATCCAGAGGCTCTATGTCAAGATCTTCATCATCTTCATCGACAACAATCCACTCATTATCGGATGGAATATCATCAAAATTATGTGCATGAGTTTTCTTCAACTTGCTATTGGCTGCGATCTTGCCGTCATGCAGTGGAAGAGGAAACTGAGCGTCGAGCGGCTGTGATGCAGAGGAAGAGGAAACCGAGAGTCCAGCGTCGAGCGGCTGTGACGCAGAGGAAGAGGAAACCGAGCGGCCTGCAATCTTGCCTGCGAGTGAGGAAGAGAAATCGACGATGAGAGGAGAAATCGAGACGCTCTGCGTAAATTAGGTCGGCGCCTGTTTCGTTTTAATTGGACTTGACGCAGGCTGTTTCGTTTTAATTAGACGCGTGAAGTAAGATCGCTCAGGATCGTAAGATCGTACGATCTTACGATCCTGAACGGCGATCTTACCGATCCTAAACAACCTGCGATTTTACCTCTAGCCCGAAACGTTGCCCCCTATAAAATTGTAAGATCGTACGATCTTACGTGTAAAATCACGATTTTGAAAACCTTGCTTGCCGCTGCTGCTCACCACCGCTCCACCGACCACGCTGAAGCCATTACTTCCGCTGCCCGCCTTTTTGATGGTGCTGTCGCTACTTGTTGACGCCACCGCCGCCGCTACGTGCTCCCAAGCATTGTTCTGGCGGGAGATCAAGATGTCAGATGCTCCGACCCTCCACGTAGAGTTCGAGCTTGAGGGAAAGCTCAATTTTGAGGCAAATGGGATGTTACAGATCCTATACGTCAGTTATCTTATTATATTATTATCGAGTCGTTCTATTTAGTGAGTTATGTATCGAATTGTATTGTATGTGTCAAATCGAGTCAAGTTAGAATATTTTAGGTATTTTCATATTTTTATGCTTTTAATGTAATTTCGGGTTTGCCGTCTGGGAGTCTTATAAATAGACCCTTAGAGTCTTGTATCAGATCAATGAATGAATGAGAACTTTCTTCAAGTCTCCCTTTTTGGGCTTCCTCTCTTCCTCTCCTAAAGCTCTTCTCTCCTTCCCTCTAGGATTTCTTCTTCTCTCATCTCCTCCGCCATTTCTATGGTTAACTCCCCTTGTATCCTCCACCCCGCTGCTCTCCGACAATCCATGAAAGGAGGCCCATAACACAAGACTAAAGGGAATATGAGGGGTCGGGTGAAGGGCTGGAGGTGGCTGGTCTGCTGTTTTTGTGAAGTTGTGGGCGTGTGATGGTACAAAGGAGCCTGGTGGTGGCACACAGTGGCTCGGTTGGGCTTTGGGATGGTGACAACTCAATAAATTAAGGGGAAGGGCTGGCGACTGTAGATAGAGATTGGGAAGTGGACAGCGAGTCCAGGAGCGGGGAAATGGGGGTTGTTGCTATTGATGCAACTCCAGCCGTCAGGTGCTGGATGACGTGGGGGGGGGGGGGGGGGGCTGGTTTACTTTCATATAGGGTCACTTGAGGGGAATAAGGTGATGGGCGGAGGTTGGAGCCCCGACGTTGGCACCGAGGGGCATACGAATCGACACCCACAACTATCGAGTGGTTCTTCTAGTAAAACCGTGAAACACTCGATGACTCTCCCTACAGGGCAAAACAACATGATATGTAAAGGGGAAGTTAGGGTAAATAAATTGGATGAATTTAATCGCACGATAGGGTTATTTATCGTAACTCCCAAAATATAACTCCTAAAAATATAAAGAAATGCATAAAAATATAAAAAATCGCGGCGAATGCGATGATGGTCTCCGATCGTCACTCCAACTATCTAAATGATGCGCGGACAATCCTCATTATCTTGACAAAGTATTAAAGCTACATTAAAGTATTTCAATATCTATTTATTCACACCTTCAAACAAAACTTATGCTCTTTGCTAATAAATAATGTTGTGTTTGAAGATATCTTTCAGAAACAAATAAGTAAACAAAAGAAAAAGAACTGCATGAATATATGCCAAAATATGATGACTGGTACTGCATGTGCTATATGTTTTTTTCTCTCTCTAAATTATTCAGTTGTGCTCTGTACCTAAAATTTACCTTACATATGATCAATCAGGAAAATCATTTTTTTTCTCAAAGCATATCCATTTAGAAATTTATTTGCTGATTGCATCTCAAAACTGGTTACTTAAATTTGATGCTAACAAATATCTTCAAATGCAGGGTCAGGATCTGTTGATGCAAAAGTTGGGGTCAACAAACCAGAACTGTTGCCTAAGGAGTTCAGCACTGTGATTGATGTTGCGGGATTTCTCTCTGCAGGCCAGGTGTCTGTTGTTCTATTGTGTTTGGTCCTAACAATTTTTCAGAAACAGTCATGGAGTAATTCTTATCTTTAAGTTATTTTTACTAAATGATAGCCATTTTTAGAATGCTGAAATAGCTTAGGCTAGTACAACAAATATTGTCTAAGGATGAAGTAAAGAAGATAATTTGCAAATGCTTCGTGTTATTTGGTCAACACATCCATACTTTATGTTATAAAGAGGGAACACCCCATAATTATAAGAGTTTCTCTAGGGCATAACAATATACAAATGAACAAATAATTCAAATGATGGTGGATGCCACCCATGGTGTTAGAGGAGAAGATGAAGGAAAGAGAGGACTCATGTTGATGGAAGGTGATATCCAGACTAACAATCAGACAACAATTAATTGATGATAACACTTGTATCCCTTGGACTATTAGAATACCCACAGAATTATGCACATGCTGCACACCCAAATAAACATAGTAGTGGTGAGAAACCGGTGGCTGTGGGGGTTCATAAAGGAGAAGGGGGCAAGTATAGTAGAGTGCATTAAAGGAAAGTCGATTCATGATATAACAACTGATAAGAACACCAAAAGACCAACATGACTGCTGTAAGTTGTGGTCAATAAGGAGTGTACGAATGACCCTCATGAGTTGATTATTTTGCCAACCAAACCTTTTTATTGTAGTGTTCAAGGACATTACACTTGGAGAACAATATAATACATGTCAAACTGAGATTAAATCTCATTATCTAGTGAGTCCCGCTCATAGGGAGGTTAGGCAGTAATATTACCGCATCCGGGTTTCCTCCGAACCACCCACCATACTGATTAGGTGAGTCTCAGCTCGCTGTTTATGATGTTTGTAATCACTATTGAACCTTCTGACATAGAAGACTGGATTTCTTATAGGTGCCAGGCTTAAAACATAAATTTTTTTTGGGGGTATGGGGAAGTCAGTGTTCGTATGCCTAAAAAAAAATCAAAAAGCGAGTCATAGAGGTCGTCTTGCTGGATTCATATAATTGCCACTAGCGCACGCTGCAATAGAGGAGGAATGCATGGGATTGCATCAAATCGGGGTAGAATTACGTCGATCTGGGGCAGGATTGTCAATCCTTGCTGAGGATTCACTGAGCTCCGTAGATATGTGGGAGTTCGTTGACGTAGTAGTTGCGAATAGTAGTCGCGAGAAGGATCTGCATTATCTTCGAGTCATGTTGGTGAGCTCTGTCAAGCAAGAAACCGCTTGGATGTTAACGACAGGGATGACGATAACACCTATGATCAAATGTCAAGCGTTTAGACAAGATAAGAGCCTACGATTGAGCTTTTCATGATTAGTTTAGGTAACATATTTTTGATTCCACCTGATGGCGGCTTCTCTAGGAGAGCGTTAGAGAATCTAAAAAATAGAGAAGCAAAGTTTTCATTCATCAATAAATGCTTCCAAAGCATAGAACTCCCAAGCATATATGGTAGGGCTAGAGACAACAACTGGCGTTTCTGTGTGGCCACAGTGCCCAACAAGTATCCCATTCCAATCATCCAAGAGCTTTTGGACGAGTTGAGTGGGGCCACTTACTTCTCCAAGATCGATCTTCGATCCGGGTACCCTCAAATCCAGGTGTGTGCCCAAATGTTCATAAGACCGCCTTCCGCACTCAAGATGGGCACTATGATTTCCTGGTCATGCCCTTCAGCCTTACTAATGGCCCGACCACTTTTCAGGCGACCATGAACGACTATCGGCCTTACCATGTTCTTTGATGATATTCTTGTGCACAACCTGACTTGGCAGGACCACTTGCGTCACGTGGAGCTCACTTTGGCGACTCTTCGTCAGCACTCACTCGTCGCCAACCTGAAGAAGTGCGCGTTCGACAACGTGAGATCTCGTACCTCGACCATACGGTGTTAGCTCGAGGTGTGGTCATGGATCCGGACAAGGTGCGGGCAGTGGTGCAGTGGCCGCCTCCATGGACTGTGAGGGACGTGGGGGTATTCCTAAGCCTGACAGGGTATTATCGTCGCTTCATCCGCGACTACGACACACTGACACTTCCTATGACACACCTACTTCGCAAGCCCTCCGACTCCACCTTCCATTGGTCCTCGGAGGCAACCGCCACCTTCTCGGCCTTACAACGGGCTCTGCTGATCGTCCTAGTCTTGACCATGCCATACTTATTTCGGGCAGTCACCGTGGAGTGCGACGCCTCGGTCACCGGCGTCGGGGCAGTGCTCATGCAAGCCGTCCGACCCATCGCCTACTTCAGTTGATCCTTCTCCACGACCGTTCGATCCCGCTCCGCCTACGGGCTACGACAACGAGTTGATGACACTCGTTCTGGCGGTCCAACACCGGCGCCCCTACTTGATTGGGCGACCCTTTGTCGTGCGGACGGACCACCATAGCCTCCGTTACCTCCTGAGCCAGAAGATGCCACTCCTACGCAACAAGTATGGGCTACCAAACTATTGGGATATTATTTCACGGTGGAGTTCCTTTCGGGCAGGACCAACGTGGTAGCAGATGCACTTTCTCGCCAGCAGGGTGCGACGAAATTGACAGCTATTTCACGATCGGTCTGGCACGAAGCGGCCATCTTACAGAGAGAGGTGGATGTTGATCCGACGTTATGGGTCATCATGGACCACTTACGGGCAGTTGCTTCTGCGTTCCCCCCTTATGCCCTCGTTGGGGGCTGACTACTCTACCGGGGCCGCATGGTTCTATCAGCCTCGTCTACCAGCATTCCACGGCTCCTCACCAAGTATCACGCGACACCATCCACCAACCACGCGAGAGCGTTCCGCACCTACCGCCGTCTTGCGGCTACCCTCTACTGGAAGGGTATGATGCTCCATGTGGAGGAGTATGTCGCAGTTTGCTTAGTGTGTCCACGTTCAAAGTACGAAGCCACGTTTCCAGGGGGCCTCTTGCAACCCTTGCCTCTTCCCAAACTCATCTGGGAGGACTTGGTGATGGACTTCATTACGTGTCTCCCTGCTCCTCCGGGTACGATTGCATTTTTGTGGTGGTGGACCGTCTGGCCAAGTATGCCCACTTCCTTCCTTTGCGGCATCCCTTCACAGCACCGGTGGTGGCCGAAACCTTCATTGCAGTAGTGGTGCGCCTCCACGGGTTTTCCCGATCGATCGTTAGTGATCGTGACAGTCTTCATGAGCAGTTTCCGTCAGGAGCTATTCAAGCTCCAGGGGACGCAACTCTGGATGAGTTTGGCTTACCATCCGCAGACCGACGGCCAGTTCGAGGTCTTGAACCGTTGCCTTGTGCATTGTTTTACGTCGTACCGACCGAAGGATTGGATCAAGTGGTTGGGGTGGGCTGAATTCTCCTATAACACCACCTTCCACTACTCAGCAAACATGACTCCCTTTCAGGCCGTGTACGACTGACCACCACCCACCGTCATGCAACGTCTTTCAGGGGAGTGCCATGTGGGTGTCGTACGAGATATGCTTATGGATCGGGATGAGACACTCAGGCTTTTGAAGACCTACCTCCTTGCCACACAACAAAAGATGGTCCACCAAGCCAACAAACGATGCTGCCACATACAGTTCTAGGTGGGAGAGATGGTCTTTGTCAAGCTCTGCCCTTACCGCCAGTCCCTCGTCTCACAGCGGGCCCATCCCAAGCTATCTGCTCGGTTCTACAGACCATTTGAGGTGACCGCGCGCATTGGCGAGGTGTCATATTGCCTCCGCCTTCCTTCCCACAGTCCGATACATCCAGTCTTCCACGTCTCTCAGCTCAAACGAGTAGTAGGAGATCACATCGTCGAAGACTCTTTGCCATCACATTTCGGCTCGAATAGTTCCATCATGTACTTGCCGGAAGCCACACTGGACCGCACATTTAACTCCCCGACTGGTCAAGCAAAGGTGTTGGTGGCATGACAACATCGCCCTCACTCCGACGCGACTTGGTGGGACCGCGACGACTTTCGTGCCTAGTTTCCAGAGTTTTTCCTTGAGGACAAGGAAAGTTTTCCAAACGGGGATATTGCTACGGAGGGGAACGACTTTGAGGATGAAGACGCGTTGACTACTTGGTGGGTTTACTCCCGACGACCGAGAGCGACAGTTGAGGGCGCGGCTTTGGCTTGCTCTCTCAAGTATTCTTATTAATTACACTTATGCCATTATGTTGGGTATATATATAGGCCCACGCTATTGTATTTGTTTTCATCTTGGATTTGGAATATTGTGGAATGTTTGGAGCCTAGGGCTAGCCACAAGCGGTTTTCCTCTTGAAATCTATCATATTAATTTTCATTCCCCCCCCCCTCAAAACCCTAGCGTAACAACAGAGTGTCGAGGCGTGTCAGTCCCGCACTCCCTCCTGGTTGGGTAGCGCCGCTTTTCTTGAATACACGCCACATGTACTCTTCTGCTTCACTTTGGCGCATTGACAAACATGTGCAATGAAAGAGAGAATCTTATCTGAGTTTGTCATCATAACCCACCATCTCTCCTTTAAGCCAATGTGCATGTCTTCCTCAACAATAACCACAACAGGCAGGAGTGTATGGAAAACCATCACTAGGAATCTTTGTTAGCCCTGGCAGATAACCATACTTTAAAGGTCATGGAAAACCTTAAACTAGCAATATGATGTCCTCACTTGAGTGTAAAATCTATGATTAGTGATTCGTAATTATTTTATCATCTCCATCCACTAAAAAATAAAGCTGGGCAATGGGCCTTTTTGAGCCCACTGAAGAATTCTGCTGCCATAAGCTTGCTGCTTAAAATTTGTAGCTGTAGGACAAAGGCCCACGTACTTCAATGCTTAAAATTTGGCTGTTTTCATGGTAACCATTTTTTTTCATTCCAATCAAGTTAGGGTAAGCCCAAGAGGAATAAACACAAAATAGACAAAGTTAACATGAAAATTTACTATAAGTTTATATTATTATACTTGTCAAACTATTCTGTTACTAAATTTTTATGCATTAGTAAGCGTTTTTGCTAATCATTTCATTTCACTAATCAAACTCCATACATTTTATTTTATATCTTGCATAAAAGTACTCTTATCATTTTTTCTGTTTTTGAATAATCATAATGATACATTTCAAGCATCTATTAGGAGAATCGGCTTCGTCAAGAGATCGCAGACCTAGAAGAGGACACAGGATTTAAGCTCCGGGTCCTTGCACAGAATTATCCTGAAACACCAGGTAATATAAACTTTGAAGCATCATTATCAGCAAAAAGAAAAAGCTGCCCCAGGATTCCTTTCTCATCAAATTGATCATCATCGGCAACAACAGTAATGAGTATGAATCCTCATTTTCCATTCACTCATGTCGAGTGTTATTGTCTAATGCATTAAACCTAAACTATGCAGATCATCTTGAGCAACTGTCATTTATGTTATTTTGGGTCTGCCTTCTCTCCTCCCCAATCTTTGACACTAACTGTATCTACTCATTATCTAGATTACCCCTACTTCTGCCTACTTTTTTGACATTAAGTCTATCTACTCCTCTAACTAGTGCATCTCATAACCTTCTTGTACATGTCAAAATTACCTAAGTCTATTTTCGATGGATATCACTCTTATTGCTTCTTTAGTGTAATCATTTCTTTACTAATATTTTCTAGTTTTTCCACATTTTCATTCCTTTCAGTCTGAACTTAAATATCAATGAATTTTACTGCCGAATACTTAAATTCATGCAACATTGTATACGTAATAATTGTTTCATAAAAATTATTTTTTATACCTATATGTTACCCTTCCCCGGAGCCTCGTTGCGCGGGGATGCCTTTGTGCACCGGGCTACCCTTGATGTTATCCTCTTATTGCATAGTACTCCCGAGACACTTATTTCTAACAACACAACCTTATCTAGAGGTTATATCCTCATTTATATATCTATTATTCTGAATAATTGATCCAAATTCATTAGACTTATCATGTCTAGATATCTGTGTCAATAAGCTAGATATGTAAGTGCTATATCAACCTTGCTAGAATTACATACATGTACGCGGTCTTTTTCTATTTATTTGAAGCTCTCTATCTTCTAAACAATTTCTTCATTAATCTAAATTTCCACCTAGGAAGCACATGTTTGGGTACTATTATCGTGTAGAATATGTACTCGGTACGTCAAAATTTAAAATATAAGTTTACTGGTATGGCATTGGGTCCAACTCGTAGTCATGTTATCTTTTATTTTATGTACCCACACTTTAATTGTATTTGGAACTCTTGGACTTGGTTTAGCCCCAACTGGTTATAGGGTGGGGTGGGTTTAGTTTAGTTTATGCAAAGTATTATTATCAATTCTCTCTCTCTCTCTCTCATTCATTTCTTCCACCGCGCGCCCTAACCGACGACGCCAAGCCCGCCGCACCCCCTCCTCACTAGCATCCATCATCTCCTCCCCTCTCCGGCGTGATAAGTTCAAGGGGGTCCAAGAAGAGTCACGCCGAAATCCTACGGGACTTCTCCCTCGATCGTCCTCGTACCTGTTCCCAAACGACGACCCGTATCAGCTTGGTATCAGAGCCATCGACCTCCGCCGCTCCCCTACTGGCTACTGCGCGCGCCCCCTGCTGACGACGCCTCCTCCGACACCGACCGCCTACCGCGGTCTTGTCCTGCAAGCCCCGCTCTATCCAGTGTATCGACAACGACATTACCGCATATTCCTCCTGCAGACGCACCGGCCTCCGCGCGTGTGACCCAGTCGCTCCTTTTGGGGGCTTCCACTGCCGATGTTCCCCTTCTCGTGGATAACACGAGCCTCTTGCCCACTCCCCCTCGGGCCTTTCCATCCTCTCTGACGGTACCAATGGACGACGACAACCTCGGCGGCTTCACTTTGGCTCATATTTTGGAGTCCTTTCAGAATATGATGGTAGCCAATAATAGTGCTCTAATCGAGGCCCTTCGGCCGGATGCCCCCCACCTCCCCCGCATGCCGCTTCGGGTTCTTCCCAGGCGGGACATGATTTCCCTACCCCTCGTTCTGATGGAGGCGGACTCCCTCGTTTTGTGAAGATGGATTTCCCAATTTTTGACAGTCGGGAGGACCCCTTGTCATGCCTCATACGCTGCTAGCAGTTCTTTGCCAACCAGCGTACGCTGTGGGGGAAATGGATTGTTGTTGCTTCCTTTCCTCTCATGTTCTCATCGCAATTATGGTTCTCCCAGTTACAGCGGTAGAAACCTCACCTCTCTTGGGAGGAAATTAAGACTCACTACAACCTCCGCTTCGGGCCTCCCCTTTGCAGTAACCTCATTGGTGATCTCATCTCCCTTTGGCAGACCGGGTCAATCGATGACTATCTCGAGCAGTTCCAAGTGCTTCTTGCCTGTGCCCCCTCCGTTCCGGTGGCACATCAGGTGACCTTTACCGCGGGTCTCCACGAGCGACTACATTTGGATGTTTAGTTCCAGTCTCCTCCTGACCTCACGACTGCCATGAGTTTAGTACGCGCTTGTTAGAAACGCCTTTTGATGGACCGCATGTACTAGCGGCGCCTCTCTGGAGAAGGACCCCCCAGAAGTTTTGGCCCTTCCCCTTATCCATCCAGTAGTGGAGCCGACAAGGAAAGGAGGGGGATCGCCTTTCCGCCATTCGTCGACTGGCACTGCAGGAAATGGCCGACCGCAGGGCCAAGGGTCTCTGTATCAACTGCAATGAACCCTTCATTCGTGGACATCGGTGCAAGCGCCTCTTCTGGCTTGAGGTGGAGGACCCCTCCAATGAGTACGTGGAGGAAGAGGATTTGGGAACCCCGAGATCTCTATCGATGCTATGATGGTCCCCCATTCCAGGGATACGATACAACTACCGATCTTCGTGGCTGGTCATCAGTTGGTCACTCTTATGGACTTTAACAGCACGCACATCTTCCTTAGCGACCTCACTGCACAACATCTTCGCCTTCTAGTGACACCCCGTCAGAGCCTCCACGTGTCCGTGGCCAACGACATGGCAATGGCTTGCACTGGGGTTTACTGCACTATGCCTATCGTGGTGTAGGGCTACCATTCCCACGTGGATTTCTTTATGATCGCCCTCCCGGGTTTGAGGCTGTGTTAGGGGTTCGGTGGCTGTGCACCTTGGGCCCCATACTATGGGACTTTGACGATCTTACTATGACATGGGGTAGTGAACCACAACAAACCATGTGGTAGGGGCGCTCGACGCCTGCCGACCACCGAGTTTTCTTTACTCGGACCGACCCTCCCGAGCCCTCTGATCTTGATGCTCTTCTACGGGAGTATAGTAACACTACTACTACCCCCAATGGGAGTCCCTCGTGTGTGGCGCCAGGACCACCGCATCTGCCTCTTGTCGAATACAACTTCCATGGTTGATCGTCCCTACCACTATCCTTTTTCGCAAAAGGACGAAATTGAACGTCAGTGCTCCGCCATGCTGTGACAGGGCATCATTCGCTACAACATCTCTCCTTTCTCTTATCCAGTCTTGTTGGTCCACAAAAAGGATGACACGTGGAAGTTCTGCGTGGATTACCGCGAGCTGAACGCGCGGGCAGTGAATGACAAGTTTCCAATTCCAGTAGTTGAGGTGTTGCTTGACGAGTTGCACGACGCCCGATACTTCTCCAAATCGGACCTTTGCTTGGGGTACCATCAGGTGCGCATGGTCCCCTTGGATATGGAGAAGACCTCTTTCTCGTGATGCCCTCCGGGCTCACAAACGCGTCATCCACCTTCTAGGCTCTCAGGAATGAGGTATTCCACGACTTACTGCGTCGTTGTGTGCTTATTTTTTTTACAATATCCTGGTATACAACACTACTTGGGAGGCCCACCTAATCCATCTCCGATCTCCGCAGTCTTTCAGTTGGTTTGCGCCAATCGATTTTTCTTGAAGTGAGCCAAATGTTCTTTTGGGACTAGCCAGGTCGCCTACTTGGGCCACATCATCGATAGTACGGGTGTCTCCGCGAATTCCCTCAAGATTCAAGGGATGACCGATTGGTCGCTTCCTCAGTCCCAGCGTGAGCTCCACAGATCTCTTGTCCTTGCGGGCTACTATCGGCGTTTCATCCAAGGGTACAACATGACTGCAACACCGTTGTTTGCCCTATTGAAGAGGCAATCCTTCGCGTGGGGGGATGCTACGACAACTGCCTTTCGTGCTCTACAACAGGACTTGGTGTCGGCACCCGTCCTTCGCCTACCAGACTTTGGACAAGAATTCCAGGTTGATTGTGATGCATCAGTGCAAGGTTGTGGCGCTATGCTCCATCAGGGGGCCATCCGATCACATATTTCAGCCGTCGGACGACACTTCATCATCAAAAACTCCATGTTTACGAGCAGGAGTTGATTGGGCTGGCCATGGTCGTCCAACATTGGCGGCCGTATTTGTGGGGACGTTCCTTCGTGATTCACACCGACCATTTCAGCCTCAAATATCTCTTGGAACAACGTCTCACCACGGCCCCTCAGCAGTGTTGGATCAACAAATTCTTGGGCTTTGATTTTCGGGTGTGCAAGGCAGGTGCCTTGAATTGGGCAGTTGATGCCCTCTCACGCCGCGACCACCAGGAGGCACTTCTATTGGCCATTTCCCAACCGACATCTCCCGTTCTTCATCACATTTGACAAGAGATTCTGGACACCCCGGTCCTCCTAGAGCTTGTCCACCACATTGAAGAGGGGCGTTTACCATTGTATTGGGCCGCACAGGACAACCTCATCTTCTACAAGGATCGGCTCTACCTCTTGGCTACCTCTCCCTTGATTTTGGATATTCTAGCAGGCACCCATGGTGCCACTCATGAAGGGGTTCACAAGGCCCTTCAGCGGATTCAGGCAGAGTTCTTTTGGAGGGGACTCAAACGCGGAGTCCAAGACTTCATCGCTCTTTGCCCCGCCTGTCAGCACAGCAAGGCCGACCACCTACTGCCGGTCGGGCCCCTCCAACCACTTCCCGTACCTACACATACGAGCCAATATCTCTATGGACTTCATCGAGGGGTTACCCACATCGAGGGGCCGGTCGATCATCTTCGTGGTGGTGGATAGATTTTCCAAGGGCGCTCATTTTATCTCCATGTGCTGCCCTATTACGGGGGATGGGGTAACATGCACCTTCTTCTATTAGGTGTTCCGTCTGCACGGTATCCCCAAGAGCATTGTGTCTGACAGGGACAATATTTTTACTTCGCTATTCTGGCAGGAGTTGTTTGCACTATGCGGTACCAAACTTGCACTCTCTTCGGCATACCATCCACAATCGAACAGGCAAACCGAGGTGGTCAACCGGACACTCGATATCTACCTCCGTTGCATTACAGGGGACCACCTAAAGGACTAGGCAAGGTGGCTTCAATGGGTGGAATATTGTTACAACACGTCCTATCTTACGGCCCTTCAGACCACTCTCTTCCACCTTGTCTACGACCAAGAATCGCCATGACTACTCATATACATCAACACCTCAGCTCGATCGACCACCGTTGACAACGAATTGCAGACTCGCGATCAGATCCTAAGCTTAGCCTTCGAGCGCCTTCTTCAGGCCCAGACACGCATGGAGATCGCCTACAACCGGGGACACCACAGACTATTCTTTGCCCCGGGGATTGGGTGTGGCTAAAACGTCGCCCTTACCGCCAGTCGACCATCGCCAAGTGCCCATACCACAAGTTGGGCCCCAAGTTCTACGAGCCGTTTGAGATTTTACAACGCATCGGCGAGGTGGCTTACCGTGTCCAAATACCGTCCGATGCTAGGATCCACGACGTGTTCCACGTCTCGCAGCTGAAGCCGTTCGTGGAGGTATCACCGCCTAAGCCCTTGGTCCACTTGCCCCACAACTATATGACAAGTTTGATGTCGACGCAACCGAAGATGTTACGGACCCACGATGGGGGATCACGTACAAGCGTCTCACCACGTCGCGCAGGGAGTTCAACTCATAGTCATGTTATCTTTTATTTTATGCAGACACACTTTAATTGTATTTTATTTTATGTAGTATTATTATCAATTCTTTCTCTCTCTCTAACTCTCTCTCGTTCTTTTCTTCCACCCGCATGCCCTAACCGACGACGCCATGCCCTCTGCACCCCCTCCTCGCTAGCATCCATCGTTTCCTCCCCTCTCCGACGAGATAGGTTCAAGGGGATCCAAGAAGGGTCACACCGAAATCCTATGGGACTTCTCCCTCGATCGTCCTCGTACCCGATCCCAAACGACGGCCCGTATCACATCGATCAATGATCAATTATACCCAGTAGGTTGCAAGCTTGCGGGATTGCCGTAGTGGACTGGAGAAACTGAAGATGAAATCAAAGGTCATCCGCGTTTGGAAAGATCAGCACCTAGAAAGAGGCGTCGATGTTTTGAAGAAGAGAGACTGGAGAAGAGATCGCCATCAGGGTTGGGGAAGATCAGAGCTCCGACGTCGATGGAGCAGTTGGAGAATCGCAAAGGGTTAGAGTCATTGAAAGACTAAGTGTAGCGTTTCTCTAACAAATGCATTCTTTGAGGATGTTTTTTTGTTATTAACCCAACGCGATGCGCACCGGTACGTATCATGTGCATATCTCATCGTACCCATGCCGAAAATATACCCGGTACGGTTATATGGTTTAAGTTAGCATACCTATACTATGTTGTTTTTATCTTAACTAGAAGTATGTTACATGCAAAAAGTATACACCAATGCAATTGAAAAGTGTTGGCGGAAGTTAAGTTCATTCATTAGCCCCACTCCTTTATATATAGGAGTGGTAAATACAAGGGTTACACAAGTAATTTAAAATATAAAAAATACAACATGTCCAACACTCCCCCTCAAGTTGGGCGTGTAATGTCCGACATGCCTAACTTGCCCAATATCCTGTCAAAGGGACACATGCCTAAACCCTTGGTGAGAATGTCTTCCAGCTGCTGATTGGATGGGACGAACGAAGTACTCACAACTCCCCTTACTATGTTTTCCTTGATAAAGTGTCTGTCAATTTCTACGTGTTTAGTACGATCATGTTGAACCGGGTTGTGGGCAATACTAATAGCTTCTTTGTTATCACAATAGTTCCTGACTGGTTCCTTGCACTAAATATCAAGATCCTGCAGCATCGATCGGATCCATAATCCTTCGCATATTCCATGTGCCATTGCTCGAAACTCAGCTTCAGTACTGGATCTAGCCACAACATGTTTCTTGCTCCTCCAAGTTACCAGATTGCCCCCAACAAGGGAACAATATCCTGGCGTAGATCTTCGATCATCAATAGAACCTGCCCAATCTGCATCAGTGTAGATCTCTTTTGCAAAACTTTGTTTGGGGAGAACAGAATGCCCTTCCCAGGAGAGGATTTGTGGTATCGCAAGACCCTGTGAGCAGCAACAAGGTGATGAGATCTCGGTGAGTGCATGTATTGACTGAGAACACTCACAACATATGAAATGTTTGGACTGGTATGGGAAAGATACCATGTTTAGATTTGGCCACCTCAATACCTAGGAAATACTTGAGAGATTCAAGGTCCTTTACTTCAAACTCACGGGCTAATCGAGACTTCAGATAGTCAATTTCCTCCGTGTCATCACCAATTATAACTATATCATCCACATATACGATAATATCAGTAACCTTTCCTTGTCGATGTTTTACGAACATGGTATGATCTCCATTACTCTGCTTGTATCCAAACGTCATCATTGCCTGATGAAACCTTCCAAACCAGGCAGGAGGAGACTGTTTCAAGCCATACAAGGCTTTCTTCAGCCGATAAACCTTTCCTGCTTAATCTTTGGGAAGAAAGCCGGATGGCAGGGCCATGTAGTCTTCCTCCTCTAAGTCTCCATGAAGGAAGACATTCTTCACGTCCTGCTGATAGAGATTCCATCCTTTACACACCGCACATGAAAGCAGTATCCTGATGGAGTTTATTTTTGCCACTGGAGCAAAGGTCTCTTGATAGTCAATGCCTGCAGTCTGAGTGTAGCCTATAACAACCAGTCTGACTTTGTGCCGTTCAACGAGTCCTTGAGAGTTTTGCTTCCCAGAGAAGACCCATTTACATCCCACAACTGTCCTCCTTTGGGGCAGGGTCACAAGATCCCACATATTGTTTTTTCAAGGGCTACCATTTCCTCCAACATGTCTGCCTTCCATTTATTGTGCTCAAGAGCCTCCTGCCAAGAACGGGGAATAGAGATGGAGGCCAAGGAGGTGACAAACGCTCTATGTGAAGAGGACAAAGAGCCATAAGTCACAAAGTGAGAAAGAGGATGCTGAGTAGAAGCACACTTACCTCCTTCAGTACCAGAAGATGGAGCAATTGATGACCCAGGTAGTGTGGACAAAGCTTGTGTATTCGTACCCCTTCTTCGAGTGTAGACCTGCAATAGAGGAGGAGGTAACACAGGATCCACAGGGATAGGAGGCAAAAGAAGAGAGGGAACAATAGGCAAAGGAAGAGAGGGGGAGCTCACTTCCCTAGTAATCGACTCCTCCTGAAGTGAGGTCCCATAGTAAGCTTCGGATTCCTGGAAGGTAACATCCATAGTAACGTACGTACATTTAGTGACAGGATGGAAGCACTTGTAGTCCTTCTGTGTCGGAGAATAACCGATGAAGACACAACGCAGAGCGCGAGGGTCAAGTTTGGTGTTGGGGTGTATATGGACAAAACACACCCGAAAATGCGAGACAAGAGGTGATTGGAACGGACACCGAGAGTAGCAAGAGGGGTCTGATGCCCAAGAACACGAGTAGGAAGACGATTGATGAGGGAAGCAGCAGTCAAGACTGCATCATCCCAATAATATTTTGGGAGGTTCATGCGGAGAAGAAGACATCGAGCAACCTCGAGGAGGTGTCGATTCTTACGCTCAGCAACACCATGCTGAGCGGGAGTGTAAACGCATGTTGTTTGATGGATGATACTAAGGTCACCCAGGTACGCCTCAAAGAGGGAGTCAATATACTCACGGTCATTATCACTGCGCAAAATTTTAATGGTAACATTAAATTGGGTTGTAATCATCTTATGAAAACGTTGAAAGAGAGAGAACAATTCATTTTTATTCTTCATCAAATACACCCAGGTACAACCGGAAATAGATGCAGTAGGACATGAACCCCAAACATCAGTATGAATGAGAGCAAAGAGAACGGAGTGACGAGAAGACATTACATGAAGAGAAGTACGGTGATGTTTACTAAGTTCACATACATCACAATTGAAACCATGAAACAAAGCATTCGAAATTTTGGGAAGCAAAAGCTTCATAGTAGAGATATGAGGATGTTCGAGATGACAATGCCAGACATCCAAATTGGAAGGTAGATCCGCATAGAGAGCCTTTGAGATGAAGTCGGACTGGAGGAAGTGGAGCTGGAGGAAGTGGAGCTGGAGGAAGTGGAGCTGGAGGGATCAAACAAATAGAGCCCGTTGCACAGTCTACCATAGCCAATCACCGTCCTCGTCTTCAGGTCCTGAAAGACACTATGGGAGGGAAAGAAAGTCACTGAACAGTTCATAGAGTTGGTCAGATGACTAATAGAAAGAAGATTGCGGGTGAAAGCATGCACATGAAGAACAAAAGAGAGAGTGTTACGCCCCCACTACGCTTTACGGGGCGTCATTACGTACGGAGGAGCAAAGGCGCGCTAAACAACGGGGCTGAACCTTCCGGTTCAGCCCCCACGCAGTGAACCGGCCGGCCGAGGGCTAAACCAGGCGGGTTCAGTCCTCCTTGGAGGGGCCGGCCGCCCCCCCTCCTTGCCCGGGTATTTATATACCCGGGCAGCCCCCCTTTTGGGGTTATGCAAGAGTAATTCCTGGTTAGTCCTTCTCCCTCTTCCTACCCTAACCCTAATCTTCCCTCTCTTTCTCTAGATCTTCTTCTCTCTTAGTCTCTCTAGTAGTCTTGCCCTAACAATTGGTATCAAAGCCGTTCATTCTCTCGGACATGGTGACCACTCGTATTCAAGAAGAGTCCTCACGGATTGAAGCCCTAGAGGAGAACATGGTTGGCCTCACCGACTCTATGGCGGCCATGGAAGGACGGATCGACGCTCGTATGGAGGAGTTTAAGGCCTTGCTGAAAGGGAAGGTCACAACAAGCGAAGACTCGGCCGGATCGGGGGCCGACGTGGCCGCTGCGGGCGTGCGGCTGGCGGAAGGAATCGGCGGCCTCCGGCTGGCGGAGGAGGAGCGGCTGCGGGGTTACGGGGTTCCGCCAGGGTCGGCGGCGTACGGGCAAGGCTCCGCGGTGGCGGCGTGGGGGCAGGGCTCGGCAGCGGGCTACGGTGGTCCGGCGGGGCTGATTCCGCCTGGATCTGCTGTTGGGGGTGTTGGCGAGGCCGGCTTTGGACGGGGGAAGTTCCGTCGGGGTTGGGAGGACTTGGGAGGTGGCCGGCGGCCACCGGAGACTGCGGGACAGCTAGGGGGAGGGCTTCTCCCTCCTCCCTGTGGGTTCGGGCTGCCAGGAATGGGCGGTTTTGGCCAAGGATGGTGCGGCCAGCCGCAACCCCCTCCTTGGGGAGCGGGCCAACATCAAGGCCATGGCGGATTTGGCGGATTTGAGCAAGGGGAGGCTGCCAGACGGGAAGGAGGTCATGGGGCACAACGCTTGACTCCCGGATTGACTCGTATGTACTTTCTGGAGTTCGGGGGCGGCGACGCATTGGAATGGATTCAGAAGGCAGAACTTTTCTTTCAGTATCAGGAGGTGCCTGAAGGGCAGTGGGTGCAGTTGGCGTCCTTTCACTTGAAGGACGACGCTTTCCAGTGGACGCAATGGTTCCTGCGGGGACGGGAGTACGTGTCGTGGGGAGAGTTTGTGGATGGCTTTACGGCCAGATTCGGGCCACTGGAGTACGAGAACTTCGAGGCCCTTCTTCAGAAGCTCCGTCAGAAGGGGTCAGTGATGGAGTACCGCACTGAGTTCGAGAGGTTGGCGAACCGGGTTCAGTGGCCGGAGAGGACTCTCTACAGCTGTTTCATATCAGGCCTCAAGGAGTACATTCGTGACGAGGTGCAGGCTCTCATGCCTCGTTCGTTGAACCACGCCATTACTTTGGCGCGCATTCAGGAGGAGCGGTTCAACAGACAGCGAGCCCGTACCACGAGTAGGCCGTCTGCGGCTCCCGCCACAACAACACGACGGGAGCAGCCCGCGGGCACCAAACCGACGGTGACTCGGTTATCATGGGGTGAGTTGGCGGCTCGGAAGGAAAAAGGGTTGTGCTTTAATTGCGATGAGAAGTTTGTGCCGGGCAATAAATGCCAGAAGATACATGTTTTCATGTTGCAGCAGGACGCAGACGAGGAGCCGGCTCCAAATGAGGAGTTGGAGGTGGACTTGGAGGAGACGGAGTTCGGCGTCTCCCTACACGCTCTTGAGGGTTGTGCTCCCCCGCTTACTTTGCGGCTGGCGGGCCGGATCGCCCAAGAGAAGGTTACGATTTTGGTGGACAGTGGGAGCACCCACAACTTCATACATCCCGACGTGGCACGACGGGTGGGACATGAGGTGGACAGGGGGGCTGCTTTTCACGTGATGGTGGCGGATGGTGGCGGATGGCAGCAAGCTGCAGTGCGAAGGGGTACTGAAGGGAGTGGATCTGCGGATACACGGCTATGTGGGCCGTACTCACGTCTATTTGTTGCCGATCCGGGGCTCAGACATGGTGCTGGGGGTCCAGTGGTTGCGCCAGTTACAGCGGGTGACCTTCGACTGGGAGCATATGACCATGGAGTTTATGCACGGGGAGAAGCAGTTTTGCTTGAAAGGCATCACGTCATCTCCTATTAAGGAGGTTTCTCTCCGCAGCATGCAGCGGTTGAGCGGAGACGGACAGATGATGGCCATTCTTCGGGAGGTCCAGACTAGCGATTCCACGCCTGCTGAGGTACCAGTCTAGTTACAGTTACTACTGACCGATTATGCTGATGTTTTTCAGGAGCCGCGCACTTTACCTTCGGCGAGGTTTCTAGATCATCGTATTCCGCTCAAGGCGGGTGCTGAGCCGACGAATGTTCGTCCTTACCGTTATCCGCACATCCAAAAGGCGGAGATTGAGCGCGGTGTCCGCGAGATGCTGGAGGCCGGCATCATTCGGCCTAGTACGAGTTCGTTCTCGGCTCCCATTATTCTGGTCAAGAAGAAGGATGGGTCCTGGCGATTCTGTGTGGACTACCGTGTCTTGAACGGCGCTACGGTCAAGGATAACTTCCCGATTCCCCATATCGAAGAGTTGCTGGATGAGTTGCATGGGGCTCAGCGGTTCACCAAGCTGGATCTTCGCTCCGGCTATTACCAGATCTTGATGGCACCGGAGGACATCCACAAGACGGCTTTCCGGACTCATGACGGCCACTACGAGCTCTTGGTTATGGCCAATGGGCTGACCGGAGGGCCCTCTACGTTCCAGGCCAACATGAACGAGATGTTCAGAGATTTCCTGCGGGTATTTGTGTTGATCTTCTTCGATGATATACTTATCTACAGCGCGAACTGGGAGGACCACGTGGGCCACGTGGAGCAGGTCCTTGCCAGACTACGTCAGCACCACCTTTATGCCAACCGTTCCAAGTGCTCCTTCGGTCAGGAGGAGGTGGAGTATTTGGGCCACTTGGTTTCCGGTCAGGGCGTCAGGGCCGACCCACGGAAGATTCAGAGTATGCAGTCTTGGCCGCGGCCGGTTACAGTCCGCGCCTTGCGGGGCTTTTTGGGGCTCACAGGGTACTACAGGCGGTTTGTGCAGGACTATGGCAAGATAGCCCGGCCACTGACCCAGCTGCTGCAGAAGGACTCCTTTTCCTGGAGTGAGGAGGCGGAGGAGGCATTTCAGGCCCTCAAGCGGGCCATGACCACCATGCCAGTCCTGGCATTACCGGATTTCACACAGGAGTTCGTTCTGGAGACGGATGCCTCAGGCGTCGGCATTGGGGCGGTTTTGATGCAGGCAGGGCGGCCGATAGCCTTTTTCAGCAAGGCATTGGCCCCCCGTACTTTGGGCCTCTCGGCCTACGAGAAGGAGATGTTGGCGATTATTCATGCAGTGGCTGTTTGGCGGCCATATCTGTTGGGCCGACACTTTAAGATCCGGACGGATCACCAGAGCTTGAAGCATTTCCTAGACCAACGAGTCTCCTCGCCGCTACAGCAGAAGTGGGTGACTAAGCTTCTCGGTTACGATTACGAGATTGTGTATCGCCGCGACAAAGAGAATGTGATCGCCGATGCTCTCTCTCGTCTTCCAGAGGCTGCTCTCGCTAATATTTCGGGGCCGTTGGTCGATTCAGCAGAGGATATTCAGGAAGAGGTCCGGCGATCGGACACGCTGCGTCCGTTGGTGGAGGCTTTACATCGGGGAGAGACCGTCGCAGCTGGCTATCACTTGTGTAATGGCCGGCTTTACTATCGGGGCCGGGTGGTCGTGCCCGCCGATTCAGCCTGGAAGACCGTGTTGATGCATGAGTTCCATTCTTCGTCTACAGGAGGGCATGCGGGGGTGCTCCGGACCCTTCAGAGGGCGCGAGCAAACATTTTTTGGGCTGGCATGCGACGGGACATTCAGCAGTTCGTTCGCCACTGTGAGATCTGCCAGCGGCAGAAATATGAGACCTCTTCTCCGGCAGGGCTGCTTGTACCGTTGGAGATTCCGCAGCAGATTTGGGACACGGTGTCCATGGACTTCATTGATGGACTGCCGAAGTCTAAAGGTAAGTCTGTCATTCTAGTGGTGGTGGACAAGCTGTCCAAGTATGGCCATTTTCTGGCGCTCAGCCATCCGTACACAGGGGAGTCTGTGGCCGCACTCTTTGCTCGAGAGATCGTTCGCCTGCATGGCCTCCCCCGCGCCATTATTTCTGATAGGGACCCTACCTTCGTCAGTGGATTCTGGAAGGAGCTATTCCGGCTACAGGGCACTCGCTTACACTTCAGCACGACCAACCACCCGCAGTCGGATGGTCAGACGGAGGTGCTTAATCGTGGGGTCGAGACTTATCTGCGTTGCTTTGTGATGGATGAGCCGCGGAGCTGGCCGGACTGGTTGCATTGGGCCGAGTACTGTTACAACACGGCATACCACTCCGCCAGCAGGATGACACCATTTGAGGTGGTTTACGGACGACCTCCTCCTACCTTGGGCAGCTATGAGCCCGGGAGCACCGCTCTTCCAGCGGTGGATCGCGCTCTGCTGGACCGGGATCGCATGTTGGTCACACTTCGGGAGAATCTCCGTCTAGCCCAGGATCGCATGAAGGCTCAAGCGGACAAGCACCGCACTGAGCGGGAGTTCGCTGTTGGTGACGAGGTGTTCCTCAAGCTCCAGCCGTACCGGCAGTTATCCGTTGCTCGTCGCGGCAACCAGAAACTGTCCCCACGCTACTACGGTCCCTTTCAGATTGTCAGCAGGGTGGGACCGGTGGCTTACACCCTGGCATTACCAGAGGGTTCGCGCATCCATCCTACATTCCATGTCTCATTGCTCAAGCGGAAGGTAGGGCCGCATGTCCAACCGAGCACCTTGTTACCTGAGGTCACTTCGGCGGGTGAGCTGCGGCCGCTTCCTGAAGATATTTTGCTGCTCAAGTGGAAGAATCGGGGCGCGGAATATCGGCCCGAGCTCTTGGTCAAATGGAAGAACCTGTCGCCGACACACAATTCATGGGTGGACTTCTTCGACTTCAAGGAGCTCTACCCCGACTACCACCTTGGGGACAAGTTGGTTCTTGATGGGGAGGGGAATGTTACGCCCCCACTACGCTTTACGGGGCGTCATTACGTACGGAGGAGCAAAGGCGCGCTAAACAACGGGGCTGAACCTTCCGGTTCAGCCCCCACGCAGTGAACCGGACGGCCGAGGGCTGAACCAGGCGGGTTCAGCCCTCCTTGGAGGGGCCGGCTGGCCCCCTCCTTGCCCGGGTATTTATATACCCGGGCAGCCCCCCTTTTGGGGTTATGCAAGAGTAATTCCTGGTTAGTCCTTCTCCCTCTTCCTACCCTAACCCTAATCTTCCCTCTCTTTCTCTAGATCTTCTTCTCTCTTAGTCTCTCTAGTAGTCTTGCCCTAACAGAGAGTAAGAGAGGAGCATGAGATGGAACCTTTCCCCGCAATAGGAGAGAACGATCAATTAGCGATGCTCACTTTATCGCGACCAGACAAGGGTGTGTAGGATACGAAACTTGAAGGAGACCCGGTCATGTGATCGGTGGCTCCCGAGTCAACGATCCACTAAGATGAGAGAGTGGTGGTGGCAGAATGAGCACCTGGAGGTCCCTAATGGGCATAAGAGGAGGACGTGGAACTAAGCGACGCCGCATGAGGACCTTGATCAATCAGTGAAATGCCTGAATCTCTTCGGCAGGACATCTGACAGATGTGCTGATTGGGATAGAGATGGTCGACCCTAGGGGCGGCCAGAACTATGGCCCCCACGAGGAGTAGGACCTCCCCTGGGAGGAGGAAAACCATGGAGTTTGAAGCGCGTGTCTCTGGTATGGCGAGACTTCCCGCAATAGTCATAGACGAGATGGTATTTCTCTGTAGGCCTAGGTCTGCTGTCACGAGCAGGACGACCTCCGTGGTGGAACTGGGTAGAAAGAGCAGAACCCTCTGTGACAGAGTCAGGAAGCAAGGTCTGTCGAAGGTCAAATTCCTGATGCACTAGGCTGTAGACCTCATGTAGGGAAGGAAGAGGAGAGCGGCCAAGAATCTGAATGCTGATCAGATCAAAGTCACGATGCAACCCATGAAGGAATTCAAAGATGCGATTGCGTTCTTCCAGCGCACGCACTAACACTTCATCTTCAGGAGACACAAGGGTCAAGGAATCAAAATGATCATACTCTTGATAGAGTTGGGTGACCTCCAGTAATAGATGGAGGGAGGACGATCTCCTTAACGCAGCAGGAATATCCGGCGCCGAAGTTGGTTGATCTGAGCTGCATTGCCACGCCAAGAATAGGTGGCCTCAGTACGCTTCCAAATATCCACAGCAGTATCAAGGAACAGGTAGTTCCGGGCGATGGGTTCCAACATGGAGTTAAGAAGCCAGGACATCACCAATGAGTTCTCGGACTCCCACTGAGACCACTCGGGAGAACTAGATGGAGGTACCTTCGTCGTGCCACTAACATAGCCAAACAATCGGCGGATCTTGAGAGCAAGGATTATAGAGCGTGCCCAAGGAAGGTAGTTGGAGCCATCTAATTTCATAGTGGTGATTTGAGGAACTCCATGATCTGGATTTACACGGCTAGAACCACCAGGGAGCGGCTGGGTTGGAAGAGACCCTCCCCCGGAGGACATATTCAGAGAGTTAATCTCAGACATAGAATGCCACAAATAGAAATCGAGGGCTTCAGAATATCAGTCAGAACCCAGAGAAAGGCTAGGAGAACAGCCATCGGTGAGGAGGATTTCCATCCGAAGAAACCAATATCTCCGAGGAGAATAGAGAGGAGGCGCCGAAGAAGGAAGGAGAATCAAGCTCCCATAGAGCCGACGCCTCTGGACAGCGAAGGAAGCAGCAGAAGAGAGGAAGACGGGCACTAGGAGGCGGAATCGAAGGCGGAGGGGCCGCTGGCCGGCGGAGCACCTGGTAGGCGGAGACGGAGCAGGGGGTCCTCTGGGAGCCGTAGACGAGAGCGACGGGACTCGAGCAGGCGGAAACGAACGAGCCGCGGAAACCCTAGGGCTCTGATACCATGTTAGCGGAAGTTAAGTTCATTCATTAGCCCCACCCCTTAATATATAGGAGTGGTAAATACCAGGGTTACACAAGTAATTTAAAATATAAAAAATACAACATTGTCCAACAATAAGCAATCTGTAGATCCAAGACATTTCTATGGGCCTGGCTCTTTTATCCATGGGTCTTCGTAATCATGATATTGATACACCTCTCTTGGATAGTGTAATGATACTTAGTTTTTCTTGTATGCAATTGGGTGGATTATCATCCTTTGGCTTTCTTTTCTATAATTTCCTATAATTTTTATTTATTTTATCTTGCTGTTTTCAGGTTTAGCAATTAGAGACTTCTGGCAGGTCGATGATAGAACAATTGTATTTGTTGCTGATCCCACCTTTGGTAAGAGTTTTTTTTTCTCAAGCCTTAATTGTCAAATATAAGCTTGTAGAGTATTTCTTCAACCTCAAATAGATTTCGCCAGATTATCTTGTTGCATTCATTTTATTTCCTACTTCCATTCTTTTAGGAGGAGAGTAGAAAAAAGTTTATTTCTGTAGATTCAGAATTCTCACATAAAATACTTCATGGGGCATAGGAGAAAGATGATCAAATTAATTATTTTGGTCTTCAATTCTTGAGACAACTCAGTACTCTGTCCTCTCATTCAGAAATAAAAATTAGTCTTATCATTTCAATTCTCTCAATTGAACTGCTTTCATGGGCGTAGAAGAATAAAAGTTAAATCGCTCATAGTTTTACGCATAGTTGTGCATTGAGATTTTGTTTTATCATTAATTTGATGTTTATAAAAGATATTGTTGTAACATGGGCCGCGCTGCTCTCCGCAAGAGCTTACCGGGCCGGCCCATGTCAGGACTGCAGTCCGTATACCCCAACCTACTCTCCACTCAGTCACCCACAGTTTGAGTGGTAGGTTGTTGAGGCCAGGTCTCGAACCTGCAACCTCCTTTATCAGGTTATTTATGCAGCTCAGTTGGGTATCAGGACTGTGGTAAAGTCTTGGTAGGTTGTTTGAGTGGTAGATTGTGCGTTTAAGCTTTTCGGTTGAAAATGTCTTTGATCATTGATATATCTAAAGTTCCATTTGGTTCCTGCTCCATAACAAGTTGTATCATAGCCGATGGTTCCACTGAGATTGATTTTGTTCATGTATTATGTTGCTCCCATATATTCAACTATGGTTGGTCAAAGTTCGAGAGCAGGTGAGTCACGATTTTCTCCTCGTAGTTGAGTGTGCTCTTGATGCGTGGTACTTGATGATGTTAAAAGAAACTTATGTTTGAGGTGGAGTGACAAATGATCTGGAGAGCTCTCAGGTTCGGAGGAGATTGCTATGGCATGCGAGAATGTTGGTTTATTCCCACATCTGATAAATGAAAAATATGTTGGTGTAGAAATACAATGCTATTGTTCTTCACTTATGCACTTAAACTTCTTGGTTAAATATGGGTATGACCATTAGTGTATATAGCTCAACTAAAACCCCTCTTTGGTTCCAGCTACCTAGCAGCCATTAGAACCAAAGTTTCAAGCAATTTGTTATAATTCCTTATACCGCATTCTCGCCATTCACAGTGTTAATCAATTTTCGCTCGTTTTAACATTAGATTACAACCAATGTTGAAAGAGTCTATATTGTTGATATACTGAATACCATATGGTTTGAGATTAGGGTTTAGGATTTAGAAGTTTGGATTTGGAGTTCAAGGTAAATTGAATAACCACTAGATTTTCATCTTGTTAGGCTACAATTGATGCATTTCATGCTTTATTATTTGATAGGGGGGGGGGGGGGGGGGGGGCATTATTGAATAACAACTAGATCTTCATCTTGTTAGGCCACTGCAGTTTTTAAGTGGACATTTTGAACCCATAATTTTCCAACTTTTAGTCAAATGAGGATAATTTTTATTGAAAAATAATTTAATTTTTAAAGTTATTTTAATTTGAAATTTTATTTTTTTATCTCTCATTAGACCACCCAAATTTATAAAATTTTATTCAACAAAATATTAAAATTAATTTCAAGTTCTTTTAATATGAAATTTCATTTTCACACCTCATAAATAACTTAAAATTTAATTCTTCCCCGGTGAAATTAAATTGTATTTTTTAAATAAAATTATCCTCATTTGCTTAAAATTTGAAAAATTAGGACTTCAAGATATCCGCACGGCGTGTATTTTTCTTATACATTTTACAAGAATGCAAAACAAACTTTATCCTTTCTTATTATCTTATATTTCATGTAGTTAAATAACTTGCAGCCAAATAATTTGATATAATATATTGAGCAGGCAATATCTTGAATTTCAATGTTGGCGCCACTGTTGATTTGGATATACCTAGAAGCTTCTGGAGTCGTTTAGCCGGAAAGTATGGTAACATATTCTACTGGAAAGAGAAGGTGAGCTGCAGAAATCTGCCTTCTTACATATTCTGTTCTATGTAGTAATTGTTTCAGAGTACTCATACTAGGGCTCATTTAATTGCGGTTTAGGGTTATTTCAGTCATTTCTCCTTTTTATAAATACTTCTTGTTTTTTCGTGCATCCACACGAAAGATTTGAAACCTACAGATGCTAACAATACCAACGATGTGTTTCGATTTTTATTTAACGGTTTAGATTTATGCCAGTTGAAGCACAATGAGATTTTAATTGCTTTGTCGATTAGGCGGTCTGTTGACTTTTGTTGCTCTTCGTGATTGTCTTTTAGGCTAATAGGTTTCGTATATCATATCTGAAAGACTTTAATTAAGGGTAGCTAATCACCTAGAGGTGGGGTGAATAGGTTATTTGAAAACTATTGCAGTTCTTGATTATAACCAAAATAAAACTGATCAGAGCTTTCAAGAATAAGAGCACACACACAGAAAAGACACAAAATTTTATAGTGGTTCCCCTTATCTTGGGTAATCCACTTTCCCCCTTCTCCCTTCTAGCAGTGTGCCAGATAGGGTTTATATCTCCTCCAGATCTCAGACCATAAACAGGTCTTACAGCTCAGATCACAACAGATCTTACAGACTCAGATCTCACAGATCTTACTCTCTCAGATCTCAGCAGATCTTACAAACTCAGATCTCAGCTGATCTTACAACTCAGATTCTTGACAGATCCTACACTCAGATCTGACAACTCAGATCCTACAGGGATTGATAAAGAAAATAACAATACTTAGACTCAGATTCACCAGATTGCTGAGTCTTCTTGATCTGCCTGAATGATCAGACAGAAATCTTCAATAGAACAACAACAACAAATAATCTTCTTGATTCGACAGGCTGTGATGACTGCTCTTCTTCCCAGGAAGACAGATTCTTCCTTCTTAATCTTCTTCTTTCAGAAAGATGTATCAGCACCAGATTGCTGAAAGAAAGCTTCAAGTTAGATCGGTTCTGAAAGAGAAGACGACTTCTTCAGATTCTTTCTCAGACTTTCCCTCAAAGTGATGGAGACGATAATGACTTTCGAAAGATAGGAGTGATCAACTACATAACCCATAGGTCATGCCTTCTATTTATAGCCCGCCATCTGCAATATCTGTTACGCTCCTCCACGTCAGCACGATGTTAAGTCTTCAACGGTCTTTAATGATCTCAGAAAAAAAACAAAGGCTCGGCTAGATGTAGAAGAAATTTCTCAGCTCAGAGTATTGATAGAAAAGACGTTGAGCACTGAGCATCTCTGTCGACGCTTTTTATCTGTAGAAGACACATACTCCTTAGATTGAAGCTCTCGACTCCTTCTTAGACGTTGAGCAATCATCAGTTGTTCGACGCTTTTTATCTGTAGAAGACGAGCAACGTACAGAGGCTCGACGTTTCTTAACTAAGCCTTCATATCTCGACTCTTCTTGTTGGCGCAGAGCTAATTGAAGTTTGGTCGACACTTCTCTTTCCACGGCGTCGAGCGATATAACTTGGCTCGACGCTTTCAGACTTGGTCTCATAACTTCAGCGGCGACCTAGTCTATTTGAGCAGTAGACATGTGTTAACGCTTCTGGGTCACAGGCGTCGAGCGATGTATGATGTCTCGACGCTTGTGAACTTGAATGAATTCCTTGAGCACTTTGCCTGACCTGATCTCCTGCACATTGATTCTAAAGAGTATATCAAATACATTCTGAAATATATCTTTGACTTAAGAATGAACTTCTCCAAATCTAAGACATTGTGGACAATGATCCCAACAATCTCCCCCTATTTGAAGAAGTCATAATCTCAGTCAATGATATATCCCTCTTTTCAAAGATAATCAATATTTTCCAATTTCTATACAGATAATCAACATAAAGAGTATAATACCTTATAAAATTAGATTATCAAAACATTCTATCCACAGAAATTATCTCAGACATGATTTCTCATATAAGCACACAAACACAAGCAGTTCAGAACAAGACATGTCATGAAGAGAAAAAGGATCACATCACAGACATATATATATATATGATCATGAAAAATAGTTAGCACTGTGAGCTCATCAAGATTGTTCAAAAATATATCAATTACATTTCTCTGAAAATACTTAGTGAAGATTAAAATCCTAATGCAGCTCAGGTTCCTTGATCTCTATTCCTCTTTTGGCTCTTTTGGAAAGGGCTTCGGCAACTTCTTTTCTTCTCTTGAAATAGCCAAACGGCTTTGGAAAGTATCTGATTGACTCCTTATCACCTACCTGAACCTTCCCAGCCAATTTGTCAACCTTGAATTTCATCTTCAGTTCCTCTTGATCCCTATGCTTCAACCATTCAGCTTCAGAATATCATTTTCCTCTTTCATCTGGATTACCTTTTACAGCTTCCCATGCTGTCAGAATCATTTCTCTTGAAGATGGAGACCAATGTTCAAAGTCAACCCTTGATTGAACCTCTTCTCTGAACTTTCTTTTACTAGATTCTACTTGCTCACTAGTAAAGTTCTCTTTTTTGCTTTTATCCTCAGGACTATACATTTTAGCAATTTGCTTTTGGACTTGTGTAAGAGAAGCTGACCTGGTCTCAGAAACTTGATCATTCTCATAATCTATGGGAAGATATCCTAAAATTTCTCTTATAGAATTTGAGGTCCACACAGCATGCTCAGAGCTGGCTTGAATCATTGACCTCCCCCCCTTTAGGACTTCTTCAACTATATGATCTCTTATAACATTCTTCTGAAACCTGACTTGACCCTCCAAATGATGAATTCCACTTTCAATGGTTTTCTTTACTCTAAGGAGATGGTCATCCAAGGTATATGCATTCAACTTTGCTTGATTTTTTAGAATTGTAGAGCTCTCATCAATTTTAGCCAAAATAGCAGTATCCTGCTGTTGCAGTCTAGCTTCAATCTTAGCTGTACCTGTAAGGACTTGTGCAACCTGTTCTTTATACAAAACTTGCATGTTGTTACTTAGAATTCCTTGATTTGTTTGAACATCATCTACTGTCTTTGTAATTCCTGCTTGTGACTCTTTAAGAACCTTTGATGTCTCTTTGATTGCATCAAGCTGTTCAGCTGTATAATCTACTGAAGCACCAGCTCTTGTGAAAAACTTTACCATTTCCTTTCTCAAAGCAGTCATCTGATGATTAACTTCAAATCTAACCATCTTCATCTGGAAATCTACTTCATTTTTCATTTTTGTGTTATTATCTTCAACATTTTGTTCTAATAATCTTCTTTGATTATTAAGCAACACTTCCAGTTGAGGTAGTATACCACTTAGATCCACATTGATTTCCTTTTCCACTCCATTACCTCTACCGCTCTCTTCTCTGATGAAAGAATCATTTCTCTGGCTCATATGTGAGCTAGAGGATTCTATCTTGATCACCTTCTCATCATGTTTCTTTGTTGCTTCAGGCCCTTCTTCCACATTCATAGCATCAACTACAGAATTGTCCTGAGCAGGGATCTCAGCCTGAGACTCCCCCTCAATTTGAAAAATCCTTTCAACTCTAGCAGGGGATCCATGATGACTTCCTCTCTCTTCTTCTCCTTTCTCATTTTCATCCTTTTCTTTATAGAACTTGTCAACCTCTTCCAGTAGAGGATCAGTACCTTTTGGTGTGTCAGGAATACTATCCCTAGGTTTGTTTCCTTCTTCTTCTTCAGATGTTGTGAGGTTAGGATCGTGAATTGGAGAGGATTTAGATTTTCCTTTGGAAGAAGATGAGCTTGATGAGCTTGAAGAAACCTTCTTCTTCTTTTGCTTCTTAGCTTTCTTCTGCTTGGGAGAAAGATCTGCTGGTGGAAGGTTTGATAAAACTCTTTCTCATCTCTCTATCATTCTAATATCCATTTTTAGCATTCCTAATTCAATTTTAAAGTTATTGAATTTTGTTTCATCCAAGGGTTTAGTAAATATATCAGCAACTTGTTTTTCAGTGGGGACATATTCAATTGTGATATCTCCATTTTCTACATGTTCTCTAATGAAATGATATCTAATTTCTATGTGCTTAGTTCTGCTATGTGATACAGGATTATTAGCTATAGCAATAGCACTAGTTGAATCACAATATAAAGGAGATTTACTTAGCTGAACTTTGTAGTCTTGGAGTTGGTGTTGAATCCATAGTAGCTGAGCACAGCAGTTTCCAGCTGAGATGTACTCAGATTCTGCTGTGGTCTGCTTCCTGCTACTCCAAGATATTAATCTTTTGCCAAGGAATTGGCATGTGCCTGATGTACTTTTTCTGTCCTCCTTGCATCCTGCAAAATCAGTATCTGAAAAACCAATTAGTTCAAAGTCATTGCTTCTAGGATACCAATGGCCAAGATTAAGAGTGCCCTTCAGATATCTCAGGATTCTTTTGACAGCAGTGTAGTGAGATTCTTTAGGGTTCACTTGATATCTAGCACACACACACATGTTGAGAACATAATGTCTGGCCTGCTAGCAGTTAGGTAGAGCAATGAGCCAATGATGCCTCTGTACAAGGTTTCATCAATAGATTTCCCTTTGTCATCCTTGTCCAGTGACATATTTGCTGTCATTGGTGTCTTCATGATAGTGGAATTTTCCATTCCAAACTTCTTGATAATCTCTTTTGTGTACTTGGTCTGAGAAATGAAAATTCCTTCCTCAGACTGTTTCACTTGGAGTCCTAAGAAGTATTTAAGCTCTCCCATGCTGCTCATTTCAAATTTCCCTTGCATAAGGTTTGCAAACCTTTTGCAAAGGTTATTATTAGTTGAGCCAAAGATTATATCATCTACATATATTTGTACTAGAATAATGTGACCTTTAACTATCCTAAGAAACAATGTCTTGTCTATCTTTCCTCTTGAGAAATTGTTCTCAATAAGAAATCTAGATAATGTCTCATACCAGGCTCTAGGTGCCTATTTCAGACCATACAATGCTTTTAATAATAGATAGACATGATTTGGATGAGTAGAGTCAATAAAACCTGGGGGTTGTTCAACATATACTTCTTCCAATATTGTTCCATTAAGGAATGCTAACTTTACATCCATTTGATAAACTATGAATCCAGTGTGTGCTGCAAATGCCAGGAATAATCTGATTGCCTCCAATCTTGCCACAGGAGCAAACACTTGATCAAAATCTATGCCTTCCTCCTGTCTATATCCTTGGGCAACCAACCTTGCTTTGTTTTTTATAATCACACCATTTTCATCCAGCTTATTCCTAAATACCCATTTGGTCCCTATGACTTTGTGTTTCTTTGTTCTTGGAACCAATATCCAGACTTTGCACCTTTTAAATTGATTTAGCTCTTCTTGCATAGCTAATATCCATGAGGTGTCCTTATTGGCTTCATCAAACTTCTTAGGCTCTATTTTGGATAGAAAGCTGTGATGCAAGGCCTCATGTATTGAGTTTCCTCTTCTAGTTTGCACACCATCATTTGAATTTCCTATGATCTGTTCTTTGGGATGATCCTTCAGATGTTTGGTTGCATTCCTCCACATTTCATTTTCCCTTTGAGATTCTGGTGCATCTGTTTGAGTAGGTTCTTCTAGAGGTTCTGGATGTGGTGGTTCTTCAACAGCAGTAGGTTCTTCATAATTGTCTTCTGCTTGAGGTTCATCCTCTCTAGTTATAATTACAGTCTCATTAATTTCTTCATTCTCCTCATTGTGTTGTTCATTGATATTCATCTCCTTCAATTTCTGTGTAGAACCTGCATAACTTGATAAACTTCCCAGATCCTTATAAATAAGGCTGGTTTCATCAAATACAACATGTATAGATTCTTCTATCCTATTTGATTTTTTGTTGAAAATTCTATAGGCTTTACTTTGAGAGCTATACCCAACAAAAATTGCCTCATGTGCTTTTTCAGCAAATTTAGTGAGATGGTGCTTTTCATTATTTAATACAAAGCATTTACTACCAAATATTTTGAAATAGGCTAAAGTGTGTTTTCTACCTTTCAACAACTCATATGGGGTCTTATCTAGTCTTTTGTTGATGAGAGCCCTATTCTGCACATGACATGCTGTGTTTACAGCTTCAGCCCAGAAAAACTCAGGAAGAGAAGAATCACTTAGCATACTCCTACTAGCTTCAATAAGGGTTCTATTTCTTCTCTCAGCAACCCCATTTTGTTGGGGAGTTCTAGGAGATGAGAACTCTTGAGAAATGCCTTGATTTTCACAAAATTTGGTCATTGCACCTGACTGAAATTCAGTCCCATGATCACTTCTAATTTTGGCTACAGGATTTCCTATTTCATTGATGATTTGCCTAACAAAACTGGTAAATATTTCTAAAGTGTCTGACTTATGTTTAAGGAAGAGTACTCATGTGAATCTGGAATAATCATCAACAATTACAAGGGTGTACGACTTTCCTCCTAAGCTATGGATTGACATTGGTCCAAATAGATCCATGTGAAGTAGGTATAGACATCTAATGGAATCCTTCTCACCTATTGGTTTGAAGGAAGACTTGGTCTGCTTACCCATTTGACAAGCATGGCATGAACCCTCCTTCACACACTTTCACTTAGGCCCAACTCTCACTAGGTCTTTTGAAATAAGCTTATTTATAGTCCTATAGTTTATGTGGGCTAACCTTTTATGTCATTGAACACTACTAGAAACTTTATTCTCTGCTACTAAGCATATAAAATTAACTTCATCAGAACATATAAAGTTTAGGCAGTAAATGTTGTCACTCCTAGTGCCTGAGAGAATTATCTCATTCTCTTTCTTAATCAGACACTCATTCTTGTGGAATGAAATGTCATACCCAATATCACACAATTGACTTATGCTGATCAGATTGTGTTGCAATCCATCAACATGAGCCACTTTGGTGATGATGATAATTCCATTTGTGATTTCACCATAACCTTTAGTTTTACCTTTTTCAGACCCTCCAAAGATAACCTTTGGTCCATTCTTCACAGGAATGTAATCATTCAGCAGACTTTTTGTTCCTGTCATGTGCATAGAGCACCCACTGTCCAAGTACCAGATAGGAAGTTGATTGGTCTTTGGACTACCCTGCAAGAAGAAATTACCTTTTCTTAGGAGCCCACACCAAGTTGGGTCCTAGAGCCTTGTTAGTATGAGCTGGAATATTTAGTTGTTGAATAATCCTTGGTGCTGTGACAGTTGCCATAGGTCTGAGTACTGGTCTCCCAGAGTTGAATCTTGGAACAGTTGGATTGAACCAACAGTCAAGAGCAAAATGTCCAACCCTTCCACAGCACCAACATTCATATCTGTTATATCTCCTTGGAGGTCTTCTCACTTCTTTATGTTGACTCATATTTTGCTTAATTACCTTATTCAAAGGAGCTATGTAAGTTGTTTTATTAAATTTTACTGGTTCAGTTTTCTTTACAGCAGTGGTTTTCACTTCAGGTCTTAGTTCCTCTCTTTTGAATTTAGTGTTTGCTTTAAATATAAAAGAGTCATGATGAGTTAGTGCTTTTTCTTTGCATAGTGATTTGACATCATTGTTACTTGGTTGAATTGAATCATCTTTGCTATTAGAACACTCACCCTTATAAAACTTATGCACACCTTTTTGATCATGCTTATTTGTGATAAACATGGCTTTGTTGAATTTTATAGGTTGCATAGGTGCTTTGTCATTACTTTTAGGGTTATTATCTGCCTTCCTATCATATCCTATGTCATTTCTGTATTGTGCAGAAAATGTGTCTATTATGGGAAGAACAGTTTGTGGTCTTGAGAATTTTGCTACAAGCTTCCTTTCTGCTAGGAGTTTTGCTTCAAGTTCTTTTATTAACTTCTCCTTATTGCATAAAGTCTGTATGTGAATAATATACATGACTTTTAGTTTGCTAAGTTCTTTGCTTGTCTGATTCAGCCTCTCAGCTGCCTCAGAGTTTTGGGAATTAGTTTGCTTTAATTCAGATATTTCTTTTTTTAATCTTTTATTGTGTCTTTTACTTTTTTTAAGTGCTTTAAGAAGTAATTGATATTTCTCAATAATTTCATCTTCATGAAAGTTAGATTGTGAGTTATTTTCATCAGAAGAGAATGAATCTATTTCAGGTTCAGAATCAGATAAATTAGTTTTATCAAGTACCTTTACATTAGTAGTTGTCTCCTGATCTTCTTGATCACTCAGTGCCATGAGTCCTGCATTTTCTTCTTCATCCTCTTCACTGACCTTGATAATGGGGCTCTTATCATAGGTCTATGATTTAGAATGTCTTCACTTTCATTGGCAGCCATCAGAGCTATGAGTGCCTCCTCACTATCTGAGTCTGATGATTGAGATTCACTGTCACTAAGAGTGACTTTGCCTTTCTTGACTATTAGACTCTTCTCATGTCTCTTGTCAGATTTGTGCCTCCTTTCATCAGATTTCTTGTTATTCTTTCTCTTTGAAGGACAATCAGCAATCATGTGTCCTGATTTCCTGCAACCAAATCATACAATTTCTTCTGAATTAGATTTATTGTGTTTAGAGTTATACTTGTCCTTCTTGGAGTCTTGTTTGAATCCTTCTGAAGAAATTGAGTGCTTCTTAGATCTGGATGACTGAGAGGGTCTAGTTTTCCAGTGTTGTTTTCTTCTCAACATCCTTTTTAGCTGTTTGGTGAAGAGTGCCAGTTCACCATCTGATATTTCAGAATCAGAATTACTGGTTTCTGATTCTTCTGATTCAGATGGTATCCTGGGGGATGATGACACTCTTTCTTTGTTTTTCTTGGAGCTTTTTGCTTTCAGAGCAATAGGATTTTCCCTGCTGTGTCCTTCCTCAGCTTTTCTGGTATTCAGATGGAGTTCATAGGACAAGAGTTTCCCATATAAATTCTGTGGCTGAATATTTCCCAGATTTCTCATTTCCCTGATTGCACAGATCTTGATATCTCATTCTTTGTTCAGTGATCTTAAGAATTTATCATTCAGCTCATAATCTGTGAAAGTTCTTCCATAAGTTTTTAGACCATTTACAATTTTGAAGAATTTTTCATAGCAGACTGCTATTGAATCTTTCTTGTCTTGTCTGAAAGCTTCATATTGCTGATTTAGAAGAGACTTCCTGTCATCTCTGACTTCTTCAGTTCCTTCCATATAGACAATGAGAGATTCCCACATTTCTTTAGCAGTTTTGCAATGAACTAAGCTTTGAAAGGTTGAATCCTCAATAGCACTAACAATGATGTTCTGAGCTCTCTTATCCATGGAGGCCAGAATCACTTCATCTTTGGTCATCTCAGAATAAGTTTTAGGAGTCTTGATACTTCAATCTGTAAATGAAACCTTCATTGGTACAAAAGGTCCCTCTAGAACAGTTATGTATATCCTAGGATCAGAGGCTTCCATGAAAAGTCTGACCCTTTCCTTCCAAATCCCAAAGTTTTCTTTTCTGCAAATTGGTAGCTTCATAGATGTGAATTCTTTGTTTCCTTCTGTATTAGCCATCACGACTTAAGAAATCTACCCTTAGAAGATCTTGTTCAGGCTGTTAAACCTTTTCTTGAACAACCTGCCTCTGATACCACTTGAAAGACTTTAATTAAGGGTAACTAATCACCTAGAGGGGGGGTGAATAGGTTATTTGAAAAACTATTGCAGTTCTTGATTATAACCAAAATAAAACTGATCAGAGCTTTCAAGAATAAGAGCACACACACAGAAAAGACACAGAATTTTATAGTGGTTCCCCTTATCTTGGGTAATCCACTTTCCCCCTTCTCCCTTCTAGCAGTGTGCCAGATAGGGCTATATCTCCTCCAGATCTCAGACCATAAACAGGTCTTACAGCTCAGATCACAACAGATCTTACAGACTCAGATCTCACAGATCTTACTCTCTCAGATCTCAGCAGATCTTACAAACTCAGATCTCAGCTGATCTTACAACTCAGATCCTTGACAGATCCTACACTCAGATCTGACAACTCAGATCCTACAGGGATTGATAAAGAAAATAACAATACTTAGACTCAAATTCACCAGATTGTTGAGTCTTCTTGATCTGCCTGAATGATCAGACAGAAATCTTCAATAGAACTGCAGCAGCAAATGATCTTCTTGATTCGACAGGCTGTGATGACTGTTCTTCTTCCCAGGAAGACAGATTCTTCCTTCTTAATCTTCTTCTTTCAGAAAGATGTATCAGCACCAGATTGCTGAAAGAAATCTTCAAGTTAGATCGGTTCTGAAAGAGAAGACGACTTCTTCAGATTCTTTCTCAGACTTTCCCTCAAAGTGATGGAGACGATAATGGCTTTCGAAAGATAGGAGTGATCAACTACATAACCCATAGGTCATGCCTTCTATTTATAGCCCGCCATCTGCAATATCTGTTACGCTCCTCCACGTCAACACGATGTTAAGTCTTCAATGGTCTTTAATGACTTCAGAAAAAAACAAAGGCTCGGCTAGATGTAGAAGAAATTTCTCAGCTCAGAGTATCGATAAAAAAGGCGTTGAGCACTGAGCATCTCTGTCGACGCTTTTTCCATTATGTGTCGAGCGATATATAGATACTCGACACATACTCCTTAGACTGAAGCTCTCGACTCCTCCTTCTTAGACGTTGAGCAATCATCAGTTGTTCGACGCTTTTTATCTGTAGAAGACGAGCAACGTACAGAGGCTCGACGCTTCTTAACTAAGCCTTCATATCTCGACTCTTCTTGTTGGCGCAGAGCTAATTGAAGTTTGGTCGACACTTCTCTTTCCACGGCGTCGAGCGATATAACTTGGCTCGACGCTTCCAAACTTGGTCTCATAACTTCAGCGGCGACCTAGTCTATTTGAGCAGTAGACATGTGTCAACGCTTCTGGGTCACAGGCGTCGAGCGATGTATGATGTCTCGACGCTTGTGAACTTGAATGAATTCCTTGAGCACTTTGCCTGACCTGATCTCCTGCACATTGATTCTAGAGAGTATATCAAATACATTCTGAGATATATCTTTGACTTAAGAATGGACTTCTCCAAATCTAAGACATTGTGGACAATGATCCCAACAATATCAATTCGGACTTGCTTGATCCGTTGTTTTTGACTTTATATTGCAATTGATGTTTGCATGTATTCTTGATTTGCGGGGTCAATTTGGTTAGTTCTTTGCAAAATTGAATCATATATAGGGTTAATTATTAGGACCTCCCCTAAGACTAGATAACTAGTTACAAGGAACTCCTCTCTATTTTTTGAAATTATAAAAAACTTTCCCTCCTAGATTACATTGTTGATTTTTAGTACAATAAACATCCCCTCTGGGAGGAGGCGCGCTTGTAATGTATTATGTATGTCAATTGGAAGGGAGTATTTTGTAAGATTATAAACTCAGAGGGGAGGTTTTTATGATTACAAAATGTAGAGGGAGTTCTATGTAATTATGCAAAGTTTCGGTAGAGGTTCCGGCAATTAACCCTTAGATGTAGCCCGTTGTATATGGCATGCAACAACCTTACACATTCACAATTTAAATAGATGCTAGCTATTCAAGATTTAAGAAACTTACAATATACCGAGTGCCGGTGGCCGTCGTGAATGCTGGTTACGAACCGTCTTTTGTGAACGCCCGACCTCTCACCTAAGGAACTCTATCCATTTTTATGATTAAAATTAGTTTTTTTTTTATCAAACATACATTTCATGACGACGGCGTTTTTGTCCAAGTTCACCGGATCAAAATCGTGTCAAACAGATGACGGTTCGTAACCACCGTGTTCACGACCGCCACTGCCGTGCCAAACGGACCCCAAGATTCTCTAAAACTGCACAACAAAAATTAAATATTAAGCCTTTATGGTGAATATGATATAAAGTTGTATCTGTGTTAAAGATTTTAGGTTTCTGCTACCGCTTTCAACGATTGTTTGTTAATGGCAGGGAGAAGATGCATCGGTCGAAGCTGCGGTAAACGCAATATCAACATGTTTGAGAGAACCTGTCGGACGAAATAACTGCTCCGAGGTCAAGTAGCATTTTATTCCCTCCTCTGGGGGGTTTGCACAAGCACATAGATACATCTTCTCTATTTTTTGAAATTATCAAAATCTCCCCTTCAAATTTACATTTTTAACTTTTTAGTGCTATAAATTTCTCCTCTTGAAGAGGTGCATTTGTAATTTATGTTGACTGGGAGGCAATGTTTTGTAATTTTGCAAACTCAGATGGAGGATTTTTGTAATTTCAGTAAATAAAGAAGAGGTTCATGTAATTATGCACAAGCTACAGGTAGATCCCAGGAATTAACTTTATATGTATATATATATCTGTATATGAAAAAAAATCATGCAAAAAGTGTTAGTTTTTATTTAGCCTTTTTTTCAGAGTTTGGACTTGTAAATGTCAGTATAACTCAATTCAATAAATTGAATTCTTCCCCTTCGTCTTCCCCGTCTTCTTCTTCAATACTCTGCTACTATTAGCTCGGCATTTGCATCGAGCTCAGCCGCTGTAAGTCTTCTCATGGTATCAGAGTCATTGTTTTTGGCTAGGATCCTGTCCTCCAGCTTCTATCTCGAATTGCTTCGTCATCTTGCAAATTACTTTATTCGTCCTTCGAATACCCGATTGTGGGCTTGTTTTGCCAAGATGCCAATTTTTGTTTATTTGAGAACTCTATTTGGCTTTTTTTTTACTAAAAAATGTTGTTTCTCGCTCTATTACACATAATTTATTCGCAGTCGAGAACTTCACAAAACTCAATTTTTTTTGCAACTCTTTTTCACAGGGACATGATATTGCTATCACATGGAACTGTTGGACCTGCCTATTCTAGCTTAACTAGCTACTGTGCTTGTGAATGCTAATAAATTAAATAATAAATTATGGAGTAAATTAAAATATTATGATAAATTTGAAATCAAGAATATGTGATGAAAAGTATGACATGACATATGAATACCCATGCTAATTTACTTGACTACCTCCTAACTCATGATTTACTATTTTTCTGTGATGTTTTGCCTACATTTCACCCTTGTGGTGGGACCTTTCCTCATACCCTTGCTGTGCGGGGATGCTTTTGTGCACTGGGCTAGCCTTTATATACAATTTGCCTATTACTTTTGTGGAATATATTGTTTACTAATGCATGAAACTATATATTCATATAATTAAACTCTTATGTTTTTGGAATATATTGTTTACTAATACATGAAACTATACAAATCTTCGCTCCCTTTTCATTTAGATACATTGAAATTGAAAATTGGTGTCTGCGGTTTGTGTGAAATTATTCATTCTCCGCAAGATGGGCAACAAAAGAACTCTTTAAAATATTAGTGTAGAAGACCGTTCACATAAATTATTAAACTCGCATTTCCCTGCCACAAAGGTCATCATCTAATTTGCTTCATTTGTAAAACTCGTCTGACAAGGCGCCCATGTGAAGGTGAACATACTGACAATGCTCTTTCGTCTTCATTGGCTGGTTCAAAGCCATCGTTCCCTAATATGAGCAACATAAATAAGAGCGCCGATGATGCACAAAGATGCCCACGTTGAAGAAAGACGAATAACCCGACAGATTGATATGGTTGCATTACACGCAAGTACAAACCTATGAAGATTTTGCGTGTGAAGGAAAGCATCCATAAAAAAGCGCACAAGTTGGTTGTCTTTCTAAACTCGGGCGAGCAAATGATCGCCCAAGCCAACTTTTTTGAGAATTTGATTCATCGTTCTAGGGCATCTCAAAATATGCAACTTACACCTTAGAACAAGAATAAGCTTATTAGAGCTGCATTTTTTTTGCATAGGCCAATAACTCTAGTGAAGACTATCCCACAATAAATTCAACCTAAAATCAATCGCTTAGAAGTGCTTAGGACTACAAAAGCTATACCTAACGTTTAACTAAAATTTCTAACATGCCACATTATTATTTTAATTATTAAATAGGGTGACTCAAGAACATCTAAACCCTAAACCCTAAACCATGAAATACTGAACCCCTAAACCCTAAAACTCAAAATCCTAAACACTAAAACCCCTAAACCATATACTCTATACCTTATAACCTTAACCAAAAACACTCAAACCCTAAACCCTAAAAATAAAAAAACTACACCTTAAAGATCTAAAAACCCTAAATCCTAAAACCCAAACCCAAAACCTAAAATGCTTAACCTTAGAAGAAAAAAACTATAAACCCTAAAACCCTAAACTCATATATCCAATCTAAAACTAATTGGTTAATGGCTGAGAGAGAATCTATGTTCTATATTAAGTGCACAAAGTCACATGAGTTTAAGGTTGACTATTATCCACATTTTTCATTCATTCATACCAAGTAATGCATGAGATATTAATGTATTAAAATAAATTACCATACTTGTATCTAACATGTGCATTATCTAACATTCATTCTATGGGGAAAACTCAACCTTCTAAATGACTAATTGTAAGAAATGACACAAAAATCCAAATTGCCAGCATTGATAATAATTAGACCTCCATTATAATCACCTTAAGATAAAAAAATGCATTACCTAAAAAAAGTATTTTAGCAATAAATATACTAAGGATATTTTACAAAGTCAGATTTTAATATATATATATATAGACACATTTTTATAAACATATGCAAATATACCCATAATACATGTTTATAAATTATATAATAAACATGTAATAATATGATTATAATAAAGTATTGAACACACAACAAAATATTACTTCTAGCTCATCAAAGCTAGACTCAGCAAAATGCATTGAATGAAGCACAAAACAAAATATTATCACACGACTACTTAAAGAAATGAAAAAAAAAAATTTAATACTCACGTGATATCTACAGTAAGATATCTCCCAATATATCCGGTAAAACGATATATCAGATGATATTTAAAAAAAACATTCTTGCTTAAAATGTCAATGTATCATTTTCCCCAAAAAACCTTTATGTCAGCCGACATATCGAACATATCAGATGACATCTGCAACAATGATCCACATGATAAAACTAAATAATGCATAAGCTAACAAATAATGAGAAATTTAAATCTTGGGTGGATAATCTACACATTTTCCCCAATTTGATAGATCATGGAGGCTTTCAATTTTTCCATTTATATATTCTCTTCTTACCTCATAAAAAAAGGAGAGTAAAAGCATATTTGGATTGAAGTTCAAGGTAATAGTAGTATCATAAATAAGACTACTATGGCATATATTTACAAACATAAATATTAGAATGTTACACACTAAGAACGCAATCATCAAAAAGTGGTCCTGCGGATGATCGCACCACTTTTTACAATCATTTTTTGATCGTATGCGATCATTTTTTTGATCATATACATATACGATCACCCAAAAATACAAATTTAGGTCGAAATTCTGTGCAAAAAAATCCCACAAAGAGGCCCCCTAATTTCTCAAATGAAATACAAACCATAATCAGAATCCATCAACATATAAATATTTTTAATGAACACCACAACAGCTGCAGCATTTTAACAAGAACTCAATAAACTAGCTCTTGGTATTGTCAAACTTACACAACTTGGGAAGAACTTCAGGAACCAAAAAGTTGCACAAAACGGTGGTCTTCGACGATCCCATCACCCAATCTTCCCTCACTCCTAATTAGTACTCATGAGACCTTCAAGTATTGTGTTCCCATTCACAATCTTCGTCGTTCCAATGATGAAGTCGTAGCCCATGCCCTCCTGCCAACCGACATATGACAGTGGTGATTTTGAATGATTCGATGGTAATTTTAGTTATGGACGAATGTAGATAAAGCCATAAAAGAAAATGGACTTAGGTGATTTATACATGTACAATGAATGTTAGAAAAATACGTAATAAACAATAATTAGCGGCGGTGAAACAACTGAAGAATTTGTAGAGATAAAAGGGTTCCTGCTCACCTCGCATATTTCATCTAATTTTTATTATAAATAGTGAACTTTTGGGGCCAGAGAGGCATTTAAACTTGTAATCCTCTTAATTTTCAAGTTCATCCTCTCATCCTTAACCTATTTTTTTTTACTTACCCTAGTTTTAGCGCTCTTTTGCATTTTGTAGAAAACATAGCATTAGTGCTCTCGTTAACGTTGTTGCCTCTATTGTTTTCAAATCTCTCATTGATGCATTCTCCGCACATGGACACATGCATACGCACCCTCAATGAAGGAGAAATCTCCAATCTCTTCGTCATGTCCAACACGCAAACTACATCTCTGCCCTCTTCGACATCCTCAACTTCCCACCGTTTTCGTTAAAATGTTCATTAGCAGAAAGTATTTAAGAAAAACTCGTGCGATGAAGAGGTTCTTGCATGAAGAAACTTAGGGATTGAATGTAGTTTCAGTTAGACATGAAGCACCTGTGAACCAAGAAAACGAAGGGCTGCTATCTCTGCAAAAGTTACGCCTCCAACAAAAACCACGAATACTAAAGCACGGCGGCCATCAGCAACCCTGTAAGAAATACAACCGTGTTAGCGGATAGATTATGTTTCACAAAACTCACATCAGTGTTCTGTTTATTATTTATGTTAATTCCATTAAAAACATGATAGTTGACGGTTTCAAAGTTTAGCTCTAAAAAAAGCACATCCAAAAGTATGTTTGACAGTATAAACAAGTTAGAAAAATCTAACACTATGTTAAATTGTTTGTTCTGTTACAAATAAGTTTAAGGATAAGGGTAGTAATGTAATTACTCATATGAGTGTCGATGTTTATATATATATATATATGGTCATTTACTAGGAACTTCCCTCTAACCATCATAGTATGCATAAAGGACATTAAGGTCTAGAAAAATTTTAAGGGTTGAGGAGCCAGTTTCCTCTCTGTGTGTGTGTAGGAATAATTACAAAAACACTCCTCTAGTTTTGTGTATTTACGGAGACCTCCCTTCTATCTTTCAAAATTACCAAAACTTTGCAAGTTTACATTGTTAACATATATGCACAAAAAGAACCCAAGGAGGGGTCTCCTAGGAGGTATCTTTTGTACATGTTAATAATGTAAACTTAGGCTTCGTTTGGTAAGGTGGCGGGAGACGGAGCGGGAGGAAGTGGGCGGGTGTTGGAGACGGAGGTGGGGGGCGGGTGTTGGAGGTGTTGGAGACGGAGTGGGCGGCGGCCTTTTTCCAAGCGCTGCGGGAGCAAACGCCACAAACGCCGCCGCACGGCATTTGTTTTTCCACCGTGCGGTGGCGGTTGCTCCCGCACCGGCGCCCGAACGCCGCCCCAAACGAAGCCTTAGAGGGGAGGTTTGGTACTTTTGAAAGATAGGTGAAAGTTAGAGAGGAGTTTTTTGTAATTATTTCTACCCCCCCCACACACACACTACTAATTACCAACTATGTAGCACAGGGATGGAAACGGGATAGGGGATGTGATACGAAACGGATACGCCCGCCCGCCCGCACACGCACGCCCGCACGCCCACCCCCGCCCACCCACGCCCACCCACGCCTCAGCCCGCACGCACGCGCACACCCACCCACCCACCCACCGACGAATAATTACCAAAACTTCCCTTGGAAGATAGCATAATTACAGAATGCACCCCTCTTATTATTGAAATTACAAAAACCTCTCATGAATGTTATAAAACATAAAATTTACCTCCCTTGAAGTTTATATTTCATAACATCCATGCACAAAACACCCCCCCTGAAAATGTACTCCGAAGGGGGTATTTTTGTGCATGAATGTTATGAAATGTGAACTTCAGGGGAGGTAAATGTTATGTTTTGTAACATTGAGGGGAGGTTTTTGTACTTTCAATAATAAGAGGGGTGCAATCTGTAATTATGCAAACTTAGAGGGGAGGTCCGGTAAATGCCCATATATATATATATATACTATATTAAAAAAATATGAGATGGCTTTAAAAAATCATGAATTTAAAAGTCATCCAACAAATCTGAACCGTCCATTCAATTATGATCTCATTTTAGAACTAACGATCTCCAAATTAAACAAAAACTCGAACTGTTAATCTCTCTCCCAAAACCCGATATGCCCTATGTCCTTGCTTCGAGCTCCTCTCCAAAACTCCTCGCTCACTCCAAAATCGATCGGTGATCTCCTCCAAAATACAAGCGTTGTGAAGCACTACCTCTCGCCACACCCGCTCCAAGCCAAACTCCTCGCTCTCCTGAGGATATCCCTCGCCCGCTCCCTCTGCAACTCCCGACGACTTCATCCCAACAGCGATCCGCCGTTGGCAATCCTCATCCTCACCGGTAATACTCCAGCCCCCATCTACTCATCCCCGATATCACCCATCTCTTCCCCGATCTTGCTCTACTTTTTCAAAACTACCCTGTGCCATAACCGTCTCCTCCACGCTATCCAAGATCTTCCTCTTCTCTTAATCGCAGTGCCTGCGAATCGCCAGTGTCCTCTCACTGCAAGAAACCACATCGGCGACCTACTATGTGCGCAAGAAGCTCCATCGGTGAGCCTTCTCTAGCTTCCTCTTTGCGATGCCCATTCTCTTCCGCATTGCAGGTAAGCATTTCCTGTTTTCTTCCTCATCGCTATTTCCCATTTTCTTCTCTCTCCAAACCCCCATTCACACAGAAACAAAGGTAATCAGGGATTGAAGTTGATTAAAATACTTGCTCTTTTATTGGTTGCTTTGGAGGCCAACAAGAGTGTTAGGTTCTTAATGTTTTACTTGCTGCAGTAGCTTTTCCAGCATTGGATTCCAAGTCATCTAAGATTATAAATTGCAAATATTATATGATTATAAAGTGGAAGTAGAGGCAGTGTGATATATTCAAGTAATCTTCAAAGGCAGCATAGTCGATGAGCAAAATTTACGCGGTAGAATTTCTCAGATTTTCTTTAGCAGCATCGTTCAATTCTTATTTTCTTAAGAAATATATTTTACTTGCTCATTTTAACTGATGTAAGCTAAAAACTGTTTGATGCAGGACAGACGTCACACCTGCCTGCCACCCTGCAGCCTGGCGTCGCACCAGCCCAGGGGGCCCACATTGGCGTCGCACCAAGGCGTCTTTAATCAGGTCCGTGGCCCGTACACCCCAACCCATCACCGGCCCCACCACAGGGCCGATAGGTTGTTATTCCCATTTTATGAATTTATACAATATTTTACATCGTAAAAAAGGATAATGGGGTTAAAAATGCTAATAAAATAGTTTTTTGATTCATGTTCCGTTTCATTGATAGCATTTTATATGTTCCTATAGCACAACTGTTCAGGTGCGATCAGCATGCTATGGAAAACCAATTTCCTGTGTCGTGAGAAATTTGTCAGGGTTTTCACTTTAAGAGCCTGCAAGATGGTTGCAAGCTAGCTATCCGTCCATACAAACTCGCCTTCTTCCTTCTCTCCAAAATCACACTGACAATATACTCTTCATTCCTCTTTGCAGCTGAACCAGCATTTCCGAAAGCACACCACTTCCACACCTCCACAACGCAGGTATGCCTCATTTTTAGTCTTTTGTCATTCGGGCGTAATTATAAGGATTTTTTTTACATTCATTAGGTCCTATCACATTATCGCACTGACAATAAACTCTTCATTCCTCTTTACATTCATTTTTTTTACTTTCATGCTTATCATGTAGCTTCTGGTCAGGTTTTCATTGGATCAAGGATAAGATATTAATTCAAATATCACTCTTGAATAAGAACACCAAATTGAGCTAAAAATCTCTCTCAAAATAATACTAACAAGAAAAAAGAGTTGACAAATATGAGAATAATGTGATAGGAGATTCCAACATTTGATCTCCATCTAAAATCCAACAAATCAAATAAAAATGTCATCAAATTTTACAAGAAGACATTAAAAAATGGTATCAATCATGGGAGGTATCTTTTACCAGAAAACTCTTAATCTACATTTAAATTTTAAAAACATTTTCCGTTTTCAATTTATCTTTCTAATTTTTTCTAAAGCTTGCAGAACTATATTCAACTTCAACCTAAATATGAGTTTCTGTTCTATTTAAATTAACAGTTTCTCCCTATTGGATGCGGGTGCGGCCCTCTTAAATTTATAGTCACCCGCAAAAAGCAGGCTTGGGGCGGTGATTGCTATAAATAAGCTTAACTATGATAGCATGTGTGGATTGGAGGTGTGGCAGGTAATTTGATTATTCATTCATTTTGTTTGGAATTTGTGGTAATGCATTGCATTTTATCCCAATTTTTGTGTTATTCGAGGCAAATTGAGATTTTATCCCAATCTTTTGTGAGTAAATAAATACAGGCAAAACTAAGACAGAGAAATGGGGGTCCGAAGTGTTGAGGTAAATCTTTCATTAGGTCCCTATTGGATGCAGCTTCATAAATTTAGATGATTCAAATTTCAATTAACCCAAATTGAATATAATCTTACCTTACTTTCTTAGACAGCAACCGGTGATATTAATGAGCAAATTTCTCAAGCATGATTTTAAGGTTTTGTAGATCAACAGAGAATTGGAAAAGATACAATTTTCAAAGTCCAACAGCTAAGTCTGGTTGGGGAGTAGGTTTGAAAAATGGATGCGTACTTATCCTGATGTGGTATAACATATTAATCATATTACAAGTGTTTCAATTTTATTGTTCAGGTTAGAGAAATTATAACAGTCATTATTCATTGCTGCATGCAAGAGATAGGCAAGAGATTGAGGTTGACAACTTTTACACTTGGTTGACATTCAAATTTTGTAGCTATGACAAACGCCATAAGGTTAGTTGGCAGGTATGTTCACTTTGACTTTCCAAGTGTGTATATATATATGGGTATATCTGAACTACATCCCTTGAGAGGTAAATTATGGAACACTTAATTACAAATATGTTAGTATAATCAAACATTTATGGATTGTTTTATGAATTGCTTTATGGGTTTTTTGTGTTATCTTAGCTATCCTACTATTTTCGAAATTGCTGCCTAAAAGGAAAAAATGTTATAAATTTTTTAAGCAAATTTGCATGTTTTATGTCCTGAACATCCATTCCATGCAATATTTCTGATTTTATAATTCTATAACTTGCTTTCTTTGTCAAAGTCGCGCTGTTACTCGAGATTATCGTAAATATCCATGTGAACAAATGGTTTGACAAAGCAAACAAAAGAAATGAAAATTTAAGACCATGTGAACATATGGCATATGTATTATTATTGCGGATTTTGGGGTTGCTGATGGCCATGTTCAAGGGGCATTGCTGCTGATTTGGTCATTATACAACCAAACCTCGATCACAGCTTCTTCCAGCAGTGAGGTTCTCGACGAGGCGAGGATCTCCATTGATTTCATTAGGTAAACCTGTCACCTTCTCGCATGATTGTTCTTACTCTCCTCTACTTCAATGTTCAACAAAAGTAAAGCATTTTATGGTTTTCAAGGAAATTAGTTCAGCTGCAACTCTCTAATTTGCTACCGCCGTTCATCCAAATTGAGCTGATGAATATATGAAAATATTAACCATAGAGCTTGGTGAAACAACTAACTTTGCATGATTGATTGATATTATTTTCTACTTCAATTTTCTGTTGCATAGTGTTTTAATCTTCGAATATGAATGTATGATCTCTCTCTATTTGCAAAAGTGTTGGATTTGATTTAAGTTTATACAGGTAAGTGATGGTGTTGAAAATTTAAGGTTACTTACCAAAAAATATTACAAATGCATGCCAATCATTTTATTCTTAAGTTGCATTTTCTTAATATATTTTACACATTTAAATAATTTATTTGCCCAAAGAATGTCGCCTCTCATGCTGAAAATTTTCCCCCATGAAGAATGTCGCTGCCCATGACGAAAGTCACCGACCACAACAATAAAATATGAAGAATGTCCCTTGGCAGTACTTTAAGCACTGATGGTAGGAGGATGAGACGGCCTTGAAGAAGTTGATTAACAGCCTCTCATCGACCCCAACGACAAATGTCAGCCCCCACGACAAATGTCGCCCCCACGACAAATGTCGCCCCCACGACAAATGTCGCCCCCACGACAAATGTCACCTTAGATCAGGCCGGAGGCCCGTGCCTGTCACTCGTATATATATATATATATACACTAATTTTGCAAACTTAGATGGGAGGTCCCGGTAAATGCCCATATATATCTTTATTATATAAAACAATAAGCATATCTTGAGGCACACCATAAGATAGATCTGGACCGTTGGATGGGGCAGATTCAAAGAATGGCCATTGGATTAGATTGATCAGGCCTGCAAATATCCACATCTCAAAAACCCCACTTTCACTTCCTCCAAAAAATCCTGATAGCCCCTCCGCAGTAGTTCCGCCCACCCGATGGTTCCCTCTGCCGCCGGCGGCGGAGCCTGCCGGGCGCCCACCGGGGGGTTCGCCGGCCTCCGGCGAACCCGCCGGGGGTTGTCCGGCGGCGAGCGGGCAGGGCCACCGCCGGCGGTGGCTCTGCCCGCTCTCCGCCGAACAACGTCAGGTAGGTTCGCCGGTGGCCGGCGAACCCGCCGGTGGGCGCCGGGTAGGCTCTCGGTGGCTCCGCCGGCGACGGCAGAGAGAACCGGTGTAGCAGGCGGAAGCAGAACCAGGGGGGTCACAAGTGTTTTTTTTATTTCACGGGTTTCACGGGGGCTCCAATTTTTATTTTGTTTTTTTATTTTATTCTTTAATTATTTATTAAAATGATTACAATTTCTAATAAATAAAATTATTACAATTTCTAATAAATAAAATTTTAAATAATTTTAAATTTTAAATAACTGTCGGGGGAGGGCGAAGCCCGCCAGGGGGGTTGGGGGCGAGCGAAGCCCGCCGGGGGCGGACGAAGCCCGCCGGGGGCGGACGAAGCCCGCCGGGGGCGGACGAAGCCCGCCGGGGGCGGACGAAGCCCGCCGGGGGCGGACGAAGCCCGCCGGGGGCGGACGAAGCCCGACGGGGGCGGACGAAGCCCGCCGGGGGCGGACGAAGCCCGCCGGGGGCGGACGAAGCCCGCCGGGGGCGGACGAAGCCCGCCGGGGGCGGACGAAGCCCGCCGGGGGAGGACGAAACCCGCCGGGGGCGGGCGAAGCCCGCAACGACCCATCGAGAACGGGCGAAGCCTGTTCGAAGATGCTAGTATATATATATATATATATACACACACACGAGTGTCAGACACGGTGCTCCGCCCCTACGGCCAAGCGCGACAGCACCTGGCCGACGACGGCGGGCTTCGCCCGCCCCCAGCGCGATGTTGTCGGGCGGCCTTCAGCCGCATCTAGGCGGGCTTCGCCCGTGCTCGATGCGCCTGTGGGCTGCGCCCGCAACATATAGATATGAGTACTCGAAATGACCGTAAAAAAATAAACATCAATATTAAAATATTTATTTTGTAAAAAAAAATAATGAGGAAGTTTAATATAGTATAGATATTAAAGATGTTTTCCATAAAACATGTGGAAGACATTTCACTTGTTTGGCGTAAATAATGGGGAGAGTTTTTTTTTTATTTTTTTATATTAAAGATGTTTCGGATAAAACATGTGAAAGATCCAACGGTGGAAAATGAAAGCACGGTAAGAGCATGAAGAATGCTATATTCCCTTATATAATAAAGATATATACACACACACACATGCACACACACTAGTATAAAAGCAAATACATATTGGACCATTTTGGCATCCAAGAGCCTCCTTACTTCAATCTTGGCCATCCACCTAAAAACCCATCGTTTCATCTAAGCCCTCCATCCACCTTTAATTTGAATCCTATATACACTTAGCCCTCCCACGACATTAAATAGCCCACCTCTTCTTTCCCGCATCCTGCGTCCCGCCTTCTCCCTCCCGCGAACTCTAGGGCAACAGAGAGGGAACTAACTCTTCAAACCTTAAAATTTTCATACATCCTAATAATTATCCTCTATTTATACTGCAACGGTGCCTTACCACAGCGACTCACCTAGAACACTATCTACCCATAGGTATTGTAACAGACTGCCATTGCTTTGTCTCCCCTCTTTCTATCATTGCTTTGTGCTCAAGAACTATCTTTTTCTGTTGCCGAAGCTATAACTATTCTCCATATATCTCAGGCGACAAAGAACTGCTTTCGCATTGCCTTCAGTCAGCCCTCATCGTATTTTTGTTATTATTCCTTTTTCATCCTCTTCAATGATCTATCACAATCTACTACAACAGTTAACCCTCAATTTCTTCTGTGTTGCTGTTTTGCCTGTCACTGCACGTCGAAGGTGAAGACATGGTACCCTAAAACTGTAGGGAATTCATTCTGAGATCTCCAGGAAGGTAGTGTATTACTAGTATGGTCCTAAATGGTCAAAACTACATACAGCGATGGACTGCAGTTGAGATGTTCCTAGTTGGGCATGATGAGGATTATGTTCCCACTGAAGATCCTCTGAAAATGACCTGAAGTATAAATTAGAAGGAACGATGATGCAATAGTGAAGAAAGATAAGGATTTGAAAGAGTATTGCATGTAATCTAATGTGGCTCACTACCGCAAACAAGTTTGGGAAGCAATTCAACGGTTATATTTGGGTAAGAATAATATAGTCTGAATTTATGATGTTCCCTACATAGCTCAGGTAGAGTGGGAGACCATATTATAAAGGATCACTTTTCAATTTGAGAATTATTTCTAGGGAGCACTACATGTAAGTTGAATATGAAAAAACAAAATATTATTAGATGTTCAATAACAAAGGCTCCTACTCATACATATATATGAGGGGAGGAAGAGAACCCATATGAACAAATTACTCATATCGGGTATTACACATATATGACATAAAAACACAACTTGATAATACAACGTAACATAACGACAACTCTCCCCCTCAAGTCGGATGAAAGATGTCAATCATCCCTAGCTTGTATATCATTAGTGAACATATTGCAACCCAGACCTTTGGTGAAGACGCATGTCAGTTGGTCTTTGGAATGAACACATGGACTGACCACATTCTCTATGAACAAGTGGTCTTTGATGGGTTTAGGGTTGTGCTCCCTAAACCCTAAACCTTAAAACCCTAAAAAAATGGTCTTTGATGAAATGTCGATCGGCTTCAACATGCTTGGTCCTATCATGTTGTATTGGTCGTGAGTTATACTAATGGTGACCTTATTATCATGGTATAAAGAGAGAGGGACAAGCTCCTAGAATCCTAGATCCTGTAACATAGATTACAACTATAGTCCTTCATAGAGACCTTTGGATATTGCCCTATACTCAGCCTTCGCGCTAGATCTAGCTACTATATTATGTTTCTTGCTTCGCCAGGTTACCAAATTTCCCCCAACAAACGCGCAATACCCCATAGTAGACTTACTGTCATCATGAATTCCAACCCAATCTGTGTCCGTGAAGACTTCAGTCCATAAGTGATAATTCTTAGAGAACAGGATTCCTCGCTCAGGTGCCTTCTTCAGGTATCTCAACACTTGATGTGCAGCCTCCTAATGTCTGATTCTGGGAGCATTCATATATATATACTCAAAATACTAACCACATAAATAATGTCAGGACGTGTGTGGTATAGGTATATGAGTCTTCCGACCAATGTTTGATAGCTCGATATATTTGTCTGATCACCCTCGTTGTCTTCATCAATCTTATGATTCTCTTCCATGAAAATGTTTGCTAAAGCACAACCAAACATTTTGGTTTCCTTTAACAGGTCCAAGACATACTTACGTTGAAATATGAAGATGACTTGATTCAAACCAACCACTTTAATTCTAAGTGTCGTAGTTTTCCTAAATCCTTCACCTCGAACTCCGTGGATAACTGTGCCTTGAGGTTGACTCTCTCGTCAGAATCATTGCCAGTGATGACATGTCATCCACATACACAATAAGAACCACAATCTTCTGATCACGTCTTTTAATGAACATATTGGGATTAGATTGTCTCTTCTTGTAACCATACTAGAGCGTGGCTTTGTGAAACCTGCCAAACCATGCCTTGGGAGACTATTTCAGGTCATATAAGGGCTTCTTCAAGTGGAAGACTAGCTCTTCTTGTCCCTCTCATAAACACAAGAGGGAATTTCAAGCATACGTCTTCGTCCAACTCACTGTGGAGAAGACATTCTTAGTTGAAATAATGTATTTAAAGCCCACTATGAAAGACCCTCTTATGGCCCATCCTTCCTCTTTATATTTAGTACCACATCCCTTGTGTAATATTCATTCTTCCTCCTTGTCATTATAAAAGGAGATGTATGTAGAAGTTAAAACAACTGATTTAATAAAATTCTTCATTTTGACTTGGTATCAGAGGCAAGTAAGATTTTATTTTTCGGTCCGGCTCGATCCCGCCTCGATTAAGCTCATATTTTCTGTCGAGCTCGCGTCTGTGGTCTTCCGTTGGCGTCTGTGAGCTTCTGTCGGGTGCTCCCTGCTCACGTGCCCTTGAGATTTGGACTCAGACACGAGAGACGTATTCTCAAATTGGGAGCTCCACTCAGGTATATGAGCTCACTCGTCGTCTTCTCAGCCTTCAGCAGGGATCTTCTGATGTTGCGGCCTATTACTCGGAATTCGAACGTCTATATCAGGAACTTGACTACTTTGACGCCTTCACTCCGGCATGCACTGCTGATGCCCGGGCTTTGAAAACAAAGGAGGACCGCTACCGCCTCCACGTCTTTCTTATGGATCTTAACATGGATTTTGACATGGTTCGCATGCATATCCTAAATAGGCATCCCCTTCCCTCTATGTGAGAAGCTTTCAGTATGGTCTTGGGTGATGAAGATCGTCGCCGCTCTCTCCACGGGCGGACCCACCTTAAGACACACCCGGGCACGTGCCCGGGTGTGAAAATACGCAGAAACCGCCAGGTAACAGTTCACGGCTTTTCCTCGCTTGCATTTTTCCAGTGCTGAGAGCGGCGAGAGCGGGGATTCATCGTCCGGTGTCGTCAGCGATTCGACATCCATTTCTTCCTCGCTTGCGTTTTCCTGTGTTCTGGTGCCCTAGCCGTCGGTGGTCGGTGAGTTCTTCATCGTTTGCGTCTTCCTGTGTTCTGGAATCTGGCGCCCTAGCTTGCGATTTTATTCGTCGTTTGCTTGCGATTTTATTCGTCGTTTGCTTGCGAGTTGCGAGTTGCGCACTAGATTTGAGTTCGTCATTTGCTTGCGATTTATTTGAGTTCTTCAACGTTTGCGAGTTGCGATTTTGCGTATTCGCCTGTAACTCCAGTCATCAGGCATGCCTAATTTTCTTCAAAATTCAGCTTTCCCATGCCATATTGGCTTTTTAGCTTTTTTCCCTTCTCCCGTAATTCGATAAACTTGGGTGCAATCAAAATCAAGCAAGATATTCTTCTTGGAAATTATATTTGACCCGATGTTGGATGTGTTCTTCTTTGGATTTTTGTTATTTTTAGTAATTAATGCTCCACCTACATGTTGATTTCTTGATACACTCAAGAAATCTCTTGCTCATCCTTAATAGCTTCATCCCCATTGTTAGTGGCGGGGATGATGATGTCAAATAACATAAACATAGAATCTTCATCATCAAGGAATGTACTTTGCAGTTAAAAAAAAACTTCAAGAAACTTTTTTCATTAAAAGTTATGTTATTCATTTAGTTCTATGTTATTCATTGCAGGTTAATCCATTACTTGCAGATTTGAAATTTCAATCCTAGTTCTCAATTCTTTCTCAACAGCATCCTTGTAGAGTTCAAGCAGGTATTTTTTTTATTTGTTTCCATAGTTGCAAATTTCCATTACTTGCTAGATTTCAAGCTAGGTTTTTTTAATTTCTGTTTTCATTTGTTCTAAATTAGGTAATATTTTTAATGATGATTGTCAATTGTGGGTTGTAGGCACTTGTGCTGAGCTTGATTTATGTTATATATTATTAATTAGGTATTTTTTAATTGTTATTTCCTAATTAGGTTCTCGATGGATAAGTTTCTTTCAATAGTGAAATCAAATCAAATTTCTCAAGATTTGCAAGCATCAGGTGCATGTGGTAAAGAAATCGAGATGAATTTAACTTAGATGAGTTACCTGCAGATCCAGGATTGAGGCAACCTATAAGCTCATATGTTGTAAATATACAAGACATGATAAGAAGAAAATACTTACAGAATGGTCCTTGTCAACCTTCTCTAGCAAATTATCCACAAACCGAAATTGGACAGAAAGCACGTCGTTTCAATAAGAACTGGTTTAATGAGTTTAAAGATTGGCTGGAGTATAGCATAGATAAAGACGCGGCATATTGTCTTTATTGTTACATTTTCCACAGCGAGGGTGCGATCCTACTTTTGTATGTCGTGGTTTCAGATACTGGAAAGATCGGACGATATTAGAGAAACATATTGGAAATCACACAAGTGCACATAATAACTCTAAGAAGATGTGTGTAGCCTTAATAAAAGAAGCAAGGTATTGAAGTTGCATTTTGTAAGCAGGAAGAGACACAACGTACTCAATATCGTGACCGTTTGTGTGCGACAATAGATTGCATACACTTTCTTTTAAAACAAGGGTTGTCTTTTCGTGGGTATGATGAGTCTAAAGACTCTAGCAATCGGGGAAATTTTCTTGAACTTTTAGAATTCCTTGCATTGCATAGCAATAAGATCAAGTCAGTGGTATTGGAAAATGCACCTACCAATTGTCAACTAATATCTCCAAAAATTCAAAAAGAGATAGTTTCTTGCATTGCATCTGAGATAACAAAGACGATTATTGAAGATGTTGGAGATGGTTGCTTCACTATTTTGGTTGACGAATCACGTGATGTGTTCACAAAAGAACTGATGGCCGTTGTTTTACGCTATGTGACTATCAAAGGTCTAATAATGGAGCGTCTTCTTGGTTTTGTTCATGTTATTGACACAACTGCTTTATATTCAAGCAGGAAGATCAAGACGCAATGAAAGAGAGATTACAAATTATTATCATTTTCGTGTTGAAATATTCAATACAGTGCTCGATTGGACTTTGAACGAGTTAAATGATCGTTTTAATGAAGTGAACACTGAACAACTACTATGTGTTTCTTGTCTTGACTGCGATCAATTTGCTTCATTTGATAAACAAAAGTTGATTCGTCTCGCAGAAATGTATTCTTCTGATTTCACACAAATATAATTACAGCTACTTGAAGGACAACTTGATATGTATATTATTGACATGCGCTCTTTATCAACCGACACGTTCTCTCATAGTAAAGGAATTGGTGGGCTTATAAACAAATTTGTGGAGTTAAAAAAACAAGATCACTATCAATTGGTCTTCAGGCTTTTGAAGTTGGCTTGTCTTCTACCCGTTGCAACTGCCACTGTTGAAAGAATGTTCTCTGAAATGAAGATTATAAAAAATTGTTTACGGAACAGAATGAGAGATGAATGAATGAATGACTGCATGATAGTTTATACTGAGAAAGATGTTGCTGACACTATTAGTAATGACACTATCATCACACGATTTCAAAATATGTGTCCACGAAAGGTGGCTTGTTGAACGGTATATAAGTTATTTTTTGGTTAATACATTTATATTAATGACAATACTAGCGCAAATTTATTTAAGCATTGCATTTATTTTATTTTTTTAAATTGTGCCCGGGTTGAGTAAAATTCCTAGTTCCGCCCCTGGCTCTCTCCAATCTGCAAAGACCTTGGATCGGCCCGCTCTCACTAGCAGCAGCAAGAGCATGCCATTTGCAAATTTTTTCCCTAAGATCTGTGACTATTGCGGGAAGCCCGGACATGCACATGCCTCCTGTTACCGCCTACACCCTCATCTCGCTCATGTTCGCAAGAACGTTGGTGGTCGTGTCCGTGGTGGTCCTTATTGTCAGCAAAATCCTCGACCTACCGCTCACACAGTTGGAGCAGAGTCAGCCCCCGATGCTCTTTCTGCTGATGATCTTGTAGCTCTGCGCCAACTCCTCCACTCTTCTAGCTCATTCTTTGCTGCTCTTGTCACATCCGAGTGACCCAGTACACAATCTTCTTCCGCTGCCCCCTCTGCATGGATCATCGATTCAGGATCCACTGACCATATGACTGGTTCGTCGTCAGGTTTTACCTCCTACACCCCCTTGTCGGGACGCGATAAAGCCATTACTGTTAATGACTCGTTCTCCTCTATAGCAGGGAAAGGAACAGTCTTTTGTTCCCATGTCATGCCCCTCAACTCTGTGCTGCATATCCCTACATTCCCTCACAATTTACTTTCCATTAGTCAGTTGACTGCCTCTCTAAATTGCTCTGTAACTTTTTTTCCTGATGGTAGTGTTTTTTAGGATCTGGCAACGAAACAGTGTATTGGCAGTGGAAGGATCTCCGGGGGCCCGTACGTCTTGGATCATCTTCCTGCGCAAGCTCACTCAAGTATTCCTGCTCCCACTCCTGCTGATGATTGTCGTTGACATCAACGTCCGGTCTCGGGCATCCTTCCCCCAGTTATCTTCTAAAAACGTTTCCTATGTTTTCGACAATTTTGGACAAGTTTGTTTGTAATGCTTGTAGTTTCTCAAAACATATTCGGCATACTCCGAATAACGTATCTTCTCCGATTACTCTTCCTTTTGATGTTATTCACACTGATGTTTGGGGACCTTCCCCTGTAACCTCTTTTTCTGGACATCAGTGGTTCGTTACCTTTATTGATTGTTTTTCTCGTACTACATGAGTGTATTTGTTAAAAAAGAAAATTGACGTTCTCGTGTTTTCAATCTTTTCATAAAATGGTGGACACTCAGTTTGGCGGTAAAATATGTATCCTTCGCAGCGATAATGGTGGAGAATACGATGATCGTGGTATTTTTGGTGCTTATCTCATGACCATGGGATCATTCATCAAACCACCTGCGTCTACACTTCTACCCAAAATGGCGTTGCCGAAAGGAAAAATAGACATCTGCTCGAAGTCACTCGGTGTTTTCTAATTACACCATGAATTTCCTCAAATCTTACTGGGGAGAAGTCGTCCTCACAGCGGCACATCTCATTAATCGCCTTCCCTCCAGTACCTTGCAATATGCCTCCCCGTTATCTCGCCTATCCACATCTTGCGTGGTCCACACTTCTCATTTACCTCCCGGTGTGTTTGGTTGCGTGTGCTTTATCCATATCTATTCCCACACCCGGGATAAACTAGATGCACGCTCTCTTAGATGTGTCTTTGTTGGATATTCCTCCACTACGAAGGGCTATCGGTGTTATCACCCCCCCTCCCGCCATTTCTTTTGTATGATGGATGTGACCTTTCGGGAAGAGGAACCGTTTTATGGCTCAAGTCAGGGGGAGCACGACTACACTAATGGCGACATTTATCCCCTCATCCCTCTTCCCGTGCTTCCTTCCACTCCTCGTCATGACTACACTAATGGTGACGTTGATCCCATCATTTTGCTTCCCGTGCTTCCTTCCACTTCGACATCCACTTCTAATATAGTGGTACCTATTACCATGTCTTCTTCTGAGGAATGTGGCCTACATTCTCCTTTTCCCCATACCTATCGGAGGCGTAATGTTGATGCTAAGGTATTACGAGACCCAATTATTCCTTCACACCCAATGCACTCTGAACCAGATTATGATAAAGATCTCCATCAACCTCTCATACATTGAAAACGTAAGTCCGTCTTCATTGCATATCCAATTACAAATTACACATCGTATCACAATCAAATAGAGGGCCACCGAGCCTTTATTTCTTTGTTGGCTTCTGTTCGCATTCTTAATACTTGGCAGGAAGCAGTGAACATACCGGAATGGCGAAAGGCAATGGAAGAAGAGATGCCTGCTTTAGAAAAAACCCAGCCCTGGACTATAGCATATCTCCCACCTGGGAAGAAGTCTGTCGGGTCAAAGTGGGTTTTTATGGTCAAGCAGAATCAAGAAGGCATTGTTGAACGATATAAGACACGCCTTGTCGCTCAGGGATACACCCAGACCCCTGGTGTGGATTATCATAAAACTTTTGCGCCAGGGGCTAAAATGGGCTCTATTCGTGTTATCATATCTTGTGATGCATGTCGTGAGTGGGACATACAACAATTGGATGTTAAGAATGCCTTCTTACATGACGATCTTGAAGAGGAGGTATACATGAAGTTCCCGCCAGGATTCTCAAAGCCAGGAGCGGAAGGACGAGTCTACCAACTCCAGAAATCCCTTTATGGGCTGAAGCAATCCCCTAGAGGTTTGGAAAATTTCAGAAAGTCATGACTCTATTGGGATGTAACCGTGGTCACTCTGATCATACCCTCATCGTCAAAAGGAGGGCAGAGAAGGTGACGGTTCTCATTGTCTACGTCGACGATATCAACATCACTGGAGATGACTCAAAAAGAAATCATGTAGTTGAAAACACGCTTGTGTAAGGAATTTGAAGTTAAAGACCTAGGGAAATTAAAACAATTCCTAGGAATTGAAGTGGCTCAATCGAACCGAGGCATATTTATCTCTTAAAGAAAATGTGTACTTGATCTTCTGGAGGAAACGGGGATGCTTGGCTGTGCTCCAGCTAATACCCCTATTGAAGCAAATAGTAAAGTTGATGAAGACAAGGACGGTGAAAAGGTGAACCCCTCTAGTTATCAAAGGCTGGTAGGACGGTTAATCTACCTCACTCACACTCGACCTTACATCTCTCACGATGTTGGGATCCTTAGCAGTACATGCACTCTCCCAGACTAAGGCATCAGGAAGTCGGTACCTGAAGAAGTCTCCTGGACGAGGGCTCCTGTTCTCACGGAATGAGCATCTGAATATTGAAATATATATGAACGCTGATTGGGCTAGGAGTCAAGACGATCGAAAGTCAACAACTGGATATTGCTCCTTCGTTGGAGGAAATCTCGTGACCCGGCGAAGTAAGAAGCAAAATGTCGTAACAAGATCAAGTGCCAAGGCAGAATACAGGGCGATGTCTCAAGGAGTATGCGAAGGACTCTGGCTCAAGTCTCTACTGAATGACTTAGGTCTACAAGATGGAAAATCCATACGACTATACTGCGATAACAAGACGGCTATCATCATCGCTCATAATCCGGTTAGCATGATCGAACAAAAGATGTCGAAGTTGATAGACATTTCATCAAGGACCACCTAGATAAAAGCAACATATGCACCTCATTCATTCAATCACAAGACCAGCTTGCAGATATTTTCACTAAAGGCCGAAGTTGTGAGATCTTCACCAATACCATCTCCAAGATGGGGATGATCGATATATATGCCCATCTTAAGGGGGCGAGTTGAAATAATGTATTTAAAGCCCACTATGAAAGACCCTCTTATGGCCCATCCTTCCTCTTTATATTTAGTCTCACATCCCTTGTGTAATATTCATTCTTCCTCCTTGTCATTATAAAAGAAAATGTATGTAGAAGTTAAAACAAATGATTTAATAATATTCTTCCTTTTGATTTTCTTCACGTCAAGTTGATGAAGATCCCAACTTAGACAAGCGACACAGAATAAGAGAACTTGTATGGAGTCCATTTACAGGAAGGAGGAGGATCGGGGAAAAAGGAAGGAGCAGGATTTGGGAAAGAACAAAACAATGGAAAAAAGGCATGGTATGGGTAGGTTGAGTAGGATGTTGTACGAAATTAATGACTGGATATTGAATAGTGTCGTGGTTGACAATATCAATATTGGGATGATTGAAGACAAAAAAGTCGTGGTTGTCTACTGAATGGAGGAGGCATCAACAGGGATGGAAAAGGGAGGGGGAATGGCATATGGAAGAAAAAATAGCATCGGATCCAAGGATCTACATAACTGTAAAGCAAGGGTCTTTCACCTTTCAAACTGCCTCCACCATAGATCCAACAAGAAGAGTGCCCAAGACATTCAATGATTTAACAAAGTATGAACTTGCATTGTTCACTATGGATAAAAGGACACAAAACATAATTGTCAATGTTATTGATGACTCTACATTTCAGAACTTGGTACACCATGGGTCAAGGTCGGGGTCGGGCTAACAATGTGGTATGCATGGATTGGGGTCGTAGTTGGGTAGTGAGGCTTGTGCAGTGGTTGGGTCATGGTGGCAAGGGACATAGATTGCCTAGTTGCAATGTGGGAAAATAATGCAGGGTGAGCAAAGACGGTGGAGTGGGGAAGAGGGATGGGGCATGATTTTGGGCGTCTTACTAAAAATCACTTTAATCTTAATAAATTTCTAAAATTCGAACAAACTTGTCCTAATAATCCTTGGTGAAGTTTAGTACCTCTGTTTAAATCTATCATTTCTTTCATTTATGCTGCCTCAGTTAAGCTAGGAAAAAAAATGAAACTGAAAATAAACAGAAAAAGCCTAAAACACATGTCGTTCCATCTCACGCCTCTATATGTCTAACCGTTTGGGATAGTGTGTTGCGTTTAGATAATTTCTCGGGAGGAATCCGGCAAGGGAAAGGGGTCGGCGGTGGTGAGGGAGAAGAAAGGAGGAAGAAAAAAGAGGAGACTTAGGGAGCAACCCTATTCTCTTTCATACATCCAAGATCCCCAAACCACTCCTACCCCTCCCTCTTATATAGATGAGGGAGGACACACTTAATAAGACATTACATTTAATATTAATATAGTCTAATTAATTTTAATTAAATAATATTTAATTAATATTAATCAAGTAATTAATACAACTTAATTACTATTGGAAATAAGAGGGAAATATCAAATGCACATTATTCTTCCACAAAGGGGAAATATATAGGAATTACAACGGACAATCAAACAAAACTCTAATAGACCTGTATAATAATATCACTCCTAAAGACTCTAATAGACCTATAATATCAAACTCATAATTCCAACACTCCCCCTCAAGCTGGAGGGGAAACCTCCAGCTTAGAAACATCAAATAAAGACAACGGAGGTAGGCGATGTGGGACAAAACATCAAACGAGCCACCGTGGGAAATTCCAAACTGGGGAATCAAACCAGGGGCATAACCACATACAACGCAGACCCACACACGACGCAGGACCCACACACGTCGTAGATGTTGAAACCAATAACTTGGTCTCTGTGGAGTTCGGGCCCTCAACAAGTTGAGGGGTGACCAACACTTACTCCTCCCAAGGGAGAGCTCTAGGCTAAGAGGCTAAGGAACTAGGAACAAGGCCAAGGGCTTAGCGAGGAGGTCCCACCACACACCCAAAAGATCTTAAAGCGCTTCCCCTCCCAAGCCAATTCTAAGCTTGGGCACCCTTGGAGGCTCTCTCCACCCAACAAAGGAACTTAGGGGGAGAGGAGGCCAAAAGAGAGAGAGAGATCTGCCCTCAAAGGTGCCCCCCTTGGTACTATTTATATGATTTTGAACTTGGTCTGATAATAGCCACAATCTGGCCTGCGAGATTATGAAAATACCCCCGGATTTGTCCTGCGAATAGCCAAATCCCGATGTTCTACGGCGCTAAACGCAGACCGAACCTCCTTACTGGAGCTGGGGCGAGAGGGGGCAGGCCGCCCCTCCTCCTCTCGCTCCCCTTGTCGGGGCGGGGGCGAAACCGCGATCCCGCCCGCCTTGGTCTCGCCCACCCGACGCACACGTCGACGATCCTACGATCCGGATTATGGTTTTCGATCCGGATCGCAAACAGGATCGAAATCCTGCTCATTCCGCTGGGAGGGCGTGTAGGATCGTAGGATCAGTAGGATCGCAATCCGATCCCGATCCTATCGATCCCGTTCTTATTATAAAATGAGCTTCTAAAATCGACAAACCCTATTCTCTCTGCCCGACGCACACGCCGATTCTCCTTTCTCTCTGCCGACGCACACGGCACACGACGACGATCTCTTCCAGTCCTCCTTCCTCGCCGTCGACGCCCTCTTGAAGTCTCTCTTCCAGTCCTCCTTCCTCGCCGTCGACGATCTCTTCCAGTCTCTCTGTCGACGCTCTTCCTTTCTCTCCGCCGACGCACACGCCGAGACTCGCCGACGATCCCTTCCTTCTTAGCTGCTGACGCCAGGTCTCTTCCTAGATTTGCATTTATTCTGCTACCTCTGCTTCTTGACACGCCGATTTTGTTGGACCTGTCCAACCGTCTAACACATGGCCCTATAGTTTAGCTGCATTTGATGCTTGTCAGGTTTTCAAAACATTAATGGGAAGTTCTGTAAGATTTAGAATCAGTGTTTTCATCGAAGTATCAGTACTGACTACTGAGATGAACCACATAGAATTAGTACATTCATCTATGCACCTGTACTTTCATCCATACTTGTTGTAATCTACTATTGCCCTTGAACATAATCCGTATTGGGATGAACCACATAAAATTTGTGTTTTCTGTATTAAATTGTTTTTTGATTTTGTTCGATCTCCTTAATTAATTGTTTGAAATAGCTTATAATTCTCAATCAAATTTAGATAATGGAGTACTATAATATCATGATAACTAACATACCTAAGTAGAATCATTTAATGTTATGCTATGCTATTCATGTCCTACTCTATAATATCGTGATGACAGCTTCTTATATAATAAGTTAATCATTTAATGTTCTTAGTTCTGTTAGCAGTTAACAGTTTAACACTTGCATATTGTGTCATCGTTTAAGTTTTAACACTTGCTTTAGCACTTGCTTTAATTTCTTGCATTTAATGTCCTTAGTTCTGATACAAAAATGTTTGCATATTTCGGGTTCTATATTTTTGTGTGCATGTTTATTTGTCTTGTAGATGTCTGCTTCGGGGTAGGGTTTAATTCCCGTTGGCAAAAAAGCTCGAAAAAATGCATCAGGTTCTAGAAGTGATCCAGGTTGGGAGCATGAGATTGAAATAGATAGTACGACCAAAAAGGTGCAATGTAAATATTGTCTAGTGATTCGATCTGGTAGGATATACAGGTTGAAACATCATTTAGCCGGGACCAAATTTAATGTAGAAGCTTGCACTAAAGTACCCGAAAATGTGAGAAATCAATTTTTGGGTATTCTTCATGCTCACGGAGAGGATGCTATAAAAAAAAGAAATGTTGAGGAATCAAGTGCTAATTATGAGGGTGAAAAAGGGACAGAGCTAATGGATGCTTTTGTGAGAAAATCAAGTCAATCTACAATTAATCACATTTTCAAGAAAGATGCACGCGAGAAGGCGTGTCAGCAAATTGCTTGTTTTTTCTATACAAGTGCAATTCCATTCAATTGTGTGAAGAACCCGGAATTCATAAGCATGATTGAAGCAATCGGTCAACATGGTCCCGGAATGAAACCACCGTCTTATAATGATATAAGAGTAAAATAATTAAAACAAGAGGTCGATAGAACTTTGGAATTGCTAGAAGAGTACAAGGTTGAATGGAGGAAAGTTGGTTGTACTATTATGTCTGACGGGTGGTCAGATAGGAGAAGGAGATCCATATGCAATTTCTTGGTAAATAGTCCTAAAGGCACTGTGTTCTTGTCATCAATAGATGCTTCAGATATATCCAAAACTTCAGATAAAGTTTTTCAGATGTTAGATGAAGTTGTGGAGAAGATTAGAGAGGAAAATGTTGTGCAAGTGGTGACAGATAATGCTTCAAATTATAAGCCGGTCGGACAAATGTTAATGGAGAAGAGAAAAAATTTATATTGAACACCATGTGCTGCACATTGTATAGATTTAATTTTAGAAGATTTTGAGAAAAAGATTGAGTTGCACAAGTTAACAATAGTGAAGGGTAGAAAGATAACTACATACATCTATTCTAGAACTTTGCTTCATACTTGGCTACTTGATTTTACTAAGGGGAAAGAATTGATCCGCCCTGCAGTCACCCGATTTGCCACAACTTATTTGACCTTGGGATGTCTTTCTGAGAATAAGGGTGGTTTGATGACGATGTTTACATCTTCCAAGTGGAAGTCTAGTAGGTTTGCTGGTTCGAAGGAGGGAAAATTAATTCAAAAAATTGTTTTGAACACAAGTCGATTTTGGTCTCATGTTACTATATGTTTAAAAGCAACATTTCCACTAATCAAAGTGCTTAGAATGGTTGATTCAGAAGGTCCTATGATGAGATTTATATATGAGCAGATGGATAGAGCAAAGGAAAATATTCAACTTAATTTTGATAACATCAAGAAAAAGTAAGTAGTTTAATTTTTTTATATTCATGTGTACTGTGTAGTCAATTAGTCATATTATGCTTACATTCAATTTCTTACATGCAATGATTATTTTGTATGTTATATTGTAGATATGAACCAATATAGACCATTATTGACGATAGATGGGCAAGCCAACTTCATATGCCCTTGCATGCAGCTTATTATTTGAATCCTCATTATCACTTTAGTCCATCATTTAGGGCAGATGCAGAAGTAAAGATTGGATTCTACAGATGTCTCCAACGAATGATTCCAAACGAAGAAGAGAGAACAAAAATAGATATTCAGGTGGATGATTTCAAACATTCAAGAGGGTTATTTGGGTTAGATTATGCAAAGGCAACTAGAAGCAAAAGAGCTCCAGGTATAACTTTTTTGGTTTATGTTAAATTTAAGTAGTAATCAATAAGCATGTTATTTTCATATTAAACATTTAAGTATGACATGCAGCTGATTGGTGGGATTCTTACGGAGATAACTGCCCGGAATTGAAAAGATTTGCAATTCGGGTTCTAAGTTTGACATGTAGCTCTTCTGGATGTGAACGAAATTGGAGTGCATTTGAGATGATAAGATCAATTGCACTAAAATATCTCCTAACATGTATTTGGAACATTGATTCATATATGCGTGTTCTTATAATCTCTTATTGTCATTATAAATAATAGGTGCATTCTAAAAGAAGAAATCGTTTACATCAAAAGAAAATGAATGACTTAGTTTTTGTGATGTATAACAAGAAGTTGATGGAACGACAAGATAGAAGGGATATGCAATTGAAGGAAAAGTTTTTTAATTTTGAGGAAATCCCTTCTGATGATGAATGGATCACAGAGAGGGAAGATCCAGTTCTTCCTCGTAAGGGCAACTGGTTGGGGATTCTTCGAAATAGAGATACACAGGAAACATTTAGTGATGATACTGATAGTCCTGAAATGAATGTTGAAGCATCCACTATGGCACTGAATGAAGAATGTAAGTTATATTTTATATCATTTGGTAATTCCCAATTTGTCAACTACATTATGTATCGGGCTCTCATTTAATTAATTCTTTTATTTTAAGTGGAGTTGAAAATCTCACCAAAAGGTGCAGTGATCTCGATGATATCGAGTATATTAGTGAGGGTGAATGGGATGATGATTAGAATGTCAGTGGTGATGATGAGGAAAACGTGACACTTGATGATGAGGATATGGTCGATGTTCCTATTAAAGATTTGTACTGATGGTTTTATGATTGACAATGGTCAATGCGGCCGTAAAACAAAACTATTATTTGATGTTTTATGATCATATGTACTTTTATTTGCTATGGTAGAACTTATTTGATGTTTTATGATCATATGTACTTTTATTTGCTATGGTAGAACTTATAAGTTATAACTATGCTATTTTTTATTAGTTTTATAAATTTTTTTGTTGATTTTTTGTGTAATTGAATGATACCAAATTCAATTCAATTGTTTAAGTCTTACTTTATGAACGTAGTAGGATCTTACGATCCTCGATCCGATCCTACGCTCCAATCCGATCCAACCAGCAAAACGATCCCACCTAGGATCTCGATCCTGACAACCTTGGTCGGCGGTGGTGAGGGAGAAGAAAGGAGGAAGAAAAAAGAGGAGACTTAGGGAGCAACACTAATCTCTTTCATACATCCAAGATCCCCAAACCACTCCTACCCCTCCCCCTTATATAGATGAGGGAGGGCGCACTTAATAAGACATTACATTTAAGATTAATACAGTCTAATTAATTTAAATTAAATAATATTTAATTAATATTAATCAAGTAATTAATACAACTTAATTACTATTGGAAATAAGAGGGAAATATCAAATGCATATTATTCTTTCACAAAGGGGAAATATATTGGAATTACAACGGACAATCAAACAAAACTCTAATAGACCTCTATAATAATATCACTCCTAAAGACTCTAATAGACCTATAATATCAAACTCATAATTCCAACACTCCCCCTCAAGCTGGAGGGGAAACCTCCGGCTTAGAAACATCAAATAAAGACAACGGAGGTAGGCGATGTGGGACAAAACATCAAACGAGCCACCGAGGGAAATTCCAAACTGGGGAATCAAACCAGGGGCATAACCACATACAACGCAGACCCACACACGACGCAGGACCCACACACGCCGTAGATGTTGAAAGCAATAACTTGGTCTCTGTGGAGTTCGGGCCCTCAACAAGTTGAGGGGTGACCAACACTTACTCCTCCCAAGGGAGAGCTCTAGGCTAAGAGGCTAAGGAACTAGGAACAAGGCCAAGGGCTTAGCGAGGAGGTCCCACCACACACCCGGAAGATCTTAGAGCGCTTCCGCTCCCAAGCCAATGCTAAGCTTGGGCACCCTTGGAGGCTCTCTCCACCCAACAAAGGAACTTAGGGGGAGAGGAGGCCAAAAGAGAGATAGAGAGATCTGCCCTCAAAGGTGCCCCCCCCTTGGTACTATTTATATGATTTTGAACTTGGTCTGCTGATAGCCACAATCTGGTCAACGAGATTACGAAAATACCCCCGGATTTGGCCTGCGAATAGCCAAATCCCGCTGTTCTACGGCGCTAAACGCAGACCGAACCACCTTACTGGAGCTGGGGCGAGAGGGGGCAGGCCGCCCCTCCTCCTCTCGCTCCCCTTATCGGGGCGGGGGCGAGACCGCGAGCCCGCCCGCCTTGGTCTCGCCCCCCACTGCTGTTGGGGGCGGGGGCGAGACCGCAAGGCTGGGCCCGGGAGGTCGCCGACCTCCGGGTCGCCCCCTGCACGGGCTGGGAGAGAGGGATGTCTCCGCTTCCACCGCTCGCCACCTCTCTCCCTGCTTGGGACCATGCTAAGATAAAGTCCTAAAGAACCCTTGGGTCACAAGGGTCCACTCGGCGAATACAGGGTTGTACACAATCCCCGCTCTTTTCGAGCGAGGTACACGCTCGGAAAGAAAAGTCCAACCCTGCATATTCGGCGAGTGGCGCTGAGTGAAATTAAGAAGACCCCACTTCGTTCCGGTGAAAATTTGCTCAAGCTTCCCAGAGAGATCATCCTACCCTATCGGCTAGCGAGAGCCCGGCTAGCGGAGCCATCTCAGGAAAAAATCACCTACCCTCCCCGAGAGGCCATCCTACCCTGCCGGCTAGTGAGAGTCCGGCTAGCGGAGCCACCTCGGGGGAAAAACACTTCGCCTCCCCGAGAGGCCTTCCGACCTCGCCGGCTAGCGAGAGCCCAGCTAGCAGAGCCACCTCGGGGGAAAAATACTTAGCCACCCCGAGAGGCCTTCCTACCTCGCCTGCTAGGGAGAGCTCGGCTAGCGGAGCCACCTCAGGGGAAAACACTTAGAAAACTTCCGGCCACCGAGCGGTTCCCGGCCCTGCCAGCTAGGTGGGAGCCTGGTCAGCGGGCCAGCATCGGTGCTAAGTACTTCTGAAACATCCGGCCACCGAGCGGTTCCCGGCCCTGCCAGCTTGATGGGAGCCTGGTCAACGGGCCAGCATCGGGGCTAAATACCTTTGAAACATCCGGCCACCGAGCGGTTCCCGGCCTTGCCAGCTTGATGGGAGCCTGGTCAGCGGGCCAACATCGGGGCTAAATACCTTTGAAACATCCGGCCACCGAGCGGTTGCCGACCCTGCGAGCTTGATGGGAACCTGGTCAGCGGGCCAGCATCGGGGCTAAGTACCTCTGAAACATTCGGCCACCGAGCGGTTCCCAGCCCTGCCAGCTTGATGGGAGCCTGGTCAGCGGGCCAGCATCGGGGCTAAGTACCTCTAAAACATCCGGCCACCGAGCGGTTCCCAGCCCTGCCAGCTTGATGGGAGCCTGGTCAGATGGCCAGCATCGGGGCTAAGTACCTCTGAAACATCCGGCCACCGAGCGGTTCCCGGCCCTGCCAGCTTGATGGGAGCTGGTCAGCGGGCCAGCATCGGGGCTAAGTACCTCTGAAACATCCGGCCACCGAGCGGTTCCCGGCCCTGCCAGCTTGATGGGAGCCTGGTCAACGGGTCAGCATAGGGGCTAAGTACCTTTGAAACATCCGGCCACCGAGCGGTTCCCGGCCCTGCCAGCTTGATGGGAGCCTGGTCAGCGGGCCAGCAACGGGGCTAAGTACCTTTGAAACATCCGGCCACCGAGCGGTTCCCGGCCCTGCCAGCTTGATGGGAGCCTGGTCAGCGGGCCAGCATCGGGGCTAAGTACTTCTGAAACATCCGGCCACCGAGCGATTCCCGGCCCTGCCAGCTTGATGGGAGCCTGGTCAGCGGGCCAGCATCGGGGCTAAGTACCTCTGAAACATCCGGCCACCGAGCGGTTCCCGGCCCTGCCAGCTTGATGGGAGTCTGATCAGCGGGCCAGCATTGGGGCTAAGTACCTTTGAAACATCCGGCCACCGAGCGGTTCCCGGCCCTGCCAGCTTGATGGGAGCCTGGTCAGCGGGCCAGCATCGGGGCTAAGTACCTCTGAAATATCCGGCCACCGAGCGGTTCCCGGCCCTGCCAACTTGATGGGAGCCTGGTCAGCGGGTCAGCATCGGGGCTAAGTACCTTTGAAACATCCGGCCACCGAGCGGTTCCCGACCCTCTCAGCTTGATGGGAGCCTGTTCAGCGGGCCAGCATCGGGGCTTAGTACCTTTGAAACATCCGGCCACCGAGCGGTTCCCGGCCCAGCCAGCTTGATGGGAGCCTGGTCAGCGGGCCAGCATCGGGGCTAAGTACTTCTGAAACATCCGGCCACCAAGCGGTTGCCGGCCCTACCAGCTTGATGGGAGCCTGGTCAGCGAGTCAGCATCGGGGCTAAGTACCTCTGAAACAACCGACCACCGAGTGGTTCCCGGCCCTGCCAGCTTGTGGGAGCCTGGTCAGCGGGCCAGCATCGTGGCTAAGTACCTTTGAAACATCCGGCCACCGAGCGGTTCCCGGCCCTGCCAGCTTGATGGGAGCCTGGTCAGCGTGCCAGCATCGGGGCTAAGTACCTGGAAAATCTTCATAACTTTGATTATCATATTACATGTAAGAAAAACTAAGTCTGAAAGTAAACCATCATACTACATCGACTTAAAGAAAAAACTAAGTATGAAAACTAAAACTTGGTCTCCTACTCCCAGGTCTGATCTTCCTCGACCTCTTCTGGTTGTTGCTGTTGTTGCCTCGAACCCCTCGCCTCCCTTAATTCCAAGAACTCATGGCAGACGGACGTCGCGTGACCTTCCTCATCGTGGAAGTCACAGTAAGGTAACTCAACCATATCCCATCTTCTTCCCCTTTTTTCTGCTTTCCTGGCTCTTCTCCGCCAATTGCCATGGTTTGCTGAGGTGGTGGAGAGGGCGTTTTCGATCCCCGCCTCCACCGTGGGGGGTCGGGCCTCTCTCCCTGGAAGTTGCCCTCTTCCCGGTCGACCTTCCTCTTGGAAGCCTCTACCTTCCCCCCCTGCTGCCTTGCCTCCGACTCACTCAGCTTGGCCAACCTTCTAGCGAACTTCGGGTTGGCCTCCTCACTCTCGACTTCTTCCGCCACCCTTTCCATCAACTCCTCAAAAGACAAAGGAGCTCTCCTCTTGAGGTCCATCTTGAAGAATCCCCCCTGCAGCCCCACGATGAAAGTGAGCTGGAGGGTGTAGCCTGACACCTCTTGGATGAGCAGGACCTCTTCCTGGAACCTGTCAACATAGTGAGCCAGTGACTCCCCTGGCTCTTGCTTAATCTTGAAAAGTGCTCCGGCAACTTTCTTCCTCTTCCTTGATGTCGAGAAGCGCAGCAGGAAACCTCGACGCAAGTCTTCGAAAGCATAGATAGATCCCGCAGGGAGCTGGTGGAACCAATCCCTAGCCTTCTCCTTCAGAGTTGTCGCGAAGAGTCGGCACTTGAAAGCGTCCGACATAGGCTTGATGGAGACCATGTCCTCAAACCACTGCAGGTGGAGGACGGGATCATCCTTACCGGAGTAGTGAGACATCTCCTGCCCCCCGAACCCCTCTGGAACCGGGGCTGAGAGAACCAACTCACAAAAAGGACTTCCATTGCTCGCCCCCCTTTGGGGCTGGGTGAGTGGGTGATGGCCTCCTCCCCACTCGCCGCCTTGGGGCTGGGCGAGTGGGGGCCTGGCACCTCCCCACTCGCCCCTTTGGGGCTGGGCGAGTGGGGGCATGGGACCTCCCCACTCGCCCCCTCCTAGGGGACTGAGCGAGTGGGGGCCGAATGCCTCCCCACTCCCCCCCCCCCCCCCCCCCCCCCCCACTGGCACCTCCTTCATGGGTTGCTGGCCGAGAGTGCTCTCGCCCACCTGCTGAGGCGAGACCTCCGTCCACTTCCTCTCCTGTCTTCGCCTATCGAGGCGAAAGCTACCTGTAAGGTTTGCAGGACCTTCCGCTTGAAACTTTCAAACATCTCCAACGTCACTCCCACCACCGGGGGCGGCGAGTAGCCTGGGTCGGATACTCCACCTCCAACCATGGAGCTCAGCTTGAGAGTTTCTTGAGTAGGTCACTCTCCACGCTCACCGCACCATAATGTTGAAACCAATAACTTGGTCTCTGTGGAGTTCGGGCCCTCAACAAGTTGAGGGGTGACCAACACTTACTCCTCCCAAGGGAGAGCTCAAGGCTAAGGAACTAGGAACAAGGCCAAGGGCTTAGCGAGGAGGTCCCACCACACACCCGGAAGATCTTAGAGCGCTTCCCCTCCCAAGCCAATGCTAAGATTGGGCACCCTTGGAGGCTCTGTCCACCCAACAAAGGAACTAAGGGGGAGAGGAGGCCAAAAGAGAGATAGAGATCTGCCCTCAAAGGTGCCCCCTTGGTCCTATTTATAGGATTTTGAACTTGGTCTGCTGATAGCCACAATCTGGCCTACGAGATTACGAAAATACCCCCGGATTTGGCCTGCGAATAGCCAAATCCCGATGTTCTACAACGCTAAACGCAGACCGAACCTCCTTACTGGAGCTGGGGCGAGAGGGGGCAGGCCCGCTTGCCGGGGCGGGGGCGAGACCGCGAGCCCGCCCGCCTTGGTCTCGCCCCCAACTGCTGCTGGGGGCGGGGGCGAGCCCGTGAGGCCACCCGCCTCGGCTCGCCCCCCTGCTGGGGCGGGGGCGAGACCGCAAGGCTGGACGCCCAGGAGGTCGCCCTCCTCCGGCTCGCCCCCTGCACGGGCTGGGCGAGCGGGAGGTCTCCGCCTCCACCGCTCGCCACCTCTCTCCCTGCTTGGGACCATGCTAAGATAAAGTCCTAAAGAACCCTTGGGTCCCGGGGGTCCACTCGGCGAATACAGGGTTGTACACAATCCCCGCTCTTTTCGAGCGAGGTACACGCTCGGAAAGAAAAGTCCAACCCTGCATATTCGGCGAGTGGCGCTGAGTGAAATTAAGAAGACCCCACTTCGTTCCGGTGAAAATTTGCTCAAGCTTCCCAGAGAGACCATCCTACCCTGCCGGCTAGCGAGAGCCCGGCTAGCGGAGCCATCTCGGGAAAAAATCACTTACCCTCCCCGAGAGGCCATCCTACCCTGCCCGCTAGTGAGAGCCCGGCTAGCGGAGCCACCTCGGGGTAAAAACACTTAGCCTCCCCGAGAGGCCTTTCGACCTCGCCGGCTAGCGAGAGCCCGGCTAGCGGAGACACAAACATAAAGCAAACACTAAGAACAAAATAAAGACACATAACAAACGACAAAAAAACTACCAGAAAGCATCATCAAGCAGATAACACCTCGGAAGCGGAAGAAACCACTAGAATCAGATGCTCATCAAGCTGGAAGGAAGAGTGTCGCTGGAATTTGTCAAAGCATGATGGGCAGCGGCTGGAGGCGTCGGGATCGGGAGCAGTGGATGGAATTTACAGAACAACAGCAGAGAATAGCTCATAAAGGATAGAACGCTCCCGATCAGTAGCAGGCGTCATCTCAGAAGAAGCACCAAGCGCGGAAATCGGCATAGGAGAACGACGGCCGACTGTTTCGAACGTTGCTCCCGCGACGAATCGATGTGAGGTCGTCGACGAAGATCAAACAGTTGGTCGATGACGAGTGCAGCAGCGGGTAGAAGCCCGGGCATAGTTGGCCGCACGCACAAGCGGCAAACGGAAGCAGGACAGTCGTCGAGGTTGGCAGGGAACGACGGAACCAGGCCAACTTGAGCATTGGCAGGGAACGCAGACAGGAGTGTCGACCAGAATTAGATGGATCGTCTCCAGACGGGATCGACGTCGGGATCTCCAACGGGATCGACGGGAAGAATCATCGGCGCATGCGGGGATCGAGCGGGAATGAGAAATCGCAGTCAGAGTCGACGAGCCATAGGGAGACGTGATCCGCAGGACACTGACATGGTCAACGGGAGCGGAAACAGCGACGGAAGCACAACACTGGTGGATCGACGATGGCCAGAGGAAGACACGCCAAAAATAAAGGTTAGGTTAGCTCGAGCGGAGAAGCTCCATGTGGGAAAGATCACAGAGGAGCGGGCAGACGGGAGAGGAGAAATCAGGATGAATCGAGAGAGGAAGCCACCGTGAAATGTACGTTGCCCATAATTAGGGCAACCAAATTTTTCATGGAGTTAATTTCGGCTCTGATATCATGTTGGAAATAAGAGGAAAATATCAGGTGCATATTATTCTTCCTCAAAGGGGAGATATATAGGAATTACAACGGACACTCAAACAAGACTCACAATGTGGGACTAAACTCACTCACTCCTAAAGACTAATAAACCTATATAATAATATCAAACGCATAATTTCAACAATTACAAAATAAATAATCACAGCGTCTTCCATAAGTGGGCTCTGATGGTTCCGACGAGGAGTAGCCGCTCTGGCGAATGTGTGTGGATAACATATCATCGCCGTTCAAAATTGACCTTGTCCCCAAGGTCGAGTTTATAAATTTTGTCGGGGTCTTTGAGAATGTGATGAACATATAACTTGTGTCTGCGGGAGGAAAGGGAGGGAAGATGATGGGAAAAATAAATAATGGGGGGGGGGGGGGGGGGGGCTATGCTTTAGAAATTTGTGAATAAGGAGTGGAGAACAAGAAAAAGAGTGGGTATGTGGGGGTGAAACCCGGCGGTGTTAGAAGAAAAGAGTGATGATAAGAGGGGTGACAGCTAGGAAAAGTGAAGGGAGGGTATACTAGGAAAAGTGAAGGGAGGGGGTACGGATGAGAAATTAAATAAAAGGAGTGTGATGAGGGAGGGAGGGAAGAAAGTGGGGATTGGCTTTTAGTGGGGGGAAAAGATGTATTGTGGAAGCTGGCAGTGAGAGGAAGTGGGATTTAATGTGGAGTGCATGCGGGGGGCTCGAGAGGGAAATGGGAGGGTGGCGTGTGAAGGAGGAATGCCGGTATGGAGGCCTGCCAGGCGTGGGTGTCGAAGATCAGAGGCGGAAGCTCTTGCGCAGGCTTCGATCGTCGCGCTGGGAGGCCGCCTAGCGGATGCGGAGGGCTGTGGGGAGAGGCCGGTAAGTAGCGCCGACTGAGGAGGTGGCAACGTCAACACTGGGGGAGGAGCACATCGGCTGTGGAAGGGCTGGAGGCACCGTCGTTGATCGGCTGACATCGTCTAAGGAAACGACGGTCCGACTGGACGCTCTGGGAGCATGAGCGGGATCGGGCGGCTTGCGTCTTTGAAGGCATTGTCATCGCTGGGAGGCAGCCTAGCGGAAGTAGACGACAGAGACGACCCGATGGTGGCGATATTCATCAGAGGCACGACTGACAAAGGGAACGAGGGAGACGTATGACCCTTGTCGTTCAGTGTCGGAGTCAGAGCGGGGAGATTCTGGACGACGGGGGTCGTGGCGTGCAGTTCCGAGACCTTCGGGGACAGAGCAACCTCCTGTGGTTCCTCGGCGTGGGCCAGCTGGCGGAGTACAACTGATTCCTCCTTTATGAGGTTGTCGTTGGCGAGGTGCTTGGCAATGAAGTTACTCATAGCCTGGAGTTCTTTGCGGATGTCGTGGATGAGGTCGAGGTCGAGCACGGTGCTGGTTCCCGACAGGTGCAAGGGCAGCGGGCGGAGAGCGGCAGGTCGGACCATTGTTACAGTTTAAATAATTTCCCGGGAGATATCCGGCAAGGGAAAGGGGCCGGCGGTGGTGAGGGAGAAGAAAGGAGGAAGTAAAGAGAGGAGACTTAGGGAGCAACCTTAATTTATTTCATACATCCAAGATCCCCAAAACACTCCTACCCCTCCCCCTTATATAGATGAGGGAGGACACACTTAATAAGACATTACATTTAATATTAATATAATCTAATTAATACAAGTACTATTTAATTAATATTAACCAAGTAATTAATACAACTTAATTACAAAAGAAATAATCACGGCGTCTTCAATAAGCGTGCTCCGATGGTTCCGACGAGGAGTAGCCGCTCCGGCGAATGCATGTGTAACACAGTGCATGGTGACTTCAAATCAATCCTTAACTGGAATCCCAATCAACACCATAAGAAAATGGATACTGAAATTGAACTCACCAAAATTCAAACTCAACCACACAGTTCAATTTGCTTAATTTTTTAATCTGAGTTGAAACTAAATGGTTATGATTTGTACTATGTCTGGTTTGATCTAAAACAAGTTTACCCTGGTTCATTTAGCTGCAGTTTAGTGATTTCATGCAATATAAATTTCACAGCAACTCTTTATTTTCAATTAAATGTTAATCATATAATGTATAGATTTATTCAGAACAGCTTCAGACTTAGATTTTCTGGATCCTAAACCTAACAAAACACAACTAATCAGTTTATAAAATATTAGAAACTAAACCATCTGAATTGATCATTTGTTTGATTCAATTTTTTGGCTTAAGTAGTACTTTTTTCCTACCCATATTATATGGTAGAAGATTTGAGCATCATAAAAGAATAGTCATAAATGACAACTAACAGAAGCCTGAATTTTAAAAATTGTATGTAACAAGTCATTCACAATGTAATATTGAAACGTGTGTAAGAACCCATAATTTGGAGGGTTACACAAGGATATGAATACAAAATTCTTTAGAATTTGAAGAAGGAAAATGCACACCTGTCTAGATTAGATTGAAAGCTGGGAACTCTATCAAATGAGGAACAGTTGGTTGAGCCACCCTATTGATGTTCATCATATATACATTGGATTAACATTAAGAAACAAGGAAATTCATCCACACATTTCTGTCCAAAATAAAAGTTATGAAGATATTGAATGCTTACTCTCTTCAAATCCACATGTGGTCCAGGCAGAAGTCTCAATATTTCTTCAATGGAGCGCCTGCAAAAGAAAGTTTATCAATCAAAAGATATAAAATGAAAACTATAATAAAGGTGCTCTCAATTGAAAAGGTAAAGAAAAAGAGTGTTCAGTGAACGGTAGTTAAAGCTTGTGTGATGTTGAATAATAAACAACCTTATTTGATGGGCAGTCCAATTCCAGCATGTCGTTACTGGGTTAACTCAGTGTAATTGCATCAAAAACAAGTGGTTAATGCTTTTTATGGATATTTATCGGTGTTTCAACAAAAAATTGTTATGCTAGTGATACATTTTAGAATATAGGAATTACAGAGAGATTAAAGTTTCTTTTCTTCACATAAGAGTTTGTCATCCTAAAAGCCTGCCAGGAGCAGTTTTTCTTGAGCTTCACCTGTAACATCTAAATTTTATGTTGTCTTCTTTTAAATTTTCAGGGTCCGACCACGAGTGATATTGATCGAGAAACGTCAAGTCGAGGTATGATTTTTTTGTTACGATCAATTATTGTGCGAGACTATGATTCAAGATAGGGCGCAATGGTGACAAAGGATCCATATAGCCGACCCCACTATGGTGGGATAAAGGCTTCAGTGTTGTTGTTGATCAATTATTGCGCGCTAATCAATGCTTTAACTGAAGGCATTTAAACGAAGTTATTGGAATTTTCGTTCGGCGAGATTTAGAGGTTCGTGGGAGTGTAAGCTCGAGATAATAGTGTTTTAGAGGGGAATGCCTCCAAAGCTATCCACACCGTCATGGGCAAGCTCCAACAGAAACTACATTCTAACTTGAGGGGGAGTGCTAGGATACCTAATTTTCTTTATTTATCAATATCATATTTCCTAATTTGTATAGATCAATGTTCATTACACTTCTTGTATATTTGCATGCTTTAATTTACAAAACTATAGTACAATTGCATGCTTATTTCACCCCCTCGCCCACTCAAAAACATTTCACTTTTAGCTCACATATAAAGGGAGAAATAATAAATTTCGAAGGAAGAACAAAATCAAGATGGAAATCTACGTTAAGGGTCATCATGAAATTGGCAGAAAGATTTATCTTCTTATACATCAAATGGCATCAAACTAATTCTTCACTCATCAAGAGCCAATTTCCTGAATTAATTACATCTAAATCTTAGCAACCCATAACCTTTAATTCCTCTTATTCTTCCACAACATCACAAGTTCCTAAAAAAACAGATAAAAATTCAAAACTCTGACTATAACTTTAATCCATAAGAATTCCTTTGAAAATTACTATAACATGCATAAAGAAAAATTATGACCTGTGTAAAAAGCCTGGATTAAGACTGAAGGCACATAACAAATTATTGACCTGTGTAAACACCTGTGTATCCAACGTGATATTATGGCGATTCACCCCTTTTTAGGGTTTTCTCTTCATGGGACCCATCTATATATAAAACAAGGTGACTGTCCATTGGAGGGTTGAATCAATTAAGCCATAACTCCTCTTGTTTGCTTAATGGACAGTTCCCTGCTTACCTAAATCATCCCCTTTCAGTGGTCTTTCCTTAAAGTCTTTGTACATGAAGTATCCATAAATCTTAATGGTCTATGTAAACATAAGATTGTAGAGAAGAACATGTAGCAACCTCTATAGTCCTATATGATGATTCCTTCGAATTGTTAAAATACGTTCAAAACAGAGTAGAAGGTTTAGGACCTGAAAAAATAATTCGACAAAATATTCATGCTAGAATAGAAAGTCATAAATCATTTTAAATCATCATATAATATAAAGAAGCTCCCATTATCAGAACATGATAAATCATTTTATTAAAAGTGCTGGACACATTTTCCTATATAAGGTCAAGAACACTAAAACTATGACAAAATTTTACTTATTACATAAGTTTTGAAGTTTGTATGAACTTTACAGAGAAAAACATACCACCCCGATCTTATCGCATGTTGGACAATACGGATGCTGAGAGGTGCATACCCAGAAAATATGTACGAAATATCGTCAGGCCTGCAAATATTAATATTTTAAAGTGAAAATGCAATGTTTAGTATATTCAAGGTAACCAAGCAGACCTGCATTGAAATCTACTAGAATAGTACAATTGAGGAAATGAAAGAGATGGTTCACACACTGAGACCTATAATAACATATTCATATGGAAAAAAAGAAACAAACAACATTATATCAAAATGATAATTAAAATTTCAGAGAACTTCAGACAAAACAAGAAATGTCGATGTCTTCTGCATGGCACATATACCGAAGGAACACAAAAATGACTACAAGCAGTTGAAGAAATATCAATGTATATTTGTATAGATATAAATATAAATATATAGATATATATCCATATGTATATTTACAAGAAGGAAAGGATGCTTGAAAGTACTTGGAAGCTTCAGACTCAGAAACTATCAACTGGAGTGCTTTTGAAATCACGAGCCAGTTGCTTTTCGATTCCTGCACAATGGGGGGGGGGGGGGGGGGGGGGGGGGGGGGGGGCAGTGAGGAATCAGTAACAAAAATATCAATATGTATTAACCTTGCAATAACAATGCATGAATAAAGAAATCTAACTCATTCAAAAAAGAATCACAAACACAGCTATGTCTACCGCAATAATAAGATTAGATTTACCTGTCTCTTAAATAGCCCCGCTTTCTCAAGATTATACAGTGTGGGCATGTGCTCAAATCCATAGCTATGCAACATCTCCCTCCTATATTAATATGAGAATACGTGAACCACAAATGTAAAAGGGTTTAACTCATAAAATAAGGGGAAAGTGGCTATATATACAATTACTGTAAGAACAAATTTATGTAGATTATCCATCATGACGAACATGAATGTTATATTGGATCTCTTTTAGTGCTTAGTTCATGAACAATATATTGCACAGAAGTAGATTTCATCCAAATATGAACCAATCTTCTAAAAATTCTAGACCATGAGCCTCCAAGGAAAATGACTTTTCAGAGTTTACAATGTGTGCCTGTCTTTTATATCTATTAGTTTAACTTTTCAAAGTTCTTATCAAAATTAAGATGAGATTCTTTTCTCATGTATTTTATTTTAATCTATGAAAGCAGTTGGTCACTTTTATAATGAAATTTTGCTGCACAATAAAACGTTCTTGTTAGCATTAGAAATTTCTAAATGTTACTTATTTTTTAGACCTCATTTTTCTACTAAGCTTCATTCAATTATTTCTATGATCCTTTATGTTCAATGCAAGCACTCGGTTGCCAATACTCTCTCAACAAAAGAATTACAAAGCACTATTCTTGGCATTGCTAGTTTTGTTCAGACCATAAAGCGATTTCATAAGGCGGCATACTAGACAAATCTCCCCCTAAGCAACAAAATATGGTGATATCTCTATGTATACATTGCTTTATGTATACTTTTTCATCCAAATCACCATGTAAGAGATTCTTGATATCAAGCTGATGATGAGGCCAAACATGAATAGAAACTAAACTCAAGCATATACAAATTGAGGCAATTTTATTGCAATTGGGGTAGAACGTATCAACATAGTCAACACCAGATATCTTAGAGTATTCCTTTGCAACCAAGCGAGCCTTCATTTTGTCCACAATACCATCGGGAGAACATTTGACTGCATAAACTCAGCGGCAACCAATGTTTTTTTTTAGCATATTCGTAAGGCTTATTGGCGTGACTAATCAATAAGACCATGAATAAAATGGTCCGTTAAATTAGGTAAAATGAAATATTGAGAGCACGTTAAATTAGGTAAAATGAAATATTGAGAGCACAAAAAAAATTAATTAAAAATTATAATGAAGCATTTTAAATTGGTAAAATGAGAATGAAATACCTATTTAATTCTCATTATTTTCAGAATTACTTTACGTGTGAAGAATACCAAGTGGGGGAAAACCTTAAATCTCCTGACTTTTTGAAACCCTCTATTTTAAGGCTAAAAATAAATTATGCCATAAATGATTCATATCTATTTATGCTCAGTCATTCTCCACGATTTGTCTGTCTGGAAAAATCAAAAAACAGAGAACATTTCTCCGTTTTCCGGAATTCTAGGCCCATGCACATTCCTCTTCACGCGCGTTATTGTTCTCTTCTCCGCCTGCCAAAGTCGATGCCGCCATCCACAACTCCCATAAGTCCCGGCGAACCCTCGCAGGTGACCCTTCCAGCTCTGTCAGAACCAACCGACAACCTCCCAAGTTATTGTGTTCACCCACAACACCTCCAGCAAGGTCTTAAGCTTTCGCCTGACCACCCAGTGTCACCTCCCAGCCCCTATCCTCTCTGTCACACTATACCAGTAAGTTAAGCAAAATCTTTGTCGATACTGCTCTTTTTACCTATTACCATTCGATTCCAAACCCTCCTCCCGAAGCCCAAACCCAAGCCTATATCTCATAACTGAAAATCTTATCTCCACAACCCTCTGAGCCACCCTTTTTCTGTGTCCTCAGAACCCATGTGCTCTTCGCCGCATTTGTGAGCCAACAGTATACTCTCTCTTATTGTTATTAATAATTTTATGCCTTAATTAATTTATCTACAATTTTAAAGCGTGCATGTCCTAATTTGTATTCCTACCTTTATGTCGTCAATTTGAAAAGGAAAACTTTATTGTTCGTCTTCAATTATATGTTTGTGGATGAAATAATTCATGTTGTTAACTACGTTCGATCGCTAGGCACCTTATGTGTGTTTGTGAGCCCTAGGTCGAAGGTCACATGATATTATTCGAGAACGTCTCGCTTGCGCATCATATTTAAGAAAAGGTCTTAAGTTTATTACTTTAAATTCAAATTGAAATTTCCAGGTTACATAAATACTTTCAGACCAAAGATTTGGGTCGCCACCGATACTTTTTGGGTATTGTGGTAGCTCATCGACCTGATAGCCTCGTTCTATCTCAACGGAAGTATTACATCGATCTTCTATAGGATGCCGACTACTTGGATTGCAAGCCTGCTGACACAACAATGAATGTCGACCCCAAGCTTTGTGCTCACGAGTCCGACTCTGATCTGTTCTCCCTAATCCGGAGTACTATCGTCGTCTCGTTGACAAACTTACCTATCTGACTATCACACGACCGAATATCTCTTTCGTTGTTGGCATGGTCAGTTGGTTCATTCATGCTCCTCAGACATCCCACATCCAAGTTATCGAGTGAATCCTGTGATATTTGATGAATGCCCCAGAACAAGGGCTTGCGGATAAGTCCTCCTCTTAACTCTCATTAACTGTCTATTCTAATGCGGATTATGCTGGCTACCTCGATAATCGACGGTCTACAACTGTCCATTGCACATTTTTTAGGGGTATTTGGTCACTTGGCAGAGCAAGAAGCAAACGGTTGTGGCACGCTCCTCTGCGGACGATGAATATCGTTCGGCGTCTGTCGTTTCTGAACTAACTTGGTTGGAGGGGTCCTCTCACTGATCTTGGTGTGACCCTCTCCTCTCTGGTCACCCTCTACTGTGATAATCAAATTGCCATTCAAATCGCCGAGAAACCATTTTTCCATTAATGTACCAAGGAAGTTGATTCTCACTTCATCCGAGAAAAGGTTTAATTTCATAAAATTGATCTGCGACATGTTCTCACTGCCGATCAAATCTCTGATATCCTAGTTGAAATCAATTGATTGTGTTATCTTAATAATAACTCCCACTACTCATATATATAGAGTAGGGAAACAATTACAAAAGACACAAATACCCTTATGGGGAAATACACAAAATATGCGACGGACTTGGAATTCAACTCTCCCCCTCAAGTCGGACGATAGATATCTTCCATTCCAAGCTTAAGGATATCATCGGTGAAGGCATCGGATCCCAAACTCTTAGTGAAGACGTCAACCAACTGGTCTCTAGAGTGGACGAAGGGAGTAACTAAGCTTCCTTTTTCAAGATGGTCTTTGATAAAGTGGCGATCAACCTCAACATGCTTGGTCCTGTCATGCTGCACTGGATTATGAGCTATGCTGATAGCGGCTTTGTTATCACAGTACAGTGAGATGGGTATGTCCTTCTGAAGCCCGAGATCCTGCAACAAGATACGCAACCACAGACCTTCGCACAGACCTTGGGACATTGCCCGGTACTCCGCCTCAGCGCTAGATCTTGCCACCACATTCTGTTTCTTGCTCCGCCATGTGACCAAGTTTCCTCCGACGAATGTGCAGTAACCTGTTGTAGATTTCCGATCCTCACGACTACCAGCCCAGTCCGCATCGGTGAAGACTTCAATCTTTAAATGATCATTCTTTGAGAACATTAGCCCCAGTCCGGGAGCCTTCTTCAAGTACCGGAGGACACGAAAGGCGGCATCCCGGTGTCTGGCTCTTGGGGCATGCATATACCTACTCAAAATTCCAACGGCATATGTAATGTCAGGACGCGTATGTGAGAGGTATAGAAGTTTTCCCACCAATCTCTGATAGCTGGAAGCATCAATCCGATCGCCATTACTATCTTCATCAATCCCATGGTTCTCCTCCATAGGTGTGTTAGCAGGAGCACAACCAAGCATACCGGTCTCCTTTAGCAGGTCTAACACATATTTGCGTTGTGAGATAAAGACACCCTTATCCGAACGGGTAACTTCAATTCCCAGGAAGTAACGAAGCCTTCCCAGGTCCTTTACTTCGAACTCAGCTGACAGAAGAGCCTTCAGCTTAGTAATTTCATCCGGGTCATTTCCCGTGACCACAATATCATCAACATAGACGATGAGCACAACGATTTTCCCTTCCTTCCTCCAGGTAAACAATGTATGATCTGAGTGTCCCTGCTTATAACCAAACTTGATCATAGCCTTGTGAAATCTCCCGAACCATTCCCTTGGAGACTGCTTCAGCCCATACAACGACCTCCATAGGCGACAAACGAGACCTTCTTGTCCCTTTTTCACAAATCCTGGGGGAAAGGCCATGTACACTTCTTCCTTAAGATCACCATGAAGGAACGCATTCTTGATGTCCAGTTGGTGGAGTTCCCAATCTAAGATCACAGCGCATGATATGATCACACGAATAGAGTTCATCTTTGCCACCGGAGCAAAGGTCTCCTGGTAATCAACTCCCCAAGTCTGGGTGTAACCACGAGCAACCAACCTAGCTTTATATCGCTCAGCTTTCCCATCCTGATTCTGCTTGACTGAGAAGACCCATTTAGAACCAATGGGTTTCTTGCCTGGAGGGAGAGCTGTAACATCCCATGTATGATTCTTCTCCAAGGCGGACATTTCTTCCTTCATTGCTTGTGCCCATTCTGGAATACCAGCCGCTTCCTTCCACGTCTTAGGAATAGAGATTTCGGACAAGGAAGATATAAATGCCTGATGGAGCTTAGAGAGATGATCATAACAAACATGATTAGAAATAGGATGTTCCGTACATACAGCCTTACCTCTTAGCAGAGCAATGGGAACATGTAAGTCAGCATCAGAATCTGAGTCCGACGACGGCATTGGCAATGGCGGAGCAGCAGTGGACAGAGTATCTGGTTTTCGGCGATGATAAACATGAGGCAGGGGAGTGATGAGGGATGGATGATGGTATGTAGGAAAAGGTGTAGATGTAGGTGTATGAGGAGTGGATGACGTGGTAGATGGAGAAGATATAGGAGTAACAGTAACTGGTGCAAGAGGAAGAGGAAGAGGAACAGGAGCAAGAGGAAGAGGAACAGGAACACTAATGGCATCATTCTCCCCCTGACGACGAAGAGGAGTCGAGGCCACATAATAAGGTTCCTCTTCGCGAAACGTGACATCCCTGGTGCAGAAAAAACGTCTGGTAGGCGGGTGATAACACCGATACCCTTTAGTGGTGGTGGAGTAACCAAGGAAGACACATCGGAGAGCACGAGGGTCTAATTTATCCCGAAGGGGCTTGTGAACATGCACAAAACAAACACACCCAAATATGCGGGGTGGGAGAGAGGAAGTATGGATAACAGACGTAGTGGAGAGGCGCGCCAACGGAGTCAGGTAGTCGAGAACACGGGAGGGAAGACGGTTGATAAGATGGGTGGCCGTGAGAATAGCATCACCCCAATAAGATTTTGGGAGATGCATGGTGGTGAGGAGACAACGAGCAACATCAAGAAGATGCCGGTTTTTTCGTTCTGCCACACCATTTTGGGTGGACGTGTAGACACACGTGGTCTGATGAATAATACCTCGACTCGAAAGGTATACCCCGAACGCCCCACGGTCATCATATTCCCCCCCATTGTCACTACGAAGAACGCGAATGGTACCACCAAATTGAGTCTGTACCATCTTATGAAAACTCTGAAAGACAGAGGAAACTTCACCCTTTTTTTTTAACAGATAAACCCAGGTAGTTCTGGAAAAACAGTCAATAAAGGTAACAAACCATCTATAACCAGATAAAGAGATAACAGGGGATGGTCCCCAAACATCTGAATGTATAATAGCAAATGGCGTACTACTAGGTGAAGAGAAATGAGAAGACGAGTGTCGAACATGTTTAGACATAACGCATACATCACATTTCAAATTCTGAACAAAAGGAGATAAAGCAGGAAATAGTTTTTTAAGATAGACAGGAGACGGATGGCCCAGACGCAAGTGCCAACGTTGAGCATCGGTCACAGTAGCGGCAGCGGAAGAAGAGAGAGCAGAGTGAGTAGCATCCAGATAGTATAGACCACCACAGTTCCTACCACTGCCAATGCACCGCCTCGTACCCAGTTCCTGAAAGACACAAGAATCAGGGAAAAAAGTTACCGAACAGTTGAGAGATTTGGTAAGGTTGCTAATAGAAAGGAGACTGCGAGGGAATGAAGGGACATGCAAAACAGAAGTAAGCGAAAGGGAAGAGGAACAAGATATGTTCCCCTTTCCAGCAATAGGGGATAAAGTGCCATTAGCTGAAACAACTTTATCCTTACCAGACAAGGGAATATAAGAAGAAAAACCTGTGGGGGACCCGGTCATGTGATCAGTAGCGCCGGAGTCAATGATCCACTCAGACGAAGGAGTCGCGGCAGTGTGGGCAGCTGGCATAGAGGCAGTAGCAAATGAAGTAGAAGTCCCACTCGTTGTAGAATCAGGCTGGGACTGCAACAGACGTCGAAGAGCATCCAATTCAGATGTGGTAAAATGACTGGGAAGCTGACCGGGATGGTCCTCCTGAACCTCGGTGGAGTAGGCTGCATCCTGAAATCTAGTGCCACTATGCCGGTATCCACCACGTCCAGGTCCACGTCCACGTCCACGTCCGGATCCTGGAGGGATAAGGTGCGGATGAAGCTTGAAGCACACCTCTCGAGAATGCCCCCGGCGACCACAGTGATCACACGTAGGAATTGTGCTGGTATTGCTGGAACCCCCACGACCCATACTGCCAATACTAGCAAAGGCAGACCGATCCACAGTAGGAGCAGTCGTGCTGAGAGATCGACGTCGGTCGTCATCTCCAAGAACCATGCTGAAGGCTTCCCTCAGGGACGGAAGGGGTGATCGATGTAAAATGTGAGTTCGGACAGTATCAGACTCCATGTTCAGCCCCATCAGGAAAACGTGCAAACGGTATCGGTTTTCCTTCTCTTGCAGTTTCACGGCGTCGGCCGTGCAGGAGGCAGTGAACTGCTCGAAGAAGTCCAACTCCTGATAGAGCCTTTCAAACTCCGAGAAGTAAGCAGAAACGGTCATAGATCCCTGGCGAAGTTCTAAAATGCGACGGGTTAGCTCGTAGATCTGGGTGGAACTACCAATTTGTGAGTAGGTGTCTTTAGCGCGGGTCCAGATCTCATACGCAGAATCCAAGAGCATATAACTGCGATAAACCTTGGGGGACATGGAGTGAAGAAGCCATGATACCACCAGAGAATTCTCGGAGTCCCAGCGTTTCCAAGTAGCGTCCTCCTTTGGGGGTTGCATAACCGTCCCATCGATGCAGCCGAACATCTGATGGCTGCGAATCACATGTTGGGCAGCACGGGACCATTCCAGATAGTTTGTCCCATCCAGGGGAACGGTGGTAATCTTCAAAGAGCCGGAGTGACCATGGGCCCGCTGAGGATCACCCATCTGTGGCATGACTTCACTTGTCGGTATTGAAGACCCAGTAGAATCCCCCATGGAGGGGAGAGGCTGACAAATAGAAGAAGAGGGCTATGTGTGGCACAGTAGTGGCTGTCCAAGCATCTCGAGACAGCAAGGAAGGAAGAACGATCAGTTCAGCGGCAGCAGGGGACCTCGGCAAGATGGAGGGGTTCAGCGTCAGCAAGGAAGAAGCAAATCAGCGGCAGTAAGGAAGAAGCGGCAGCGGCATCGGCAGATCGGCGGGCAGGCGGCATCGGCAGCGGCAGCGGCGGCTTCAGCGTCAGATCAGCGCAGCGCAGCAAGGAAGGAAGCAGCGGCAGCTTCAGCGGCATCGGCAGCGGCATCGCCGGTGCCTAGGGCGGCATTAGAGGGAAGGGGAGGAGCAGACGACTCTCAAACTCCCAGTTAGGAGAGATGAGCGAGAATGGGTGAACGGCGAGCGGAATGGGATGAGCGGCGAGCGGAAGCGGCGTATACGGAGGCGAGCGGAAGCGGCGTATACGGAGGCGAGCGGAAGCGGCGTTCGATTAGGGCGTGCGATTCCTCTGATACCAAGTTGAAATCAATTGATTGTGTTATCTTAATAATAACTCCCACTACTCATATATATAGAGTAGGGAAACAATTACAAAAGACACAAATACCCTTATGGGGAAATACACAAAATATGCGACGGACTTGGAATTCAACTATCCTCACCAAGGTATTTCCTCACCTCCTCTACCTACAGTTCGTTTCCAAGCTTAGAGTACAATCTGTATGCTCTAACTTGCAGGGGAGTATAAAAGAAATATGTTTGAAAAAGCTGAATGTAAAGGCTCGCTTCTTTGGCCCATTAGGAAATTCCTCTCATGTATAGATTAGTCTCACAATGTGATTTGGAGTTAAAGTGTCACTCCCCCCACCTATATATATGTGTAAATGAACTTGTAATTTCTCTCGAAGAGTAAAATAATAAAATTGCCAAGCTTCGTACTTAAAATTTCCAACGCATGTCATGCCATATTCCGCAGTTGCATTAATGCCATCCTATGATTTTCTTTTAGGTAACTTCATATACCGTAACATGTCATGGAAATAATATTAACCACATTTGTTAAATCTACAAGCTATTTAAAGAACAGATGAGGTTGTATAGCTTCATAAAAAGCAATAAACAACACAACAAAATCAAAAGTGAGAACATATACAATATTTAGCTAAAATCATGAGGATGGTGCCTTTTCTTCCGTAAAGTGAAACACGCAAGATGTTTTCATTAACCATCATAATTAAGATTTGCGAAAAATTGAAATCGTAAACAAAGAAATTTTTGCATGTCAAAACCACAGAAGTATGCCTAGAATATGTTGCAACATACCTCAAATAGTCAAAGTTTCTCTTTGGTAAACCATTGTTAGTGACAGAAAGCAACACCAACAGACGGAATACGTTTATGATGGGTTCTTGCTTGTGAATCATTTCCTCAATGTATTCAAAACAACTGCAAATAAATGTCAGAAAAGAGAACAAATATATGTACAACAAAGCTATGTAATTGTGTAGCATAAGAAATCATTAAACTAGCACTTGTGGAAACTCTCAAATCAAATTATCCTTGAAATTTTACAATTTTAATCTCCTAATACTTTCTTTGCACCTCAAGTTCAAATCGCAGCATAATATATATGTATAGAAATAACGAAGATGATTAAATGAAATTATTGACAGTTGAAACTTATTGGAATGGTGGTAACAGAAGTTGAAAATATTTAGATGGAAACAGATCACCGCTCCTTTAGAAACTTCTAGAAGATTTTATATAATACACTATAGTGCAAAATGAGGTCACGGGTTCGAGTCGCGGAAGCAGACTCTTGTAAAAATGCAGGGTAAGGTTTGGCTACATTTCACCCTTGTGGTGAGACCCTTCCCCGAACCCTCGCTGCGCAGGGATGCTTTGTGCACCGGGCTGCCCTTTTTTTACACTATAGTGCAAAATGTAGGTGATCCAATGGGGCGGCAGATATTTAAAATATGAGGGAAAGCAAAATTAGAACCGATTAATGAAAATTGTAATTAGTACAAAATTAGAACTGATTATTGGAAATTGTAATTAGTTGTTCTTAACTATAAAATAACGTAATAAATTACACTTAGATTCCCCAAGGTAAAAGTGGAAAACAGCTTAGGTTCACCTAGGTCCCCACCATCAAAGCTAAATTACATTCCACTCAAGTACCTTAAAACTGTCCTTTAAAAGCTCTAATATGGGGCATAGCAAAAGTTCACCTAGATGACTAAGGGCCTGTTTGGGAGAGCAGTGGCGGTAGGAAAAGGAGTGGTAGCAAAAAAAAGTTTGTAAATGGAGCTGTAGGAAAAGGTTTGTTGAAAATGGAGATTTGTTTGGGTGAACTCTGTTTTCAAAGCTTTTCAGAACAGAGAAGCACAAGTAAACTGATTGGCAAAACTCCGTTGCGGTGACTGTTTAAATAATTTATGTGAAATATTTTTTGTAAAAATTTATGAAACCATAATAATAGTGCACTAACATAGAAATAATATTTGCCTAGTACATATAAATACAACATTTTTAATAATTTTAAAACACGCAAACTACATATTAGCTTGGTACAATTGTTCTGCTATGCGGTCACACAATGCAATCATTTCATCAACACCCACTAACACACCTCTAACACGGTCTACATCTGATGCTATATTAGTGGTCGGTGTACAATTTTCTCTTATTACATCTGCCTCGGATTTATTAAGTTCTCGTCATCATCACAGGTCATGAAATCTAGATCATAACGAGATGTATGCCTACGAATATAGTTATACAGAGTCATGGTTGCTAGGACAATATCACGTTGCTTTGCTAAACTATATTGAGGCATGTCCCTGAGTATAGCCCACTTTTTCTTCCAGACACCGAATGTTCGTTCTATGACACTACGCAGTGATGAATGAGCTTGGTTGAATATTTCATGTCTTCCTTGTATAGGCAGATTTCCCCGCGCAAAGTCTGGTAAATGATATCGTGTATCTGAATATGGCTATAAGAACCATCGTTGTAGTGGATATCCAGCATCAACCAAATAATATTTGCCTAAAAATTAACAACGACAATTAGTATTTTGTTTAGAATAATTAAAATTTTACATTTAAAATTATACCCGGAGGCGGATACGGAAAATTATAATTTGGTTCCATGAGTGCACGCTAAAAAATACGACTATCATGGATCGAACCCTCCAATCTAGCCAACACAAATGTGAAACACATGTTAAAGCCGCATACCGCCATAATATTTTGGGTTGGCGTACCATGACGTCTAATGTACGAAGCTTGCAATTCGGGTGGAACCCGTGCACCGATATGTGTTCCATCTATTGCTCCAATGCAATTCTCAAAATATGGCATGTATCGAGCATCATTTAAAATTTGTTGTGGAATTTCACTGAGGTGTTCATCTGTTGGCACTATAACATCAGATGATAGTATTTTCAAGGCAGTTATTCCCGCTGAAAAATATCTACTCGTTTCCGTCGAGTGCTGAAATCGTTCATCTGTTTGCCTCATTGATTCATTTTGTGTTAAAATATACAATGTCATTGCGAGAACTTCTCTTGTGGTAGTTCTCTTTCTTGGAGATAACTACAACCAGGTGACCCCTACTGCAATCTTTTCGTATATCGCGCCTTCAGCCACTTAACTTTGAGCTTCTCCAGAATACTCATGAATGTTTCCATGTGGCTCATATCTCTGAGAAACAACATGCAGTAGTCATACAAGTCAAAGTCCTCCATAATCTCTTAATGTTTTTCGAGCTCTCTGATTGCTTCAGGGATTGTAAACAATGCAGAGGAGATCTGTATGTTTGGAGGTTCCATCATACAACGACCTATTATACGAGATGTCTCTGCTATGTCCTCCATGGTGGAACTCATTGCTCGCTTTCTTCCAACACTCTTCTTCTTTTCCTTGTATTTTATCTTCTTTCTAACATCTGATGAGCTAGAGGGTCGAGTGGAGGTAATATCCACTCTCGTGCATGTTGCATTAGGAGATAAATCTTCAACATCTTGAATATCATCATCATCAGACATGTCACGTTCATCAACAGATTCATGCCCCAGGTTTCGTGAACTTGGGGCCCATGCAAGATCTCCCGTAGCAACTACTTGGCTAAACATCCTGTCAAGGTTTTCCTCCAACTCTGGAGTTATACCTAAGTAGTGAAACTTCTTTGCAGCAGGGACCACCTAAAAGTATATATCGAATTAGTTATACAATAATTAAGGCATAAAGTAATAGTGAGAAAAACGTCAAAAGAAATATATTAACCTTCAGTCTTTCGTCCCACCATTCATCTGAAGTGTCAATAGTCTTACGTGAGGGATTCCAACCCAAACTAGTCTCTCCCCGTTTCAACTCTCGTCATAGCTTCCATTCTTTTTTTAATTGATCCCATTTATTTTTCAATTGTTTTTGGTCATAGGATTTTCCCGTCTGTTCGCGAAAATTACTTATCAGAATACTCCACCCGTCCTTGCTAAAATGTGTCGTTGGTCTATTCCCCAACTCAATTTCTTTGATGCATAAATCACAAATATCATCACATCATTCATTTCCCAAGATGCAGAGATTCCACCTTCTCTGTGTTTACCCATTCTATAAAACTAGACAAGCAAAATAAATAAATTCACCACCCATACATACACATGAACACAAACACACTCATACATACACACCAAAACATTTTCCCACACACAAACACACTCATACATACACACCAAAACATTTTCCCACACACAAACACACTCATACATACACACCAAAACAATTTCCTACACACAAACACGCACTCGTACATACAAATCTTATTTGAATTTTTGGCTGATTCAAGAACAATCCCACACATCCATGAATAAATATAAATTCAGTCTTCATACAATTTCTATTTCAAATTCTTTTTTCTCCCTTCAAAACAAAGAGAGCCATCTATTCTAAAATGCACAAGCTGCTTCAATAATCTGTTGCTATTGTGAAACTGTGATAGAGGTGCATGCATAGTGATTCATCACATATTTGTGGCATAAATCAAAATTGTGATGCGTAGGCTTTTGAAAAAGCAACAGCAAATTGTGATGCGTAGACTTGTAAATGATGCTCGATACGAACGAGCATCATTTCAGTAGGCAAATGATGCATAAATCAAAATAACAAGGTAAATGTTGAAAAAAATTGGTGTTTTAACTGATGCATAAATCAAAATATCAACTTTTAAATGATGCATAAATCAAAATATGGTCCACATGAACGATGGATTGTTTGTATTTTAACATATCAAGGCAAATGTTTGAAATAGATGTGCTTAACAAGTGTGTTCTTGATTTTCTTGGTTTTGATTTTTGCTAGAGGTTGTAGATTTGGTTCTTCAAGATCTAAAGGAAGAGCAATCACCTAGAATCTCATTTCTTGAGATTCCACGCATGATCGGAGGAAGGAGACAGGGTAGGAGACGGCTATTACCTGTTGAAGCAACAGATCCGGAGGGGAGAGAGATCGCCGGTAGAGAGAGCTACGGTCCTTGGGTTTTCAGAATGTAGAGGAGATCGACGAGTAGCAAGGGGAAGAAATAATAAAAATGTTGCAGTAATAAAAGTACGAACGGAACACACGCGTGACTTTTCAAAAACGCCCTAAAACCTCCTTTTCAGCGGCAGCGTTTGCCACCGGTGGAGTTAACAAACAGTCATATACCGGCGGTAGCGTTTTCCAGAAAATGAAAAGGAGATAAAACGCCCTCCCAAACAAGCACTAAATTAGATTACTATGATTTGAAATTTCTTTGAAATGGTTATAACAAAAGTTCAAATTTTAGTGAAGGAAACATATCACCTCTCCTCTGGAAACACTATACAAAAAGGTCCAATGAATCTATCATGGGCTTCGTGTCCAATTATTATGATGTGTCATTAGTTATTATGTTTTATCTTTCATTAGGTTTATTGTGCTTGATGTCGTAGTCCAAGTGTATTTAGGTTTCATTACTTTTTATTATGATGTATCGTTAATTACGTCTATACCTTTGTATCCCTTATTTAAGGGCTCTCTTAGGCTAGTTGAATGGCAAGCAAGAAATTAATCTATCTCCTTTTCCCCTTAATGAGATTGTGTTAGCACTTTCCTCCCAAGCACACCATGCTTAGGCAGCAGCAATTCCGACACCACTATATCCTTCGTCGTCATCATCCCCACCTCCGGCCATCCTCTGGCAACGCAACCGCTGGTACGGGAGAAGCCCGTAACAATTTGGTATCAGAGCTAGGTTCCTCCTCTTCTGCTCAATATTTTCACGAAAAGACCACCAACAGCAAACAAAACCCGCAGCAATTCCTCGACAGCCAACCCATCGTTTCTCCCGCATAGTCTCCCTCGATAGCCCACCCAGCCGCAGTTCCCGCCTCTGTCTACAACACTCCATCTCCATTGGAAGCCACACCGCCTTTAAAACCTTGTCTTCGTTCGGTACGTCGAAGCAAGTCATTCAGCCTCAGTTCAGTTCCAACCGCCACAACCTCCGTCCAACAGCAATTCTCGAACACTTGACCATCCAAAGCATCGCCGCATCATCAAGGTTGATGCACATCGTTTAGTCGTCATCGCAAACCGCGGCCCCTGCGCATCGACAACCTCCTGTTTTCGAGACTCGTGCAAGTGAACGACTCGTCAGTTCGAGCCCAGCACGGTCGGAATAACATTCCAGGTTCAAGCACAATATCTCCTAAAGCTCTGGTCTTCTCAAACATCGCCTGCACTATTTCTTTTCAAGATCTCCCGTCTCTTAAACCCCACCCGACAATCCTCCTTTTTCTCGAGTCCCCCCAACAATGCAACGGTTCGATATATCAAGCCTGTTAAGACGAAGAGGAGAAACCGAGAAACGAACCTTAGGGTTTCGTCTGTCTCGCACACGATCCTTACTCCAGCCACTTAGCCCTTCTCCTTATATCCCCGGGAAAAATTGAACCGGGCTTAGGCTTAGCCACCCTTATCCTCACCACCCGGAGAGGGGGTTACTTGACATTTAACACCCCCCCTCAAGCAAACCCCATAAGCATCCAGCATTCCGAGCTTAAGGGAGTAAGAATGAAGGGATTTGCCAGAGACCGCTTTAGTGAGCATGTCAGCCAGTTGATCTTCAGAGGGCACAAACACCATAGTAACAGTTTGATCCTGAATTTTGTCCCGCACAAAATGGCAATCAATTTCAATATGCTTTGTTCTCTCGTGAAAGACAGGATTGTTAGATATATGAATTGCAGCTTGATTATCACAATGGAGTTGCATAGCCTCAACGACAGGAAATCCCATTTCCCCCAAGATAGATTTAACCCAAACCAGTTCACACGCAGTAACAGCAATGGCACGGTACTCTGCTTCAGTGGAGGAACGAGCCACAACATTTTGTTTTGTACTTCTCCAGGAAATAAGGTTGCCACCAACAAAGATGGTATATCCACTAGTAGATCTTCTGTCCACGGAAGAGCCTGCCCAATCAGCATCACAGTACCCGTGGACCTTAAGATGGCCATGATTTTGATAGATAATGCCTTTTCCAGGGTCCTTTTTTAAATACTTTAGAATCCGCAGAACAGCTTGATAGTGATGAACTTTAGGGTTGTGCATGAATTGACTAACCAACCCAACAGCGAAGGAGATATCAGGTCTGGTGATTGTCAAATAAATCAATTTTCCCACAGTTCGTTGAAAATCAGACTTCCTCTCAAGATCTGGAGAGGTCTCCTTATGAATGTCATAACTAGGGTCCACAGGACTATCCACAGGTTTGACTCCCAAATATCCAACATCATTAAGAAGGTCCAAGACATATTTCCGCTGGGAGATCACAATCTTCCCGGCAGAACGCGCAATCTCGATTCCAAGAAAGTACCGAAGGAGACCCAAATCCTTTATTTCAAAAGCGGACGCTAATTCCTCCTTAACCCGAGTAATGTGGAGGTCATCCGTTCCTGTAATAATGATATCATCCACATAGACTACGAGAATAGTAGTGCATTCCTCCCCTTTGTAGACAAAGACAGAATGATCTGAAGTACAGCGATTGAAATTCAGATGAACAAGCTTATCACTTAGCTTAGCAAACCAGGCACGTGGAGACTGTTTGAGGCCATATAGGGCTTTCTTGAGGCGACACACATGTCCTTTAGGAACATCCATACCAGGAGGTGGAGTCATATAGATTTCTTCCTCCAATTCACCATGAAGGAAATCATTTTTAACATCGAGTTGATGTAGAGTCCAAGACTTATGAGCAGCAATAGATAGGAGAATTCTGACTGAGTTCAATTTAGCAACTGGAGCAAAGGTCTCTTGGAAGTCTACACCATCAACCTGAGTAAAACCTTTAGCTACCAATCTCGCTTTGTACCTACCAAGAGTTCCATCTTGTAGAAATTTAGTAGTATAAATCCATTTGCATCCGACTAGATGGCGCCCATGAGGAATAGGAACAATTTCCCAAGTCTTTTGACGTTGGAGAGCGTTCATCTCCTCCTCCATAGCCTTTACCCAGTGGAAATTTGAGCTAGCTTCTAAAAAACTGTTAGGAATAGGAATAGAGGAAACAGAAGCAAGATATACTTGTAATGAGTGAGAGATAGAGTGATACCCAACATACTTATCCATAGGATATCTAGTACGACCACTCTGAATTTGAAGAGCAGAAGGGATCTCTAAATTGGTGTCGTAGCTTGGATCTGGCGGAGTGGTGGTAGGTGGTGGAGCATGAGTGTGACATTCTTGTCCAGTCTTGATGTTTTTCCTTCTTTGATATACTTGAAGATCCCTTTTTCTTCTGTAAACACGAATATCACTCGTTGGGGTTTCCTTTATAACAGGAATATCAACACTTTCTGGAGCAGTCACATCAACGAGAACAGGAAGAGGTGGCAACATGTCATTTTCTTCAATGCTTTCCTTCTGAAACGTGATGAGTTTGCCCTCATTGGAATAAAAAGAAGTGTTCTCGAAAAAGGTAACATCTTTTGATATGAACCTTCTCCGGAGAGTAGGAGAATAACACTTATATCCCTTTTGGTTAGCAGCATATCCCACAAAGACACATTTTACTGATTGCGGCCCTAATTTGTCCTTATGGAGCCCCACGATGTGAACAAATGCGACGCACCCGAACACCTTAGGAGGAAGGTTGAAAAGAGGCATATTTGGGCAGAGAATCTGTAGGGGGTACTTTCCTCCCAAAGTACCGGTAGCCATCCTATTAATAAGATAGACGGAAGTGAGAACTCATTCATCCCATAGTCCCTTAGGGACAAACATCTCTTGCAACAAGCATCGAGTGGTCTCCAAGATATGACGATTCTTTCTTTCGGCAACCCCATTCTGTTGAGGAGTCCCCGGACAGGAAGATTGAAAGATAATCCCATGATCTCTCAGAAATAGCTGAAGGTCACAGTACGTATATTCGCCTCCATTGTCACTCCTAAGAATTTTAATTCCAGTTCCAAATTGAGTCTGCACATAATGATAGAACAACTGAAATATTTTTGAGACTTCATCCTTCTTTTTCATGAGGTACACCCAGGTAAAGCGTGAGTGATCATCAATAAAAGAAACAAAATATTGAAAACCATTCACAGAACAAATAGGAGATGTCCAGACATCAGAATGTATCAAATCAAAACATTTCAAACTTCGACTCAAACTAGGAGCATAGTTGGTCCTACAATGCTTTGAAAATTCACAAGACTGACAATCAAAAGCAACAGTTTTAACATTAAGCAAATGCGGAAAAATAGCTTTCAAGGTCTTCAAACGAGCATCCCCAAATCTCTTGTGCCACAGCCTCAACTGATCCTGGTTGGTAATTTTCTGAGAACTAAGAGCCTGACAGTTGTCCATGACATACACTCCACCTGACTCATGTCCACCACCAATCGTCTTCCCACTCGCCAGATCCTGAAACACACAATGAGAGGAGAAAAATGTGATAAAGCAGTTAAGTTGTTTAGTTAAACTGCTAACAGACAAGAGATTCGTAGGAAATGAGGGAACAATAATCACAGACTTGAGAGAGACAGAGGGAGAAAGATGAATAACCCCTTTACCAGTCACAGACGCCGATGATCCATCAGCGAGTTTCACACTGCCAGAGGTAGGAAAAATAGAGGAGACTCCCATAGAAGATCCGGTCATGTGATCGGAAGCCCCCGAGTCAATAATCCAAGGGGTGGGTACTCCTTTAGAGGACACAGTAGTAGAGCGAACATGAGCGGCCGTACCTGCCAAATCACCAGCAGAAGCAGATTTGGCTTTCAGATCCTTGAGTTCTCGAATCAACCTCTCATTATCTGCCTGAAGATATCCAGAATTATCAAGGTGGCCATACATAGCAGTAGGAGGCCTCACATATTTCCCATCAGAACCCCGAATCCATCCTGGAGGGATTAAATGAGGATGAAGGTCCCAACATTTCTCTTTCCCATGGCCTTTCTTCCCACAGTGAGGGCACTTCATTTTACTCTTGTCTTCTTGCCTCATATTTCTAGGATGTCATTTCTTCTGTTCAGCAGCAAGGGCAGACACCTCATGACCCACATGAGTACCTGAACGAAGGGAGTTTATACGACTAGCTTCTCCCCTAATATAGTGAGCCACAGTCTCTAGATCAGGCACAGAATCACGTCCCAACATCTGAACCCTCTGGAATTCAAGTTCAGGAGGGAGACCAGAGAGCATCTCAAATACCCTCCGTTGCATGAGTTCAGTCTTGTAGTCTTCAATAGTCTGAATAGCAGAATACTGATCAATTTCAACCCACTTATGGGTCAACTTGCCATAATATTCTTCGAAATCCCCCATTCCAGCCATGTGGATCTGTTCAGTTTGGAGTTGATATATTCTCGCTAAGTTCTTCTTTTTGGAGTAATTTCGTTCGATCTGTTCCCACATTTCTTTTGCAGTTTCACAGAATAGAAAGTGGCTTGCAATCTTGGGTTCCATAGAATTGACAAGCCAATTTATCACTGTGAGATTCTCACCTTCCCATTCCTCGTATTTGGGATCGGTCTTGTTTGGAGCCGGCTTGGATCCTGTGAGAAAACCTAGTCTTCGACGGCTCCCAATGAAAATCCTCATGGACTGAGCCCATAGAAGGTAATTCCTTCCATTGAGTTTAATGTGAGTAACACCTTGACTGAAGTCCATGTTAGAACTCCCTCCACTGTAGTGTATGGGTTGGTTAACGGCCTCTTCAGAGGCATTTGCACTTTTCAAGTTGTCATCCATACGGGCACACAAGCCGGAGGACCTTCAGGAAGCAGACGGAAAACCAACGGCAGCAGCAAGGGGGGGGGGGGGGGGGGGGGGGGGGGGGGGACCTTCAGGACAGAACCACGGCAGCAAGACCTTCAGGTCACGGCAGAAGCACAGAAGCAACCCAGAATGTCGACAGGACACAGAGACGACGATCACAGGCGGGATCGGCATGAGGAACAGAACCAGCGGCAGCAGCGGCTGTATCGGCTGTATCGGCAGCAGACGCAGCAGCGGCGCGAGATCGGCACGACGAGCGGCAGCAGCGGCGATAGAGACGACGGAAACGGCAGCAGCGGCAGCAGCGGCAGCAGCGGCAGCAGCGGCAGCAGCGGCAGCAGCGGCAGCGGCAGGAGAACGGCACGACGAGCGGCAGCAGCGACGAGAGGGACGACGGAAACGGCAGCAACGATCGATGGGATCGACACGACGGGCCCTTAGGTCCACGGGAAGAATCCCTCTGATGCCATGTTAAGACGAAGAGGAGAAACCGAGAAACGAACCTTAGGGTTTCGTCTGTCTCGCACACGATCCTTACTCCAGCCACTTAGCCCTTCTCCTTATATCCCCGGGAAAAATTGAACCGGGCTTAGGCTTAGCCACCCTTATCCTCACCACCCGGAGAGGGGGTTACTTGACATTTAACAAAGCCTCCTCCTCATCAAGCCCTGTGCAGCCTGCAAGCGTGCCTTTTTTTATACATATATTCAAAAAAACACAGCAAAAAAAAAATTTAATTAATTGATTACATAAATAGTAATTAATTAATTGCATTTTTCTCTTAACCAATGACATCTGTGGCGGCCCGACACAAATATTGGGAGGCCAAGATGGCCTCTCACGGCTCGACAATGGCAAGTTGCGCCGCCTCCATCCTCGCCATACTTGACGATATGATCGTTGCACACAAACTTAAACTGCTCGCTCGTCTTCCAATGTTTGCACCGTTGTCGAACTCGTTGATTATTCTACCACCACACATGTCGTCGTCGACTCTTGTGAGCCTCCTTCATCCCAGTTGTCGCTTTCGACACCGCGGATACTATTGGCTTTGAGCCCCGTGTCATTCGTTCTGCCAGCCACCTCCATTCATTAGGCTCCGCTCCGGCCACAGACTCATGTTCCGACGGCCCCTTTGGCGAGATTCCTGCCGGTGGCCGCCCCCCCCAACCGGCATCGCCACTTCCGCTCGCCGCAACTCACATTCAACGGGCGCATTTGCCCCGCCTCCCTCCATTATGCATGGCAGCACGCCAGATCCATGAAGCCCTTCGTGACATTTGTGAGCCCGATGACGGCCTACCGCTTGTTGCGGTCTCCGTTACAGCGACTCGCTACCGTGAATTGTTCTGGCTGGAAATTAAGGAACCAGATGATCACGAAGTGCAAGCCTTGCTCGAGTTTGACTACGAGCTCAATTTGAAGGACAGGCGAGATGTTATGGGCTTCGTGCCCAGTTGTTATGATGTGTATTTAGTTATTATGTGGCAAAATACTCATATAGGTCCCTTAAGTATAGGGTTTGTTACATTTGATCCTTTAAGTTTGATTTGGTTCAAATAAGTCCCATAAATTTCAGGTTATTTGAATGAGTCCTTTTATTCATTTCCGTTAGGTTGTTAACGACTGTCTTTATTCCACCGTTAAGTTATATCTCTCGCTCCTGATCTTATTCTTCCTTCGGTGATTCGTGCTAGGGCCGCACATTGACATCGCGATTCCAAGCTAGGGCACGGCGAGTAAATTCTCATCGGCTAGCAGTTCCAAGCTAGGCACGGCGAGCAGTACATTGTTCTGTTCTTCATCTCGATTCGCAGTCGGCAAACCAGCTCGTGTACGGTGATTTTCAAGTTCGATTGTAAGTTCCTTCTTCATTTTGATTTGAAGTCCATTGTTAAGCTGGAGGAGAAGTCAAAATTGACAATTATAGTTGATTATGTGATAGTCTTTTGTTACAGTTATGTATGCGTGTATTTTAAATTTTAAATATGCTCTCTACCAAGGAAAATATTGTCGATTTTGTATAATTAACTGTTTATTTTAGTTGTCAGCTTATCTCTGGAGTTGGTTCTCTTATTAGAACTTAGTAGGGATTTTATTAAACTCTGCATGTTTCCCTCTTATGGTTAATCAAAGCTTATTATTTAATATCTTTCTGAATATAGCAACTGCAGATTCACGAATTTTCTTAATAACTGCACTTTCTTCTTCTTGCTTCTATGTACGTTTTAATATTCACAATGCTATGTAAGCTTTAATGCTTTAATGCAAATTAACGTTTAAATTAGTTTGTTTAACCAACAAATTTAAACAAATAATGAACCAATTCAATTCTTGAATTCAATTAGGTTTGGCAATTTTATTATCATAATTTACACTTAGTGTTCCAAGCTAATAAAAACATTTAAGCAAATAATGATTTTTTTATTAGATGGTGCAAAAAAAGCCCTTATCTCTTTACCCTTATCTTAGATGAGCTCACCGAACATATACAACAAGCAATACCTTGGTGTTTATTGTTTGTGGATGATATCGTTTTGGTCGATGAGACGCGTGAGGGTGTAAACGTGAAACTTGAATCTTGGCGAGACACTTTAGAAAAGAAGTGTTTTAGGTTGAGCAGGGCAAAGACGGAGTATATGAAGCTTAAATTTAGCAGCGCAAGAAGGACGGATGAATTCGTTATTAAATTGGAAGATCAAGATATTTCCCGCAGTGAGTGTTTTAAATATCTTGGATCGATAGTTCAAAAAGATGGAGGTATTGATAAAGATGTGATACATAGAATCCAAGCAGGCTGGTTGAAGTGGAGAGGCACGTCAGGGATCTTATGTGATCGTAAAACACCATTACCATACTGCAATTAGACCAGCGATGTTCTATGGTTCTGAGTGTTGGGCGGGCAGTGAATTGTGTACATGAGCAAAAAATGGGAGTTGCGGAGATGAGAATGCTTAGGTGAATGTGTGGACACACGAGACTGGATAGATTAGGAATGAATGTATCAGGGATAAGACAGGAGTGGCATCAATTGCAGAGAAGATGCGAGAAGTTCGACTAAAATGGTTTGGACACGTACAAAGGAGACCATTAGAGGCACCTATTAGGCGTTGTGAGAGTTTAGTCACTAGGCATATTAAAGACTTTGAATGAGGCTATAAGGAAAGACATGGTGTACTTAGGCATTAGTGAGATTTTGACTAATGATAGAGCACAATGGCGACAAAGGATCCATATAGCCGACCCCACTATAGTGGGACAAAGGCTTGAGTGTTGTTGTTGTTGTGGTGCAAAAAAAGTTAATGGCGTTAGATTTAGGACTCATTTGAAATAAAATTAAAAGTTATGGGACTTATTTGAATCAAATCAAACTTAAGGGACCAATTTGAAACAAACCCTAAACTTAAGGGACCTATATGAGTATTTTGCCTTATTATGTTATATCTTTCGCTAGGTTTACTATGCTTGATGTCATAGTCCAAGTGTATTTAGGTTTCATTAGGTTTTATCCTGATGTGTCCTTAATTATGTCTATACCCTTGCATCTCTTATTTAAGATCCCCTTGGGCTAGTTGAATGACAAGCAAGAAGTTAATCTATTTCATGTTCCCCTTAATGAGATTGTGGTAGCTATCTCCTCCTGAGCACAACCCGCTTAGGCAACCATGATTCCGACTCCATTGTATCCTTTGTCGTCGTTATCCCCACCTCCAGCCATCCATACGGCGACGCTACCGCTGTTACGGGATAAGCCTGTAACAGAATCAAATTTAAATACGAGGAAGAGCAAAAATAGAACTGATTATTAGAAGTTGTAATTGGTTGTTGCAAAACTGCAAAATAACAATGGTAAGCTACACTTAGGTCCTCAAGGTATAAGAGGCAAACTACTTAGGTCCATGTTTTTAAGCACCATAAATGCAAGCCCATGACATTATTATTATCCTTCACCTAGGTCCCTACCATCAAAGCTCCAGGACTATATACTATAGTATCTTAAAATGCCCTCTGAAAACTGTAAAATGGAGAGACAAAATATAGCACAAGTCATCCCATTCCACACCAAATGGTGGTGGATGAATTTGTTTGGCACATCTAAAAGGACATTGATTTCAACAGAGTCAAATGGTTATTAAAGGGTGGCCTGCCCATGGCGCCCTGATTGAGTGGAGAAAGTGGGGGCAATGCAATGGGGATTACCAAACACATCGACTATGAGGATCCAAGCGTAACCACATTAGATAGTATCGACGACAGTATTGCAAGAGAGTGGGCAACTAGGGTGGAGAGGTGCGGGTAGTGATTCTGAAGGGTCTTAAAGGCAGTAGAGATCAAAGCACAAAGCATCTTAGGCTTGGCTATGTTTTAGTAAACATAGTCAATAGTGCTTAGAAGGAAAAGTTAGCAGAAATGATGACAAAGCATAATGCAACCGAAGCCTGGACGCATGGATGTCCAATCTAGTAGATGAACACTTTCTCTTAAGTCTTAATAATAATGTATGACAGGTATCCCCTCAGAGCATCATTTACAAATTGTTTCTTAGTGCATCCATTAGTGCAATAAAGAAACTCTCAAAGATGAAGAGCTCACTTGCCTTAACTTGTCTCTGCTTCTCCTTCCTCGTGGTAAAAATTTGTTAAGTGCTTACGCATAATTACACCACATATGCACGATGGTACACCATCTATCAAGATAGGGATCTATTACACTATCTTGAAAGATAGGGATCCACAATCTACTATAATGGAGTATAGTTGATAGGAGTAAAACTCTTCTATAGTAATTAGATGCATAGGAAGCTACAACTTTGAACTCTAATTTTACATCCATCTACTAACTAAAAACTTTCTCGGCAACATGCCTTTGGCATCCAGAGTGATGGGAATCATGTCACACGACCCGTGAGGACCTACACGGTCCGGGGCAGAAGGTGACAATCGGGACCGCTCATTTCGAGTGGATCACCAATATATGACTTTTATTTTTTTTACATAAATGTTTTGTATTTTTGTGTATTATTTAAGGAAATTTATAAAATAAAAATCATAATTATCCATTGTGGTTCATAATCTATGAATTAGGGATAGAAGACTTCATTTACAATGATTTAAAGTTTGAGAGAAGGATTTCCTTCTTTTGGTCGTTCGGTGCCGAAGTCGGATCCTAGGAAAGAAACCTAGGAAACCCCCCCCCCCCCCCCCCCCCCACTCTCCATTGGCCGGCCACATTCCTCCCTCCTCAATAAGTTGGCCAAACACCACCACTACAACCACCTCCTAGCCATCGTACATCACCTTGGTCGGCACAGTCCCTCCCCTCCACTTCCTCGCCTCTCCATTAACCAACTTACAACTACCCCCACTATCTAATAACTCACCCCCCCCCCCCCCCCACTAAACTATAACTACCCATTACTCCTACAACTTTCCTAAACTGCAACCCACCTCTCCAAACTTCCCCTTAATAGACAGCCTCCCCTATTACAAGCACTCAATTTCCAGCAGTAACTGTTCCGCCTCCTTTTAGCTCACGTCATCAAATCCCCCCAACAATATTGTCGCGACTCTCCTAACCCCCCTCCACTTCACTGCTGCAGTTTGTCCCCACAAATATCCCCCTATCATGCCCTTCTCTGCTTCCCACAACTCTACCAGTAGGACACTGAGTCCCTCTCAACCTCCAGTCACCACCCATTCCCCGAACCGAGAATTCCCCTCGCCATAATTTCAATTCTGACTGTCGGGCACTATTCCCAGCCCTCCTTCCTTCTCCCAGAGTCCATACAGAGCCTTTCTACCACTCAGTTTCCACCCAACATAGCTCTACCATCCTCTCCAAGTCACAACCCTCCTCCGTGAACCCTTCCAGCAGACCACCACTCCTTCCCAAGTCCTCAATGTCCTCTCAGGGTGTTGCCAGTTAGTTTCATGCACCTTGACATTACTTGACCAGTCCCCCCCCCCCTCTTCATACAGTAATCTTTTCACTCTCCATAGACGTCAGACCATTTCAACAATTCAGAACCAATCCACCACCACCTCTCTGGCCACAGTTCACTTGGCATTATACCTCTAAGCCTTTTATGACAGTCATTGTAGGTTCATTTATGGTTGTAGAATTTTCATTGTTTAATCTTGTATTTATTCTCCGTTTGTGTGGATATTACGTTGTAATCTTTGTAACAAAATGTATTGTGATTTGTAGGGCTTTATCCACCTGTGTATTTGTTTCACACACTTGTACGTGCACACCCGCATTTTGTTCCCTTGTGTGAAATTCAACTCGATTGTGGTTATTGTGATATTATTTATAACTCTCTTTATTGTAAACTTTGTTGTCGGATAAGTTTCAATTCATATAGGTTTTCCAATTAGTCTACCAACACCACGCTAGAACCTACCCTACCTCATATAGAACATACGGTAATAACAGAAATCTTGGTGTTGGATTGACATCAACTATAACTACCAATCAGCCTTAGAAAAATCCTGGTAACTAGAGTTCACACTCACACGTCCCTGAGATTGCACCATCTTGTGTCTCCACCGATAAATTCTAAAAGTCTGGTGTAAACAAACCTCTCAAGTCTCAGAATCGGTCAGGGCGGCGTATCGTCCAGATAGCCGACATATGCAATGCAAGCACCATCAGCTAAGAAACTAGGAGCAAATATAATTACATGGTATTTTGGTCTATTGAAATAAAGGCAAAAATTTGCATTCGAGTCGAAATGATGTAGAAGCATAATATTTACCGAAAAGGACCTCACAAAGATTAGCATTTTACCAAATGGACAAGAATGTAATCTAGAAAGTACTAAGGATATGCAAGAAGGATTTTAAAATATGCACCTGTGTGAAATTTATCTTCTAGGTATCTACCTAGACAATGTTTTAAATGTCGGATGTTGGGTACACATCGGATTGAGTTTTTAAATGTCGGATGTCGGATCTCGGAGACATGTCGGGGACATTTGAAAATGTTGGGTTTCAAAATTAAAATATATATTACTATTATGTATGTATAAAATAAATATGCATCTATCATGTTTTATGTATCTAACATAATATATTACTATTTGTTTTATAAGCTCTTTTTTATTATTTATATTGGCAAACCAAAGACAAATGATAAGCCTTTAACATCCTTTTTATTTGCAGGTTAGTTCGTCCATCAAGTAAATATTTCCTGTCGACTAGTATTTTAATTGTATTGTAAATTATTATCACAGCTTGGAATTGGTAACATATATTGAAATACTTTTTGTAAGATATGAATTATATGATAGGATTTCAATTTTTACTGGAACAATAATGGTTTTATATTATTTGAAGATGTTGGGCATTTGTTTTCTTGCATCTTCAAATAGCATTTTTAAGGAAAATATAGTGTTTATCGACCGAATTCGGCATGTAAAGTTGTAAACATCATCTTAAAATTACACAATCACACTTAAATGTAGTAAAGTAATACTGGAGAAAATCCAGGTTACAGATTCATGGGGATTCCTGTAAACATCATCTTATAATGTTGAAATTCCAGAAAATCATTCCAGCTCAACAAATTCTTACAGTATAGCTCAATCAGTGATTGGATTTGACATTGACCCAAATCAAGTTCTAAATGGATGATTCTTATGAATCAATCCACTTCTATTACAGGAATAAAACTGGAGTTTGTGTTCTATAAAGAATGAGTGAGATGGAGAGAACCCATATCACTCCAACATTACAAAAGAAACCAATCATAATTTAAAAAAAGTGTAGACCACACTGCAGACACTCGCAGAGGGAGGAAGCTTGCAGTAGGATCACGCTCTTGGACACGGCTCGTAGGTCACAGCACGGGAACAAGAATAGAGTTGGGTTTTATGCGAATTTGTTTTATAATTTGTTAATTCCGCCCGGCTCCATTTTTATCGGCCGCATAACAAAATATCAGATCGGCCGATAAGTCGGAATATTTCTGATTTATCGGATGATATTATTAAAAATGATTTTTTAATGTAAAATTTAAAATCTATATCGGTTTCTTCCCAAATCAGACATGTCAGCTGACATGTTGGGCATGTCGGCTGATATTTAAAACATTGTACCTAGAAGATCAACATGTATTTTACAAATAATATTACTATCTTTCTACCTACATAATGATATTGTACATCATTTATACTCAGATCAACAGTTACAGGTTGGCCTCTGAATTTCAAAATGTCAGTCTTATTTAAGGGTAACTCTTGAAGTTATATTAGTATCTTTTAAAAATATTCTTTTCATAACAGAACATAAATAAGACAAAATATGTTGCACAACAGTACATAAATAACTCAACGCTTATGCTCCAATTTGAGGAAAACAAAGCCTTTGTTTTTATCCACAAAAGTCATACCAAGTTAACAAAAGAATACTTACTGATCAAAGTTCTGCAATTCCAGGATTGTTTGCTCTATGTCAAGGCGAGAATGAAATGATGGTTTGCAAGTAAAAGTTTGCAAGTGTTGAGCTAGACTTACATGCCTCTGCATCAAGTGTAAATAACTACACAGTTGGCCTACCAGTTGCTATGGTGAAAAAAGAAGAGAAATAAAAGCTTACGGCTATTTCTGGCAGCGAGTTTAATTTCTTGACAAAATCTTTCAGCTCTGACACAGATTGTGACTGCCAGAGTAGACAGCATGAAATTGTAGGAGTTAATGACTTGATAACTAATCTTACCAGAAAGCCAAAAAAAATTATTGTTTATAAGTAGAGCACACCATAATTTAAAAAATTTACATCAAATTTAAAAAATCCTTCTTCAGGTGATCATGTTTTGACACTTCTAGAGAACATCAAATTTAACAATCCTTCTTTGCCAAAAAATTTCAGGTGATCATGTTATGATAACTCTAGATTATGAAAATCATTGTGCAGAACTATACTTGTCATATCTGGTCTAAACCCTTTACTTCATGTTCCTCTTGCATTAATAGGAGGAAGTAACCCTATTAAAAGCGTGTGACAATTAAAATGATGTTATAACAATAGTTCTAAATATTAGGTATTATATGACAAATTGAAAAAAGATTATTTTATTCTCATTCATACATGAGAAAAATTCAGAGGACTAAAATTAACAAGTTGTTATGCAATTTGACAATATGCCAACTAAAAAATTGAATGTTTAAGCTGACCTTAAGTTATATTTGTCTTAAGCCCATCAAAGAGCAATTAATAATCAATTTAAAATTTATTACACGTGAAATTAGGATTATGGCTAAAATCGCATCTTATGTTAATGTCAATATTAAATACTTATAACCAGATTTAAGATTGATTTAAGCCTTTCAATAGTTAGGAAAGAGAGAGCTTATTTCAAGTTGAATATACACCCCCTCCTAGTTAACAAATACAACGAGTGTATCATTTTCGGGGGGGGGGGGGGGGGGGGGGGGGGGGGGGGGGGAGAGTTCTACATAATTATGCAAAGTCCCAGGTGAGGTCGAGTACTTAACCCTAAAGATAAATATATATTCACGGTCAACATTCCTCTCTAATTAACATTCCACACAAGCTATGAGTGGATATTCCACTCTTAATTGTACCAATCACCTAACATCATTTTCATTCGCAGATAGCAAGACACTACCTGTACAATCTGATGTAGGGTAGGCTATGCGGTGCACCACTTAGACTCTACATGCGACACAACCGTCAATCGTGCCAACAATTAATTGAGCAATGAAAATTTAACACCACAAACAGATAATTGCAATGAGAGAATAATTTAATATTGAGCGATTTTAGTTGGTTTTCCTCCTCTCGGAGGGCCGAAGCAAAGCGCGCGGCGAATAGATCCTCCTGCAAGTTAGTACTCGATCGACACAAAACACCACAAGCAAAATCCAAGCATAATACTAGATTATCCAATAACAATATCAAGAAATAATACAACCAAATCACGATGAAATAACTCACAACTAGGGGCTGGTTTGGAGCAATGGAAACAGCGAGCTTGGAGGAGTAGATCCGGGTCCGGGGATGTGGTTGGTGGCTGTCCACGGTGGAAAAACGGAGTGGGAGGGCTGATAGCGGATAGATCCGGGCAATAAGGGTAGATCCGGACGTGGGAGTAGTAGATCCGGTGTTGGGGAGCGGATCCGGGTAACGAGCGGGTGTATAGTAGGGAGAATGGTGGATCGGGAAGGGGAAATTTCAGATCTAAGTGGATCTGAAATTTTAGGGAGTTTGGGAAGGTGGATCCACGAAAATAAGGGTAGGGTTGTTGTAGGGGGAGGGAAAAGTGAGAGGAGTTGGTGGTTCGGAGGGAGGGAAGGGGGCAAATGGTCGGCCGGCCACAAGGAGGCCGGCGGGGTGCGGGAATGGAGGGGGCGGCCTGCGGACTGTAGCAGGTCGGCGGGTTGGCTGCTGGCCTGCAGCAGTTCGGCGGGCTGGGGAGGGGGTTCCGGCGGGTCTAAGGGGAAGAAAGGGGAAGGGGAATGATGGAAAACGAAGGGGGGAGGGTTAGGGTTACCTTGGGGGGGATTTTCCACCACTAGGAGTCACCACCTGGGGCTCCACGGCGTCGGCACCGCGGCTTGATCGCTGGATTCCGGGAAGAACTTCTCCAAAATCAACAATGACCTCTAAACCAGCCCTCTAAACCTATTTATAAGAGAAAACTAACATTAGGGCATCCCCATCAACGGCTATGATTGGCCGGTGGGTTTAGCCCTTAAATAAATAAATACATGTCCGAAACAAATACATAAATATATGATTTTGACTCGCGGCGACGTGCCGGACGCAACCGCGGAGTCGGATCGGCGATCCGATCAAGTCTTCCGGCGGGAGTAAATGAACGTTGGTCCCGCTCCTTCGTGTGCACGATCCGATGGAAACCCATCACAATCATTTCAACACTACCCACTGAATTTTAACAATTAATCTCAGCATTCTCAGATCTCTGATGCTCGACAAAATATAACATGTGTTAGACGCTTTTTTTAACATAATCCTTCAAATTTCCATGATATTAAATTTGATATTACTGCCAATGGTAACAAAATGGTAGAATTATTCCTAAATTGGAAATTCATAAACTGCTTTACTTGATAGCAAATATACAGCAACCTACAATTCACTTCCAAGGGAAAGGTAGATAAATAAGTACATATCAATAAATACTGTGTTCTTAAGATGCTTCAGGCTAAGGAACCGAGGTAGTATCAAACAACTTGGGCTCCGTTTGGTGCGGCATTTTTACTCAGTGAGTTTGGACAAAAACGTCGCCATCATAGAATGTATGTTTGGCATGACAACAGTTATTACCGCCACCAAGAAAAGAGAACAAGTTTTAACATAAAAGTGGATGAAGTTCCTTAGGTGAGGTCGGGCGTTCACGAATGACGGTTCATAACCACCGCGTTCATGACCACCACCGCCACGCCAAACGGAGCCTTAATTGCCTCCAAAAGCTGCAAGAACAATGTGTGTGTGTGTGTGTACAAATACTTGTTTTTTAAGTTAATGAGAAGAAATAAATTGTTCGTAATTCGTATTCCACTCTTCTAAAGATCTATTGGCACTTCGCAGTCACCACCGCGTGTTATTTAATTAATCGCATGTCTACGCCCATCCTAAACTTTGCGACGTCATTCTCCATCCTATTTCCTTTAATACCTCCCTTCCCACTGACTCCTCATGTTTTTGAGAGTGTTTGTTTTGCCCATCATCTTAGCCCTCCTTTGGACAAACTGGCCCCGCGCGCTACAAAATATATCTTTGTTGAGTACGCTCGCACACAAAATGGATATGTGTGCTACTCTCCCACCGATCGTCCCCATCACTAACTCCCCACCATCTGTGTTACCAACACCACCTCCTCCTCTAAATGGAACATGACTCTCCACGTCCAGCTGATCCAACTACGGCTTCCACCAAAGATGTCGTCCTCTCTACATCTCACCCTCTCTCTCATTATGTCTCCTTTCACCACTTATCTCCAAAACTTAACTGGTTTGCAGCTTCATTGTCTTTTATTTCCACCCCGTCTTCTATACAGGAAGCTCTCCAGCATCCGCGGTGGCGGGCCATGATGAATGATGAAAATGGCTGCCCTTTAGGCCAATCAGACATAAGACCTTGCCACCCTTCCTCTAGGCCAATCCCGTATGGGATGTAAATGGGTCTTCACTGTCAAGCACCATTCCAACAGAACGGTTGAGAGACTCAAAGCCAGTCTTGTGGCTCGTGGTTTCACTCAACAATATGGCCTCAACTATGAAGAGATGTTCTCTCCAGTCGCGAAGCTGAATATGGTACGAGTATTGATCTCCTTGGTCATCCAACGACATTGACAGTTGCATCAACTTGATATCAAGAATGTATTCCTTAATGACGATTTAGGGAAGACTGTCTATGCAGCAACCTCTTGGTAATAAAACCGCAGGGGAGTTTCTTTTCTGCCACCTCAGAAAATCTATTTATGGCCTTAAGCAGTCTCGTCGAGCTTGGTTTAACAAGTCCAATCAAGTTGTTCGGGATTTTGGATTTACTCAGAGCTCGGCAGACTACTCCTTATTCGCTCGTCGTCGCACAGCAGGCACAGTGATACTTGTGTATGTTGATAATATTCCCATCACGGTCGATAATTTGAATGGTATCTTTGTGATCAAGAATCACTTAGTCGCACACTTTCAAACGAAAGATTTGGGCCGCCTCTGATACTTCTTGGGTATTGAGGTAGCTCATCGATCTGATGGACTCGTTTTGTCTCAACGGAAGTACTGTCTCGATCTTCTTCAGAATGCAGGCTACTGTGGTTGCAAGCTTGTTGGCACTCAACGGAAATACTGCCTCAATCTTCTTCAGGATGCAGGCTACTCAGGTTGCAAGCCTGCTGACACAACAATGGATGTCAACCACAAGCTCTATGCTCACGAGTCCGACTCTGATCCGATTTTCCTTAATTCGGATTACAATTGTCGTCTTGTTGGCAAGCTTATCTACCTGACTGTCACACGGCCAGACATCTCAGGTGTTGTTGGTGTGGTTAGCAGATAATGCATCTCGTCAGATATCCCACCTTCAAATTGTCAGGTGATTTCTCCGGTATCTGAAGAAGGCCCTGAGACAGGGGTTGTGCATAAACCTTCCTCTTCCCTATCATTAACTGTATATTCTGATGCAGATTATGTTGACTCTCTCGATGATACTCGGTCTAAGAGTGATTATTGCACGTATTTTGGAGGACACCAGATCACTTGGCTGAGCAAGAAGCAAACAGTGGTGGCGCGCTCCTCTACGAAGGTTGAATATCGTTCGATGGCGTCTGTCGTTTATGAACTCACGTGGCTGAAAAGTCTTCTTACTAATTTTGTTGTCAAGCACCCCTCTCCAGTCGTCCTCTACTGCGATAATCAAGTTGTCATCCATATCGCAGAGAATCCAATTGTTCATCAACATATCAAGCATATCAAAGACAATTGCCACTTTATCAAGGAAAAGTTCAACTTCGCAAAATTGATTTGCGACATATATCCATTGCCGAGCAAATCTATGATATCCTCACCAAGGTTTTACCTCGCCCCTATACCGATAGTTCGTTTCCCAGCTTGGCGCCTATAATCTACAACTTGTGGGGGAGTATAGAAGAACTATGTATAAGCCCAATGTAAAGGCTCACTTTCTTGGCCCATTACGAGATCTCACTCCTCCCTCGTGTGTGTGTGTGTGTGTGTGTGTGTGTGTGTGTGTGTGTGTGTGTGTGTGTACAAATACTTGCTTTTTAGAGTTAATGAGAAGTAAAAATTATTTGCGGTTTGTATTCCACACTTCTACATGCTCCAAGAGTATTTTTTTTATTCTCCATTGTTGATAAAAGGTGGAAATTCCACTACAACGGATGCTACTAAAAAATAAATTAAATTCAAACTAACTACACTTACCAATGGAATTAAAAAAATCCTATTGAATTTCAACTCCATCGTCATTACAAAGATGTATCATCTTCGAAACTATATTACCATTCTCATGGTCAATCCTATCGCAAGGTAGACTGTGGAATTGGACTCTACACCATGCAAACCCTAGGCATAGGGGTAGAGATCCAGTAATCGGGGTAGCGGCGGCGGCGATACGGAAGGAATGCTGTAAGGTGGCTGTTTGTGGGAATATATGATTGTATATGAACTGCAGAGAAACTGATAGGCCGTTTTTTTTTTTTTGGGGGGGGGGGGGGGGGGGGGGGGGGAGGGGGGTGGCTGGTGGCTGCTGGGGTTATGAAGTGGAAGTCTGGTAGTTGCCTAAAGAGTGACAGCTAATGTATGGGGAAGGAGAATAAGGTTGGTTGCTGTTATGGAAAGGGGCAGTTGAAGGTTAGGACCGATGGGAAGCTTAGGCAAGTGAATGGTCAGCTGATGTATGGGGAAGAAGAAAACTGGGTGTCTGCTGCTGAATGGAGGTTCAGCTGAGGTTATTGGAGCTGTTGGGCGGCGGGTGGGGCAGTGATGGAGAGGGGAAACTGAAGGTGGCAGTAGGTATGATGAGACGCGGTGGAGATGAGGCTAGGGAAAGGGGCGGAAAACAATGGAATACAAGGAAACAAGAGGGATAATACCTAAAAGTAGAAACTTGGGGTTTCGGGAGTGAGCACCGCGAGAAGACTGGCGATTCTGAGAAGAAACTCCTCAAAATTCATTACCCCATCCAAACCAGCCCCCTTTTCTATTTATAATAAAAGGGCAACCATCATGGACGGCTATGATTGGCCGTACACGATGGTTATGGTTATTCGATCTCACTAAAAAATAAAACAAATACATGAAATTATTGAAATGTCGCTATGAATGTGATTGTGGACTCAGATTGTCTATCAAATATGGCAAGTGACCAATCGGCCCAGACTATGCTTTGAAACTAGTGCTCCAATATCTCGTTGATCTCCATCACTATCCTTCTGGTTGAGACAGCCAGGAATTGTACAAGCACAACGTACTAGTAAAGTAAAACCTATAATAACAGAGATCAAAGATTTAAAAGTAAAACCTATAATAACAGAGATCAAAGATTTAACGTTGAAGTGATTTTTTTTTTTACTTGGCATATATCCAAGAAACAAAAACAGAAGATTAAAAAATAGTTGATACTTGCATTAGAAAAAAGCGTAGATGAATCATGCAGATGAAAAGGTAAGGCTAATGCAAATATTTTGCAAGAATATAAGGTCTAGCCTAGATTATCTCTGCAGTGTGTGATAGCACTACATTAACATGATAGCAAGAGTTGATGTTTATGGTCTATTCCTTACAGTAGTTTTCACATCGGCATAATCTTTCTGCATTGATGTTGCTTTCTCGCGGAGAACCTACACATACAACTATCTGGCTTTATTAATAATAGGACAACTTTAAATCGAGTGATGGAATTTTAAATAACACTGCAATTTTCCAAAGAAACTGGCACGCAATAGGATATAGATAGAATGTAAACCTGCACAACTTCCTCAAAATGGCGATCTCGAATCTCCTTGTACAATTTATCACTGAAATAGAAGGCAAGAGTAAAGATTGTAAAATGTAAGAGGATAGTGACGTTGGAGGAAAAAAATTATAAGAAACTAAGATAAAGATACAAATTAGAGAGTCCTTAGCTATTACAGTCAAATTCTTAGGAAGGATGTAAAACCTCAAACACTATATTCAAATCATCGGTATCCATAAGAGGACAAATCTTAACAAAGAAACTCAAATTTCTATTAATGATGAACTATATAATTACAGGCCTAGATCCCTATTAATGGAAACCGGGTTACATTATTCAAGCTAAAGATAAAAAAAAACCAAAAAGAACAACCAAGACTTATCCTTATTATTCATATTCACTAATTTAACTCAAATATAAAATAAATTCAACCAATATAGTTAAAAGCCCATAAAATATCTGAAAATTGGTCTAGTTCAGCTTTTTTAAGGTTTGGTCCTATTCCTAGGCTTCATCCTTTGTGCTGGGCTATTCTGATGTCGTACCACACCAATTCCCCTTAGTTATGAAGAATTCTTCTCCAAAGAGTTTGTAGAAAGCGACCATAGTAGAAGTGGCACAATTGGACAATCTCATGACCTTAGTGGCCAAGGTGAAGATTGTGGTACATCTGAATCATCTAATGGAAGAGAAAACCATATAACATCAGAAGAGCAAGGATAACTATAAATAGAAAACACATAATGAGGCCCCAATGTTGGGTGGCTCTAAGCTTTGTACATCAGACCCCTGCAATGTAGACAAACAATGATAATAGTGGTAATCGTATCAGCAATAGAAACCCAATCTCTAACGGCCCATACTCTACATAAACTTCACCTGTAGAAATAGTAACAAGTTTTTGTTATCTGTCACACTTTCGATGGCAAGATGTGATTGGTCATTCTCTCTTTTCAAGGCAAAGGAAATAGATGATCAAAGGCATGAAAAGAAAAGATGAGTATAGTACTTTCACCAAAAGAAAAAGATGAAGTGAGTACTTTCACCAAAATAAACAGATGAGCAGAGTACTGATGGTTGAATTCTCACTAGAACTTAAAATTGCCAACACTTCTAGTTTACTGAAATTTCTCTTATCGGTCACACATTCTGGTTTTCTCATAGCCTAAGACACACCTCAGACTCTCTCCAGGGCAATCGATCAGCCAGTCCAATCAGAACACTCCTTGCACCAACTATTTCCATCCTTCAAGCATCCAAAACTAACACAACCATCCCAATCCCACAGCAGATCTTCCAACTGACTCGTGCCCGAACTCTCAGATGTGTTTCCCTTACTCCAGCACTTCTTTACAGAACACCCACAATAGTCTTTTGCAACCCCCGCACTCTTGCAGCTCGATGACTCGGCAATTCTTCCCCAACTTAAAAACATGTGGCTTCATACACCACCACCACTTCCTTTCGTCTTTAGTAGAAACACCACAAAACCTCCTACCTGATCAGCAAAAGACTCCAAACCTTTTCGGCGACTTCATCGAGCTATTACAGCGTAGCAACTTGAAACCGAGGTGCATGCGCCAACTGACAGCATCCAGAACACCCCACTAGCTCTTGCATGCTCCGCAGTCCTTTCGACAATTACCGTGTCATCATCAATCCCTATTGACTATTGTATCCATCCAGCAAGCATCCCCCTCACCAACCCATGTTGCCTCTATTTAGCATGCCCCTCTCCAGTCGCCTACCCCTGCTAACCATATTCATGGAGCGACATCTCAGTCACCACTTTTGCACTGCAACCACCAATCTTGTAACATGCCTCCCTAGTTTAGTAGCAAATCAAGAGTTCGGTCGGCACTCATGTTATGAAGTAAAACTAGAAAGTTGTATACAAATGGTAATAGTAATTGTTGAAGATATTAGTATGTTATTATTATTTAAGTCTATTAGTATGTGAGTGAGTTTAGTCCCACATCGTGAGCCAGTAATTGTGTCTATTGTAATGTTATAAATACCCCCTATGTGGATGAATGAAATTACAATCTTCATCTTGACCCGCTTCTGCTCTAGCGAGGCTTAGGGCTCCTGTGCGTTTCGCTGCTCCCGACACTTAAATTATTTTTCACTTTCGCCTCTCGTGTAAGACCCGTCGGTTGCACAATTAGGGTGTGCCGGTCGAGCTGCTTCGCTCCCTCTCCCGTCGATGAGATCGTTCTTTTATCTCATCGACAAGAGCGGCTTCCCCCTCGTTCTGGTCGACGGAGGGCGCGGATTCTGCCCTTCTCGTTCTCGTCGACGGAGCTCGATCCCGTCGCCAGGGGAGCGGCTGTTGTTCTCGACAGAGTGTTTGTGATGACGGCGACTCGGATGTCTCTCTTTCTCGACTCCTGCCTTAGTCACACACGGCCTCCAGACATATTTCGTGTGTTGTTTGTGTCTCCCCAAATTTTTCTTCATTGTTAGGTAGGGTGGTTTGGCCTTTGTTGGTTGCCCTGGTTTCAACTCCGGGAGCATCCAGCGTGATTATGGTCGGTTTGTGGACCAACGACGTGTGGCTTGCCCGATTGGATTATCCCCGGTGACATGCGGTTGGGCCCCAATTACATGCGGTTGGGCCCCGGTGGGTGCCATTTTTGTCCCGCGTTGCCAACCACCATTACCTCTCTTTTTATGATGTGTACAAGCTGGAGGTTTCCCCTCCAGCTTGAGGGGGAGTGTTGAAGATATTAGTGTGTTATTATTATTTAAGTCTATTAGTATGTGAGTGGGTTTAGTCCCACATCGTGAGTCAAAAATTGTATCTATTGTAATGCTATAAATACCCCTTATGTGGATGAATGAAATTGCACGTTTCATTTTCTTATTACTCTTTCTACAGTAACAAAGAAAATTTATAAATGTGATCAAAATAAATAGCAGAAAGTAAAACAATGTTAAGGTGAGAGAAATATCTTGAAAATAATCACTGAAACTTGAAAGACAGACATTGTCTGATATAAGGATTAAACACAAAATGTATATTGAAGCTCAACAACCTACAAAACATTAAAACTAAAACAAAAGGTACAATTATAGTACATCCATTTGTTGGTCGTCCTAAATAAATTTCTTGATCTGGGTTCCTAGAAGAAAGCATATAAAGAACTCGGCCAGGTTCACTGGCGAGCAAGGATATCCTTTTTCCCCATGGCAACTAATATAGGCAAAAAAATGTAATTTTAATACTAAATCTAATTTTGCCACTCGAAGAATGGTAAGCAAAGATAATCAACCTAGGGTTTTCTTATAACACACGCATAGGACTAACATTTGTACGCATTCCATCATCATAAAAGATTCATCCATAGGTAAACAAGTAACAACATATTTAACAAATTCATGACGAACAGGTAATTAAAAATTAGGGCAAGCAAGGTCTAAAATTAAAAGATCACATAAAATTATACTAGCATGAAATGACCAAAAGAAAGGGGAAAGATATACCATAGGCGCACAAATGCTGCCAAGATTCCAGACGGTGTCCGGACGGGTGTGAGTAATAAGGTTAGAGCGGTGAGGTGGCAGTGAAAGGTATGTTTTCAGAGGATAGGGGGAATCTGTCAAGGCTCCAAATGTAAGGCTCGGGAAAGGACTCAATTGGCAGTGGTATGATGGGCAAGGCTCGGTGAGGAGTTATATTGGAGAGGAGAAGCTCTAGTATGATGGTGAGCAAAATGGAACAGACACAGTAAAGGAGATGGAGAGATTGGCGATGCATGGGCTCGTCGAAATAGAAGGAGGAAGAAGCATAGGGGCGCCGACCCTATGGAAGATCTCTAGCGATGTTGGCCAAGCCGGCGAGGTGCTGGACCGGTGGCAGTCGAGGGAACAATGAAGAAGAATTGAATTTCCATTTTTGACGATGAAGATAGGGTGCGCTTGGTTGAACAATCGAAACACAAAGAAATTTGATGGAGATCAATTACGCGACCGTTCAGATATTTGTAGGTTTGATATTTTTCGATCGTCAGATGAACAATCGGAGACTATGATCGCATCCGGTTCGATTTTTCATATTTTTATGTATTTTATTTTTTTACTTCTATTTTGAGAGTTAGGTTGAATTATTCGTCGGGCGATCGTGGCCATCAAATTTATCCAGCAGCCGCATGGATAGGGATCAAGAGCTTAAGGTTTAAAAATCCTGAGCTGCTCGGTCACGGGAGGTGCCGACTCCTCCCCCCTCCTGGTGCAGACGGGAGCCACCACCGCCACGCCACCCTCAGGTGACGACGCCTGAGAGTCCCGACTCCATCAAGCACGTCGTCTTCATCATTCTCATTGACGCCGATTGCAACCTTCCACGACCACAGGAATCCTCCCTGTCGCCATTCTCATCCACGGAATCCACATTCACCTACCGTTTCCCTCTTTGGAACCACCCAATACCTTCTTCCTCGTCATCAAGACCCTTCACTGCTACAACCAACCTCCCCTCAGCCCTCTCCCTCCACCGCACCGTCTCCCTACATCCCCTATAGCCGCCGGCAGCCCTCCCCCTTCATTTCCACGGCTTTCTCCACTTCCCAAACCTTACACCGTCGCCTCCAACACCATTACCAGCCTCCTCCGTTCTCCAACAGCCTTCCCCACCCTAAAACCCCTCCGAATAACCATTTTCCCACCCTAAAACCCCTCCGAATAACCATTTTCCCACGGTTTTCCCCCTCTCCCAACACTTCCACAAGCCTTCCCTGCAACTGCGACTCCTTCCCTGCCCTCCACAACCCCTCTTTCACTGAAACACACAGTCAAACACCCCTCTGAAGCCCAACAAACCCTTCCACTCACCCCCCCCCCCCCCCCCACAACTATCAACAACCCCTACCAACCACAACCAACCACTATCACCCTCCTACAATCCTTCCAGCCCCTCTAAACAGCCCCAATCTCCTTTTCCAGCCCCAATCCAGGCCCAAACAGCAGCGTTTACATTTCCGGACAGCCACCACCTCCGCAGGCATCAATAACTTGGTGAGCTTTTACGTTCTAGTGTTCATTTCTTCGCATTGTATGGATACCTTGTATTACTAGTAATACTTGGCTTAGATTAATTTGATTGTTGTATCTCTCTATTGACGTGCAAAATTTACTCGCTTCGTATTTCAATGTACTCTCTATTAATTTTGCAATTGTTGCCTAATTACTAAACTTGAATGTTTGTGCTTAATTGAGATTAAAAGTGCGAGAATTTTAAAATTAATATTGTTTAATTAATAGCTCGTCGGACATACTTGCATGATTGAGATGTGACATTTGCATTAGGTTTATGTTGTGAGTTTTTTGTTCATTGGATTGCGTGTTGCTTGTGTGTTTGCATTCATCCACATTTACATTTTAAGGTTCTAAGGTTCGTCATCGGTCCATTATATTCATCGCGTACTCATTTACAATGCATGTAGGGTTAGGGCATCGTTTGTTCGCGTCCACCTACAGATTCAACCTGCGTCAAAATTTCTCTATTTCGTTTTCCTCAACTGTTTTTCAGAGAGGAGTTATGATTTTATAATAGGTTTCTAATGTTTTATAAATGAAAGTTTTAATGAAGGGAAGGATTCAAAGGATCAAGATTAGAATTTCAAAGGGTTTTGCCTTTTAATATTCCATTAATTAAATAATTCCAAAATTTAAGAATAAATATCTTTGATATTTAAATTTCAGAAAAAAAAATACTTCATTTTAATTATTACTATTATTATTAGAGCTTGCCTTAATTATTAATTAACCTAATTCAATAGATCATTTCATCAAGGGTCTTATTGGTCGATCATGTGAATCACGTCAATAAGTTGTGAGAGCGACCGCAAGTGAAGTGTGCAATGAGATGAAAATACATGAGCGCAAAAAACATGTGTGAATAATAAAAAGTATGTGCGTGAATATAATATATACGTGCACGAAGATGTGCTAGACAAATAAAATATGAAGGTGCTCTTTTCGAAAAAATATGAAGGTGCATAAAATATAAATAAATATGAAGGTGCATAAAATATAAATAAAATATGAAGGTGCATAAAATATAAATAAAATATGAAAGTGCATAAAATATAAATAAAATATGAAGGTGCATAAAATATAAATAAAATAACGATGCACCACAGGTTGCATCAATTCCCACAGGTTGAAAGAGCTCAACTACGTCAAGAATGTGATATAACCTGTTACTGAGATATCTGAAAGTGATTTGATATTTCATGTGTTCTGAAAATGCTCAGTTATTGCCCTGCGGTGTGAACAATCAATATGTTACGCGTACGGGCGCATTATTACTGTACTTCTTACTATTTTAGGGTTTTGTCATGTGAGCCCCCCTCCCTATATAAGGAGGCGGTTTGGGGAGTAGTGGTTATCTTTTGATCATTTAGGTTTTGGGCTCTCATTTGAGAGAGGGATCATAGGAGGACCCAGCCTCCTTGATCTTGGCCGGAGTTCACTCCGGATTGTATCCGTGTTCTTGATTAATGCAATCTTGTCTCGTTCTTCCTTCTAAATCGTAACAAGTGGTCCGACCTGCCACCTTCCGGCCACGGTTTCCGCCGCCAGAAGTAGATCCAGCGCCCCTTCCCCGATCCTATCCCGTCCATGTTGTCGTTCCGCTACCAGCGCCTACCGTCTGGTTTCCGCTCCAGATCCGACCGATCGTTCAGCGTCTCCTTCCAGCCGATCGTTCAGCGTCCGCGTCTCCTCCCGCTTCCGCGCCTAACGTCTGTTTCCCGCTCCAGATCCGACCGAACGTTCAGTGTCTCCTTCCAGCCGATCGTTCAGCGTCCGCGTCTCCTCCCGATTCCGTGCCTACCGTCTGTTTTCCGCTCCAGATCCGACAGCTTTCGTTCAGCGTCTCCTTCCAGCCGGCGTCTTCTTCGATCCAGCTGCCGACGTCTTCTTCGTTCAGCGTCTCCTTCGTTCGGCATCTTCTTCGTTCAGCATCTCCCCCCTGCGTCGGATAGCAGCTCGGCTGCCAATCCAGCACGCACCCCTCCAGCCGGCGTCCTTCTCCGCCCCTGCGGTTTCTTACGTGCATGCCACGTCGTTCCAGCCGTCTAATGGGCCACCCAGATCCCACGCCTTCTCACCCAACCACCGATCCCGCCATTCTTCGTCGCTTGGATGACCATGACAGCTCCATCGCGTCGTTGCAGGCCCTCATGTTACGCATGGATGCTAAGCTCGACTCCCTCCTGCCGGCCGCCTTACCACCTCTGCAACGTCGGTGGCGGATCCGTCGCCCCTCCTCGAGATTCCACCTGAACTCTTCCATGCAACAGCCCCCTTGCCCGGGGTGTGCCCACCGGGCCCTCGTTCCTTGGAAGTCCCCTCTTTCAACGGCACTGATCCTATGGGATGGGTTGCTCGGGCCGAACAGTTCTTCGAGATACAGCAAATCTCGAAGCCACAGAAGGTCAGCACGGCCTTGATCGGCATGGAGGGCTCCGCCCTCCACTGGGTCCGCTGGCTCCGCCAATCCTCTCCCGGCCTCACCTGGACAGCTCTTACAGAGGCCCTCATTCAGCGGTTTGATCACCGTTACCCCGGCTCCATGATCGAACGCCTTTGCGGACTCCGTCAAACTGGCCCCATTGATTCGTACGTTGATGCATTCATCGAATTGGCACCCATGTTCCGGGTCTCCCACCCGACAATTACTTGGCCTACTTCATGCACGGCTTACAACCCCACATCTGAGCCCGCCTCCGCACCCTGCAACCGTCAACTGTCCACCAAGCCCTGAACCTCTCCCCACTGGTGGAAGCCGAATTCATGGCCACGTCCGGGGGCCCCCCCTACCAACCATATTTCCCTCCCCCGCCTAAACCTCCACCACTGCCACCTCATCCCCCTCGGCCAACCATTATGGGCCCACGCAACACCCGTCATATCCCCACTCTCCGACTTTCCAACCAAGAGTACAATGACTTGCGGAGCAAGGGACTGTGCTACCGCTGCAAGCAACCCTACTCGCCTAATCATAATTGTTCTGCCAAGGAGTTCTGTGCCCTCATCGGGGATGATTTGGACGAGATCGGTGCGGCTGCCTTGGACACCATTCTGCTCACGGATGTACCGCCGGACGAAGATCCCGGCACCTCTGCGGCGGCCCACCAGCGGGCACATTACTACTAGATGGCGGGCAGTACTTCGACCTTGGGGACAAGGTCGATTTTCTGGCGGGATGGATTGTTACGCGTACGTGCGCATTATTACTGTACTTCTTACTGTTTTAGGGTTTTGTCATGTGAGCCCCCCTCCCTATATAAGGAGGCGGTTTGGGGAGTAGTGGTTATCTTTTGATCATTTAGGTTTTGGGCTCTCATTTGAGAGAGGGATCATAGGAGGACCCAGCCTCCTTGATCTTGGCCGGAGTTCACTCCGGATTGTATCCGTGTTCTTGATTAATGCAATCTTGTCTCGTTCTTCCTTCTAAATCGTAACACAATACCTAAGCAATCTCCTACAAAAATAGATCCACAAGGTAGTGACATGTTGGATGAAGAAACTTTGGGTTGTGATGAGTGAAGTGACAAAGGGACGAATCCATTGTTGCAGCAGCACATGACCTGCAAGTAACCTCTCCATCTGAAAGAATCATGAACCAATCTCCTTCGAAGTGATATAACCGCCAGTGATAAAAATCAACCATAGAATTATATTTTTCGAAGACACTCGCAAACTGTTAGCCATAATTTTATTTGAATGACCAATAAAAATCAGAGCATCAAGTAGAAGGGTATTACAAAGTGGAAGGGAGTGGCAGTCGAAGAGGCAGGGTACAAATTAAGCAGAGGCTCGACCTATAAAATCAACAAATCATGTAAGTTAAGACATTCTCCTGCTACACACTTACGGGTGTCTACTAAACTTAGATTATCCGCCTTAATTTTCTCACCTAATAGAATCTGATGAGCGCCTCAATTTTAAATATGATCCCAAATCTACCCACCCTTTTTGATTTCCCAAAATATCTTAAAGTGTATCCTTGTAGAGAGTGCAAGTCCTAGGAGTCCTCATTATCCTCCTAAATATGAGTCTTCCTTAATAGATTGATCATCTGACGATAAAACTTACCGTGTTTGTTTATGCTTAGCGGATAGTGGAGCAAAAGAGGAGTGCAGTCACCAAATAGATTGATCAGTGGATTTGCCTACATTTCACCCTTGAGGTGGGACCCTTCCCCGGACCCTCGCTACGCAGGGATGCTTTGTGCACCAGGCTGCCCTTTATTCTTATTTTTTAGCCGACCCCACTATAGTTGGATAAAGGCTTTAGTGTTGTTGTTGTTCTTATTTTTTTAAGCTTTGCAGTCATACTCAATTCGATAGGATTGTGTTATGCGCCAAACCCGTAACATCGTCAGAAGTAGCGGGAGAAGCGGAAATACAAGGGGAGCCGAGCTCAATCCACAAAGAATGTGAGGGGAGAGGAAAAAGGGAGTCTTTCTCAACCCAAACCCTAGAAATGGGAAAAGGAGAGAACTAGAGAGAGATAAAGAACTTGGATAAATGGTTGCTCGACATTATTAGTCATTATTGGATCTCGAAGCTAAAGGATGGTTCTCGACATTATTAGTCATTATTGGATCTCGAAGCTAAATGATTGTTGCTCCAAGTGCAATTTCTTAATCCGAGTTGGTTGCATTTAAAGCACTTGCTAGTAGCGGGTTTAGCTTGAGCATTCCCAGGACAAGTAGTGACCCTTGTAGGTTTCTTCCCTTTTGTTTGCCCCGCCAACTTCTCCACCATATTCTCATCTATGGTTGTGTCACTCGTCCTCTTGCTCCTTTGTCATTCTACCGACTCCATTTGTCAACAAGTCTTGTTGCCCGACTATCATTTCTCAACTATTAATCTACCAAATACCTTTAGGATCCGTTCGTTTGGCAGGAAATGGGATGCATGAATTGGAATTGGCCCAATTCCTGCAGGAATTGGAATTGAAGTCAATTCCAATTCTGTTGTTCGACTGAATGCAGGAATTATATCACAGGAATTGGAATTAGTAATTTCGTTGTTTGGTTGTATGTCAGAATTCAATTGATAAAAAGGGCATCTCGGTGCACAAAGCATCCCCGCGCAGCGAGGGTCCAAGGAAGAGTCCCACCACAAGGGTGAAATGTAGGCAAACCTTACCCTGCATTTTTGCAAGAGGTTGCTTCCAGGACTCGAACCTGTGACCTCAAGGTCACACGGCGACACCTTAACTAGTGCGCCAAGGCTCCCCTTCTCAGAATTCAATTGATAGAATTGAAATTTTAAATTTAAAACGGTGACAAAATTGAAATATTGGGATAAAAAGTCTACGGAAAAAGAATGCAACTGAAGGAGCAATTATAAGATTGTTCAATCTAAGAAACATAAAAAAGTCCACAGATTTACAAACATAAAATAAAGTCCACATATTTAAATAAAGTCCACAGAAAAAAGTCCACATATTTAAAAATATATAAATAAAGTCCACAACATAAAAGCATAAGTCCATATAAAATCAATCGGGTAAATGTAAGCGGAGCCAAGTTCTCTTGAGTGGCACCAGCAAAGCCATGAACACATCGCTCTTCGTGTCGTCAACGCTCAGCATGTCGATGGCATGTATGATCTCATGCTCAGTCAGATCTGTAATAGTTGCAATGGCACACATACATACACATACACACAAAAAAGGGGGAAACGCGGGATCAATGAGAAGATGAAAGCTTTATAGGACCAGAAATTTTTTCTGGAAAAAAGGGGGAAATATGGGTGGAACGAACCAGAAAAATAGGTGGGAGAGAAGCAACGCCTGGAGTTCTAGATGGAGGAGATGGATCGCCGGAGTGTGCTGGAGGAGGAGGCGTTCAGGCCGGTCGTCGTGATCGGGAGAGGAGCGCCTGGAGGTCGATCGCGGGTAGCGGGAGGGGTTGCGGGCTCGAACTCAGAAACGAGAATTCCGACCTATTTAGGTCAAAAATGGGGGGACTCGTTTCTCTCTTATTTCAAAACCAATGGAAATTGAAATGAATGCCGATTCCTAGGAAATTTTAGGACCGCCGAACGCTGGAATTGAAATTGCCAATTGATTCCAATTTCTGTGCTCCAATTTCGACCTAAAGAACGGACCCTTATATCTTTGCTGAGCAATAACTATCAGTAGCACTAGAGAAATTTCTTTTAGAAATTCAAATTTTAGAGGAAGAACTGTTCAGAAAATTAGATAAATAACATATACAATAACTTCCAAACAAGTGCTTAAGGGATGGCCAAAATCTTGAAATAAAAATGTTTACAGCAATATAAAGTCCAGTTACCTTGAATTAAGCGGAACCTTGATCTTATTTCTATCTTGCTGAGCTCCAATAACAGAAGCATCTACCTCAACTGCACCATTGTTCACTTGTAATATCTGCACTGAAAAGCCAGAAAGTCTCAAAACAATAGGGAGATTCTTCAATATGGTGAACATGTTGAGGTTAAAGCATATTCTTGGCATATTTTTCCATGAAAAAACATGTAAATACTGAATGAACAATTTGCATGGAAAATTCATTAGGTTGAAATAAATAACTGACACAACAAAAAGTAATTAAAATTCCAGTACAATCGACTTATATAATTTTACTGTTAGCTTAAAATTCTTACTATCATCTCAGATTGCTTATGTTATATGAGGGACCAATCAGCGAAGGAACATTACTTCTAAAACGTGTTGATATCAGCTCAGATATTAAGTTATTTGAAGGTCAATCAGAATGAGTTAAAAAAATTGAAGAGCCAGGAAATATATTTGATAGTTTCAGAAATAACAGGAAACAACTATGATGTTTTATTCTTGTGTGTGGTCTACTTTAGTATCAACAACTTATAATAGATAGCAGGTGCTTTCAACTTATGAAATGCTCAAGAATAATCTATACTGAGACAATGAAGCCTATGCTGAATATATGAAGACACCGCCGACACAAGATATAGGGAGAATTTGGCTTAGGAAACTCTATCCATGCTTTGAAGAAAGTTATTTCCGTAAGTTGAACCCATGAACTACAAATTACAATGGCACCTTAAAATCCTATTTCATCCCATAAGTTGATTCAAAGTGGCGGAACATGTGTGAACGGATATTACATTAATGTTGCGGTAAAGATGGGGATCATAACTGTAACATCCTGAATCCGATGAGGGCGGGGAGTGCTTTGGGGCAGTGAATCCCAGGCAAAGTAGCTTCTGGCAAGCTTCTAGGATGGCAGGCTTCTAGGATGGCAAACTTCTAGGATGGCAAACTTCTAGGATGGAAGGCTTCTAGGTGAAAGGAGGTGCAGGAGTGAACTAGATATTACATCGGAATTGGAGGGAAAGTTGTTGTGCTTAAGTATAATTCATATCATCAAATATAAGAGGCTCATTTTCGGAGCAACTAGTGGAGTTATGTTGGCAACTCCAAAGTTAAGAGTGCTCCGGCGGGAGTAGTCCTGGGATAGGTGACCTCGTGGAAGTGCTCGTACGCCACCCGTGGAAAATGAAAAAACTGTGTGGATTAGCTCAGTATGGGCTAGCATGAACCAAAGTGGACAATACTTCTGATATTACGAGGGTTGGGTCATTACAAATGGTATCATGGACAAACCTCATGCAGTATGATGTGTGGTTCGGGGACAAACCATGCGGAAGTTGGTGGGTCTGTAACATCCTGAATCCAATGAGCGCGGTTTGATGAGGGCAAGGAGTGCTTTGGGGGTAGTGAAGCCCGGGCAAAGTAGTTCTGACAGGCTTCTAAGATGACAAGCTTCTAGTGAAAGGAGGTACAAGAATGAATCAGATCTCACATCATAATTGGAGGAAAAGTTGTTGTGCTTAAGTAATAATTTGTATCTTTAAATATCAAAGGCGCATTTTCAGAGCAACTGGCGGAGTTGTCTAAAAGCTCCAATGTTAAGCGTGTTTCGGTGGGAGTAGTCCCGGGATGGGTGACCTCCTGGGAAGCGCTCGTAGGTCACCTGTGGAAAAGAGCAAAACTGTGCGATTTAGCTCAATATGGGCTAGGATGAACCAAAGCGGGCAATACTTCTGATATTGTGAGGGTTGGGTCGTTACAAATGGTAATAGGGTATCATAGTCAGACCTCCTACAGTATGATGTGTGGTTCAGGGACGAACCATGCAGAAGCTGGTGGACCTGTAACATCCTGAATCCGATGAGAGCGGTCTGATGAGGGCGGGGAATGCTTTGGGGGCAGTGAAATCCAGGCAAAGTAACTCCTGGCAAACTACTAGGGTGGCAGGCTTCTAGGTCAAAGGAGGTGCAGGAATGAACCGAATATCACATCGGAATTGGAGGGAAAGTTGTTGGGCTAAAGTAATAATTCATATCATCAAATATAAGAGGCACTTTTCGGAGCAAGTGGTGGGGTTATGTTAGAACTGCAAGGTCAAGCGTGCTCCGGTGGGAGTAGTCCTAGGATGGGTGACCTCCTGAGAAGTGCTCGTAAGCCACTTGGGGAAAAGGGCAAAACCATGTGGTTTAGCTCAATATGGGCTGGAATGAACCAAAGCGAACAATACTTTGTAGACTTCCAGGTGAAAGGAGGTGTAGGAATGAACCGGATCTCATATTGGGCTTAAGTAATAATTTGAATCCTCAAATATCAGGGGCGTCTTTTCGGAGCAACTGGTGGAGTTGTGTTGGAAACTCTAAGGTTAAGCGTACTCTAGTTGGAGTAGTCCTGGGATGGGTGACCACCTGGAAAGTGCTTGTAGGCCATCTATGAAAAAGGGAAAAACTGGGTGGTGCAACTTAGTATGGTTGGGGTGAACCAAAACAGACAATACTTCTAACATTATGAGGGGTCGTTATAATAATTGCATTAAATATATAAATGATTACTAGAGAAAGGACTTACAAAATTTGTTTGTTGGTTCAAAGTGGTAGAGCGTGTGAACGGATATTATGTGAATGTTCTAGTAAGAACGGGGATCATAATTGTATTAAATTTATAAGGCTCTGTTTGTTTGGCTGGAATTGATTCCTTGGAGTTGGAATTGGACTTGGAGGGATCAATTTCAATTCCATTATTCAGTGACAAAGTAAAAGAATTGGAAATCATACCAAATTCGAATTCCCAGGTTCTAATCATACTATCTAATTCCAATTTCATCCAAACAAACAGAGCCTAAAAGATTAGCGGATTAAGAGCTTGCAAAGTTTCCAAGCAAGCTTCGCATAATACATCACATGCATTTATTTTCATTTTCAACAGATTATTCATGTTTGATTTCCTTTATTATTTACAAACAATTCCAAGATTGTGCATTCATTTCGCAACCTCAATTATTTATGAGGTAGAAACAGTAGTACCATTTAAACCCATCATAAACAACCGATGCTTTGTAGTTTTAAAACATGATGAATGGCGAGGAAAAGAGAGAACAATTGTTTCAACAGATCTTCATGAATAAGAATTCTTAGAAATTGTATAGCTTTTGCAATGTCAACCTCATCTAATAATCCTTCGTAAGTCAATTGAAAGCACATTGGTGTCACCATATCCACCTGCATTAGCAAAATTACAGCTTAACAAGTACGAAAACCTTGCACAAAGGAGTACAAAAGCAAACTTCCAAATGAAAATAATAAAGCAAGTCCTAATCATCAGATATAACTCGCAAGAAAGAAGCTTCTGATAACAATTTAGCAAGTAATATTTAATAATAAATCATTAAATGCAACAACAAAAATACAAATCACATTCAAACATGAAAGCACATTTTAATTGCACAGAAGTAGGAGCTCACAACTTACACTTTCTATTTCATAATGTTTATGAAAATAAATGAGGAAGATGAGTGATGGAATAGCATAATCTTCGCAATCATTTGTAAATCATTACTTTCCATCCATTCCGTTCAGTGCTACATGAGATGCTACCCTAGACGACCCAGATCCACCCGTGCAATGTATGGTCAACCAACTCCTTTTGCTTTAATTTGATCTTCCCACATTATTAGCGCCTCGTCTACCTCCACTGTCAATTGCACAACTGATTCAAGTGTATTATTCACTAACTTATCATCATGTGAGCTTGCCATCTCTTAAATCATCATTAATGGACTTATGGGTCAACTTTACGATGGTCATTTTCCATTTGTTTCTACTGAGTATCGACTGCGGAGTTAAGCAAAATATATGAATCAACTTGAATAACTTTCAAGCATGCTACCTTGGATCTACCTTTTCCCCTACATAATCCTTCCACATTAACTTGATTTCACATTAACTCTATTTTACATTTGCGCTATCTACTCGTCTAACTGGTACATTTTTTAGCCTTCACTATGCATGCCCAATCCTTTGACATTTGCTTTATCTGCTAGTTATTTTATATCTTATATTTGACAAGATGACAGTCTTATTGTTCATCGATATAATCATTCATTAATTTATTAATTTTAGTTATCTGCATCCATTTTATCATTCTCATTCCAACCACATTCATCTTAGATGTCAATGACTTTTCACTGCTCAACACTCAGATTCATTCGATATCAATGGATTAATTGTGATTTATTAAATTTATCTTTCAATATCCATGATATCACCTTCCTGGATAGTACTCCCGAAGTGCTCTATTTTGATCACACCCTTAACTCTAAATATAATGTCATCAATATATCCACATTCCTTTCAATAATCACCATGCGTAGGGAGATCGACGGTCTCAATGGCCCACTCGCGTTTATGTCCGTAGGTGGCGTTGATCTAGACTCCGTCCGAACGATCAGGGTCCACGGATGCATCTGGACGGTTGTTTCAACATAGTATTTGCTTTGCATTTTATTTAATGTTGGTCGCAACCAACATGAACGCGCAGCACTATGAGCTATCCAAATTGGTTGTCCTAATCCACATTCTCTATTTATATGCGCGTATGCAAGAAGAAAAGGCATCGAAGCTTTGGTTCAGATTTTCCAGAGTCGTCGGTCCTCCTTACGGTGTCGATTTCATGAGCCCCTCTGGGTAACGATTCCTAGGGTTATCTCCACAGATTTCCCCTCACCCAAAGCCCTCTCCCGACGCCACATCCACTCACTCCCTCAGTCCCGAGCCACACCCCGTCTCACATAGCTCGAGTCGCTGCCCCAGTCCCTTCTACCTTCCTTTTCGATATTCGTCCCCGACGCTAGAGCCGTTCACTCCAATCTCAAGCCGCAGCCACCACATCTCCCTGAGATGGACACGCCACTTCCCCCGATCCTGAGCCACCATCATTCCATCTACCTTCCCCGAACCAATACCTCACCCGCACCCAACCCCCTCGACCTCCGCCTCCCTCGATCCTCGCTCACCAACCCTTCCTCATCCGTTGCTAACCTTACAGTCATCGTCTCCCAATCCCACAACTTCGCTCCTCATCGTTAGGATTATCCATACAAGGGCAGTCCTTCCACTCACCCTGCCTTCATCCTCTTCATGCCGTGACCCCACCAGATCATCATCACCTTAAAACCACGCCTCTACATACGGGCGCAAGTCATTATTTTGTGTTCTCGTTCTCTTTTCATTCATTGGACTTTATTCCTAAGGATGTGATAGTATACATATTTGCTCAGTGATTTCATATTGATATGCAAGGTTCAATCGCAATGTACTTCAAAGTATTTGCACTCTAATCGCGGGTAATTCCAAAACTAATTTCTAGAATTAAAGTTATTTTTTATTCATGTGTTCGTTGTGTAAGTTTATAATTATCTAGTTAATTACTTGAAAGCAATTCAGATTATTCATCACATATATGCATCATTTAGGGATTAAGGACTTTCCCCGACACAGCACCTATGGTTGCATCTATTTAGATTCCACTTTCACGACCTGCTCTGTGTCACCTTTGTCGTTAAACAATATCTACATTGTCCAATTTGATGCTTAACTCAATACATGTTCCACGTATTAGAACTATGTAATCTACAAAAATCATAAATCAAGGGACCTTGCTTTGTATAGCTCTTGTAAGCATCTTCACAATTAATACAAAAAGACATACTACATATTAATCCTTGATGTAAGACTAGTAAGATTGGGAATTATTTTGTAACTCAGCAGTCAGCGATACTAATTAGTGCTCCATCAGATATCTTTAATAACTTCAGCATACCTTCAACACACATTTCTTCCTTAATGCGCGAAATCAAATCTTGTTATACTCATCTCTTCATGATTAATAAAATTCATATGGACATCTTTCCAAAGCTCTTTGTAATTTTACACTAATTGTCACGTAAAAATCACTTCCTTGATAGTCTTTCTAGCATGAAACATATTTGATTCTCCAAAATTCACATACCTCTTTTAAGCGTGTGCTATATAACTATTGTGCATAGTTTCATTATCTGACCACTACGATTACCACAATGTTGAATATTTCCCAGGTATTAAAGTTGTCAGATCTAAGCATGAGATCTTCATCTCTCCGAGAAAGTACATTCTCGATTTGCACGAGACATCAGGGATAAGTTGGTGTAGACGTGCTGATACTCCTATTGTATCCAACCATAAATTAGGAAGGGATGACAGAGAAGTTGTGGTAGACATCATAGGATTTCAGCGGCTGGTGGACAGACTTATTTATTTGTCGCATACTCATCCAGATATCTCGTGTGCGGTTGAAGTAATTAGCCAATACATGCATTCACCAAAGTTTCTCCACTTGGATGCTTCCCGCCGAATCCTGCGATACCTCAAGTCCTTCCCAGGAAGAGTGTTCTCGCCACGTAAAGAATTAACATTTGAAGTTTACACAGATGCAAATTGGACTGGATCTATTAGACCGAATACCCACTACTAGCTATTGTTCCATAGTCGACGAGAACCTGATAACCTGGTGAAGCAAAAAACATGTGGTAGTTTGATTGAGTGTTAAAGTAATATACACGCGCGCGCTCAAAAGAGGTAATTTTTTGGCTCAATACACTCTCAGCAAGATTCTACATTTCTTATAATCAACATAAGCATCGATGGCATTTAATGTTTGCAACTCTTTAAAAGCATAATTATTTTCCTAAATAATTATTCATACTTTTTCATCCCAACACTATCTACTGATCAAAAAGTAATTTATTTTATTGAATCATAATTTTACGTTAATTTTCTTAATGGAACCAGAGAAATTATACCGCACTAGTTTTGGCTCCACTAAAGAAATTATGTTTGCCTCCAACAATAATCGACTTTTAAAGGTTAACAATTTCTCACTTTTCAAATTTCAGGATTTTATTTAACAGCTCAATATTTTTTATTATTTTCATTATACTCTTAAATTTACTTCAGTAACTATTACTTTATGTTGTGTTCAACTATCTCCTGTAATCATCTTACAATCTTCGCAAGAAGCTTTCTCTGCCCTTCTAAGCAAAAAAAAGTAGGGTAAATCCGTGTTATTTAAATAACCTGTTGTTCTTCTCATTACTTAAAATAAGTGTTCCATTATTGCAAAATCACAGATTACAGCGAGATCAAGTATAGTTTCTTCCATTGTGTTTTTATCTCTCAAATATAATCACACTTCTATTTGTTCTTACTAGGTATACCAATATTCACATCTTCCTACTTTTCCAGCATGCATCTTAATGTTTGTGTCACAGCATATTCTCTGTGCGTAGATAAGTGTAGATCTTGTTTATTTTTAGGATGCTCACTATATATCAATAAATAGGATTAGTTGTAATATAATAAATTACTGAACATAACAAAAAATGATGAAAATCCCTCCTGCATTCTTCTCCCTGTGAGAAATCAAGATTTTCCCTCCTCGAAAGGTTTCATAGCTGAGGCCACATTATTTAGGCAAGAATTGGGATGCAGGAATTGGAATTGATCCAAGTCCAATTCCCGCGGGAATTAGATTTGAAGTCAATTCCAATTATGTTGTTCGGCTAAATGCAGGAATTCTATCACAGGAATTGGAATTAGTAATTCCGTTGTTCGTTTGTATGTCAGAATTCAATTGACAGATTGAAATATTAAATTTAAAACACACACATAACTGAAACATCTAGAAAAGCAAATAAGTCCACAACATAAATAGTAAAAAATATAAACACATACAAATACAAACACACACACATACAGTCATACATACACATACACAATTTATAAACACACACAAATACACATACACATACACACACACACATACAAACCTACACACACATACACACACACACATACCTATCACACATACGCACGCACAATATATAAACACACACAATAATTCACACAATAATAAAAAAATAAACACACACACACACATACAAACCTACACACACACATACACATACATATCACACATATACACACACACATTATATATACACATTTGAAACCATGACTGTCAAATTTACAAAGATTGGACACACTGTGAGAATGAAAGTGCACAGAAGAATTCCTATGAGAATGTTTTAGGTTGCAGGAATCGACTCTCAACGGAATACAGAAAAAACACCTAGATCTACAAAAAAATAAACCTAGATCTACAAAATAAACCTAGATCTACAAGAAAGCCGCAAGACGCAGGAATAATCGCTGGAATAGACTCCCAACGGAAGAAGAAATGGAGTTAACCTGCTGCTGCTGGATGGAGAAGATCGCAGAAGGGGGAGGAATCGGGCGCTTGCAGGAATGGAATCTAGAGAAGAATACTCGATTCTTCGTCGTCAATGAAGTCGTCCTCGTCGAGAAGAAGAGGGGGACTCACACGCTTGCCGGAGAAGATCGCCGAGGAAGAGGAAGGAATCGCGAGGGGGCTGATCGCGAGCGAGAGAGTCGGAATCGCAAATTCATGGGTCGGGAGGTCGGAAATGGGGTTCACGCCTTTTGCCCTATTTGAATTCCTGCGGGAATTCAATAGAATTCCAATTTCCACGAAATTTTGGGGCCGCCGAACGCTGGAATTGGAATAGTCAATTGAATTCCAATTCCAACCTAACGAACGGACCCTAATAGATTGGACAACCCATGATAAAATATGGTATTATAGTTTGGATTGGTCCGCCGCCTCTTCATTTTGGTAAAAGATCTATAAGTTTCAATGGCTTTGTCAGAATTATGAATATTAAAAAACAAAAAATAAAAACATCTAACGAGACCAATTTGTTACAATGTGAATGAGATGAGATGTTGTCTTTTTACAAACAACATCTAATCATATCTAGCTGGTGTTTTTTAATGCGGTGATCAGTAAACAGCAAGCGAAGAATGAAAAGGCAAGACTCCAAAGGGTAAGGCATTGTAAGGCAATCTGAGAACCCTGGAGGGCTCACTTATAATGTGTTGGTTCTTTTCAAGATTTAAAATTACAAAACAAGAAAATAGATTTGGTGCTAATGCGTAATGGTTTTTCCGCTAGCGCGCTTATAGAATCGCCTCTTGGTTGAAAATGGATATGCTTATCAAATACGGCTTTCGTCGACTTTTTCTTCTCTCTTTTCTATGCAACCTTGAACTTAAGGATTACATTGTCCGTGCACGGCGTTCCTTCATGCTAGATGATGAGGATCATGTCACGGAATGGTCTACACGACAATTGAATCCATTCATTTTGTGTGGATTGGCGATTCATGAATTTTAATTATTATTTTTATTTTCAAAATTTAATTTATTTTGTAGGTCGTTATGATCGGAGAATCATGACCATCTGTGGCGGCCCCTTAAGCTCTGTTTGGCTCGGCTGCAGCGATGAGAGAAGCAGTGGTGAGAAAATTTGTTGGTTTGCAGAATGTTAGGCAACTCAGTGAAACTGTTTGGAGGAGTAGCATTTGCAGTGTTGTTCAGAAATTGAAAATTGTTTTAACCATTTGGAAGAAATAGAGGCCGGAAAATCTTTTAACCTGGCAAAAATATTTTTTTAATGTAATTTAGCATCGGAATCCGACCCCACTATGGTGGGATAAAGGCTTGAGTGTTGTTGTTGTTGTAATTTAGCATCGGAAGGAAGCATACAAGAGTTATAAGTTTTTTTAGTTTTGTCTTCTCTTTATTTTTAAGCTTTTTTTACCTATTATTATTCACATTTATGGTTAGAAAATGAGGCGTTTTTCATTTTGAATTGAAATGAGTCCAATTTAAATTGAAATGTTATGATCCTTGAGTTTAGGTTAAAATTCCACAAGCGGGTGTTGGTTCTTTATTTAAGAAAGTCGACAATTTGGAGTAGTTCAAGGTTGGGAAAGACAAATTTGACTCGCAATGTTGCAGTTTTAAGATAAAGATGACGAAGCAGAGGAGGACTTGTCGATGCTCTCCGACGCTTCCTCTGGCCCACCCCATGCCCACGGCGACGAAGACAACTACTCCTCGAGTTGCTCTGGCGAGGGAGATGGCAGAGGGGGGAGAGAGGGGGGGACTCCCCGTATCATACGGAAGGCAAAAGCGCAGGGGCGATATCGTAGAAGAGGGGGACCGTGATCGTGCGAAAGGCGGAAGGAAAATTTGATTTCTGAAAATCGATCATGGACCGTGATCCACGATGGGAAAAGAGGAGGAAATTCATTTTTTTATATTCTATTTTGTCACCGTTCATGTTAAATTCATGTTTGGCGCGGCTATTCAGAAAACAGCTGTGTGTTGCACTTGTATCGTTGCGCCAAACAGAGCCTTAGTCTATAAATAGGAATAGGAGTCTCATTTAGAGGGATTAAAAATTGAAGAGAGTTCCTCCTTTTCGTCCCCCGGTGTCGAAGCTGAAGCCTAGGTGTGAAGCCTAGGAAATACCTCCCCTCACCTTGGCCGGCAGCCCCCTTCGCTCCATCACCCATTTCTGGCCACCACCACCGCCGGACACCTCCTTGGCCGGCATCCCCCTCCGGCCCTCCCCTACACCATCACTTCCCTCACCCTCCTACAATTCCCATTAACTAGCCCACTATCTCAATCGAAAATTTTACAACTATCTGGAGAACATTCGATCAAACAATTAATCTCCAGCGCACTGAGATAAAACGGTCATTTGATCAAAGTTCTATTCAAATTAATACTTGGTTTAAAAGTTCGTTGTACACTAAATTGCTAGGATCTGATTTTGTTGCTGCTTTAGAAGCACTTGAAATGATGGAAGAATTGGTGAAGTCTGGGCAACCTAACACAACAATGTGTACTCACAAAATAGGGCACACTATGGGTTTACCTTAAAGCATGGTTGGTTTACCTTGCGAGCATAGTTGATTCCATACATTACTAACTCCAATGATTTTCCTTTGTAGATGATTCATAAGCACCGGAAACAATTACAGTTGGAGGGTCATAGACAGGAAATATTACCGGCTAGAGAAGAAGAGGGGGGGGATTATGAGGTTGAGATAAAGAAGCTAGGGTAGAGATGAGAAGAAAAGGGAGCAGCCCTTCCAAGTTCAGATTAATGATCCCAAAGATAACTAATACAATAGGAGTAGGTCCCTTATATAGAGTCAGGACCCACCCAACACTCATAACATAAAACAAGACATATAAAATAAACCCATACAAAGACTCTTAGACCGGCCGGTCTAAACTGAACCGGGTGTTGTCCGCCCGGTTCTCTCCTCCAGGTTGCGTTCCTCCCTTCACGCGCGCGCCCTCCTCGAGTATACTTGCCAACTCGGCTCCTCCGAATGCGCGTCGGTAACAATACCTCCGTCTGGAAAATTTGTCTTGTCCTCAAGGCAATAATCTGGAAACTGCCGGCGGAAGTCATCACGTAGCATCAAGTAGCGGCGGAGATAGGCCGGTCGCGCCAAGCGACGCGAATCTCCTCTGGGGCGAGATCTCCGGAAGCATGGTGGCGGCGATCCACAATTTCGGCCAGGTACAAGGGTGTAGAGTCGGAGTGGGCAACATCAGCCGGTATGTGGTTGGTGACGGGGTTGTCGCCAATCACCCAACGGAGCTGAGAGACATGGAACACCGGGTGTATGCGGCTAGTGTCCGGGAGGCGAAGGCGGTAGGCGACGGCGTCGATGCGGCTGATAATCTCGAAGGGCCCGTAAAAACGGGGAGCCAGCTTGGGGCAGGTGCGGCGTGCGACTGTGAGCTGGCGGTAAGGGTGAAGCTTGTTGAACACGCGCTCGCCCACCTGAAAAGAGAGGTCGCGGCGCTTCCGGTTGGCGAATGAAGACATCTTGGCTTGAGCTCGCCAAAGGTGATGTTTCAAGCTATCCAGTATCACGTCCCTGTCATAGAGGTGGTCGGCTGTTACGCCTGGTGTCATTACCAGATTCTCTGAAGATTACTGTGCACGTCGACCAAAGGAGAAGGCGGAGGAAGACCGGGTTGAACCATCCGGTTCATCCCGCCAATATTAAATAAGGAGCAGTGGGGCTGAACCGCACCGGTTCAGCCCCTATGGGGGCCGTCCGGCCCCCATGGGTCCGGATGCTATATAATACCAGACCCTCTTTGGAGAAGGCATCAATGAAGTATTATTCGGGTTCATCTTCTCCCTAACCCTAATTTCTTGTAGTCATAGCTCTCTTTCTCTCTTCTTCCACGTAGATCGTAACATTTGGTATCAGAGGATCTTTCCTCCAACCATGGTGACACGCACCGAAGCCGAGAATGCGCGCTTGGCCACCATCGAGGAAAACTATGTAGGGTTGGCGGATTCAGTGGCAGCAATCGAAGAACAAGTGAAAACGTCCCAAAAAAATCTGGAGGAACGCTTGGATACGCGTATGGGGGAGATCAAAGCCCTCATAGTGCATAATCTGAAAGGGAAAGTCGTTGTCGCTGAAGGATCGGAGGCCGAAGCGTCCTATCAACCGCCCGCACCACACATCGGAGGCGGAATGGCCGAAAACTTGCGGCAGACACACGTCTGGACTTCGCCCGCGCAAGTAATCGTCGGATCGATGTCGTCGACGAACGCGGGATGCGATTCCGACCCGTCCAGGGTCGTCGACCTTCAGGGCCGTTCGACAGAGGGACTTCCGGCATATCACGCAGAGTCTAGAGCTCTTACAAGAGGCCGCATGGAGGGCGGCACCAGCCGATCGGGAGTCTGGAGATCAGCAGATACGGCGTCTGGGCCAGCGGGTCTCGGATGCTACCAGCCGGCCTGGAGTGGAGCCGGACAGCAGCCGGGGCACGGTTGGCGGCCGTCGGGTACAGGCACAGGTCCCGTTAGACCTACAGGAGCGCAGGGCGTACCGATGGGAGGCATGGCCGGAATTTTTCCGCCCCCACCAACCTTGGCTCCGCCTACAGGGTACGGGAACGGCAACCCGTGGCAAGAAAGACCTCCCATGGCCAATCCATGGGGCGGCGGACAACAATTGGGCAACAGACCGGAACGAGGACGACTTCATCAAATGGGGCAGGCGGCGGGGTACGTAGCAGCCCCACCAGGGCCACCCAACCCTCCGGGAGAGCAACGGTGGCCAGCTGGTCATGGGCAAGGGTTACGGGATGGCAAACCAACGGCCTTACATGCAGCCCAAACGCACCCGCATGAATTTTCCTAAATTTCGGGGCGGAGACGCACTGGAATGGGTGCAAAAGGCGGAACTATTTTTTACTTATCAAGACATTCCCGAAGATCAGTGGGTACAACTCGCGGCCTTCCATCTGGAAGACGATGCATACCAGTGGACACAGTGGTTCATACGGGAATATGGATATGCTCCATGGGCATATTTTGTGGAGGGATTCTCGGCCCGTTTTGGACCCTTGGAGTACGAGGATGTGGAGGCGACGTTACAAAAACTTCGTCAGAAAGGCACCGTGATGGAGTATCGTACAGAGTTCGAGAAGCTGGCCAATCGGGTCAGTTGGGAGGAAAAGACCCTCCTCAGTTGCTTCATATCAGGGTTGCGGGATGAGTTGCGGGATGAGGTCCACGCCTATATGCCACGAAGTCTGAGCCATGCCATCAGTTTGGCAAGGATACAGGAGGAGAGATTCAACCGGCAGAGAACCCGTACAGGGGTGAGAGCTCCTACGGTTGTACACCCTCCTCGGGGGGCTCCCCCGGCCGAGGGCCGGCCGACAGTGATAAAACTGACGTGGCATGGACTTCAGAGCAGGAAGGAGGGGGGGTTATGCTTCAACTGTGATGAGAAGTACACCCGAGGGCACGCATGCCAGAAGGTCCATGTATTCATGCTGCAGGAGGAAGCGGAAGATGTTCCTCGCACTGAAGAGGACGGAGAGTTGGCTATTGAAGATTTTGGAGTATCCATCCAGGCCCTGGAGGGGGGTACCCCATCTCCGACCTTACGCCTAGCCGGGAGGGTCGGCAGTGAGACGGTGACGATCTTGATGGACAGCGGGAGCACTCACAACTTCATCCAACCTGCTGTGGCCCAGAAGACGGGGTGTGACATAGATCACGGCGCGGCTTTCCACGTCAGGGTAGCGGATGGACGTACACTGCAGTGTGAGGGAGTGATGAAGGGGGTGGAGCTCCGGATACAGGGTTACACTGAACATATTGATGTTTACTTATTGCCAATCCGGGGTTCTGACATGGTGTTGGGCGTACCGTGGCTGCGGCGACTTCGGCGGGTGACTTTCGATTGGGACCAGATGGGTATGGAGTTCAGCCAGCACGGGAAGGGGTATTGCTTGGAAGGCCTCAAGTCGTCTCAGTTAAAGGAGATCTCACTCCGCAGCGTGGAACGACTAGGGGCACCGAATAGTACGATGACCATCGTTACGGCGAGTAGAGCAGAGCCTACGGCTCCAACAGAGGTCTCGTCTCAGATGCAAGTCAGAGCCGACTTGTTCCAAGAGCCGCACGCTCTCCGCCTCCAGCTTGAGGACAAGCTGGCCCTTGATGGGGGAGGGAATGTTACGCCTGGCGTCATTACCAGATTCTCCGAAGATTACTGTGCACGTCGACCAAAGGAGAAGGCGGAGGAAGACCGGGCTGAACCATCCGGTTCAGCCCGCCAATATTAAATAAGGAGCAGTGGGGCTGAACCGCACCGGTTCAGCCCCTATGGGGGCCGGCCGGCCCCCATGGGTCCGGGTGCTATATAATACCGGACCCTCTTTGGAGAAGGCATCAATGAAGTATTATTCAGGTTCATCTTCTCTCTAACCCTAATTTCTTGTAGCCATAGCTCTCTTTCTCTCTTCTTCCCCGTAGATCGTAACATCGGCCAAACTAGCCACGGGGCATTCACCCGGAAGGTGCCGGAGGATGGAGGGGGGAGGCCGGCCATACACGGTCTCAAAGGGGGAGGTATTGGCGGCATGATGATAAGCTGTGTTGTATGAGTACTCGGCCCAGCATAGCAATTTCGCCCAAGAGCCGGGCCTCTCGCCGATGAAACACCTCAAGTACGTCTCAAGACAACGGTTCAACACCTCGGACTGCCCGTCCGACTGGGGGTGGTACGCGGTACTCATCCGTAGGCGCGTGCCCTGGAGACGAAACAAGGAGGTCCAAAAACTGCTGAGGAAAAGCGGGTCCCGATCACTCACAATCGAGCGGGGAAATCCATGGAGACGCACGATCTCCGAGATGAAGCTGTCTGCTACGGTCGCGGCCGTATAAGGGTGTCGGAGAGGAACGAAGTGGGCATACTTCGTCAAACGGTCGACGACCACCGAAATACAGTCAAACTCGTTGGAGCGCGGGAGGCGGGTGATGAAATCCATGGCGATGTCTTCCCAGACATGCTCGGGGATCGGCAGAGGCTGGAGCAGGCCGCTAGGAAACATGGTCTCGTATTTGGCCTTCTGACAAGGCAGGCAGGCCGTTACGTAGGCCTTCACCTGTCGGAGCATGTGCGGCCAGTAGAGAGAGGCTGCTAGCCGCCGGTAAGTACGGAAAGCCCCAGCGTGGCCCCGGAAGGTGTGGCGTGAAACTCCGCTAGAAGCAGCGGAATGCGGGAGGAAGACGCCGACAGAACAAGGAGGCCTCGATGGAAGAGCCAACCGCCAATGAGGGAGTATGGTGGGCGAGCCGCCGGGTCGGCGAGTAAGGCAGTGCGGATGGCTATCAGGTGGGGGTCGGCATCTGCCTCCTGTTGGAGGATGGAGGCATCCTCCCAAATGGGCCGCGAGATGGCGGCTAACTCTGGAGCGTGGGGATGGCGGGAGAGTGCGTCGGCCGCCCGATTGGTCTTGCCCGACCGAAACTCGATGGTGAAATCGTATCCGAGGAGCTTGGCGACCCAAAGCTGCTGAGTCGGGGTGGCTATCTTATGTTGAAGAAGGTATCGTAAGCTGTGGTGGTCGGTGCGGATCACGAATGGCCGGCCGAGTAAATACGGCCGCCAGTGCTGAACTGCTAATACCAAGGCCATGAGCTCATTCTCATAGGTCGATCGGTTGCGCACAGCCGTAGAGAACGCCCGGCTGAAATAGGCTATGGGTCGCCCGGCCTGCATCAGGACAGCGCCAACGCCGGAGTCGGAAGCATCACACTCCACGACGAAGGTTTGCTGGAAGTCGGGCATGGCTAAGACCGGCCCCTGAACTAGAGCGGACTGAAGCGCGGCAAACGCCGCCATGGCGGCCGGTGGCCACGAGAATGGTCCCTCCTCGGACGTCTTCAGCAACTGGGTGAGGGGGAGGGACAACCCGCCGTAGTCCCGGATGAAGCGTCGGTAGTAGCCGGTCAGTCCGAGAAAGGCTCGTACGTCTCGGATCGAAGACGGTGACGGCCATCGTGTCACCGCTTCAATCTTGTCCTGATCCATAGCCACACACCGTGGGCTGAGATGGTGTGCCCCAAATAGCTCACCGTCGTCGCGCCGAAAGTGCACTTCCTCCGGTTGGCTGTGAGGTGGTGTCGCCTGAGAGTAGTACACGTGTCCCGCACGTGCAGGAGGTGTTCCTGCCAAGAGGTGCTAAACACAAGTATATCATCAAAGAAAACAAGCACGTGCTTACGGAGGACCGGACGAAAGATATCGTTCATTGTCGCCTGAAAGGTGGCCGCGGCGTTGGTGAGCCCAAACGGCATCACTAGGAACTCAAAATGGTCGTCATGAGTCCGGAAAGCCGTCTTCGGCACGTCCTCTGGCCGAACCCGGATTTGGTGATAACCGGCTCGAAGATCGATCTTCGTGAAAAAGGCCGCACCATGCAGCTCATCCAATAGCTCCTGAATGACCGGGATGGGGTATTTGTCGGGTACCGTTGCCTTGTTCAGCTCCCGGTAATCCACACAACCTCCAACTACCGTCCTTTTTGCGCACCAAAAGGACCGGACTGGAAAATGGGATAGCACTCGGTCGGATTAGGCCACCCAACAGCATTTCCCGCACAAGCTTTTCGATCTCATCCTTCTGCGCATGCCCATAGCGGTGGGGCCGGACGGACACCGCCGCCGAACCCGGCTGTAGAACAATGGCATGGTCGGTCGGCCGTGGCGGTGGGAGGCCGGGTGGTGTATCAAAGATCTCTGGGAAATCGGCGAGCACGGCGTGCATATCGGCCGGAAGTGGTGCGACCGGCGTCGGGGCATGGCCTGGAGCGTCCATAGCCAGGCGGAGAAGTCGATGTCGGTGATGTGTGTCATCGCCCGGAAAGAGACCGGCGAACGGAGGAGTGAAGTCGCCGACCAAGCGGCAAGGCTGGCCCTGGTGGAGGAATGACATGCTCATGGAGGTCCAATTGACGCGCACGTCGCCCAATGTCTGCAGCCACGCCGCACCCAGAATGGCGTCGATGCCCCCAAGCTCAAACATGTAGAAATCGGTCGTGACCGTGCATGGACCCAAGGATAGAGTGACCCCCTCACACTGTCCCAAAGTGGGGCGGCGGCGGCCATCTCCCAAGCAAACGTAGAAAGCGGGTGAGGGGTCGTAGGGAAGCACCAAATCCTACGCAAGCTGAGCCGACAAGAAGTTGTGGCTAGCACCGCTGTCGATCATAACGATCACGGGACGGTCATGTAACAATCCAGCCAGCTTCATCGTGCGGGGGCCCGTCAAGCCGCCCACGGAATAAAAGGGTAGCTCCAGCATGTTGAGTGGCACCCCCTCGGAGTCCTGGGGCAATTGGTCTGGTAGAGCGTCGGACTGAAGGCCATCCTCAGCCAAGGGGTCGTCGTCGCCATCGACGAAAAGAGCATGGAACTCCTTGACCGGGCACACGTGTTGCGGGGAGTAAGGCTGGCGGCAACGGAAGCATAATCCGCGGTGGCGGAGGTCGTTGTTGTGGACGCGTTGCGAAGCCTCCGGGCGGGGGGGGCGTTGCCCGGATGTGGCGGCCGAGGGCCGGTGGGGCCATTGGTCGGAAACCGGCGGATGCGGACGGTCGTGGGCCGAGGTCCGCTTCCACGGCCCGGGCGAGTTCAATTGCTTCCGAAACGGTGCGGGGATGATGAGTACGAAGGCAAGATCGGATGTTGGGGCGAAGGCCTTGGAGGAAGAAACCCAAATAATGTTCGGGTGGGAGGCCCGGAACTTGCGTGACGAGGGAGACGAATTCATCGATGTAGGCATCCACGGTGGAGGATTGGCGGGTGGTACAAAGACACTCAATCGCGGAGCCGGTGTAGCGGGAATCATAACGGCTCACCATTTCTTGTTTGAGTTCGTTCCAAGAGATGGTGGGTTGGATTTGACGGAGCCAATGCGCCCAATGGAGGGCCGAGCCTTCAAGGCCGACTACGGCCGTGCTCACTTTATACGTCGACAAAGTCCCATTTAACTCAAAAAACTGCTCCGCGCGGGCGATCCAACCGAGAGGATCCGTGCCGGAAAAAGATGGGACATCCAAGGATCCGGCCGGGTGGCCGGCGGGAATTGGTGGTGTGCCAAGGATGGAGGTGGCGGGCGTGGCTGGGCGAGCGGCCTGCAGGCCTGGCGGGATCGGATCCAATCCGTCGCTCGCGGGCCAGATGGCGAACCGAGCCAGGATCTCCGCCTGGCCGGCGGCTAGGGCCGATTGGCCGGCGGTGAGGGTCGCTTGGCCGGCGGCCAAGGCTTCGACGGCGGACTGGAGAGATGAGAGATGGCTCTCTTGCGCGGAGATACGGTCGGGGACATCGTCCGAGACTTCTCGGGATCTGGCGGGGCGAGGAGCGTTCTTGGGCGGCATGTTACAGAACTCCGGCGGCAACTAGGCGGGCGGAGCGGCAGGTCGGACCAAATATTACCGGCTAGAGAAGAAGAGGGGGGAGTAGGAGGTTGAGAGAAAGAAGCTAGGGTTAGAGATGAGAAGAAAAGGGAGCAGCCCTTCCAAGTTCAGATTAATGATCCCAAAGATAACTAATACAATAGGAGTAGGTCCCTTATATAGAGTCAGGACCCACCCAACACTCATAACATAAAACAAGACATATAAAATAAACACATACAAAGACTCTTAGACTGGCCGGTCTAAACTGAACCGGGTGTTGTCCGCCCGGTTCTCTTCTCCAGGTTGCGTTCCTCCCTTCCCGCGCGCGCCCTCCTCGAGTATACTTGCCAACTCGGCTCCTCCGAATGCGCGTCGGTAACAGGAAACAGGGAAGGACAAGCAGGAGAAAGAGCCATTACATGATATACAGCCAGGGTTGGATGAAATAGTCTTAAAATATAATAATGCATCAGATATTCAAGAAAATGAACTGAAAAGGGAAACTACGTGAGCTTTTGGATCCTACAACAAGTCAAACATTTGCTTCTAACTTGCTTAAAAGGACGACCTAGAGGAAGTATGAACAAGTTGAAGAATGATAACAAAAGTACAAAAAGATATTTGTCCCTATTTGAGCATGTTATTATGGTTGAGCATCAATATCTCCACAACTTTTGAAAAGAAAAATGCTTCAAGGAGCAAAAGATTACTTGAAAATATTTGTAGAGAAATGTCTTCTTACATTTCAAAATATATAATTGATTCATAGATGTGATAGGCGATGGGCATTGCGGTTGCAGGGTTATAAAGCAAGCATTAAATATGGGAGAATATTGGCTACAGGTGTGCAAGCAATTGACAATGAAAATTGCTAATAATGAGACTGTGTCTGTTTGGGGCAGCGGCTGCGGATCAGAAAGTTGCTCTCTGATCCGCAACCGCTAAATTTTGTTGTTTGAAAAGACAGCTTTATGAAAAGCACATTTCTAAAAACATCATTTTATGGGTCTTTCCAAAAGCCGCATGAGTCCTGCGTCTGCGGCTCAAAAATCGCTCATCCGTAATCCCGTGGACTCGAGCTCCCTCCCGATAAACCCCTCCCAATCCGCGAATGCGGGGTTCCAGTTCGTCGTCGGCGTTGATTCCACGATGATTCTCCTGGCATTGTTGTCGGAGTCGATCCTTCTCGTCTTTCGTCAGCTCACTGGATCAATCGCCGATCAATCGCTGACGCTGAAACGCTGCATTTTCTTCTTATTTCTACATCTTCACTTCTTTCTCCGCCATGTTCTCTCTTTCCTCCGTCTCTTCCCCACTTAAATTTTCCATCCTCCCTTCTTCTTTGTCCTCTTCAAAAACCTTAACATGTCGGCATCTTCCCTCCAATCCCCCTCCGTTCCGCGTCTCTTCCGTCGTTTGTTGTCTGCCCTCCTCTTCTCTGCCCAGGGAGGTCTCACATGGAGAAGGAACGTTGGAATCACTATTTAATCAAGGGCTCCAAAGTGATGCATCCTCCTTCTTGCCTTCTTCCTCTCAAGGTAGTTTGAAGTGTTTAGTCATCACATGGATTAATTTATGTTACAAGGTTTTGTTTAGAATCATGGTGATCTCCTGGCTCGGGTTCGGTCTGGATTGATGAAGGAGAGGCCCGAGATGTTCATGAAGGGGGACACTGTGTAGGTTCTCTAAGCATTTACCAATTTTTCATTTCTTAATGGCTTTATTTTAATGCATTGTGAACAAATTTTGTCATTTCCTGGTTTAGGTGGTCTGGTGTTCTGGTTCTAGAAAACGATTGTTAATATAAATATATCCCGAAACAGTTCTACCAAACAGTTTAAATGAAAAAGTTATATACGATCAGCACTTATGCACAGACAGTCCAAACAGTCTGCAACTTTTCAAAACTGCTTCTCAAAGAGCTCTGTTCAAGCAGCTCTATTCGATCTGCAGCTTTTCTATCCGCAACAGCTCTCCCAAACAGACCTTTTGTATCACATATGTGAAGATGCAAGGCTGTCAAAATTAATGGTGTCTCTAGATTGTAATGTAATTCCAGCACACTTGAAAATTGGATTCCAATGTCTGACAATAGACTAGCAGTTGCATCATGTTATAATATCGTCTTAGTTCATTAATCATTATTCAAAATATCAGCCATTCACATTTCTGTCATTGCATTATGCACCTTCAGAGAATCGGAAGATAATATTTATTTGATTTGTGAATGGTAATCATTTCATTCGGCTATTAATGAAAGAATAATTTCCACTACTCCCTATTTCCTTTCCATGGTAAAGGTATCATCAATCAGTTGCAGAAGACTGGAATTTACCCAAAGAGCCGGAAAATGATATCGCCAATTTGGTTGATCCTTAAAAAGGTGTGTAGCAACTTCTGCAATTCACATTTCTGTCATTGCATTATGCACCTTCAGAGAATCGGAAGATAATATTTATTTGATTTGTGAATGGTAATCATTTCATTCGGCTATTAATGAAAGAATAATTTCCACTACTCCCTATTTCCTTTCCATGGTAAAGGTATCATCAATCAGTTGCAGAAGACTGGAATTTACCCAAAGAGCCGGAAAATGATATCGCCAATTTGGTTGATCCTTAAAAAGGTGTGTAGCAACTAACTTTTGCTTAATATTATAGTTAGTATTCAACAACATTATCTAAATATTATTTCTCATGTAGATACCATCTATATCTCGAAAGCTATGAATGATGAGATCTACGTTCACTTTCTAAACATGCATCAAGAAATTTCACGAGGCATTAGCCCTTTAATTTTAAAATTTTGCAATTATTGTGTTCATACAACTCAAATCGGAACTTTCATATGTTTATGTTTTTGCAAGTCAACATGAAATCAGAACATTCAAATTTTGGAATTTTTGATGTAACTATGTTGGATAATCTTCGAGACTTTCAATGTTTTATTGTTTTTTTATTTTGAACTACGACACTATAATCTATTGAATCTACTATTGGTGTAACTATAAGGATAATTTGTGTATGTTTAGTTCAAATTTGTTGTGGTACATCCAACCATAGTTTCGTTTATATTTTGTTTTTATTTTGTTGATTTGGAGTTTGGAAAGGGGGAACAATTTGATTTCGAACTACAGAACCGTAATATGATGTTATCAAGTTTTTAGTTCGTGTACATATATAAATGTGAGCTGTAAATAAAATTTTCTGGTGTGCACAGTCATTTTAGGTGTGCATGTAACATTGCTCTTTGTTTATTGGTTGTAATTTCTTTCGTGTTGAATTTTGTGTATATTTACTGTTTTGGGGTAATATTAATTTGGAATCTGTGTCAATATTATCGCGCGACTTGTCGGGATTTGTTCGTTAAGTATTTGTTTCATTGCTCCCTTAATAGAAACTCTATTTGATCGCGATTGTTGTGTCATTTTATTTATAATTTCAATTTTGCAAGTCTAGCCGCTGATACGTGTCTAATTCATTTAGTCACACTCACACATAAAGTTGGCATTTACTACTTTCGTCCTGCGTCACTAAAGCCTTTTGGTCAGCCCAGATTTATCATGCACTTCTATCAAGAACTATTCACGTGTAAACCTATTGATCATGTATTTCAGGGTCCCAATAAAAATGTTCCATCAACAAACACATGGCCATTAAAACTTTAACCAAAGTCCATGGCCATTAAAACTTTAACCAAAGTCCAAAACATGATAAGAAATTACATTGGCAATATATAAACTAGGTAAATACCAACAATGGCCACACACGTAACTTGGAAAAGTTAAATCAGCAGAAAGATATAGGGTATGTTTGGGGCGGTTGATGCTGATGAGAAAACTACTGTGAGAATAGAGCTGTCAGAAAAGTGCTGATGAGAAAGATGTAGACTGTTTGGATGTTGATTGAATAGAGCATTCTGATTTAAACTGTTTGGTAGAACAGTTATTGGAAAGCTATTTTATTTTATAACAAAAAAATTGCTACGTATTTTATAACAGAAACATTGTTGTTGAAAAACGGTTGCACGAGGGAAAACACGGGCCCAACCAAAAATGCACGTCAAGCGAAAATGCGCGCCAAGCAAAAAACGAGCACTCAACTGAAAAAACGCGCGCCCTGCGAAAAACACGCGCCCGGACGAAAAATGCGCGCCCAACCGAAAACGTGCGCCCGGCGGAATATGCGAGACCTGGCTAAAAGGCGCACCCGACCGAAAATGTGCTTCCTGGCAAAAAGGCGCGCCCGGCCTAAAACACGCACCCCGTTGAAAACCCGCACTCGAGCGGAAATGCTTGATTCAAAAATAAATTGTAAAAAAGTAAAAAACGATAAAAGTATTAATCCAACATTGTGAATTGGTATGTAGCGAAGTTGAGTTAATAAAAGAGAAAAAGTTAAAAGCAGATAAAGCGGTTTTTAGAAAGCTATGTTGGAACGACTGTTCAAAAAGTCTCCAAAACACCTTTCTTGAAAAACTCTTTTGAAGCTTCTCATTAAAACAACCTAAAACAGTTTTTGCAGTTCGAATAGAACTTTCTGAATAGAAAGAGCTGCCCCAAACAGAGCCTTAACAAATAGAAGTTCAGCTATGCACAACATAATCGGACCAAAGCTTAAATATGAAGGCAGAGTAATTACCTCCCGGTCGATCAAGATAAGCATATTTATCTCCGAAGTCCCCATCTGTAGTGTGATACTACAACTTTATTGTTTTGCTAGATAGTAGTGTGAAAGTAAACTGAATATCAAAAAAGAATTTTGAACAAAGAAGATGATGAAGAAAAAATTACATCAGGTGCGTCCACTGGCTCTTCCACCTGTAAGCTGTTCAGAATATCAACAATTTTTGCTGAACCTTTTCCTTTGGCCCGAACAGTCGGAATTACTCCAAATGACAACTGTAAATGCAAAAATTAGGTCTACTTCAGAGAAGGTAGCGTCCAAATATTTATTGGAATCTTGAATATAGTTGTATAGAGTGACATCAGCATATCCAACTATATTAGCCTTCTCCCAAATATTTAGGGCCCATAAAAGTTAGAGCAAAAATAAATTCAAAAGATTTGAACTTGCAAAAATCATTTTTGAATACCTAACATCCAAAAGGATAGTTACCTCTAGCTTATGAATGGCATTTGCAACATGCCAAAGAGCACTTGTATCACCATCAATTAAGCATTCCTGAAAAGAAAATAGGTAAAACAAAACCCACTTAGACTTGCTAACAAGGTGAACACAGAAATTAGCACTTTCATTTTGAGTACCCGGAAAGCTAGGTCAAGTTCGCATGACAAAACATCGTCTTCCAGTGGCATGATATATAAAGGATACTCTCCAAAAGTAAGTAAATGGTGAACTTTCTCCTCCTCAAAAATCTGTATCAACAGCGATACACAAATTAGAATAACAGATATCACAGGTAAGATAGCTGGAGAAGCTAAGATAATTGGAGATCCAGTGCCTTGAACTTGATTAGGACTCTAGCACTGACAACATAACCCAACTGTTCAAAGGATGAACTTCAGTAAAAATACTAGCAAAACAAATAGAGCTAGCTGATAGGCCACGGCAACGGATTCGAGAAAGAAATGGTTCATATAGCATAGATTTTCTTGACTTGAAATAGAAAAGGTGGAAACATAATGCATGCTTCAACATTATAAGAAATAAGGAATTATTATGTCTATCACTTCCCCTATTTTCCTATAAATGTGCTAGAATTTATTTAAGAGTATGCAATGCTAGTGGGCATAAACATGAATGCATGTAAGTGATGAAATTTATGCATTAATCTATAGAAGTATTAATGGATGGAAACATGTAGGAACTAGTTAAGATTTACATGTGATGTAGCGCACCTCGATGCATTTGTCATGTTTGTATGCTCTCATCCGTGTAGAGAAGTGGCTTGTGAAATCAGTAACTTTTCCAATCGGTTAGGCTTTATCTATATATGCATTACATTATAATTGATTGAGTAATTTTCCAATTATTTATATTTTCACTCACCTTTCTCCGGCTTGTTCCCCAAGTTGGACTTTTCTATAAATAGACTTTTGGCCTCTTGTAATCCTAGTTTTTACAATGATTGTAAATTTGCCTTTGAACTTGGCTCTTCTTCAGTGGATTAGGAGCCATCGATTTGGAAACTTCCAGCAACCGTCATTGCCCATAGCAGCAGCCTGTTATTTATCGTCACCTTTGATCACCTAGTGTCCCACACTAGGTGGTGTCAGAGCACATTGATATCTCAAGTGACCCAGCAGATTAACAACAAGCTTTTATAGCCTCGGCCTTGTTCTTCATAGCGCAATAGTTCCACTTCATCAACGGTCTCATCTTCCACATTCTACAACCACGGCTTATTCATAATCAACAGTGGAACCTACCTTGACGCATACCTCCATCTTCGACTAGAATTGAGCCTCTCAACTGCAGCAAACTTCTTTTTCATCGACTCCATCTTCAAGTGCGACGTAATAACGTTATGAAACCTTCGTGTTCCTTGGTCCTGTCTTTTGACAACCAACATAGCTACTTCAACCACCAACCGATAGCAGTTCTCCAACCTCCGTCTAACTCGGCTGTCTTCGACCGCAAAAGAAATATTTCTCCCAACTACAGTCTTGCAGCAACTGCAGTTCAGATTTCAGTGCAGTTGACAAAAACAACATCTCCCTTGATAACAATAGATGTTTATCCTCAACTTCTTCCAATTTCGCACGCGTCTTCCTCGGCTCAGTAGAAATCAAGAGAAATAGAAATGCTTGTTATATTATTCATCCACAAAAGGGGGGAATATATAGGAAATACAAGGATACATAAAACTTGACTCACAATGTGGGACTAAACCCACTAACATATTAATAGACCAATACTACTAAACTCAACTCTCCCCCTCAAGCTAGAGGGGAAACCACCAGCTTGACAACATCAAAGGAAGGGTAAATGTGGTAGGCAAAGGTGGGACAAGATGGGTGACCGGGGATACTCCCACACACGGTCCACCCACGGGAAAGAAACCACACACACGAATCCACGAGACCGCGGGGATAACACCACACACGCACGGATCTACGGGACCGCGGGGATAACACCACACACACGAATCTACGTGATCGCGGGGATAACACCACACACGCACGGATCTACGAGACCGCGGGGATAACACCACAACCAAATCACCCAAGGCTAACCCTCGTCGGGACTTTGACCAATGGGTAGGTTGAGGGAAAAAAGACACCCACCAAAGACCATACCACCTACCAATCACCAAGAAAAAATTTGGGGAGACACAAACAACACACGACACAAGCCTAGAGGCCGTGTGGGACTAAGGCGAACAACGGGAAAGATCATCCGAGTCTCCTTCATCCCAACACTCCCCCTCACGTGGAAACCACGTGCATATAGGCATAACAACAACATAAAACCAATGCAAATCAACAAGAAAAATGAAGAGACACATAAAGACAACAAAACTACCACAAGTCTTCATCATTAGTGAGCAAAATCAGCACCCAAAAGGGGAGGCAGCAACCGGACAGTGGCAAAACGCAGCATAGAAGCACGACGAGATCTGGAGCAGCGAGAACAACAAGCCAGCGGGGAAGGGGAAGATCTGCTCCCCCTTGGAGCAGCCATACGAGAAGGAGACGACGGGATCTGGAAAATAGGAGCAGCCAACGGAAGGTCTGGAAGCAGCGGCAGATCTGGAAGCAAACGCAGCAGGACAGCAGCGGCACAGCATAGTAGCAGCGGCACAGAGAGCAGCCGGAGAAGACGAGAACGCAGCGGAGGCGGGATCCATGGAGGCAGCAGCAGCCCCACGGGATCAGCAGAAGAGAAAAAAAAACTGCGGCAGATGCGCCTGTTGACGGAATCACTGCAGAGGGAAACGGGGCTGCTCGATCTCATCACATTAGCGCAGGCTGGATCAGAGCTCGACGGGAGAAGCTCCAGCGGAAACAGTAGACTAGGCGACGGGATCGTCGATGACGAGAAGGCAGACGCGACGACGGGTTCAGAAGAAGCCGAGCTTGACGAAGAATCGATCGTCGACGACAGGTTCAGAAGAAGCTGGATCGGGAAAGGATGACGATGGCCCTGTCGATGTCGATGGAAGAAGAGATCGACGATGTCGACGAATGAGCTTCAGGAATCGACGATGAGGGAAGGCGAGACCGATCAACGGTGAGAAAGGACCGCTCCCATCGTTGGAATCAAGCGTCGATTCCGTCGACGGGAGCGGGAGCAGGGCTACAGCGTCGGGTCGCTAGCGGCGCAGTCGGTCGAGAGTCAAAAACGAGAGGCACACGGGAATATTTTAGGGTTTCAGATAACCTAGCTCTGATACCAAGTAGAAATCAAGAGAAATAGAAATGCTTGTTATATTATTCATCCACAAAAGGGGGGAATATATAGGAAATACAAGGATACATAAAACTTGACTCACAATGTGGGGCTAAACCCACTAACATATTAATAGACCAATACTACTAAACTCAACTGGCTCGATGCAACAACACAGATTCTCCATCAATCTTCCATTTCAACGAGAGAAGACTTCTTCACCTGTACTTCTCTCCGATAATCAACTTCTCCTTTGTTGTTTGTCCTTCAATCTTCTCCATTGTTGTTTGTCCTTCAATGTCATATGTGAGGAGAACGATAAACATCCCAACTAACAAAGTTGACATGATTGGCACTAACATGCAAAAAACAAAGGCACAGTTGACATAGAGTGTTCACCTCTATATAAGGGGGAGTAGATGAGTCTTAGGGACATCTTCGTGTAAGTCTTGCAAACTCTATATTAGAAAGGAACTCTTCAATTTATAATGCAATCTATCTTTCAATTAGTTTCATGATATGGTCAACCAACAACGCATCGAGAATGCAAGCAAGAACATGTAATATTGCGATCAAAAGTGAAAAGAAGATACAATTAACGAGACATTCTCGTTCCCAACTCTTGAGGGTAGGATCCATCTAAGGTTCTTCTCTCCTAAGTGAGCCAATGAAATACTACCTAAAAAATAAGTTAACTTCTCACAGTAAGAGCCCCTTATATAAATGAAAATCCGCTACAAGACGAAAGTACGTTAAAGGCAAACACATACGTAGCTATGAATACAATATTAACCAAAAAGAAAATCGCGTTTCTGAGAGACTCTCACGGGTGAGGCCAATCGTCCGAGAACACGTGCAACTTGTTTGTCATGACGCATACTTATTAATACACCAGTAATGAAAATTGAACTTGTCCCCAAGGTTGAGCGAAGGGGGAGATTGGAAGGTATCCATTGTGGTGGAACCACGTCAATTGGACCAAGGCATCAGCGGGAGTCGTGACAATCTGAAGAGTAATGGAGCAAACTTGTCGAGGTCTTATGCGATTTTATGCGCGACAATAAATTTCATGACAAAAAGTGAACGTAAACGGATCAGGTGCACTAGCTGAAGGTGGACAATTGGAAAAGTGAGGCATAAAGAAATAAAGACGTGGCCCGGTACTTACTCTGATTGATGGAATACTATAGAAATAGTGAGACCAATTTGACATCAATACACAATTAATTGGAGTGCCACGTGAGTATGTCGTGGGTAGGGGGAAGCATGTGGCTGTATTTCGGAGGTCCACATGAGAAGAAAAGCAATAATGATAACAATTTATGGCAAATGTGAGGCTCAAGGAGAGGAATAAGTCTTTGGCTCATGTGATGCCACTGGGTGGGGGTAGTATTGTAAATAGGAAACGATATGAAAGTGTGGCCAAGGTAAAACTGGCATGAATTTTGGTTTGTGGTGGGACAGAGAAAAAAAAAACTTATTATGTATTACATGTGGCGTGTCTTGGGGATTGCTAGTTATCTATGTGGGAAAAACAAGTAGGGTGTTGTCGGGCTCGAGGCAGCGTAGAGAGCTGCTCATCCACGAGGACCACGACAGAGAGGAGTATGCAGGAGGGGAGTGTGGTCGCAGACAAATGATAGCTTCACCGATGTAGGGGAAGGAGATCTCTGTGCGTTATCGCCTGCGGTAAGGTTACCGCGGGGCGTTAGTGGTTGGAGCGAAACTTCCCGCGTCCAGAATTCCCTCAGTTGGAAGCGGGAAGTTTTGCGTCAACCACTAACGCGCCGCGGTAACCTTACCGCAGGCGATAACGCGCAGAAACTATAAATATTACGACTGGCTCTCCGTTGTCTGATGATCGAGTATCCACTTCTGAGACAATTTTCTTGAGAGCGTCCAGAACTCCAGAACACACTCCACTCAAACAAAGCTCAATCAAACGTTGCTTCCGACACAACACGAAGATCGATCGAGAGCCCGCACTGCTTCAGCAAGATCATTTGGAGAGGCTCGTCGTCGACGATTCTTGGAATAAATAAGGAATCTTGTGTTCTTTTTGTTTCCTTCTACCTCTGTATTTTTTTCTACTCTTTCTAGTACTTGCTTTTCTTGGTGTTTGGGAAATCGCCCTTGTGTGGCGTCGGGATCCTTGTGTGATCTCGTGAGTGTGGAGCCTCGTAGAGGAGACTAGATCCGGGTGGATCTAGACAGGCCCGAGGACCTTCTGGGAATATAAGGGATAGAGCCAACCGGTCCCTAAGGTAGGGTGGGTCGGTGTAGAAAACCCAAGGATTTCAATATACCCTTGTTCTTTAACGTTATAAAGAACTAATTTTGTAAACCAGTAACTGCAATCTTTCCACTGAATAATAATTTGTCTTTTCGTTTTTTGTGATTTTGTGCATCTCTGGTTTTTCTGTGAAACGCAATAGTCTGTAAGTTAATGCAAGCGATAACTTGTTATCGCCGGCAATAAGTTAAAGAAACTCAAAAAGTTTGAAAAACCTTATTCACCCCACCCCCCTCTAAGGTGCCTGTAGATCCAAGATCTTCAAGAGTCTTATCTCAGAGGAGTCCTGATAGACCAAGGTGTTAGCCTATTCTGGTTAACCTGGGCTCTGATATCAATTGAAAGAGATATAGTCTCTTGAAGATGCTCTAGAGGGGGTGAATAGAGTTTAAAGCCCCGACTTAGAGTTTACTTAGATCTTATGATCTTTCTTAAACACGGAATACTTTTCAACACAACCAATCGCCAGACATGCCACAGTTATAATATTAAGATAAGATAAATGCAGAGAGAGATCAAGCATTCATCACAGACGACACGGGATTTTATAGTAGTTCCCTGAACTAGGTACAACTACTCTTCTGCTCGCAAGCAGGTTCCACTAAACAGTGTTGGGATTTTGATAAGGATCTCTTAGAACCGGTTAGAGATTTTGACAAGGTCTCTCTAAAACAGAGTGAGTTGTTGATAAGGAAGCTCAACCAACAGTTGGAGTTGTTGACAAGGTATCTCCAAAACCAGGTATAATCTTTTAGAGAGATTCAATGAACTCGTCGGGTAGGTGGTAGTAGTTTTTCCACATGATGTCCTTCAGTCAGCAATCTTCTGAAAGAGCTAGTTCTCTGCACAATGTGTGGATTCGAACTAGATCAAGATTCAGATAATCTCGATCTTCAGCAGTGACCCATGAGAAAAGGGCTTCTCCTTTTTGAATCTTCTGAGAGATAGAAGATTCTACTTGATCAGCAACTTAGCTTCCAAGAGGAACACTCCTTCTGACTCTCAGGCACTGCAAGTGTCGATCCTTTGTGTTATATTCTTTTTTGTACATGCGTCTTCTCTCTTGTCATATGATAAACTGAATTCTTCCTTTTATACATCTTCACTTCAAACAGCTTCCAAATCTAGCAGCATTAAATGCTCTGGGTTCATCATTCCATTTCTTTTACCCAGGCAATGACAACCGGCTTGAGCAGAGGAAAAACAGTTGTATTATATGATTATATCCACAATTATTGTCGTGACTATTTCCAAGATTCGAACGTTGGAGAGCTTTGGTGACTTCGACGCCAAGAAGTCGACGATAAGAGAAGACAGAGTTTTTAGTTCCTCTGAGATCTTACGACGTTTTTACTCTGAACAGTAGAGAAGATTACTTCAGAGTTTCTGGAGAAGTCGACGCCTCATTTGCGATACTATCACTGCTTCATACATTTAAAAGTCGGAGAATTCGACGTCTCATAGTCTTCGACGTTTTCATGCGAGACTCAGACAAGTTCATTACTCAGTGTATATTGAGTCGGCATCTTTTCAGTTTGCAACGTTTTCTCAGAGTGCTTCTGCTTCTTCAAGGAGACTTCCAAAAAGGCTCAAGACGCCAATTACCCTTCTATACATTGTGGGTAATATCTTAATTTACTCACTCTTAAAACTGTATATCAAATCCAAAGATGGGTTTTTCCCAACAATGGGGTAAACTCACTAGTACCTATCTCCAGGTCGAAATTGGACAGCTCGTCAAGGTGACTCTGGAGCTAGATAACGTCCAGTTGCTTCTTAAAAAGGAAGTTATAGCAGGACTAATTCCTCGGCAAGAGTCGGCATCCTATAGACGCTGGGTTCTCGCTGTACAGGCCGGAAATGAAACAACCCGATGTTTTCTCAGATGATGACAAATTTCTGAGTGCACTTGTGGGCTATGTTCTGGATTTCTTTAACTTTTAGGGAGGCACTACTAAAATAAGCGACCTCGTTCATGGTCTCCTTCATAACAAGCATGATTTTGAAGATGTCAAAGTTGAAGACGACGTCGGCCTCCCGCAAGTAGCACACGAAGGCCACTAGAGAGGCGATCTCGTTGGGATTGATCTGGGTGGAAACGAGCCAGTAGTACACAAGAATATGTTGAATATCGGGACATCGTCCTCGAAGAACGAGCTCACAAACTCGCCTCGTGTGGCTCGTCTCACGATGAAGTTGGGTGGAATGTAGCGGCTAGTAAAATCAGGGAGCTCGGCCACCTTGGTGGTCGAGGCGAGGAAACCATGGGTAAAAAAGTTGGTCGCGAACCGCAGCTGACCAGGCTCGGGCGTTTCACAGGGGGAGCCCATCTTCGCAGGGTAAGAGAAAAAATTGCAATCTGTTCGCGAGCTCGCACCAGCGCATTATCTGTGAGAGATCAGGAGAAGAGTGTATTTATTACTAAGGACCCCCTCCCCCCATTTATACGTGAAGCTCACCGAGATGGCGCGGACGAACACGGCCCGGTTCGGAAGAAATAGCGAGCCACAAGATGTCAAGGTAAAAGGCATAAAGGTAAGGAGAAAAGAGCTCGCCCATACCGCGAGTGCTCCCTCGATGGCTGGTCGACTCGACCTTTTTGCGAACCAACCAACAAGATGTATTCTAGACGAGAGGGTACTCTGATGGAGTAACAGAGACCTCGTTAAAACCTTATCCTTGTAGAGGATCGACTCCACTTGAACGACGACCTCGCGCACAGACATAAACAGGAAGAAAAACTTCACCATAAAAACCACATAGTTTTTTCACCTCGCGCACTTAGTCTCTTTAGACTAACCTCGTTGTTGTCGACATCTATGTTGCACCGACTCCGACATGCGACACGACACGGCACGACACGCGACTCGTCAATTCTCAAAAAACACCATATTCCGACACGCTGGGACACGTATATTAAAATTTTACTTTTTACCATCACTACTTGAAATTTTAGAAGGGGGCAAAGACACTTTTTAGGAGCAAGACTCGATATTCTAACATTCACTTTTTCTAGTTTTTTCACCTCAAATAAATCACTCCTTGAGATTTTTACACACTTTCCAATATATTTTCCACCAATCATTAACAAATGTGCTCTCACTCTTGTATATGAACTTATAAAACATTTTTCACAAAAATTGCACTTCCAAGACAAATTGCCTCCCGCCTCACCATGAGTAGCTAGCTTAGGGACACGCATGTCCGATTGATCGGGACACGCTAGTCCCGCGTAAGCCAGCGTGTCAGACTTCCGACACAAGTGTCCGAGAGTGTCGGAGAGTCGGACGAGTGTCGGAGTGTCCGACACCGACACGCTGGGCATTTTGAAGTGTCGGTGCATCATAGGTCGACATCCCACGACAAGCACCTCCCGGAGTCGTCATTATACCAGCGCCACCCTAGGGTTAGTACCGACAGGGACGAGGATGTTCTGGCAGTACCGGTGATCACAACTCCAGTACTACTTCTGAGGATGAGGAGAGACTCGCGAGGACTTTTGCTTCTTTATTTTGGCTGGGCAGTTTGAGCCCATGGTTGGATATATTTTAGACACTTTCACATTTATATCATATGATGTTTGTTGGGATATTTACTCGCTTTCACTACAATCTGATAGCTTATGTATTGATTATAACTGGTAGGGTGAGCGTCATGGGGTAAGGGTTGGACCGTGTGCCAACACCACCATATGGTTACTCAGGGCATAAGACTTTCCCTAAGTTGTGCCCAATTCCCGGGAGGGGGGTCTTACAAATGATATCAGAGCACTTACGATCTTAGCATAACCGGAAGTCCCTTACATTGCAATAACCCTAGTGTGCCCTACTAAGTTTGGGGACAAACTTCCGCAGCAGAAGCTGGTGAGCCCATGAGCAAATCATATTAGAAACACGTGAATTTTTTTCAAAACTTCCTAGTATTAACCATGTGCAAATCATATTAGAAACACGTGAAGTTTTTTCAAAACTTTCAAGTAGTATTAACCATAGTGCCCCTAACACACTTTTCCTTGATTAAAGGTTATGGAGAACGACAGTCCGAGGAACCGCAACCCCCCCCCCCCCCCCCCCCTCAAATCGGAGAGATACCGACGACTCCCCAGCTACCCCATCAGCCTCCAACCTTTACCCAAAAAGAAATGGGACAAACTCTGACAACTATTTTAGACACCTTCAAGGCGTCCTCCTTCAGCATCAAACACAGCAACTTGCCCCATGAAATGATTGGTTGAGCATGTTTCGTGGCCTATCTCCCCCGATATTCAAGGGAACCGAATCGGCTATGCAGACTGAGGAATGGCTCGATGCCATCCATGAGCCCTTGGCCGGAATGAGATGCCGAAGAAATATGTTTGTTTTCTTAGTCGTTACTTCTCTGGAGGGCTACGCTCTACGGTGGTGGAGGACCACTGCTGACTCTATATTTATTGGGCATTCATATTTAGATATCAACTGGGATGAGTTTGCGGAAGCCTTCATTGATCATTTTGTCTCATACTCTAATAGGAAAGAGCTGCAGAAGCGATTTCTCTAGTTCAAGCAGGGTGATCTCACGATTTTAGAGTATTAGCTGGAGTTCTACCACTTGGCTAGATTCGATGGAGCTTATGCCCTCATTGAGCGCAATCACGCAAACCAATATTTGTTGAGGACTCAGAGATTCGTTGAGGCAGCCACTTATTGCAGCAACACATTCTAGCTTTGTCAACATAGTCATGATGGAAAAGACCCTAGATGCAGACCAAAAGTAGATCAAGGCCTAAGAAAAAACGACATGCTGAGACACCGGCACAATAGCTGACGGAAAGGGGTAGATATAGAAGGAGATCCCAGCATGGGAAAGAGATTCAGAGAGCATCAGAGGGGGCATAGACCGTCATCAGTCAGGTAGGCAAGAGCAGTGGTCGAGGCCAGTTGCCCCTCCACAACCACCTCAGGCTCGGGAGAGGAGAGATGAACCCAGGAGGGTGGTCTGCTTTCAGTGCCATCAACAAAAGCCACATGCGGGCTAACTGCCCAACACTATTCAGACGTTAGGATCCCATGGCAGCCCAGCTGGATAGGGGAAGAGACCAGAGATGTGTCCATCCCAGTCGGTTTAGGCAGAGGGATGCTCAGCCTACGCGTTAGTAGGCATATGCCTTGGACCTAGGTCAGGGGCACAAGTCCCAGGACATGGTGATACGTTATTCCTAACCTTTCACCTTTTGAAGAATATTTATTACACTCAGACATTCGTTATCTTTTAGACATAGGAGAACTTCTAATTTAAAACTCTCTGACTGTGAGTGCGAAACCTGCCCACATTTTATTTGATACAGGTGCCACCCACTCATTCGTATCACATGAGTTCATACAGGATTTAGAAGGCGTCAGATTCTTTATTTAGATGAGAATGCATGTACGACTCACAGACGGATCTGAGATGCTCTCATCGACCAAATGCACATTCTTGGTATGTCTGACGGAGGAATTTCTCGAGGTCACAGCAACTATTTTAAGGATCTCTCTTGTTGACTTAATACTAGGCATGGACTGGCTAGAGAAGAATGGTGCCCAGATTGATTGTGTAACAAAGGAGATCACACTTCAACCAACAGCAGATAGAAAGTTGTTTTTGGAGGAATTCAGGTTGCTCCTAGGATTATCTTGAGTTCTACCCAAACTGTTAAGGCATCATTTCAAAGAGCAAAAATATTTTTGATCTGCTTCAACCTCGTAGAGAGCTTCATGGATATCTCTGAGGTCCCCATTGCTAGGTACTATCCCGACGTATTTCTAGACAAACTCCGAGGACTACCTCCACACCGAGAGGTAGAATTTCAAATCGAACTTGTGTCGGGTGCACATCCTATTTCAAGAACCCCTTACCGGATGGCTCCTAGGGAGCTAGTGGAGTTTAGAGTCCAACTTCAAGAGTTAGTAGACTCCGGGCTTGACCCAGCTCATATCCATGGGGAGCACACATGCTCTTCATCAAAAAGAAGGATGAAACCCTCTGTCTCTTTATAAATTACCGGGAGTTCAATCGGTTGACGGTGCGGATCACCTACCGTCTTCCACGGATTGATAAACTCTTTAATCAATGGAGGGGAGCCCATGTCTTCTCCAAATTAGATCTTCACTCCAGTTATTACCAGCTGAAGATTAAGAAAGAGGACATTCCAAAGACCGCTTTTAGCTCTCGTTATGGTCTTTATGAGTTCACAGTAATGCCCTTCGGGCTTACTAACGCACCATCCGTATTCATAAGCCGAATGAATTGCGTCTTTGAGACTTATTTAGACCGTTTCATCATAGTTTGTATCGACTAAATCCTTGTTTATTCTGAATCTGAAGAGGCGCATGTTGGACATTTGGAGTTGGTCTTGGAGAATCTAAGAGAGCATCACATTTTTGCTAAATTTAGTAAATGTGAATTATGGCTCAAGGAAGTGAGCTTCATCGGGCATATTATCAGCGGGGCCGGCATAGCAGTGGACGACGCCAAGGTGCAATCAGTGCGAGACTGTCCTCCTCTAAAGTCAGCAGCTGACATTTGTAGCTTCTTGAGACTTGTCGGGTATTACCGTAAGTTTGTTGAGGGTTTTTCTTGCAATCAGTGCGGGGGGTGACGGGGATAATTACAGCTCCTGAACCTGAACGAGAGAATCAAACTTTCCAGATGGCAAGGAGCGGCTTGCATCGGGGAGGAATCAATATGGGAGTTGATCCAAGCGGGGATTCAGCAGGCTAGCGTCAATATAGACTTTATGTTTCCACAGTGATATTTTAAATTTAACGAAGACTTAAGTTTTTTACTATCTCGATTAGTTTCCGCGGTGATGTTTCTGCATCTCGAACTCCGGAGCGTCCAACGGAGTCGGTGTCAAGGTTTGTGCGCGGGGGACACACTTGGAGTAGATATATTTTATCAGAAGTAAAATGATAATGGCTAGGATTACCAGTGTTGCTAACATCATGGGGGCGGTCCATGCATTGCTTTTGTTTTCTTCGGAAGCCAGAAGAATTTGAGGACTTGACATCGTAAAAGGAGAAATAGGGTTTGAGAAGAAATGAAAGCTCTCCTGCTTTATACACCTGGTAAGATGAAAAACTTATATTGTTATGATGACGGGTAAACAACCGGAAGAACTAGGTTTTCCTGAACTGGCTTGCCTCTGTTGGTGGAAATACTTTGTTTGTTCTTTTCTTATGGCGGTGGAAGAAGGTTCATGTAAGGTCCAATACATAGGTTGTTTTCCATTATTACATATATTATTCTCTCGGATAAAACAGCTAGCTAAGGCCCGAAACCAACCTCAACAATGCATTACTTAGACTTCTTACTTTATGCATTAGCTTGCAGTTCATCTGAACTGTAGCACAGTTCTGTTGAACTGCGAAGTGCAGTTAAGCTAAACTGAGTTGCAGTTCAGCTGACCTGCGGGGGCTGTTTTTTATTAAAATGTCTTGTTTCTCAGTAATGCAGCAAAGACATCTTAATAAAAAATGGCACCTGCTTGCAGCTCAATTTAGCTGAACTGCACCTCGCAGTTCAACAGAACTGTGCTACAGTTCAGATGAATTGCAAGCTAATGCATAAAATAGGAAGTCTAAATAATACCTTGTTGAGATTGGTTTGGAGCCTTAACTAGTTGTTTTATCGGAGAGAATAATATATGCAATAATGGAAAACAACCTGTTTATAGGCTCTTACCTGAACCTTCTTCCACTACACCATAAGAAAAGAACAAACAGAGTATTTCTACCAACAGAGGCAAGCCAGTTCAGGAAAACGTACTTCTTCCGGTTGTTTACCCGTCATCATAGCAGCCTAAATTTTTCATCTTACCAGGTGTATAAAGCAGGGGCGAAACTTTCATTTCTTCTCAAAAACCCAATTCCTCCTCCTACGATGTCAAGTCCTCCACTTCTTTCGGCCCCCGAAGAAAACAAAAGCAAAGCATGGACCGTCCCCATGATGTTAACGGCAGTGGTAATCCTAGTCGTTATCATTTTACTTCTGATAAAATATATCAATTGCAGGGATGCCCCCCACGCACAAGCCTTGCCAACGGCTCCGGTGGACGCTCCGGAGCTCGAGCTGTGGAAATATCACTGCGGAAATAAATCGAGACAGTAATAAACTTAAGTCGTCGTTAAATTTAAACATCACTGTGGAAACCTAAAGTCAATATTGACGCTAGCCCGCTGAATCCCCACCTGGATCAACTCTCACATCGATTCCTCCTCGTTGCGGCCCCTCCTCGCAATCTGGACATTTTGATTCTCTCATTCAGGTTCAGGAGCCGGCATTATCCTTGTCACCCTCCCCGCACTGATTGCAAGCAAACCCCTCAACAAACTTGCGATAATACCTGACAAGTCCCAAGAAGCTACAGATGTCAACTGCTGACTTTAGAGGCGGCCAATCTCGCACTGATTGCACCTTGGTGGGGTCCACTGCAATGCCCGCCCCGCTGATAATATGCCCGAGGAAGCTCACTTCCTTGAGCCAGAATTCACATTTACTAAATTTAGCAAACATGTGATGCTCTCTTAGATTCTCCAAGACCAACTCCAAATGTCCAATATGTGCCTCCTCAGATTCAGAATAAACAAGGATTTAGTCGATAAAAATTACGATGAAACGGTCCAAATAAGGCTCAAAGACGTGATTCATAAAGCTTATGAATATGGGTGGTACGTTAGTAAGCCCAGGGGGCATTACTGTGAACTCATAAAGACCATAACGAGAGCTAAAAGCGGTTATTAGAATGTTTTCTTCTTTAATCTTCAGCGGGTAAGAACTGGAGCGAAGATCTAATTTGGAGAAGACATGGGCTCCCCCCCCCCCCCCCACAACTGATCAAAGAGTTCATCAATCCGCAGAAGCCGGTAAGTGTTCTGCACCGTCAACCAATTGAACTCCCGATAATCTATGAAGAAACAGAGGGTTCCATCCTTCTTTTTGACAAAGAGCATGTGTGCTCCCCATGGAGATGAGCTGAGTCAAACCCGGAGTCTACTAACTCTTGAAGTTGGACTCTAAACTCCACTAGCTCCCTAGGAGCCATCCGGTAAGGGGTTCTTGAAATAGGATGTGCACCCAGCACAACTTCAATCTGAAAATCTACCTCTCGGTGTGGAGGTAGTCCTTGGAGTTTGTCTAGAAATACATAAGGATAGTATCTAGCAATAGGAACCTTAGAGATATCCATGGGGCTCTCTACGAGGTTGACGCAGATCAAAAGTACTTTTGCTTCTTGAAATGATGTCTTCACAGTCTGGGTAGAACTCAAGATAATCCAAGGAGCAAGTTGAATACCTCTGAAGACGACTTTTTTATCTGTTGTTTGTTGAAGTGTGATCTCCTTTGTTACAAAATCAATCTGGGCACCATTCTTCTCTAACCAGTCCATACCCAGTATTAAGTCAACAAGGGAGATCTCTAAAATAGTTGTCGAGACCTCGAAGAATTCCTCCGCCAGACATACCAAGAATGTGCACTTGGTCGATGAGAGCATCTCAGATCCGTCTGAGAGTCGTACATGAATTCTCATCCAAATAAAGAATTTGAAGCTTTCTAAATCCTGAATAAACTCTTGTGATACGAAGGAGTGGGTGGCTCATGTATCAAATAAAGTGTGGGCAGGTTTCCCACTCACAGTCAGGATACCTGGAGAGTTTTAAATTAGGAGTTCTCATATGTCTAAAAGATTATAAATATCAAAGTGTAATAAATATTTTTCAAAAGGTGAAAAGTTAGGAATTACCTATCACCACGTCCTAGGGCTTGTGCCCCTAAGCTAGGTCCAAGGCATAGGCCTACTGACGCGCAGGTTGAGGATCCCTCTGCCCAAAACGACTGGGTTGGCCACGTATCTGGTCTCTTTCTCCATCCAGCTGGGTTGTCGGGGGCTCCTGACGACTTAAGAGTTTTGGGCAGTTAGCCCGCATGTGGCATTGGTTGATGGCACTGAAAGCATACAACCCTCCTGGGTTCATCTCTCCTCTCCTGAGCCTGAGGTGGTTGTGGAGGGGCAACTGGCCTAGGCCACTTCTCTTGCCTGCATGGCTGATGGCAGTCTATGCCCCCTCTGATGCTCTTCGAATCTTTCTCTCCCACGTTGGGATCTCCTTCTATATATACCCATTTCCATCAGTTATTGTGGCAGTGCCTCAGCAAGATATTTTCTTGGGCCTTGGCCTGTTGTTGGTCTGCCTCTAGTTGGAGATCAGCTCCTTCCGAGCTCAGGTGAGCTCCTTCCAAGCTCAGGCCAGCTCCTTCCGAGCACAGGCGAGCTCCTTCCGAGCACAGGCGAGCTCCTTCCGAACACAGGCGAGCTCCTTCCGAGCTCAGGCGAGCTCATTCCCAGCTCAGCGAGCTCCTTTGCGAGCTCGGGAGAGCTCCTTTTCGAGCTCGGGCGAGCTCATTTACGAGCTCAAGGCAAGCTCCTTCCGAGCTCAGACAAGCTCAAGGCGAGCTCCTTCCGAGCTCAGGCGAGTGGTGGAAAAGTGCTTGTATCAAAATGGTGTTTTCAGAACTTTTTGGAAAGCAATGAACCCTACCAATTTCAAAAAAGCTAAAAGGAGCTTTCGGAATTTTTAAGCTTCTATTCTCATGGGTCAACATTCCTCTTCTTCACGTTCTGCTTCTCCTACCAATGATTTTCCTACCACTGCTTTTCTGAAATCTCTAATCTCACCGCTGATTACCCCCCACTGCTTTTCAGACCACCACAATTATCCCAAACAGAGCCTTTGAAAAGAGTTTAATTGTGGTTGAGAATGGTGTAGTGCTAAATGCCCGCAATGCTGGTGGAAGTTGTTCGGCCTAATATTTTTGACTCCTACTTTTCTCTTCAACAAACTAAACCAAATATCTTCTTATTTGATGCTTCTACATGAACATAAAACGCATCTATGCCAAGATCAATTCTGTGATATTTATGATTAACACAAGTCGAATAGAATATGACAGCAATGATATCTAAAAAACAACAGTCTTTCAGCCAATCAAGTACCAACATGTGAGGAGAATTAAACTTGCATGAACGAATCCTTATGGGGTAAATTTTAGCAAATTCTTTATAAGCAAACCTTTTCGCAAACAACGGTGCGGCGAGGGACAAAATAAACAAAGTAGTCTTTCTGCAGCCCTTTTGAAACATCATTTTGAATGTGGGATGAAATGAACTTCATCAAGTTCAGCTGAGGGCGAACAAGATACAACACTTTTGAGCATTCTGTTTGAACAGGTTCAGCTGAGAGATGCCTCAGTTCTGTGCCATTGTCCTGTTCAGATTGCCGGGGGGATATCAAATCATGTGTTGTAAAATGTAACTTATGGGGAAATTTAATGCCTAGTCACAGACAGAAGGGAAATAGAAGCGGGATGAAGAAGAAATGTATAACCTTCAGCAGAGAAGTCTGAATGAGAAGTGAGAGAGAACCCCCGAGTTTGGGATCGATGACCAGACACTTCTTCCCTCGGACCTATGAGCATATACAAGTTTAGAAGTTGCAAAAACTAGTTGGAGAGTTGAAGGGGGGTGCGGGGACTAGGTATTTGAAGAAACTTACGTTCTTTAGAATGTTGATAAGTTCCTTCTGCGAGCGTTCTCTGCGTCAATTCATAAGTTAAATAACAACAGTTCTTATTGAATGGTAAAACGATCGGAATTAAAAGCAAGACGAAAATGGGTACCTGACAGCGGAAAGGTTGAGCGGGGAGTTATCGAGATTCGGGATCTGTGCCATTTCGAGTGAAGAGTCCTTGTTGCCCTCTGTGTATGATTATGATTTGTCAAGAGGAGGAGGAGGGCAGGGAGAAGAGCAGCTAGCTGTAAGAGTGACGCTGACCGACAGCACGCATACGAAACGCAAATCAATCTTTCAGTTCTCGTGTAGCGAACACGAAAAACACCCAAGAGACGCCTTCCCCTCTGGTAAAAGACTGCGACCTCATCAAACTCTGGTCTTAGCTTTCAATTCCGGGTTAACATGTTGATTGATTAGGACGAAGAGGACGGGAGTGGATTCAGCGGCTTCGATTGGAAATCGAGATCCTAGAACACGGGCGGGGGACGACAGAACATGAAAATGAAGCACGGAGAAAGTCCGGCAAGGGCGGACATCTGTGGGTTGGAACGCGCTTGTTTCTGTCCCGGCCTTCCGGCGTGTTTGCTTTTGTAAAAGAGCCATGAGGACAACTCTCTTGTACAATGACTAGGGCTGCAAATAAGAGTCGGTCTAGTTGCCCGGCCCGGGTTTGCCTAGGTCTGAGTCCGATGAGGCCTGATTAGACTAGGCTAAGCCTAATGGGCCTCTCAGGCCCCTATTTTGAAAGGGCCCGGCCTTGTGCCTGACCCATGCCTGCTCGGGCACCCATTGGGCCTACCCAGTTAGGCCCGCCCAAAAGGCAACTGCTAGCTGCCTTTGCACAAAAAACTGCCCAAATCTATCGAACCACCCTTGACCGGCCACCTTCGGCCGACCGGCCCCCCTCGCCGGCCGGCTTCCGACGTCGGTCGGCCTCCTCGTCAGCGGGCGGTTCACCCGTTGCCGGTCAAGCCCTCGACCGGCGTCGTTCGATCATTCCGCAAAATCTACACCCTCCAATTGGCGGGTAACCACTTGTGTAACCACCCATCATGGGTGAGTGCGATTATCCGAAAATACATCGGGTTGCGTATAGAAAAATGCCTAAATAATACGTGTCTCAAACCATATAAAATCGGCCTGCAAATAGCAATTATGGTGGTTACGGACAGCGAATAACCGCATAACTACCGTAACCACCTTTGTGGCCTATAAATAGGACATCAAGCCCTCTTTCATTGTCATCTTTCTCTCCTCCCTCCTTTCCTCCTAAGTGCTAGAGAGAGAACTCTCTTGAAGATCTTCATCATCTTCAAAGGAGTGTTTGAAGAATCTTCGAGCGCTTCGAAGACGGTTCAGAGATCTTCATCCTCCTCCAAGCTTCATTCCAAGCATGTAACGTCTCAGGACCGTCACCTCCAAGGCAACGGCAAGTTTCATGCTTCAGACATCGCCATCAAATTCCAAAGTGATCCAAGAGCCCAGCGCGCACCCCTTGATTTCCCAAGCACAAGCAGAAGGTTGTACGAGCCTCAGAGCGTGGTGCTCTCCACTGCGGCGAAGAAGAAGACAGCTTCGAGAGCAGTGGTTTGTCACCCTCCGAACGTCTCCCTCTATCTCTCTCCCTCAAGCTGTAACGAGGAGCGGTCTCTCGCCCTCGATTCCTTACCAAATCACTGTAAATGAGACACTGATAATGAAGTTAGGTTGGCTCCGAACCAACCGCGTGTTTTTCACCTCTTTCTGGGGTTTTCCACCATAAAAAAGATCACCTGCCAACCGTCTCAATTTTGTGTAACTGATTGCACGCTCGTCCGCTCCCGGGCTAAGATGGTCATTCTAGACCGGTTTTAGGAGCCTCGAGTAGACCGCAACAAAAATTAATACCAATATTTATCTTAAATACATTTTGTAGTTTCATTATTTTTTTTATATTTAAAATTTTCTAATATTTTCTTTCTATGATATGATTTTCTCTCTTAGAAATTTTAACAAAAATAATATTCTTAACTCACAAGTTAATTGAAACAAACTTGTATATAGTAAATTTAAAATTTAAAATGAAGATTAGTTTATCACAATTTTCAATTATTCTTATATATCATATAATATAAAAATAATAATATCAATTTTGTGTTTTAAAAATTATTCTAATAAAACCAAAAACCGCCCCTAAAAACCGCCCCAAACTGCACAGATTATTGAACCACACCGATCAGTTTAGGTTTGGTTCGGATTGGGCAAATAAATAATCAACCCTTTTCGATTTGATTTGGGCCCAAACCGATCCAAACCGAACCGCTTGCACCTCTTCTTTTGGTAGCATTTATGGCAGCTAGCAGCTCCCTTTTGGCAAAAGCTGCTGCAGGTGCCAAATTGTAGCAAATGACAACAGTTACTGCCATTTTGGGGGTTGCTTAGCCAGGCCCATGTCAGGCCCGACCTTCCTGGGCCCGATCTGGTAAGCATAGGCAGGCCCCCCTTCTCTTAGGGAGGCACGGGCTAGGGGGATCCAGTCGGAATAAAGCCCAGTCATGGCCTGGGCCCTGCAGGCTTTTTTTACATGCCAATGACTAAGGTAGCATTTGGGGAGCTTATTTGCGCCAGTGCGGCAGCCCCACAACGTCGGTTTTGTATAAGCTGTGTTTGTTTACGCGCATATGCAAACAGTCGTTTTTAATATCAGCCAGTTTTAGGGTAATCTGAAAAGCTCGCAGACATTCCATTTCGACTGCGCCGTTTCCCCAGCGTTTCTCTCCCGATACCCCGCGCGCTCCTTGGCATTCCGGATCTCGCGAGAATCCCTCTCCTCCGCTCCCGATTCGACGCCGCCCTCGTTTCTTCTCCGGCCTGCGACGATCATTGGTCTCTGTCGCCGTCGTCGTATCTTCATCGTCGTCGATTGTGTTGTGCCGTCATTTCTTTGCTGCCTGGTCTCCGCTCTCGTGTGTGTGTGTTGTGCTGTTGATTTGTTCCAGATATCCCCCACCAGCGGCGAAGAACACCCTTCTTGTATACCCTGGTCTCCTCTCAGTTTGTTCCAGATTTATGCGATTTGTACCCTGGATTTGTGCGATTTAGCGATTTGTTCCAGATTTGTGCCGTCGATTTGTTCCATATCTCCCCCACCAGCGGCTCGATTGTGATGTGTCGTCGATTTCTTCGCCGACTACACCGTGGAGGTAGGTGAGGAGGAAGCACCCCGACGAGTGGCTTGGGAAATGTTCGTGGATGGAGCATCAGGGAAGAATTCGTGCGGGGGAGGCATCGTCCTGATCAGCCCCAGGGCACCAGGATCGAGCAGGCCATCCATATTCATTTCCATGTTGTTGAAACCAGTAACCCGGTTTCAGCGTTCGAAAGGGGGATGCAGCTAACCCTTACTTGACCTGAGCGAGACCCTTGACCAGTTACTAAGAACCGAAGAACCTTACCCTTGAAGAACACCTAAGTCCACAAACGGACCCCTTAAGCTGCAGCGTGGAGGTCCCACCACATACCCGGAAGCTCACAAGAAAGTTCCCCTCCCAAGCCAATGCTGAGTCTGGGCACCTTGGAGGGCACTAAGGATCACCTCACGTCCACCTTCAATGACAAGGGGAGGGGAGGGGTAGTGTTTGCTCACACGCGAGGGAGGGGGTAGAAACCAACATCCCTTTCCCAAGGTGCCCATGGGGGGGTCTATTTATAGACTTCCCAAAAAATGGTCTGTGGGTAGCCAAAAATCCACTATCCGCAGCCCACCAACCAACCCAAACGACCGAAATCGAGGTCACCCCGCTTGTGCGAGTGGACATCGGTCCACTCGCGAACTTGGTTGGGAGTGGGGGGTCCCCCACTCGCCCAAGGGGCGGGCGAGTGGGGGGATCTCCCACTCGCCCCTTGGGCGGGCGAGTGGGCGGACCCCCACTCGCCCCTCGGCGGGCGAGTGGGCGGACCCCCACTCGCCCATCGGCGGGCGAGTGGGGGGATCCCCCACTCGCCCCTTGGGCGGGCGAGTGGGCGGATCCCCACTCGCCCCTTGCGGGCGAGTGGGCGGATCCCCCACTCGCCCCGCTTCTTCTTTTCGTTGGTCATTCTTCACTCTTGCTAGGGGTCGGTCTCTTCTGAGAGGTCGACTCGCTTGCCTCGGCCACCTTCTCTATCACGACCTTATCTGCGTCGGGTCATACCGACTCGGAAAATATGAGGGTTGTACACAATCCCCGCTCTTTTCGAGCTTGCCTTAAGCTCGGAAAGAAAGTCCAACCCACCTATTTGACGAGGAGGTGGGACCTTAGGGGAATCCACGAAGGGCCCTGCCAACGGGATACTCCTGCCGAGTTTGTCAGTTGAACATGACTTGAGGTGGAAGGCGAACCTTTCTCCACTAGACACCCCTCCTGTGAGCCGAGCGCAACAGGAGGTGGAGAAAGCTCAACACCTTAGGTCGAATGGAACTCGACCTGAGGTGGAAGAAAAACTCAACACCCCTAGTCGAGCCGAGCACGACTTGAGGCGGAAGGCAAACCTTTCTCCACTAGACACCCCTCCTGTGAGCCGAGCGCAACAGGAGGTGGAGAAAGCTCAACACCTTAGGTCGAATGGAACTCGACCTGAGGTGGAAGAAAAACTCAACACCCCTAGTCGAGCCGAGCTCGACTTGAGGCGGAAGGCAAACCTTTCTCCACTTAACAACCCTCTTGTGAGCCGAGCTCAACTGGAGATGGAGAAAGCTAAACACCTTAGGTCGAATGGAACTTGACCTGAGGTGGAAGAAAAACTCAACACCCCTAGTCGAGCCGAGCTCGACCAGAGGAGGAAGGCGAGAAATCCACACCTACCAGGGAGCCGAGCTCACGTGGTGGGGGATGGAACTCCACACCTACCAGGGAGCCGAGCTCACCTAGAGGGGGAGGGAACTCCACACCTGCCAGGGAGCCGAGCTCACCTAGAGGGGGAGGGAACTCCACACCTGCCAGGGAGCCGAGCTCACCTGGAGGGGGAGGGAACTTCACACATACCAGGGAGCCGAGCTCACCTGGAGGGGGAGTGAACTTCACACCTACCAGGGAGCCGAGCTCACCTGGAGGGGGAGGGAACTCCACACCTACCAGGGAGCCGAGCTCACCTGGAGGGGGAGTGAACTCCACACCTACCAGGGAGCCGAGCTCACCTGGAGGGGGAGGGAACTCCACACCTGCCAGGGAGACGAGCTCACCTGGAGGGGAAGGGAACTCCACACCTGCCAGGGAGTCGAGCTCACCTGGAGGGGGAGGGAACTCCACACCTATCAGGGAGCCGAGCTCACCTGGAGGGGGAGGGAACTCCACACCTGCCAGGGAGCCGAACTCACCTGGAGGGGGAGTGAACTCCACACCTCCCAGGGAGCCGAGCTCACCTGGAGGGGGAGTGAACTCCACACCTACCAGGGAGCCGAGCTAACCTGGAGGGGGAGTGAACTAACAATTTCTTAAACTGTCCCGGGGCGGAGAACCAGTCCACGTCCCAGGTGCTTACTTTCACCATCTTATCAAAGCAACTAAGGCAGAGATCCAACCCACGTCTTAGGTGCTTACCTTCACCTAGAGGTGGAGGAACTTCACCATCTTATCAAAGCAACTGAGGCAGAGATCCAACCCACGTCTTAGGTGCTTACCTTCACCTAGAGGCGGAGGAACTCCACCATCTTATCAAAGCAACTGAGGCAGAGATCCAACCCACGTCTTAGGTGCTTACCTTCACCTAAAGGCGGAGGAACTCCACCATCTTATCAAAGCAACTGAGGCAGAGATCCAACCCACGTCTTAGGTGCTTACCTTCACCTAGAGGTGGAGGAACTCCACCATCTTATCAAAGCAACTGAGGCAGAGATCCAACCCACGTCTTAGGTGCTTACCTTCACCTAGAGGCGGAGGAACTCCACCATCTTATCAAAGCAACTGAGGCAGAGATCCAACCCAAGTCTTAGGTGCTTACCTTCACCTAAAGGCGGAGGAACTCCACCATCTTATCAAATCAATTACCCTTTCTGAAATCTTGCCCGTAGCGAGTCGACCCGATGAGCCTCCCATCTGCCGGCATTACTGAGCCCGGTGAATGGTCTCTAGTCGGGGATCTTACCGATTAGAGGCGGAAGTACCCATCCGCGTCCTAGGTGCTTCGCTTACCTGGAGACAGGGGAACCCAACGCCCTCTCAATCCAATTGGAGGCGGGAGTACCCACCCGCGTCCTAGGGGCTCAGCTTGCCTGGAGACAGAGGAACTCAACGCCCTCCTAAATCAGTTGGAGGCGGCAGTACCCATCCGCGTCCTAGGTGCTTTGCTTACCTGGAGACAGGGGAACTCACCGCCCTCCCAATCTAATGGGAGGCGGAGGTATCCACCCGCGTCCTAGGGGCTCAGCTTGCCTGGAGACAGAGGAACTCAGCGCCCTCCTAAATCAGTTGAAGGCGGGAGTACCCATCCGCGTCCTAGGTGCTTTGCTTACCTAGAGACAGGGGAACTCACCGTCCTCCCAATCTAATGGGAGGCGGAGGTATCCACCCGCATCATAGGGGCTCAGCTTGTCTGGAGACAGAGGAACTCAGCGCCCTCCTAAATCAGTTGGAGGCGGGAGTACCCATCCGCGTCCTAGGTGCTTTGCTTACCTGGAGACAGGGGAACTCACCGCCCTCCCAATCTAATGGGAGGCGGAGGTATCCACCCGCGTCCTAGGGACTCAGCTTGCCTGGAGACAGAGGAACTCAGCGCCCTCCTAAATCAGTTGGAAGCGGGAGTACCCATCCGCGTCCTAGGTGCTTTGCTTACCTGGAGACAGGGGAACTCACCGCACTCCCAATCTAATGGGAGGCGGAGGTATCCACCCGCGTCCTAGGGGCTCAGCTTGCCTGGAGACAGAGGAACTCAGCGCCCTCCTAAACCAGTTGGAGGCGGGAGTACCCATCCGCGTCCTAGGTGCTTTGCTTACCTGGAGACAGGGGAACTCACCGCCCTCCCAATCTAATGGGAGGCGGAGGTATCCACCCGCATCCTAGGGGCTCAGCTTGCCTGGAGACAGAGGAACTCAGCGCCCTCCTAAATCAGTTGGAGGCGGGAGTACCCATCCGCGTCCTAGGTGCTTTGCTTACCTGGAGACAGGGGAACTCACCGCCCTCCCAATCTAATGGGAGGCGGAGGTATCCACCCGCATCCTAGGGGCTCAGCTTGCCTGGAGACAGAGGAACTCAGCGCCCTCCTAAATCAGTTGGAGGCGGGAGTACCCATCCGCGTCCTAGGTGCTTTGCTTACCTGGAGACAGGGGAACTCACCGCCCTCCCAATCTAATAGGAGGCGGAGGTATCCACCCGCGTCCTAGGGGCTCAGCTTGCCTGGAGACAGAGGAACTCAGCGCCCTCCTAAATCAGCTACCGAGTAGCAAGTCGACCCGATGAGTCTCCCATCTGCCGGCATACCGAGCCCGGAGAATGGTCCCTAGTCGGGGATCTTATCATAGGTGTTACCTGGAACCTTTTTCATTCATCGTCGAGGAGTTACATTTTTATTACAACGCGCCTCTCTGGGCCTACTTGGTCACATGCACCTTGACCATCTCCTTCATTACTTCCTTCATCTTCTTTGTCTTCTTATTCCTTCTCTTTCTCCTGGTCCCTCCTGTTTCCCTGATCAACCTGGAGGCGGAGGACTTGTTCCTGAAACCGATCCGCGTAGCTTCCCAGCGTCTCTCCATGCTTCTATTGAATCAAGAACAGGGACCCCGCCCCCCTCCTCCCCTTCTCTTGTCGACGTGCGCGCTCTGTCTCCGCTGGGGATGGCGAGGTAAAGACGGGTGCGGGTGGTGTCGAGCACTCGCTGTGAGGGGGGAGTGCGACCCGCAAGAGTTCCTGGATTGACTTTTTAAACTCCTCGACGTCACCTTTCTTCACGCACTCGCCGGTAGGGGGTGAGTCCCCCAGCTCATCGCTTCCAGCCATGAGACTTGCTCAGAGCTTTCCGAACTAGCTGTTTCCACGCTCACCGCACCAGAATGTTGAAACCAGTAACCCGGTTTCAGCGTTCGAAAGGGGGATGCAGCTAACCCTTACTTGACCTGAGCGAGACCCTTGACCAGTTACTAAGAACCGAAGAACCTTACCCTTGAAGAACACCTAAGTCCACAAACGGACCCCTTAAGCTGCAGCGTGGAGGTCCCACCACATACCCGGAATCTCACAAGAAACTTCCCCTCCCAAGCCAATGCTGAGCCTAGGCACCTTGGAGGGCACTAAGGATCACCTCACTGTCCACCTTCAATGACAAGGGGAGGGGAGGGGTAGTGCTTGCTCACACGCGAGGGAGGGGGTAGAGACCAACATCCCTTCCCAAGGTGCCCATGAGGGTCTATTTATAGACTTCCCAAAAAATGGTCTGCGGGTAGCCAAAAATCCACTATCCGCAGCCCACCAACCAACCCGAACAACCGAAACCGAGGTCACCCCGCCTGTGCGAGTGGACATCGGTCCACTCGCGAACTTGGTTGGGAGTGGGGTGGCCCCACTCGGCCAAGGGGCGGGCGTGTAACATCCCGACTTTTATTGGGCCACTAGACCCTAGTGAGCCCAATAAAAGTAGGCCCGAGCCGTAGAAAACGACCGTTTCGAGTGCCGTAACGCGCCACTACCTCATTATCATGAATAGTGACCATACCAACCCCGAGTTGACTTCCGTCAGTTCCATTAGACTCGTATGGACAATACGAGCGCAACGGAATTCGTTGCACTTCGATCCGAGGTCATTTGGAGAAAATGACCATTTTAGGTATCGTAGCGCGCCACCACCCCATTATTGTGAATAATGGTCGTGCAAACCCCGAATTGACTTCCGTCAGTTCCGTTAGACTCGTATGGACAATACGAGCGCAACGGAATTCGTTGCACTTCGATCCGAGGTCATTTGGAGAAAATGACCATTTTAGGTATCGTAGCGCGCCGCCACCCCATTATTGTGAATAATGGCCGTACAAACCCCGAATTGACTTCCGTCAGTTCCGTTAGACTCGTATTGACAATACGAGCGCAACGGAATTCGTTGCACTTTGATCCGAGGTCATTTTGAGAAAATGACCATTTTAGGTATCGAAGCGCGCCACCACCCCATTATTGTGAATAATGGTCGTACAAACCCCGAATTGACTTCTGTCAGTTCCGTTAGGATCGTATGACCAATACAAGCACAACGGAACTCGTTGCGTCTCGATACGAGGTCGTATGATGAGTATACCATTTAGGGGACTATGCAGATCACCTCAGCACAACGAACGAAATATAAAGCATACGAACCCGGCATCGGCCCCGGCAACTCTTATCGTGCCCCGGGAGCCAAGGAGGACCCCGCCCTAAGTTGACCTAGTCAACCCCCCCCCCCCCCCCCCCCCCGAACTCGAATTTGCTAAAGAAAAGGGGGGGAGAGAGAACCCCCCCCCCCCCCCCCCTCCCCCCCAAGGGGGGGGCTGCCCCTATTAGGGCAAGGGGCAAGAGAGAGAAAGGAAGGGGGGGGGGGAGAAAATATCTCCCCCCACTCACCCTCCCTTCATACACGTGGAAGGAAGGGAGAGGGGGGAGAGAGCTCCCCTCCTTCCTATAAAAGGAGGGGCAGCCCCTCTCCAATTCCCCCCACACCACCTCCCTCTCTCTCTCAGCTCTCCTCTGCCGGCAGCCCCCCCAGCCAGCCACCCCCTCCTCCTCCTTGCCGGAGCAAGCCAGCCCCAAAGCCGCCGCCACCACCTCCTCCCTCATGGCCGGTCGCCCCTCCACACGAGCCCCTCACCAGGTAGAACCACCTCCCCTCCTCCTTCCCACCTCCCGGAGGAAGACCCCCCCCCCCCCCCTCCCTCTGTCGCCGGAGCGCCGCCGCCCCGAACCTTGCAAGGTTCGGGGAGGAGGCCGGCCGAGGAAGCCCTCTCCCCCAGCGCTGGTGGCGGCGTTGGGGGGGGGGGGGGGGGGGGGGGGGGGGGGGGGAGGGGGTCCCCCTCGAGGACCTCGGCGCCGGCACAGAGGAGGTGGTCGGGCTGCCGGCGGGCACGGCCAACGGCGCCCGTGGCCTCCCCCTCCTCCCCGCACTTCCTGTAGGAGGATAACCCCCTCCCCCGGCGGCGGCCGGCGGCTCCAGGCTGCCGGGCCACCGCCGGAGGGTTGCCCCCTCCCCGGCGCCCCGACCAGGGGCGGCAGGGAGGGCTGTGCACGAGGAGGCAGCGGCGCAGCAAGCCGGCATGGCTCGTGACGGCTGCGCCGCGCCTCCCCGTCGCCTCTGCCCCCTCCCCCCCCCCCCCCCCCTTTCCGGTGGGGTCCGGCGGCGCCAGGCCGCCGGGCCACCACCGGAGTAGGCGCCGACCCCCGGCGCTCCGACCGGGGGCGGCACCAGTGGCCCCTCAGCGGGGGCAGCGGCGCAGCGGGCCTGCATGGCCCATGCAGGCCACGCCACCGCCTCCCGCCCTCTGTATCACCTCCCCCGGCGGTGGCCGGCGGCGCCAGGCCGCCGGACCACCCCCGGAGGAGTCGCCGGCCCCCGGCGCACCGACCGGGGGCGGCGCCGGCCCCAGCCGGCCGTTGCCCGGCGGCGGCAGCGGCTGCCACCCGGGAGAGCTCGGGGGCCTACTTTCTGCTTATCATTATGGCCTCTGCTTTCGGCCTACATTTCTGTTTAGTGTATGGCCCCTGCTTCGGCCTAATTTACTTGCTAGTGCAGAGCTGCCGTGGCAACAAATGCGGTGCTTATCCTCCCTTCGGCGAGGCCTTAGTTGGGGAAAACCCGGAGTTGAGTCTCTCCTCCCAGGCTAGCCCCAAGCAAGGAGCCCTCATACCGCTAACCCTCCCGGTCCAAGGTCGTGCGACCAGTCGAGTAGAATTGTCACATGGCCTAAGGGTTTGTTTTATATAAAGCGGGTGAAGATTGATTGGAAGTGGCGGGTTGGTCACGCTCGCAGACCGTTCGTACCGGTGCGGGTGGGTTGACGACTCATGGCGACAGGGAGATGTGCGCAGCGGGTTATCACCCTCCGAACATGCAGTTTTGCCTCCGCTGGTCGGCCTACAAATCGGCTCGCCGGATGTCGCTCACATCCAGTTGGTACACCAAGTTGTACAGGAGGGCCTGAATGATACGGTACGACTACATTCAGAAGTGGTAAGACTGGCCACTGTCACCGACGGCCACATCGGTGAGGCCCGCGGGGTTAGCTCCCCTGCTTGAACGAAAGCGGTCTAAGCTGTCTCGACACAGGGTCTTTTGTGTGCGTACGGGTTTGAATACCTGGGTGTGTGTCTGCGCGATATAGTGTTGTGTGGTTGCTATACGGCGCAAATACGGGCCTTAGGGCAAGCGGCCCTATCTATATATATATACGTATATATATACATATTCACCTGCTACTAACCCTCTTCCTTGCTTCGGCTATTTCTTTTCTGTCCTTTAGCCGTCCCCCCCCCCCCCCCCCCGGATAAGGATCCGGGGAGGGGAGGTATTGTTCTACTTAGCTCTGTGACTAACGGTTACTTCTTATAACCAATCACAGGAAACGGGACAGCGCGAAGCCCCCACCCCGCAGGATGAGATACGTGCCTTAGAGATGGCCCGATCGGACACCCCAGCCTCTCCTCCTATCTTCAGAGACGTGAGTGCGAGAGAATAAAGACTAGCCTAGGGCTCCTTGTTGTTTTGGACTATGTAGCCTTCGGGCAATATTTTGTAAAACGATAGGCTCCGGCCATATTTAAATGTGTAATATAAGCAGTATGCTTGTTTTCTTTATATCATCTGCTTCCGCTGTGCGATCTGATGTGATGTAATGATTCTTGTGCCTGACAAAGAGACCGCTCAGCGCTAAAAAGGTGGGACGTCGCCACCCGGAAAGCGCTGGGTAGTCCTCTTTGGGCAGTAAGATCCCCCCTCCCTGAACCCGGTTCAGTCTGGGGAGGGGGGGGGGGCTTACAAATGGATCAGAGTTACCACGATCCGACCACATGGGGCAGTCTTTCGATCCTCCCTTCCCCGGTTCCGTTTCTTGGTTCGGGACGAACCACGCAGCGGAAGCCTGATGGACCCTTTAGGTTTAAGGTTAAGGACTCGAGACTGCACGATAGTACACTCACACGCTTTCCGCTTCCTTTTCTTTCAGTCCTGCAAAATTCCCTTATTTTTGCAAGTTCTGACACCCGTTTGTTACTTCTCCAGATACTGGAGTCAAGTAACGGAAGGTCCTCCTCTCGAGACCAGTACCACCCTACCACTCCACCACCAGCTCAGACCGCTCCGGCCACATTTCCGTTCGGAGAGACAGAGATCGGGCAGACCCTGGTAGCCCTGTTGGCCGCCTTCCAGACGGCCACCTTACGGCCACCCCAGCAGGCCACCGTACCCACCGATCTGCTAACGACATTCCGAGGGCTAAGGCCCCCCACCTTTCGGGGTACAGAGTCAGCCATCCAGGCCGAGGAGTGGGTGGAGAGGGTAGAGGAGCTTCTTGTAGGGATGATGTGCCCAGCAGTAGCCGCAGTGTCCCTAGTGGTGACCACGTTGGAGGGCTATGTCCGGGACTGGTGGAGGGCAGCTAGCCGCTCCACTTTTAGAGGGCGACCCCTCAGCACCATTCTCTGGGGGGAGTTCTCAGAGGCCTTCTTAGAGCATTTCATTTCGGATGCAGACCGGATGGCACTCCAGGAGCGGTTCCTACAGATCAGGCAGGGAGATAGGACGGTTCCAGACTACCAGAGAGAGTTTATCCATCTGGCCCGCTTCGCCGGGACCTTAGCAGGTACGGATAAGGACAGGGCGGCCAGATTTTACCGGGGATTACGAGACGACCTCCGTCAGGCCCTGATCATGATTTCCCAGGCATCCTTCCACACGATCGCCTCACATGCCACCGCTCTAGAGATGGACCAGCGGATGGTAGCCCAGCAGCGGAGGGGACACGTAGGTGTTCCCCAGACTCAGGGCCGAGAGAGAGGGGTAGGTCCTCGCAGGCAGGGCCGAGACGGGAGACAGCGTCAGCGTCACCAGCCATATAGGCAGGCACCCCAACCCCGACCAGCACCCCAGCCCCGACCAGCACCCCCAGCCCCAGCACCTCAGGTCGTCCCAGCCGCACGACGAGATGTTCCCTTCGCAGGGAACTGCTACCTATGCCAGCAGCCTGGGCATATACGAGCCTTCTGCCCACAGGCTACCGGGAGACCCGGTTTAGGAGCAGTACAGAGAGCGGAAGAGAGAGGACGACGTGGACGCAGAGGACGTCCCGCAGGCAGGAGGGAGCCGACTAGGCAGGGCATAGCAGCACCGCTCGAGGCATACGCGTTGGATCTCCAGCACGGTCCTGCTCCTGACGTAGTGATAGGTATCTACTTCCGATAGTACGATATCCTAGGAGATGTTATAACTTTATATATTGGGACTTTTGTATATGTCATCCCTACTCCTGTATATTTGTGAAAAGCTTAGGATTATAATATATATATATATATATGTTATCAGGTTTACTTTTGGTAGAAGGTCATCCCGCTAAAACACTGTTCGATACCGGCGCCACACATTCTTTCGTTGCACAAAACTTCATCGCCGACAAGGAGAACACGGTGCGATCATCCGGGATGTCAATCCGAATACGACTCCCGGATGGATCAGATATGACTTCCACCGAAAAGTGTTCCTTCCAGGCAATGCTAGGAGGCTTAGAATTCGAAGTCAACGCAACCGTTTTGGCAATAACCAGATTCGACATCATTCTGGGGATGGATTGGTTGGCCGAGCACAGCGCCCAAATCAATTGTTCAACTCGAGAAATCCGCCTCAAGAATCCAAATGGACAATTTATCACGCTAGCAGGTATACCCTCTGTCACCCGCATTATCTTAACATCTGCACGAACCGTCAAGGCAGTTCGGGGAAAGGACGAGGTATACCTAATCTACTTTGAGATGGAAGACACGACACAAGTACTCGCTAAGGTGCCTATAATCAGGGACTTCCCAGATATCTTCCCAGAGTCCCTTCCCGGATTGCCCCCGCAACGGGAAGTGGACTTCCAAATCGAACTTACTCAAGGAGCCCGACCAGTGTCCCGAGCACCGTACCGGATGGCCCCGAGGGAACTGGCCGAGCTCAAGATTCAACTACAAGAGTTAGTCGACGCAGGATTCGTACGTCCTAGTACTTCACCCCGGGGAGCCCCAGTACTGTTTGTTAAGAAGAAGGACGGATCTCTGCGTCTCTGCATCGACTACAGAGGTTTGAATAAACTCACTGTCCGGAATACCTATCACATACCCCGGATAGATGAACTGTTCGATCAACTGCAAGGCGCGTCCGTCTTTTCCAAGATGGACTTAAGGTCCGGCTACTATCAACTTAGAGTGCGAGAAGAGGACATTCCCAAGACCGCCTTCAGCTCTCGCTACGGACTATACGAGTTCATGGTAATGCCATTTGGGTTAACCAATGCCCCGTCCGCCTTCATGGCTTTGATGAATACGGTATTCAAACCCTTCCTGGACCATTTCGTAATAGTCTTCATAGATGATATTCTCATCTACTCAAAGAACAAAACCGATCACTCCAGGCACCTCCAAATGGTACTACTTAAGCTAAGAGAGCACTCGCTCTTCGCCAAGTTTAGCAAATGCGAGTTCTGGATGGAAGAAGTCGGTTTTCTGGGACACACCGTCAACAAAAACGGAGTAGCGGTGGATCAAGCCAAGGTGCAAGTGGTACGAGATTGGCCGCCACTTAAGACAGCAGCAGACATCCGAAGTTTCCTTGGCCTCGCCGGCTACTACCGTAAGTTCGTCGAAGGTTTCTCCAAAATCGCGTTACCACTTACCTCTCTCACCAAGAAGGATGTGACTTTCCAATGGTCTCCCGAATGCGAGGCGGCGTTCATCGAACTGAAGAACCGGCTGATATCAGCCCCAATCCTAACCCTCCCCTCCGGTACCGAGGGATTCCAAATCTATGATGATGCCTCTTTGAAAGTATTGGGGGCCGTGCTTATGCAACACGGCAAGGTGATTGCCTACGCCTCACGTCAGCTCAAGCCACATGAACTAAACTACGCCACCCACGATCTGGAGCTGAGGGCGGTAGTTTTCGTATTAAAAGTCTGGAGACACTACCTCTACGGGGTACGATGTGAAATCTTCTCCGATCATAAAAGCCTCAAATACGTCTTCACCCAGAAAGAGCTGAACCTCCGGCAACGCCGGTGGTTAGAATTTCTCTGTGATTATGACTTCGCCCTCCAGTACCACCCCGGCAAGGCTAATAAGGTTGCAGACGCCTTGAGTCGGCAGCCTCCGAGGACCGGGAGTTGGTTAGAAATGGTGCCAGAGGAGTTAGTCAAATCATTGGCGGAAATGGATATTATCCTCATCGCCCGCAGAAATCCGATGGAATACCAGGCCCAGCTCTACTGGATGGAAATACAGTGCGACATCCGGAATAGGATAAGAGAAGCTCAGAAGATTGACGTAGAAGCAGCCCCGATCATTCAAGCCCTGCAACATGGTGCGCAGGAGGATTACAATTTGTACGATGGCATCCTGCAGTTCAGACACCGCATATTCATCCCCGCAACAGAAGGAATTCGGGAAGAAATTCTCCGCGAAGCGCACCAGACAAGGTACTCGATACACCCGGGAGTAGTAAAAATGTATACGGACCTGCGAAGGACCTTGTACTGGCCAGGAATGAAGAGGGATGTCACCAACTATGTTGCGCACTGCCAGACCTGTCAAATGGTCAAGGCAGAGTGTCGAAGCCCAGGAGGCTTACTACAACCCCTGCCCATACCAGAATGGAAGTTCGAGGATATTTCCATGGACTTTGTCCATGGCTTACCCCGATCTCGTGCGGGTAACGACTCCATATGGGTCGTAGTAGACCGCCTTACCAAGGTAGCCCGATTCATCCCAAACCGGCAAGGTGACGGTGTCGACATTTTAGCCCGACTATTTATTGAGCAAGTAGTCCGATTTCATGGAATACCCAAATCAATCGTCTCAGACCGCGACGGACGCTTTACATCGAAGGAGTGGAGAAGAGTGCAAGCTTATCTAGGAACCAGATTGGCATTTAGCACCGCCTTCCACACCCAGACCGATGGGCAGACGGAAAGAACGAACCGGACGATGGAAGATCTTCTCCGATTATGCATAGTGGAACACAACGAGCCATGGGAGCAGTTACTACCTCTGGTAGAGTTTTCATATAACAACAGCTTCCAGGCAAGCATCAAGATGGCACCTTACGAAGCCCTCTACGGAAGACGCTGTCGGACCCCGCTATCTTGGGCACAGGATGAGGACCCCGAAGCCTTAGGGGTCACCTACATAGACGATACCACTGCCGCAATAAGGTTAATCCAGGAACGTATGCTAGAAGCGCAGAGCCGGCAAGCCAAATATTATGATGCGCGTCATCGGATGGTGGAATACAACGTGGGAGATATGGTTTTCTTGAAAATTAAGCCGATGCACGGGATATCCCGAATAAAGAAGCAGAAAAAGCTGGACCCCCGCTACTTAGGCCCATATCAAATCATCGAAAAAGTTGGCCTGGTGGCTTATAGGTTAGCTCTGCCAGCCGAGCTGGGAAACCTCCACGACGTGTTCCACGTCTCTTCGCTAAGACGTGTTCTGCGCCAACCAGAGCAGCACCTTCCCACACCACCAACATCAGTACAATCCGACCGATCTGTCCGACTCGAACCTGTGAAGATAGTGGACTCCAAGATCAAAGAGCTGCGGAACAAAACCGTCACAATGGTCAAGATCTTATGGTCAAACTGTGGACGCGAAGAGTTCACTTGGGAACCCGAGACGCTCGTACGAGAAAAATACCCGACGCTCTTCCCCCAGGTATATCCTTTAAACCCCTACTTTAGCCCATTTTCGGGGACGAAAATCTCTTTATTTTTATTGGATTGTAACATCCCGACTTTTATTGGGCCACTAGACCCTAGTGAGCCCAATAAAAGTAGGCTCGAGCCGTAGAAAACGACCGTTTCGAGTGCCGTAACGCGCCACTACCTCATTATCATGAATAGTGACCATACCAACCCCGAGTTGACTTCCGTCAGTTCCGTTAGACTCGTATGGACAATACGAGCGCAACGGAATTCGTTGCACTTCGATCCGAGGTCATTTGGAGAAAATGACCATTTTAGGTATCGTAGCGCGCCACCACCCCATTATTGTGAATAATGGTCGTGCAAACCCCGAATTGACTTCCGTCAGTTCCGTTAGACTCGTATGGACAATACGAGCGCAACGGAATTCGTTGCACTTCGATCCGAGGTCATTTGGAGAAAACGACTGTTTCGAGTGCCGTAACGCGCCACTACCTCATTATCATGAATAGTGACCATTCCAACCCCGAGTTGACTTCCGTCAGTTCCGTTAGACTCGTATGGACAATACGAGCGCAACGGAATTCGTTGCACTTCGATCCGGGGTCATTTGGAGAAAATGACCATTTTAGGTATCGTAGCGCGCCACCACCCCATTATTGTGAATAATGGCCGTACAAACCCCGAATTGACTTCTGTCAGTTCCGTTAGGATCGTATGACCAATACAAGCACAACGGAACTCGTTGCATCTTGATACGAGGTCGTATGGCGAGTATACCATTTAGGGGACTATGCAGATCACCTCAGCACAACGAACGAAATATAAAGCACACGAACCCGGCATCGGCCCCGGCAACTCTTATCGTGCCCCGGGAGCCAAGGAGGACCCCGCCCTAAGTTGACCTAGTCAACCCCCCCCCCCCCCCCCCCGAACTCGAATTTGCTAAAGAAAGGGGGGGGGGGGGGGGGGGGGGGGGGGGGGGCTGCCCCTATTAGGGCAAGGGGCAAGAGAGAAAAAGGAGGGGGGGGGGGAGAAAATATCTCCCCCCACTCACCCTCCCTTCATACACGTGGAAGGAAGGGAGAGGGGGGAGAGAGCTCCCCTACTTCCTATAAAAGGAGGGGCAGCCCCTCTCCAATTCCCCCCACACCACCTCCCTCTCTCTCTCAGCTCTCCTCTGTCGGCAGCCCCCCCCCCAGCCAGCCACCCCCTCCTCCTCCTTGCCGGAGCAAGCCAGCCCCAAAGCCGCCGCCACCACCTCCTCTTTCATGGCCGGCCGCCCCTCCACCCGAGCCCCTCACCAGGTAGAACCACCTCCCCTCCTCCTTCCCACCTCCCGGAGGAAGACCCCCCCCCCCCCCCTCCCTCTGTCGCCGGAGCGCCGCCGGCCGCCGCCCCGAACCTTGCGAGGTTCGGGGAGGAGGCCGGCCGAGGAAGCCCTCTCCCCCAGCGCCGGCGGTGGCGCTGGGGGGGGGGGGGGGGAGGGGGTCCGCCTCGAGGACCTCGGCGCCGGCACAGGGAAGGCGGCCGGGTCGCCGGCGGGCACGGCCAACGGCGCCCGTGGCCTCCCCTCCTCCCCGCACTTCCTGTAGGAGGATAACCCCCTCCCCCGGCGGCGGCCGGCGGCTCCAGGATGCCGGGCCACCGCCGGAGGGTTGCCCCCTCCCCGGCGCCCCGACCAGGGGCGGCAGGGAGGGCTGCGCACGAGGAGGCAGCGGCGCAGCAAGCCGGCATGGCTCGTGATGGCTGCGTCGCGCCTCCCCATCCCCTCTGCCCCCCCCCCCCTTTCCGGTGGGGTCCGGCGGCGCCAGGCCGCCGGGCCACCACCGGAGTAGGCGCCGACCCCCGGCGCTCTGACCGGGGGCGGCACCAGTGGCCCCTCGGCAGGGGCAGCGGCGCAGCGGGCCTGCATGGCCCATGCAACCCACGCCACCGCCTCCCGCCCTCTGTATCACCTCCCCCGGCGGTGGCCGGCGGCGCCAGGCCGCCGGACCACCCCCGGAGGAGTCGCCGGCCCCCGGCGCACCGACCGGGGGCGGCGCCGGCCCCAGCCGGCCGCTGCCCGGCGGCGGCAGCGGCTGCCACCCGGGAGAGCTCGGGGGCCGCACGATCTCCCCCAGGAGATCAAGCGGCCCCCGAAACCTGGTTTCCCGCCCCCGCCTCCATTTGTGCGCCCCCCGCAGCGGATCTGCCACAGATCCGCTGTGGGGGCCGCGGGAGGGCGCAGGGTGCAAAACCCCTGCGCCTCTTCCCTGCCTCTAACTGCACTCCACCCCTTTTTTCCCTTCCCCATTTTTCTGAGGAAAAATGGGGCCTCTTCAAAAGAAATTTCCTAAATGAAAATTGTGCCCCACTCTTAGGGGCATCTCCTGTATTTTTTTGGGATTTTTGGGAGGAGTTTTACTATTTTTAAAACCCATTATAAAGTTTATTTTAGGAAATAAAATGCCCAAATGAGTTTCTAAAATTCCCCAAAAATTAGGGGCTCTAAGTATAGGTATTTTGTAAATACTATCAAAGTTGGGAGGTGTGACCTTTTGATTTGATCCCTTAAATGCTTTTACAAGCAAAAATAGACGCCCGGAAAAGAGCGAAATTCATCGAAGTGAATCGGCGCCCCCTCGCGCATATTTTAAATGCTTATCAAAATTATGCGTATCAATCTAAAGAATCGACTAAGCTCGGAAAAGCAAAGCAAAAATCGGAACGACATCACGGCGCGGCGCCGAAATTTAACCCCGCCGCGACGATAATAAAAGAACGGAGTCGTCGATCGAAGCCTCCTCTTATGGAGTGATTGGACTACTAACCATTTTCTCTTATGCTTTTACTGCTTTCCGTACTTTTCATTAAATCCAGTCTCGCACTGGTCCCCCGTATTTACTTCTGTACTTTTCTTTAAATCCAGTCTCGAACTGGTCCCCCGCACTTATTTTCTGCACTTTCAATTAAATCCAGTCTCGCACTGGTCCCCCGTATTTACTTCTGTACTTTTCTTTAAATCCAGTCTCGCACTGGTCCCCCCCCCCCCCCCCCCCCCCCCCGCACCTACTTCCTGTACTTCCAATTAAATCCAGTCTTGCACTGGTCCTATCATTATGGCCTCTGCTTTCGGCGTACTTTCCTGTTTATTACATGGCCTTTGCTTTCGGCCTACTTTCTGCTTATCATTATGGCCTCTGCTTTCGGCCTACATTTCTGTTTAGTGTTATGGCCCCTGCTTCGGCCTAATTTACTTGCTAGTGCAGAGCTGCCGTGGCAACAAATGCGGTGCTTATCCTCCCTTCGGCGAGGCCTTAGTTGGGGAAAACCCGGAGTTGAGTCTCTCCTCCCAGGCTAGCCCCAAGCAAGGAGCCCTCATACCGCTAACCCTCCCGGTCCAAGGTCGTGCGACCGGTCGAGTAGAATTGCCACGTGGCCTAAGGGTTTGTTTTATATAAAGCGGGTGAAGATTGGTTGGAAGTGGCGGGTTGGTCACGCTCGCAGACCGTTCGTACCGGTGCGGGTGGGTTGACGACTCATGGCGACAGGGAGATGTGCGCAGCGGGTTATCACCCTCCGAACATGCAGTTTTGCCTCCGCTGGTCGGCCTACATATCGGCTCGCCGGATGTCGCTCACATCCAGTTGGTACACCAAGTTGTACAGGAGGGCCTGAATGATACGGTACGACTACATTCAGAAGTGGCAAGACTGGCCACTGTCGCCGACGACCACATCAGTGAGGCCCGCGGGGTTAGCTCCCCTGCTTGAACGAAAGCGGTCTAAACTGTGTCGACACAGGGTCTTTTGTGTGCGTATGGGTTTGAATACCTGGGTGTGTGTCTGCGCGATATAGTGTTGTGTGGTTGCTATACGGCGCAAATACGGGCCTTAGGGCAAGCGGCCCTATCTATATATATATACGTATATATATACATATTCACCTGCTACTAACCCTCTTCCTTACTTCGGCTATTTCTTTTCTGTCCTTTAGCCGTCCCCCCCCCCCCCGGATAAGGATCCGGGGAGGGGAGGTATTGTTCTACTTAGCTCTGTGACTAACGGTTACTTCTTATAACCAATCACAGGAAACGGGACAGCGCGAAGCCCCCACCCCGCAGGATGAGATACGTGCCTTAGAGATGGCCCGATCGGAGACCCCAGCCTCTCCTCCTATCTTCAGAGACGTGAGTGCGAGAGAATAAAGACTAGCCTAGGGCTCCTTGTTGTTTTGGACTATGTAGCCTTCGGGCAATATTTTGTAAAACGATAGGCTCCGGCCATATTTAAATGTGTAATATAAGCAGTATGCTTGTTTTCTTTATATCATCTGCTTCCGCTGTGCGATCTGATGTGATGTAATGATTCTTGTGCCTGACAAAGAGACCGCTCAGCGCTAAAAAGGTGGGACGTCGCCACCCGGAAAGCGCTGGGTAGTCCTCTTTGGGCAGTAAGATCCCCCCCTCCCTGAACCCGGTTCAGTCTGGGGAGGGGGGGGGGGGGGGGGGGGTCTTACAGGGCGAGTGGGGGCATCCCCCACTCGCCCAAGGGGCGGGCGAGTGGGCGGATCCCCCACTCGCCCCTTGGGCGGGCGAGTGGGCGGACCCCCACTCGCCCCTCGGGGGGCGAGTGGGCGGACCCCCACTCGCCCCTCGGCGGGCGAGTGGGAGGAACCCCCACTCGCCCCTTGGCGGGCGAGTGGGGGGATCCCCCACTCGCCCCTTGGGCGGGCGAGTGGGCGGATCCCCACTCGCCCCTTGCGGGCGAGTGGGCGGATCCCCCACTCTCCCCTTGGGCGGGCGAGTGGGCGGATCCCCCACTCGCCCCGCTTCTTCTTTTCGCTGGTCATTCTTCACTCTTGCTCGGGCTCGGGCTCTTCTGAGAGGTCGACTCGCTTGCCTCGGCCACCTTCTCTATCACGACCTTATCTGCGTCGGGTCATACCGACTCGAAAAATATGAGGGTTGTACACATGTCACCAACAATCAGGAGGAATATGAGGTCGTCATCGCAGGGCTTCATCTAGTACGGGAGCTGGGGGTTCACGACATAAGAGTCCATTCCGACTCTATGGTGGTCGCCTCCTAGGTCCGAGGAGAGTTCGAAGCAAGGGAACCAATGTTGCAACGCTACCTGGTAAAGGTCAAAGGCTTGGTGGGCTCCTTCAAGTCCTTTTTCATACAGCACATCCCGAGGGAAGAGAACGCCCAAGCAGACCGACTAGCCAAGTACGACCCCGCGGTCGGAGGGACAACCACGGGTTTGTTTCGGCCCTCTATTGAGGAAGGTGAGATGATGGACATCGACCAGCCCTCGTCGTGGATGGACCCTCTCATTACTTTCTTGACCACGGGCAAGCTGCCTGCGGAGGTTCAGGACAAGAGCCGGTTCAGGTACAAATCCGCTTATTATTTATTAACTGACGGGGTGCTCTACAGGAAGACTCTATCTGGTCCCCTGGCAAGATGTCTGTCCGAGGAGGAAGCCTCCCGGGTCTTGGAGGATATTCACGCAGGCGAGTGCGGAAGTCACTCGGGAAGCCGAACCCTGGAGAAGAGAGTACTCCGAGCAGGGTACTTCTGGCCCACCATCAGGAAATACGCGGATGAGTTCGCGAAGAGGTGCTCAAAATGCCAACTCTACGCCCCGCTCCAGTTGCAGCCAGCCCAGCGTCTCCGATCGATCACCACCCCCTGGACCTTCGCCATTTGGGGAATGGACCTGGTAGGACCATTCCCTCCGGCAAGTGGACAGATGAGGTATCTCCTGGTGATGATCGATTATTTCTCCAAGTGGATGGAGGTGAAGGCTCTGGCCAAAACGACCTCCTTAGTGGTGAAGAACTTCATTTGGGGGGAGATCATATGTAGGCACGGTCTGCCCCTCGCCATCGTCACCGACAACGGTCCGCAGTTCGCGAGCCTATAACTCACCGACTTCTGTAGCCAACTTGACATCGACCTCCGCTTCGCCTCAGTCCATCATCAAGGAGCAACGGTCAGGTGGAGGCGGCCAACAAAGTCATCGTCAACTTGCTCAAGAAGAAGGTGGAAAACCTGAAGGGAAACTGGGTGGAGCAGCTCCCCTCAGTCCTTTGGGCCCTAAGGAGTACCCCCACCACAGCGACCGGTGAAACACCATTCAAGCTATCACATGGCTTGGAGGCTCTCATCCCAATAGAGTTCGAGGTCCAAAGCCCTAGGGTGGTGGCAGCAGAAGACGGAGACGAGGGGTGGAGACTTGAGAACGAAGACGCACAACGACTCTCCTTGGATTTCGTAGAAGAGCTTCGCGACCAGGCCACGATCCGCCAGGAAGAGATCAAGCGGAGGATGGCAAGACATTTCAACAAGCATGTTCGGATCAAGCAATTCAACAAGGGGGACTTGGTCCTCAAAAAGGTGGACGCAGCAGGGAGGTCCGCAGCGGTAGGTAAACTCCACCCTAACTGGGAGGGTCCCTACATAGTCTCTGAAGCGCTAAAAACAGGTGGGTATCGCCTACAGAACGTCGAGGGAGAACTCCTAGGAAACACTTGGAGTGGAGACGACTTGAAACGTTTCTACTCCTAATATCAATGTAATACCTGGTTCATTTTTGTTATGCTAAAACGAAACGATAACATTTTCCGTCATAAACTAGTAGCGCTTCACCATTTAGACGGCAGGTACCGAGCAGTGAGTCATTTCTATGTCCTCGAGCATAGAGTTGTCGTAGACCAGGCCGTAGCACTGGGCTCCTCCCCTGCAGGCTGGCTACTTGCCCCCTCGAGTGAGTCCTATGTCCTCGAGCAGAGAATTGTCGTAGACCAGGCCGTAGCACTGGCTCCTCCCCTGCAGGCTGGCTACTTGCCCCCTCGAGTGAGTCCTATGCCCTCGAGCAGAGAGTTGATGTAGACCAGGCCGTAGCACTGGGCTCCTCCCCTGCAGGCTGGCTACTTGGCCCCTCGAGTGAGTCCTATGTCCTCGAGCAGAGAGTTGTCGTAGACCAGGCCGTAGCACTGGGCTCCTTCCCTGCAGGCTTGCTACTTGCCCCCTCGAGTGAGTCCTATGTCCTCGAGCAGAGAGTTATCGTAGACCAGGCCGTAGCACTGGGCTCCTCACCTGCAGGCTGGCTACTTGCCTCATCGAGTGAGTCCTATGTCCTCGAGCAGAGAGTTGTCGTAGACCAGGCCGTAGCACTGGACTCCTCCCCTGCAGGCTGGCTACTTGCCCCCTCGAGTGAGTTCTATGTCCTCGAGCAGAGAGTTGCAGTAGACCAGGCCGTAGCACTGGGCTCCTCCCCTGCAGGCTGGCTACTTGCCCCCTCGAGTGAGTCCTATATCCTCGAGCAGAAAGTTGTCGTAGACCAGGCCGTAGCACTGGGCTCCTCCCCTGCAGGCTGGCTACTTGCCCCCTCGAGTGAGTCTTATGTCCTCGAGCAGAGAGTTGCCGTAGACCAGGCCGTAGCACGGGGTCCCCCCATGCAGGCCGACTACTTGCCCCCTCGAGTGAGCCCCAAACCCTACTAAATGCTAACCCCCAAAAGCAATTTCATAAGGGAAGAGGAGGCGAGGCGAGTATCTTAAACCTCCTAGACTCGTGACCATCTCGCGAGAAGTCCTAATGAAGGAAGGCGAGAACCCGGTGGCGAGAAGCACGCTCTAACCGCCTCACACTCTGCGAAGGCATAAGCAAATGGGCACCTGATCAAGGCGAGGAAAGCTCTCGCGCGAGCCCTCGCCACGAGCGAGTACCCCGCAGGCGCGAATACGTTACATAGGCGAGCGTGTCGCAAAAATAATTATTATTATAATAATGAACGCGTGAGACAATATTTACGACAAGGGAAGAGGAAAGATCGAGCAGATTAAAATATGACGAGTACGCCCATCCAGTCAAACGGAAAGGGCGAGTACGTCGAAAATATTCCCATAAGAAAATATTATTACAGGGCTTACAAAATAGAAAAGCGAGTTATTCGCCCTGGTCATCCTCTTCCGATTCGCCAGACGAGCCGTCACTTGGAGTTCTCGCCGGGATGGGGCTCACCGCGTCGCGATATAATTCTGGGAGAAGGTCCGCAAGATCAACTTTGGCCCCCTCCGCAGTAAGAAGGAATCGCCGCCGGAGTCGCTCCCGTGTAAACACCGCCGTCTTGATGGCCAGCTGCCTGCGCGTCTCGGCGACCTGAGTCGGGGTGAAGTGAAGGAGTTGTGGAGCTGTGGACGACTCCCCTCTACTGGGATGTCGGAGCTCAGCTATCTCCGATTCCGCCTCGGCAAGGCGAGTGCCCAGATAATTGGCTTCCCGCTGCGAAGCGGCCAGCTGCGCCTCCAGCTCAGAGACCTGTGTCACCAGCGCGACGGTGGATTCCTGCATTAGAGAAGGTCAGGCAACAAAGCTGTCCAGCGAGTAAGAAGGAAGCAAATAAGGACACACACCTCGGGGGGAACGACCTCCTTAGCCTTGAACCAGACAAGCTCTTCCTCCGCTGCCTCCAATTTCTCCTTCAGCTCCCTATAGGCGGAGCCCAGTTCACGGAGCCGCCTGTTCGATTGAAGCCCCCGCCGCGCAGTCTGGTGAGCCAGCTCGGCTGTGCGGAGGGCGGAGCGGCTGGTGAGGTTGGCTAGCTCGCGGATAGGAGCCTCCGCGAGTATTTCGGCATCTTCGCGACCATATAACCCGTAGAGCAAGTTATACGCCTGGTCTCCTACCTCCTCGAAATCCTCCTAGGAGGGGAGGAGTGTGCTCACCACGACCCTATTCGCCTCGTGGTCCCAGATCAGCAGCGGGTTCCCTTTAGAGTCCTCGCTCCTCATCCCCAACCGGAAATTCATGTGGGACGAGGGTTCTGGGGGCGGAGGATCTCCTCGTCTTCTGCTTCTTTCGCCTTGGCTCGCTGGCCGAGGCGGTCTCGGGGTCAACTCGACCCTTCCCCTTGTCCGTCGGCGGGGGCGTCCCGCTGTCCACCGAAACCACCGCCCCTTCAAGGGCTCCCTCGAGGTGGGACTCGCTTGATCGACGTCGCGAGGCGTCGCAAGGGGGACGGGTGGGGATGGCGCGCTCACCTGTAAGGAAATATGACTTAACTCAGATCCCTACCAAGAGCAGAGGATCAGGGAGGGGGGGGGGAGCGCGACGAGTACTACCCAGGACTTACCCGCTCCAGGATTCACGAAAGCAAGCTGATCCACGCCTCGCCGCAGGAAGTCCATGTCCATGGCCTTGTCCTTCAGGAAAAGATACAAATCCAGCGCCTCCCCTTTCAGGCGAGGCGGCCTGTACTCCGTCTCTGCCTGCTGGTTTGGGGCTGAGGGAATGTTCCCGAAGTCGCCTCGCACCAGGACGAATTTATCGGTCCAGTGATGGACCTTGTTGTGCGTCTCGGCAACCTTGACGCACACGCTGGTGAAAAACAAGGTGTCGTCGCTAGTCGCCTTCAGGGTCAGGACCTTGCGGAAAGCAGAAAGGTTGAACTCGATCTTCTCCTCGCGCAGGTAGCAGGCGTAGGCGACCAAGACACTAATCGCGTTGGGGTTGACCTGCGCGGGGATCATCCCAAAGTATCGAAGGACCTGGCAGCCTCAACCCCACCTGGAAATGGGCCAAGGGGATGGCGAGTTCCCCGTCGTAGAGCGTGTTGAGGAACTCACCAGGGGCTGGCCGCCTCGCTGTATAGCCAGGTGGCAGGTAGCGGTTCTCGACGTCCGCCAGCTCCTCGCCCAGGGTCTGTGAGTTGGGGAAATTGTGCGCTCAGAAATTGCGGACGCAGAAGGCGCGCCCGTCCTCAGATGGCTCTTTCCCCATGGCAGGTGGCGAGTAGGGAGAGAGGTCTAGCGGGCGGGATTCGAAGAAAGTGCTTGGGGGGAGAGGGGGGTATGGGAGCATACCCACCCACTCTAGAGGACCCTCTATTTATAGACCCCCCCCCCCGGTCTGGTCGCGCGCGAACAGAACAACTACCTATGCGAGTACGCCTACGCGAGTACGCCTACGTGAGTAGCTAGTTCAACAGCGCGCGGGTAAAAGGCAGCGATCCTAACACAGGAAACACATAGCGCGAGTATGAAAAGCCTTTAACAGAAATTCTCTAAGCGCATAGCGCGAGTACACAAGACATACAAAAATACCGCATGCACATTACAGGGACCCGGGAGGTCGCGAGTGCTTTTACATATCAAGCGTCAAAAAATAGTGAAACACATCAAAAGGGGGAATACAGCCTAAGGAGCTCCACCGCGGCGCCGCGAACCGCGACCCAAGCGACGCGCGCGCTGGGGGTGGCGAGCTCTCCAAGTGATGCCGCAAGCTGCTCGCAGGTCTTCACGGGCCTGCTCCAGACTCTCCTCACTTTGTCTGATGTGATCCTCGCCTCGACGGATGTGCTCTTCCAATAAGGAGGCCTCACCCACGGTGCCGGCCACCTGCGTGAAGCGGTGGAGATCACCTTCGGTAGCTTGTTGGCGAGTCTCCGCCTCGTACAACCTCGTCTTCAGGTCAGTCACCCTATCAAAGAGGCCGTCTTCTCCCTGCACCTGCTGTTGAAACTCCTCCACTTCAGAGAGGCGGTCCCCGAGGTCAACCAATCGTGCGTTCACCTCGGCGGGCAGCGTAGACATCAGAAAAGAATCGTGGGCTCGAAGGACATCAATCAAGCGAGCCCACGACCCCCCGTTAAAGCCCGGCGGGTCCGCGAGTAGCTCCCTCAAAGGAGTAGACGCCGCAGGCGGTGGCGACCCCGACAGCGAGTTCGTCGATGGCGGAAGGCTAGAAGAGGAAGACCCCCGACTATCTGAAAGGAAGCAAGCAGCGAGGATAAGTAACAGAAACGAAGAAGGCGAGTGAGGCGAGTACCCTCGTGAGTATTGTTCCCTTCTTGATGTTGAGGCGGATCTGCCCGCAACCCCCCCCCCCCCCCCCCCCAGTAGAGGCAGACAAGCGGAGGACCACGCCAGTCCCTCCGGATAAGGGGTCCATCACCAAAGATTTCCCCCCGGTAATTGGGCAGGCTGGCTGGCCTACCCCAGACTGTTGAGGAGGCGACTGCAAGGGAGGAGGAAGGAGGGCCATAACCTGCCCTGGGGCCGAGGATGATGCGGTCCCTAGACCCACCGACAGCGTCGCGCCGAATTGACCAGGTTGAACCGAGCGGGTAGGAAGCACTGCAGATAACAAGGGTTCAGTACGGCTGGACGAACCGGAGGAAGCAGCGGGGCGCCCAGATCTGTTGGAGGTAGCCTCGCCTCCTCGAGCCCACCCGTTGTGATTTCGACCTCGCCCTCGCCCTGCCGACGAGATGAGTCGGCAATGAGCTCTTCATGGATGGGCGAGGTAATCACTTTCCCAAGCAAGGGTCTGCATCTAGCCGTAGATTCCGGATCTGTGGAGGATTTCTCGCATGGCTCAGGGTCGGCTCTCTTCCGCTTGGACTTCTTTTTCCTCGCGGAACCAGTAGGGTGAGGCGTAAGGAACTCTCCAATGATGTCGAGGACGGTGGCGGACTCAGGCTCGTCGTCAACAAGCCCCCGGTTGGCGGCCGCGGAAGACCCCCCCCCCCCCCCTGGAGGACATTTCAGCATATGGGATGGAAGGCGCACCCCCACTCTATTTATAGAGGAAGAGCCAGTCAGCGCGCGACCTCGCCGAATAAGGGATTGGACTCTTCTTTCCGACCTCTAGCGAGCTCGCAAAGAGCGGGGATTGTGTACAACTCGTATTCGGCGAGTGGGTCAGTAGGTCTCGACGAGTAGATCAGCACCCTTCAGCGAGTAGATCCGAGACGGTCTTACTCACCCAGGGTAGGGAAGCGAATACACCCTTCCCTGCCGCGTCCAGCGTGTCAAGCTCCCCTTTATCCGGGGAGAGGAGAGTAGGTCTGGTCTAAGACGAGAACGCCTCAAGAGAGCCCACCCTCGGCGAGTAGGTCTGGACCTAGTCGCCTCGGTCGCAGTCTCCGGGAGGGAGGGGGCGAGCATGGGTCACCCAGGCTCATCAACCCTCCCTCACTATCCGCAGACCAGCAGGGGGCGCGGTTAGTATATGCGAAAAGGCGTGAGGAGCTGTTCGCAGGCCATTTTGGTCTGCACATAGTAATTTGGTTAAGGCGGAGGAAGCTATTCGCAGACATTTTGGACCATCTTACCCCTTGAAGAGTTTGCCTACAAATAGGACCCCTTATGTCTCAAATCAGCACAGATCCACCCCCCTTAGAGAGCTTGTGCTATCTTCCCCGTGTTGTCTGAGACATGCTCAGCTTTTGGTTTTTGGGAGGGGAAATTGAGTGGGATTTCCGGGTTAGTGGCGGGACCTCCTCGCTACAGCCAGTGGGTCATTCTAAGGAAGCTACCTATCAACTGGTGAGGGCTAGTTCTTAGCTCGGAATACATAGATCTAGGGATCTGACGAAGAGAGAAGTAACTCAAGCTACTCCCCAAGTCTCGAACATAGTTGGACCGGTATCCGGGCTTCAACAGAACCCTCTGTCTCTTCATAGATTATCGGGAGTTCAATCAGTTGACGGTGCGGAACACCTACCGGCTTCCGCGAATTGATGAACTCTTTGATCAGTTGGGGGGAGCCCATGTCTTCTCCAAATTAGATCTTCACTCCAGTTATTACCAGTTGAAGATTAAGGAAGAGGACATTCCAATAACCGCTTTTAGCTCTCGTTAGGGTCTTTAAGAGTTCACAGTAATGCCCTTCGGGCTTACTAACGCACCATCTGTATTCATAAGTGTTATCAATCGCGTCTTTGAGCCTTATTTGGACCGTTTCATCATAGTTGTTATCGACTAAATCCTTGTTTATTCTGAATCTGAAGAGGCACATGTTGGACATTTGGATTTGGTCTTGGAGAATCTAAGAGAGCATCACATGTTTACTAAATTTATTGAATGTGAATTCTTGCTCGATGAAGTGAGCTTCCTCGAGTATATTATCAGCAGGGCGGGCATAGCAGTGGACCGCGCCAAGGTGCAATCAGTGCGAGATTGGCCGCCTCTATAGTCAACAGCAGACATTTGTAGCTTCTTGAGACTTGTCGGGTATTACTGCAGGTTTGTTGAGGGTTTTTCTTGCAATCAGTGTGGGGAGGGTGACGGGGATAATGACGGCTCCTGAACCTGAACGAGAGAATCGAACTTTGCAGATGGCGAGGAGGGGCCGCAACGGTGAGAAACCGATGTGAAAGTTGATCCAGGCGGGGATTCAGCGGGCTAGCGTCAATATAGACTTTAGGTTTCCATAGTGATGTTTTAAATTTAACGAAGACTTAAGCTTATTACTCTCGAATTGTTTCTGCAGTGATGTTTCCGCAGCGCAAGCTCCGGAACGTCAACCGGAGTCGGTGGCAAGGCTTGTGCGCGGGGCACACCTGTAGTAGATATATTTTATCAGAAGTAAAATGATAACAACTAGGATTACCAGTGTCGCTAACATCATGGGGACTTGCATCGTAAAAGGAGGCCAGAAGAATTTGAGGACTTGCATCGTAGAAGGAGAAATAGGGGTTGGAGAAGAAATGAAAGCTCCCCTGCTTTATACACCTGGTAAGATGAAAAGCTTAGATTGTTATGATGACGGGTAAACAACCAGAAGTAGGTTTTTCTGAACTGGCTTGCCTCTGTTGGTGGAAATACTTTGTTTGTTCTTTTCTTATGGCGGTGGAAGAAGGTTCAGGTAAGGTCCTATAAACAGGTTGTTTTACATTATTGCATATATTATTCTCTCTGATAAAACAGCTAGCTAAGGCCCGAAACCAACCTCAACATTGCATTACTTAGACTTCTTACTTTATGCATTAGCTTGCAGTTCATCTGAACTGTAGCACCGTTCTGTTGAACTGCGAAGTGCAGTTCAGCTAAACTGAGTTGCAGTTCAGCTGACCTGCAAGTGCTATTTTTGTATTAAAATGTCTTGTTTCCCAGTAATGCAGCAAAGACATCTTAATAAAAAAAACAGCACCTGCTTGCAGCTCAATTTAGCTGAACTGCACCTCGCAGTTCAGCAGAACTGTGCTACAATTCAGATGAATTGCAAGCTAATGCATAAAGTATGAAGTCTAAGTAATACATTGTTGAGATTGATTTGTAGTCTTAGCTAGCTGTTTTATCAGAGAAAATAATATATGCAATAATGAAAAACAACCTATTTATATGCCCTTACATGAACCTTCTTCCACCGCCATAAGAAAAGAACAAATAAAGTATTTCTACCAACAGAGGCAAGCCAGTTCAGGAAAACCTACTTCTTCCGGTTATTTACCCGTCAACATAGCAGTCTACGTTTTTCATCTTACCAGGTGTATAAACCTGGGGCGAAACTTTCATTTCTTCTCAAAAACCCAATTCCTCCTCCTACAATGTCAAGTCCTCCACTTCTTTCGACCCCCGAAGAAAACAAAAGCAATGCATGGACCGCCCACATGATGTTAGCGGCACTGGTAATCCTAGTCGTTATCATTTTACTTCTGATAAAATATATCTACTACAGGGATGCCTCCCACACACAAGCCTTGCCAACGGCTCCGGTGGATGCTCCGGAGCTCGAGGCTTGGAAATATCACTGCGGAAACAAATCGAGACAGTAATAAACTTAAGTTTTCGTTAAATTTAAAACATCACTGTGAAAACCTAAAGTCTATATTGACGCTAGCCCACTGAATCCCCGCCTGGATCAACTCTCACATCGATTCCTCACTTTTGCGGCCCCTCCTCGCAATCTGTAAATTTTGATTCTCTCCTTCAGGTTCAGGAACCGTCATTATCCCTGTCACCCTCCCCGTACTGATTGCAAGAAAACCCTCAACAAACTTGTGTTAATACCCAACAAGTCCCAAGAAGCTACAGATGTCAGTTGCTGACTTTAGATGCGGCCAATCTCACACTGATTGCACCTTGGCGGGGTCCACTGCAATGCCCATGCACCCCGTTGATAATATACCCGAGGAAGCTCACTTCCTTGAGCCAGAATTCACATTTACTAAATTTAGCAAACATGCGATGCTCTCTTAGATTCTCCAAGACCAACTCCAAATGTCCAATATGTGCCTCCTCAAACTAAGAAAAAACAAGGATTTAGTCGATAAACTACAATGAAACGGTTCAAATAAGGCTCAAAGACGTGATTCATAAAGCTTATGAATACGGGTGATGCGTTAGTAAGCCCGACGGGCATTACTGTGAACTCATAAAGACCATAACGAGAGCTAATTTGGAGAAGACATAGGCTCCCTTCAACTGATCAAAGAGTTCATTAATCCGTGGAAGCGGGTAGGTGTTTCGCACCGTCAACCGATTGAACTCTCGGTAATTTATGCAGAGACAGAGAAACGGTTCAAATAAGGCTCAAAGACGTGATTCATAAAGCTTATGAATATGGGTGATGTGTTAGTAAGCCCGACGGGCATTACTGTGAACTCATAAAGACCATAACGAGAGCTAATTTGGAGAAGACATGGGCTCCCTTCAACTGATCAAAGAGTTCATTAATCCGTGGAAGCGGGTAGGTGTTTCGCACCGTCAACCGATTGAACTCTCGGTAATCTATGCAGAGACAGAGGGTTTCATCCTTCTTTTTGACGAAGAGCATGTGTACTCCCCATAGAGATGAGCTGGGTGAAACCCGAAGTCTACTAACTCTTGAAGTTGGACTCTAAACTCCGCTAGCTACCTAGGAGTCATCCGGTAAGGGGTTCTTGAAATAGGATGTGCACCCAACACAACTTCAATCTGAAAATCTACCTCTCGGTGTGGAGGCAGTCCTTGGAGTTTGTCTAGAAATACGTAGAGATAGTACCTAGCAATGGGAACCTTAGAGATATCCATGGGGCTCTCTACGAGATTGACGCAAATGAAACGTACTTTTGCTCCTTGAAATGATGTCTTGACAGTTTGGGTAGAACTCAAGATAATCCTAGGAGCAAGCTGAATACCTCGGAAAATGACTTTTTATCTGTTGTTGGTTGAAGTGTGATCTCCTTTGTTACAAAATCAATCTGGGCACCATTCTTCTCTAAGCAGTCCATGCCCAGTATTAAGTCAACAAGGGAGATCTCTAAAATAGTTGTCGAGACCTCGAGGAATTCCTCCGCCAGATATTTCAAGAATGTGCACTTGGTCGATGAGCGCATCTAAGATCCGTCTGGGAGTCGTACATGAATTCTCATCAAAATAAATAATCTGACGCTTTCTAAATCCTGAATAAACTCTTGTGATACGAAGGGGTGGGTGGCTCTTGTATCAAATAAAGTGTGGGCAGGTTTCCCACTCACAGTCAGGATACATGGAGAGTTTTAAATTAGGAGTTCGCATATGTCTACAAGATTACGAATATCGGAGTGTAATAAATATTTTTCAAAAGGTGAAAGGTTAGGAACTACCTATCACCACGTCCTAGAGCTCGTGACCCTGAGCTAGGTCCAAGGCATAGGCCTACTGACGCGCAGGTTGAGCATCCCAATGCCCAAAACGATTGGGATGGCCACGTCTCTGGTCTCTTTCTCTATCCAGCTGGGCTGTCGGGGGCTCCTGACGTCTTAATAGTGTTGGGATGTTAGCCGGGTTCGTCTGCGCCATCTCGGTGAGCTTCACCTATAAATGGGGGGAGGGGTCCTTAGTAATAAATACACTCTTCTCCTGATCTCTCACAGACAATGCGTTGGTGCAAGCTTGCGAACAGATTGCAATTTTTTCTCTTTCCCTGCCAAGATGGGCTCCCCCTGTGAAACGCCCGAGCCTGGTCAGCTCCGGTGCGCGACCAACTTTTTTACTCATGGTTTCCCCGCCTCGACCACAAGGTGGCCGAGCTCGCCGATTTTACTAGCTGCTACCTTCCACCCAACTTCATCGCGAGACGAGCCACACGAGGCGAGTTTGTGAACTCGTTCTTCGAGGATGAGCTTATTTTCCCATCGCTCATTTCGAAGTGGGGCTTCGCCTTCATGTATGAACAAATATTCAACATTTTCTTTTTGTACTATGGGCTCTTTTCCACCCAGATCAATCCCAACGAAATAGCCTTTCGCAGCACCTCCCTAAAAGTTAAAAAAATCCAGAACATATGTAAGACCCCCCCCCCCCCCCCAACAAACTGAACCTAGGTCGGGAGAGGAGGGTCTTACTGCCCAAGATGGCCACTCAGTGCTTCCCGGGTGGCAACGACCTACCCTCTCAAGCACTTGGTGGTCGCCTTGTCAGCCACGCGAATCAATACATCACATCAGATCACAGTGCGGAAGCAATCATAAGGAAACAAACAAGCGTACATATATTTATAAGCAAAAAGGTCGAAGCCAACTGGATACATGGTTGGCCCGGTGGGCTAAGGGTGACTGCTACATTTTCAGAAACCCAAATAATATCATCAATTGTATTAAAAGGACAACCCAGCTAATCGTAGGAATAGTACCAGTAACCGTGGTTTGCAAAACAAGCCGCGGGTGTTCAAACCCGCTCACAAAACCCTGTGTCGACACAGTTTGGACCGCTTTTCTTCCAGCAGGGTAGCGAACCCCGCGGGCCTCACCGATGTGGCCGTCGGTGACAGTGACCAGTCCTGCCACTTCTGGGTGTGGTCGTACCGCAACACTCGGGCCCTCCCGTACAACTCAGTGTACTACTTGGATGTGAGCGACATCCGGCGATCCCGAAATTTAGGCCGACCAGCGGAGGCAAATCTGCGGGTACGGAGTGGTGATTTCCCGTGGTGCACATCTCTCTGCCGTCATGAGTCATCAACTCTCCCGCACCGGTATGAACGGTCTGCTGGCATGACCGACCCGCCACTTTTACCACAAGTACTACACAAACAGTTAGTTAAACAATAAAAACGCACCTCGGGCCTGCCACGGCCTTATTATATTGATCGGTTGCTCCATGAGGGCACATTATTTGGGGCTAACCCTTGGAGGAGATACTCGACTCGCGGTTATCCCCAACTAAGACTCTACTAAACAGGAACGGCCGCTCGTCAGATCAGGACCCGGCTAGAACTATAGATATGATAAGTTAGAATATATGAGCGCGGTAAAAAGTAGTGCAGAGTACGCTGCAGAAACGAAATGTTGAATTATAACAGTACTGAAAGAAAGGGGCTGAAGTAAGAGCTAAAATAATCGGACCAGTACGAGACTGGAGTATTGAAGAAAATTAAATAAATGGCAGCAACCCTCTGACCAGTGCGAGACTGGAGTATTGAAAAAGAACTTAAATAAAGAACAGTAATCACGAGACCAGTACGAGACTGGAGTATTGAAATAGAACTTAAATAAAGAACAGTAATCACGGGACCAATACGAGACTGGAGTTAAAGTAATTGCAATTAAAAGAAAGGGTTAGTAGTCATTCACTCCATATATAGGAGGCTTCGGTTCCATCTCTGTTCATAGTAGGAAAGTTCGGTTCTATCTCCGTTCAAAGGAGTCTCTTCCGAATCGTGCCTCTTTATTATAGTTCGACCATGAGTTTTAATTGCGTCTTTTAAACATGACTTAAGCGGTTTGGAGGAATGTTATTCTGAATTCCTTAATTTCTTCGAATTTAGGCGATTTGCAATATCCGGGAATTGTTCTAAACGCAGCTCGATGATTCGTAAAAATCCCATACCGTTTCGAGCTTGAGTTTTCAATCTCATTTGTCGGTTCATTAATTATTTGTAATATTATCCAACGAATGTAACACGATTGCGAGCCACGATCTCTTCTTCCAAACCTTGAAAATTCGATAATTTATAAACGCGACTATTCTACTTTGAAAAATTTGAGGATTACAAAATTTTCATCCCAATGGCCCCTTATTTTGATAGTACCTTCAAAATAGTCTGTTAAGAGTCTATACATTTTTCCAAAATGTTCCAACCCTTTTAGGGGTTTTATTTTACCCAAAGAAATCTTATTTAGGCCCATAACAATAGTAATTTAGTTTATAATCATCCCAAAAATTTTACAGGACCCCCAAGAGGCCCATAGGTGAGTCTAGGATTTTTCCCAAAATTTTCCAAGGTAATTAGGGTATGTATTTTTTCCCTACAAACCTTGTAATGGCCCGTAGAAATAGTAAATCATTTTGAAAAATTCCCAAAAAATTACTGAAGTTAGCCTTCCTAGTAGAGAGCATTTTTCATGTTCAAATATTTTTCCCTGGGAGCTTATATTTCGCTCAGAAAAATCAACAAAATCTGTTAAGGGTGGTCTGCGAATAGGAAATCCTGAAAATCGAGAGGGCGCCGGACAGTGCGCGGTTTTTCGATCCCCACGACAGATCTAGAGCCGATCCGCTGTGGGGGCGCGTAATTTCATGCGGGGGGTGGGAGTTAAGAAAATTGGGGTCGTCTGATCTCATCGTGGAGATCGGACGGCCACCGCCACCCGCCGGTGATACAAGAGGTGGCACATATTGCCACCTCCGGGCAGCGGCCGCCAGGCGTCGGGGGTCGGCGATCCTTCTGGCGGTGGTCCGGCGGTCTGCCGCCGCCGGCCACTGCCGGAATTCTGCAGCCCGAGGGCGGGTGGCACGGCCTGCACCATTTTTGTTGGTATGGCGCCGCCCCTCCCTCGGTGGTGACCGGGTCTATTGCCCCCGGACGGCCGCCGGGGGTCGGGCTTGCCTCCGGTGGTGGTCCGGCGGCCTGGCGCCGCCGGCCGCCGTCGGAAACTGTTAACCGAGGGGTTAACAGGGCTTGCGGGTGTCGCCGGAGACGCGTTCTCCGACAGCACCGCCGCCTTCCACCGTCGGGGAGGAGACCCCTGGTGGGGTACTACTCCCCCAGCACCAGCACCGGCGTTGGGTGGGGCTTGCTCCACATGTCGACCACCCGAGCCTGGGGCATGGCTTGGGTGGTGATGGCGGCACTCCGGCGGTGGAGGGGTGCATGCAGCACGATGGGGGGGATGAGGAGGGAGGAGGAGGTTTCCACATGGTGTGGGAGAGCTCGGGTGGTGGTGGGTTGTCCTGCCATTGAAGGTGGCAGTGGTGTGAGGAGGTGGCGGGATTCTTCCGTGAGGAGGACGCTCGGGCAGAGGGGGGGAGCTTGCTGGGAGTAGTCTTCATGCAGAGGGGGTGAGCTGCCTTTATATGGCGGGAGGAGGGCCTCCCATCCCTTTCTCCAGATGTGGGACTAAAAGGAGGGGGGTGGGGGAAGATATTTCTCCTCCCCCCCATTACCTCATGGCTAGTTGGCCATTCTCAATGGTAGGGGCAGCATGAATAAGAGGGGAGGGAGTACACCCCTTAGTGGGGTGGTGGTTTGGGAAAAAGAGGATGTGGTGGGTTTTGCCAAAGCCCCTCTTAGGGTGCCCTTGCTGGTTTCTTGAGGTCCTAAGTATAGAGGGGTGGGCCCAAGTGCTGGTGGTGGGAGGGGTGAAGCCCCGTATTGGAAAATAATTCCAAAAGTAGAGATTTTTGAGGATTTGACCAAAGTAAACCCTAGGGTGGGCCCCTCATGTTGGTCAAAGTCCAAGTGTGTTCAAATCATCAGGTGATTGGTCAATGTTGGGGTATTTAATTAACATGGGTGCGCGCACGCTTTTCGGTGTGTCATAACGCTTGATTTGACCATAGTTTAACTTTTTGACGTCGAACTTGGCAATAACGAACTTTGTTAGTCTTGTTTCGACTTTCGGAGTCCACTGAGACTGACTGTGATTGATTCCGAGTTTATTTGCTTAATATTTTAAAATCGTGTCGTGGTGGTCTACAAAACCTAAAACAGACATAATTCTAATACGACCTCTAATTGAAACGCAACGAGTCTTGTCGCACTCGTATTGACTGTACAAGTCTAACAGAACTGAAGAAGTCAATTCGGAGTATGTGTGGTCAATATTCCACAACGGTGTTGTTGTGATGTGTTACGATACTAAAAAATGATCGTTTTCTCTAAACGACCTCGGATTGGAATGGAACAAGTTTCGTTGCGCTCGTATTGATCATACGAGTCTAACGGAACTGGCGGAAGTCAATTTGGAGTACGTATGATCAATGTATCCAAACGACATTGTTGTGACGCACTATGATACTCAAAATGGCCGTTTCCCCTAAACTACCTCGAATTGGAACGAAACGAGCTCAATTGCACTCGTATTGATTATACGAGTTTAACAGAACTGACGGTAGTCAATTTGGAGTACATGTGGTCACTGTACCCCAACGACATTGTTGTGACGCATTACGATACTCAAAATGGTCGTTTCCCCTAAACGATCTTGAATTGGAACGGAACGAGTTCCATTGTACTCGTATTGATTATACGAGTATAACGGAACTGACGGAAGTCAATTTGGAGTACGTATGGTCATTGTACCCCAACGACGTTGTTGTGACGCACTACGATACTCAAAATGGTCGTTTCGCATAAACGACCTCGAATTGGAATGGGACGAGCTCCATTGCACTCGTATTGATTATACGAGTCTAACGGAGCTGGCGGAACTCAAATCAGGGTTCCCTAGCACATTATTCTACAATTGGGTTATTTTCTATCCTTTTGGTTACTTTTATTTGGTCCACTAAGGTCTAGTGACCCAATAAAAGTCGGGATGTTACAACATAACCCACAAGTGCACTCAAAAATTTGTCATCATCTGAGGAGACTTCGGGTTGGTTCATTTCTGGCCTGTACAGCGAGAAACCAACGTTTATAGGATGTCGACTCTCGTCGAGGAATCGGTCTTGTTATACACTTCCTTCTTTAAGATGCAACTAGACGTTATCGAACAACAGAGTCACCTTGACAAGATGCCCTATGTCGACCTGGAGATAGGTATTAGCGAACTTACCTCCATTGTTGGGAAAAACGCACCTTTGTATTTGATATACAGTTTTAAGAGTGAGTTTATTAGGATATTACCCACAATGTATAGAAGGGTAATTTGAGTCTTAAGTCTTTTAGGACTTGGCTTTTTGGAAGTCTCCATGAAGAAGCAGAAGCACTTAGAGAAAACGTCGTAAACTCAAAAGATGCCAATGCAACATACACTGAGTAATGGACTTGTCTGAGTCTCGCAAGAAAACGTCGAAGACCTATGTAGCACGAGGACGGAAATGGGATACATGATACATGCAACGTGATTTTTACAAAAATAAGGATACAGGAAACGTTTAAAAAAAATTAACTACTTTAATATAAGTATTAATTAATATAAAAATAATACAACTAACAAACTAAGGTACCATTTCAGTCACTACATTCAATAAAGAATAATTGACGCACAATCATGTTGTTTAGGCACAATGGGAAAGATTAGGCTAGGAGAAGTTATTAGATATCACAGGAAGAAAAAATCTGAAGAATAGTTCATGCAATCTATTCCTTGAGATATATCAAATCCAAAAGCACAAGCATTCTTTACGGTGCAATTAGAAATTTAGGATTATAAACTCACTTTAGTTTGATTTATTTATTATCAATACAAATTACTCAAGATTAGGCCTACAAGTACATACTGAGAACTAATATCACAATATGTAATGATGACCATCAAATTATTCACATAAACAAAATCTTCTTTAACATTAAATTAATAAAATAATTTTGTAATTTATTCATGCAGTTAAAAAAACTAACTTTAATCTTTGGTGACCAAAATTCTCTCTTAAGTTTTCAAAAGCTAGGCAAACCCTTACTTCACAGCCCCAGCTAAACTCATAATAGAAGAGACCAAAATCAAGAAAAAAGAAAAACATTATTCTATAATTTGTAGGTGATTATCTCCAATCTTACCTCTCACGAATAAAAATTATCCACAGCAAATCCCAAAATGCAAAGAGATGCTTCAAATAAATTTGGCAAAATTACTCAGCTTTATCTTCAAATATGATAATTACCCTTACAACAAGGAAGCACACAAAGAAAGCACAAGAATAAAATTTCACTAAGGAGCATAGTTGAGAACCACGTCTAAGTGTAACGAAGAAAAAAATGAAGGAAAAATAAATGGAAAATAAGGGTTTCAGCGGAGGAGAACTCACCAGAGAGGAAGGTTTCAACGGAGGAGAACTCTTCGATGAGTTCACGAAGAGCAGCAGGAGAGGAGAAGAGATGTTCGACGGGCTTTCGATGTCGAACGGGGAGAGCTGCGACGGGGGCTTCGACTACGGGAGTCGGCGGAGAATGATGCATAGTTGCGGTGGTCAAGGGAGAACGATGTAGCGCTGTGGTGGTCGGGGGCGAACGAGGCAGAGTTGCAGGGGTTGGGCAGAAGGACGCAGAAAATCGGCCGAGGCGTGAATCGGAAACCCTAAAAACTAAAACTATATTGCGCGTGAGGTGTGTTGTCACGCGTGCCGCATCAACCAAAACAGCGGGGGATACGCGTTTCCCAATTAGTTTTTTTATTTATTTAAATATTACGTTTCCGACGTTTCATAAACGTGTTTCCGCGCATTTTCGGGCGTTTCCCGTATCCGATACGCGTTCGAGCTGATACGCAAAGCATTTTTGAGTACCCGTGCTTCGTAGTATGAGACGTCAAACTCTCCGACGTTGAAATGTATGAAGCAGCGATAGTATCGCAAATGAGGCGTAGACTTCTCCAGAAACTCTGAAGTAATATTCTCTATTGTTCAGAGTAAAAACATCGAAAGATCTCAGAGGAACTAAAAACTGTCATCTCATATCGTCGACTTGGCGTCGAAGTGACGAAAGCTCTCCAACGTTCGAATCTTGGAAATAGACACGACGGTAATTATGGATATAATACAGCCGTTTTTCCTCTGTTCAAGGAGGATGTCAATGCATGGGTAAATGAAATGGAATGATGAACCCAGAGCATTTAATGCTGCTAGATTTGGAAGTTGCACGTACAGAAAAGAATAGAGCACATAAAGGATCACCACTTGTAGTGCCTGAGAGCACAGAAGGAGTGTTCCTCTTGGAAGCTCTAAGTTGTTAATCAAGTAGAATCTTCTATCTCTCAAAAGATTCAAAAAGGAGAAGCCCTTTTCTCAAGTGTCACTGTTGAAGATCGAGATTATCTGAATCTTGATCCATTCTGAATGCACACAGTGTGCAAAGAACTAGCTCCTTCAGAAGATTGCTGACTGAAGGACATCTTGTGGAAAAACTACTACCACCTACCAGACGAGTTCAACAACTCCAATTGTTGGTTGAGCTTCCTTATCAACAGCTCACTGGGCTTTAGAGAGACATTGTCAAAATATCTAACTGATTCTAAAGGATCCTTATCAAAATCCCCACACAGTTTAGTGGAACCTGCTTGCGAGCATAAGAGTAGACGTACCAGTTGATTGGGGAACTACTATAAAATCATGTGTCGTATGTGATGAATGTTTGATCTCTCCCTCTCTGCATTTATCTTATCTTAATATTATAACTGTGGCATGTGTGGTGATTGGTTGTCTTGAAAAGTATTAGGTGCTTAAGAAAGATCATAAGATCTAAGTAAATTCTAAGTCGGGGCTTTAAACTCTATTCACCCAACTTTGGAGCATCTTCAAGAGACTATATCTCCTCTTTCAATTGGTACCAGAGTCCAGGTTAACCAGAAAAGACTAACACCTTGGTTGATCAGGACTCCTGTGAGATAAGACTCTTGAAGATGTTGGATCTACAGGCGCCTTAGATGGGGGTGAATAAGGTTTTTCAAACTTTGAGTTTCTGTAACTTATCGCCTGTGTTAACTTACAGACTATTGCGTTTCACAGAAAAACCAGATATGCAGAAAATCACAAAAACGTAAAGACGGATTATTATTCAGTGGGAAGATTACAGTTACAGGTTTACAAAATTAGTTCTTTACAACGCTAAAGAACAAGGCGTATATTGAAACCCTTGGGTTTTCTATACCAATCCTTACCCTAGGGACCGGTTGGTTATATCCCATCTATTCTCAGAAGGTCCTCGGGACCGTCTAGATCCACTCGGATCTAGTCGCCTCTACGAGGCTCCACACTCACGAGATCACACAACGATCCCGACGCCACACAAGGGCGATTTCCAAAACACCAAGAAAAGCAAGTACTGAAAAGAGTAGAGAAAAATACAGAGGTAGAAGTAAACAAAAAGAACACAAAAGACTCCCTATTGATTCCAAGAATCGTCGACGACGAGCCTCTCCAAATGATCTTGCTGAAGCAGTGCGGGCTCTCGATCGATCTTCGTGTTGTGTCGGAATCAATGTTGGATTAAGCTTTGTTTGAGTGGAGTTGTGTGTTCTGGAGTTCTGGACGCACTCAAGAAAGTTGGCTCATAAGTGGATACTCGATCATCAGACAACGGAGAGCGAGTCATAATATTTATAGTTTATGCGCGTTATCGTCTGCGGTAAGGTTACCGCGTTAATGGTTAGCGCAAAACTTCACGCGTCCAACTGAGGGAATTTTGGACGCGGGAAGTTTCATGCCAACCAGTTAATTAGAGTGCCATGTGAGTAATATAGAGTAAGGGAGAAAACTTGTCGAGGTCTTATGTGATTTTATGCACAACAATCAATATCGAGACAATAGTGAACGTAGGCGAATCAGGAGCACTAGCTGAAGGTGGACAATTGGTAAAGTGAGGCATACAGTAATAAAGACGTGGCCCGGTACTTACTCTGATTGATGGAATATTACAGAAATAGTGAGACCAATTTGACATTAATACACAGTTAATTGGAGTACCACGTGAGTACGTCGTGGGTAGGCGGTAGCGTGTGGTTGTATTTTGGAGGTCCGCATGAGAAGAAAAGCAATAATGATAACAATTTATGGCAAATGAAAGGCTTAAGGAGAGGAATAAGTCTTTGGCTCATGTGATGCCACTGGGTGGGGGTAGTATTGTAAATAGGGAACAATATGAAAGTGTGACTAGGGTAAAAATGGCTTGAATTTTGGTCTGTGGTGGGACAGAGAAAAAAAACTTACAATGTATTACATGTGGCGTGTCTTGATGGAGGACTGCTTGGGAGTTGCTACTACGGTGGTCAGCGAATGTGGATGGATTAGAAACTGGGTTGTTGATGGTGAGGAGAGTCAAAATTAAGGTTGTGGGTTGGAGAAAGCAGTCATTGTTTGTTACGAGGGGAATGGAGGTGGTGTGGCGAGTAGTGGAAGAAGTTGGATTCGGAATTGGAGGAAGGGGAGGAGTCAGTGGTAGGAGCTCATGGGTTGTCAAGAAGGTTGCCCATAGAGACATCCATCAGGTCGAAGCGGGCGTGCAGTGAGGCCCCAGTATTGGCCATCATTGGAGGGAATGGAGATAGTTGGTACCCGAAAATAGAAAGAACAACGGACGGAGTGCGGTGGGTTAGTCCAATTGATATGGTCAAGAAATCACGTATGAAGAACGCAAGTAACTTGTAATATTGTGATCGAAAATGAAAGGAAAATACAATTAACGAGACGTGTTTATTCTAAACTCTTGAGGGCGGGATCCCTCTAAGATTCTCTCTTAAGAGAGTCAAAAACCTACTTGCATGACCTGAAATTCGTCGAGATCGAAAATACATAAAGTGGAGACCTCGTCAGAGGAGACCTCGGCAAGTTTCGGCTCGTCATCCTGACCTCGGTCAGCATTCAGTCCAGCTAAATTCACCTCGTCGAGGGCGGCTATTCGCAGACCATGTACCCCCCCCCCCCCCCCCCCCCCCATGAATTGCATATAAATAAGACCCCATGGCACAAAAGAAAGGCACGTTGACACCCCCCCCCCCTAAGGTTCCCCCCAAACAAAGTTCGTGCCTCTCTTGAGCCGAGCTCAGCTTTGGTTTATGAGGGGAAGTTCCTATATACTTTCGGGTACGTGGTGGGACCTCCTCGTTGCAGCTCGCGAGATCCTGTTTACAGGCAATCCGGGAAAAGCACTCGCTCTTCGCCTTCTTCAAGTGGAAGTTCGCCCGGATCGATCGCTAGGCAAGTAGCATTTGGTCTCTCTATGTCCGAACATTTGGAACTATTATTTTTTTGATTCCAACATTTTGGTGCGGTGAGCGTGGACCGTGATCGAAGGAAAAACCTATAGTGTGAGGTCCAATGGCGAACGGAGAAGAGAGGGAGTTGGAGATCAGCTCCTTCGAAGCTCAGACGAGCTCCTTCCGAGCTCAGGCGAGCTCCTTCCGAGCTCAGGCGAGCTCATTCCGAGCTCAGGCGAGCTCCTTTTCGAGCTCAAGGCAAGCTCCTCCCGAGCTCAGGCGAGTGGTAGAAAAGTGCTTGTATCAAAATGGTGTTTTCAGAACTTTTTGGAAAGCAATGAACCCTACCAATTTCAGAAAAGCTAAAAGGAGCTTTGAGCATTTTTATGCTTCTATTCTCATAGGTTCAACATTCCTCTTCTTCACGTTCTGCTTCTCCTACCACTGCTTTTCTGAAATCTCTAATCTCACAGTTGATTACCCACCACTGCTTTTCAGACCACCACAATCATCCCAAACATAGCCTTTGAAAAGAGTTTAATTGTGGTTAAGAATGGTGTAGTGCTAAATGCCCGCAATGCTGGTGGAAGTTGATCAGCCTAATTTTTTTTACTCCTACTTTTCTCTTCAACAAACTAAACCAAATATCTTCATATTTGATGCTTCTACATGAACGCTGGTTCTCAGATGAAGGACCGAAGTGAACTTTATGTAAATGTTCATGATTTGGTAGAATTTGAAAAAATTGTTGCCCACTAATTGCTAATTATTGTCGGTGAAGATGACGAGTAGGATCCCGCATCGACAAACAATATTTGTCCCCAAGTTCTTCAAGATGGGTATTGTCATCTTTTTTGATGCTTTAACCTTTATCCACTTCGATAAGTAGTTTATCATCATTAGGATGATCTTTTTTAGTCTTTTAGACCGTAGGAAGGGCCTAGTAAATCCATCCTCAACACAGCAAATGACTTGTTTGTGAAGGTTGGAGTTATAGTCTATGTTTATAATATATGGTTATCCATCATCCTTCCTCCAGAATGAAATGGGTAGCTTTGAGGATAAATCGCTTTTTATTCTCCAATGACTTGTGGTACTCTCGAACGCTATCGAAAACTACAATTTCTTCTTTAACTTTGAACAAATGTTGAATCGGGGCTCAACAGCTGCAGCCTTTTGCGCAAAAGGTAATACCCAAAGAGAGGTGTAATGTCTTCTTGTGTTGTTAAAGGCGCGCCTAAAGCTCAAGGCTTACCAAGCTCAGAGATCTGCGCTTTCGTGTGTCTTTTTTGCGCCCTTGGAGCATAAAAGGCGCGTCTGGATGCAATTTCTATTGTAAATTTTTCTTTTTCAAAATAAAGAAAAAAAAATGTAATAACTCAATAATTTTTGCATGGCTTAGTATTTATGAAACATAATCGAGCGTTAAGACTTAGATATGATGCAAGTGACCACATTGATTCAACTGTTTATGAACTCTTTTTTACGATTTCCATTCCCCCTTCAAAATCCAACTTTGGCTCACCGTTAGTTCCATTCCTTCACGATGCTTTAACATTACCATTGTATCATATCATTACATTTTTTTTTGTCATGAATTCAAATACATCTCCGTATACTTTCCATAATCATATCATTATCTTTTTGTAATGAATTCAAAGTCATTCATGTATACTTACTATAACCATACAATGCTTGTTACCAGCATTCTCTTGCCTAGATATCCTCATGCCTTTATCAATCGTAAATTTGTACACATACATCTCAAAATAATCACTTTTTCTCTATAGTCAAAAAACGCATCTATGACAAGATCAATTCTGTGATATTTATGATTAACACAAGTCGAATAGAATATGACAGCAATGATATCTAAAAAACAACAGTCTTTCAGCCAATCAAGTAGCAACATGTGAGGAGAATTAAACTTGCATGAATGCATCCTTATGGGATAAATTTTAGCAAATTCTTTATAAGCAAACCTTTTGCGCAAACAACGGTGCGGCGAGGGACAAAATAAACGAAGTAGTCTTTCTGCAGCCCTTTTGAAACATCATTTTGAATGTGGGATGAAATGAACTTCATCAAGTTCAGCTGAGGGCGAACAAGATACAACACATTTGAGCATTCTGTTTGAACAGGTTCAGCTGAGAGATGCCTCAGTTCTGTGCCATTGTCCTGTTCAAATTGCCGGGGGATATCAAATCATGTGTTGTAAAATGTAACTTATGAGGAAATTTAATGCCTAATCACAAACAGAAGGGAAATAGAAGCAGGATGAAGAAGAAATGTATAACCTTCAGCAGAGAAGTCTGAATGAGAAGCGAGAGAGAACCCCCGAGTTTGGGATCGATGACCAGACACTTCTTCCCTCGGACCTATGAGCATATACAAGTTTAGAAGTTGCAAGAACTAGTTGGAGAGTTGAAGGGGGGTGCGGGGACTAGGTATTTGAAGAAACTTACGTTCTTTAGAATGTTGGTGAGTTCCTTCTGCGAGCGTTCTCTGCGTCAATTCTTAAGTTAAATAACAACAGTTCTTATGGAATGGTAAAACGATCGGAATTAAAAGCAAGCAAGACGAAAATGGGTACCTGACAGCGGAAAGGGATCTGAGCCATTTCGAGTGAAGAGTCGTTGTTGCCTCTCTGTGTATGATTATGATCTGTCAAGAGGAGGAGGACAGGGAGAAGAGCAGCTAGCTGTAAGAGTGACGCTGACCGACGGCACGCATACGAAACGCAAATCAATCTTTCCGTTCTCGTGTATCGAACGCGAAAAACACCGAAGAGACGCCTTCCCCTCTGGTAAAAGACTGCGACCTCATTAAACTCTGGTCTTAGCTTTCAATTCGCCTGAGGGGACCGTGGCAGTTTGACTAGGACGAAGAGGACGGGAGTGGAAATCGAGATCCTAGAACACGGGCGGGGGACGACAGAGCATGAAAATGAAGCACGGAGAAAGTCCGGCAAGGACGGACTTCTGTGAGTTGGAACGTGCTTGTTTCTGTCCCGGGCAACTCTCTTGTACGATGACCAGGGCTGCAAATAAAACTCGCCTGGTTGCTCGGCCGGGTCTGCCTATGTCAGCTGCCCTTGGTCACGCGTCCATGGAGCGCAGCAGCCTAGCCGTGCGGCCAGCCGGCCTTGGCTGCGCGCCCGCGGCCGCAAAGCTGTCTCGGTCGGCCCCCATCGCCGGCCAGCTTCCGACGTCGGTCGGCCTCCTCGTGGTCGGTTCATCCGTCGCCGGCCGAGCCCTCGACTGGCGTCGTTCGATCATTCCGCAAAATCTCCACCCTCCAATGGCGGGTAACTACTTGTGTAACCACCCACCATGGGTGGGTGCGATTATCTGAAAATACATCGGGCTGCGTATAGAAAATGTCTAAATAATACGCGTTCTGAATCATATAAAATCGGTCTGCAAATAGCAATTATGGTGGTTACGGCCTGCGAATAACCTCATAACAACCATAACCACCTCTGGGGCCAATAAATAGCACTCCAAGCCCTCTTTCATTTTCATCTTTCTCTCCTCCCTTCTTTCCTCCTAAGTGCAAGAGAGAGAACTCTCTTGAAGACCTTCATCATCTTCGAAGGAGGCCTTGAAGAATCTTCGAGTGCTTCGAAGACGGTTCAGAGATCTTTATCCTCCTCCAAGCTTCATTCCGAGCATATAACGTCTCGGGACCGTCACCTCCAAGGCAACGACAAGCTTCATGCTTCAGACACCGCCATCAAATTCCGAAGTGATCCAAGAGCCCAGCGCACACCCCTTGATTTCCCGAGCACAAGCAGAAGGTGGTGCAAGCCTCAGAGCGTGGTGCTCCCCACCGTGGCGACGAAGAAGACTTAGCTTCGAGAGCGGTGGTCTGTCACCCTCCGAACATCTCTCTTTATCTCTCTCCCTCAAGCTGTAACGAGAAGTTGTCTGTCGCCCTCGATTCCTTACCAAAGCACTGTAAAAGAGACACTGATAATGAAGTTAGGTTGGCTCCGAACCAATCGTGTGATTTTTCACCTCTTTCCGGGGTTTTCCACGATAAAAAAGATCACATGCCAACCGTCTCAATTTTCTGTGACTGATTGCGCGCTCGTCCGCTCCTGGGCTAAGACGGTCATTCTAGACCGATTTTAGGAGTCTCGAGTAGACCGCAACAAGAATTAATACCAATATTTATCTTAAATACATTTTGCAGTTTCACTATTTTTTTTTTAATATTTAAAAATTTCTAATATTTTCTTACTATGATATAATTTTCTCTCTTAGAAATAACAAAAATAATATTCTTAACTCACAAGTTAATTGAAACAAACTTGTATATAGTAAATTTAAAATTTAAAAGGAAGATTAGTTTATCACAATTTTCAATTATTCTTATAAAATAAAAATATCAATTTTGTGTATTAAAAATTATTTTAATAAAACCAAAAACCGCCCCAAAAATCTGCCCCAGACTCCACTGATTATTGAACCGCACCGATCAGTTTAGGTTCAATTCAGATTGGGGAAATAAATAATCGACCCTTTTCGATTAGGTTTGGGCCCAAACCGATCCAAACCGAACCTCTTACACCTCTACTTTTGGTAGCATTTATGGCAGCTAGTAGCTGCCTTTTGGCAACAGCTGATGCAACTGCCAAATTGTAGCAAATGGCAACAACTACTGCCATTTGGGGGGCTGCTTAGCCAGGCCCATGTCAGGCCCGGCCTTCCTGGCCCGATCTGGTAAGCATAGGCAGGTCCCCCTTTTCTTAGGGAGGCACGGGTCAGGGGTATCCAGTCGGAATAAAGCTCAGGCATGGCCTGGGCCCAGCATGCTTTTTTTACATGCCTAACAATGACTAAGACAAGTGTAGATGTGTAAGAAGAGGAGGTTATTGTGTTTATAGCATGGGTGGTGGTAAGTTGTCGATATGGACGTTGAGATGTGCGGATAACATATGATGAGTTTTCAGGAGGAGATAAAATTGGCTTGGTTTGGGGTGGTGGTGGCGGTGGGAAAAGCTTTATTCCCACCGCCATCGTCTTTTTAGGATGTTTGGATGAGGAGCTTTTTCAAAAGATCTTTTTCAAGAAAGTGTTTTGGAAGCTTTTTGAGCAGTCGGCGTAACATGACTTTCTAGAAAATATTTTTCCTGCTTTTAGCATTTCTTCTTTTATTCGAGATCTTACGGAAGTCACGTCCAGATCATTCACGATCTACCTTTCTTCTTTCTCGCCATTGTAAATGTTTTCTTCTCTCATTCACAATTCTTCACAAATTCGTTATCTTTGTTTCTTGCTACTGCCCTTTTGTAACCTATTTACTTAGAATTTATATAATGTTTACTTATCTATACGATAAATGATTAGCATAAAACATTTTTTTAATTAAAAAACAAAGCAACTTTTATTAAAAAGTTGTTGTTCCAAACATAAACATATACAAACTTTTTTGAAAACCACTTAAATGGAGATTTTCTAAACAATCTATAATTTTTTCAGTTTTCTACACAACTCTAATGCACCGCTGCTTTTTCCATCGCCACCACCTCCCCAAACAGAGCCAAAGAGTAGAATGGTTGACCCTTGAGGAAGGTGATATCAGTGGATGCTACGTTTTCCAATCGGTGGGAGAGTAATGCATATATCTCTTATGTGTATGAGAGTACTCAATAAAGATATATTTAGTAGCATTTGAAACATAGGGGAACGGGCAACCTCGAGGAGGTGGTGATTTTTCCGCTCTTCCGTACCATTTTGTTATGGCATATAGACGCTCGATATTTGGTGGATAATACCAAATATATTGCAAGTTTTCTATAATTTGTGACTAATATATTCACAAGCATTATCGGTACGAATTTTTTTGATTGGGCTCAAAAATTGAATACAAGTTCCAATGATGAATTAGCGAAAGATACATAGTAATTCCGAGTGATTGCGTAGAAAATAAGCATGTGTCTTGCGGGAATGATCATCAATAGAAGTAAGAAAGTAACAATATTCAGATAAACTAACAGTTTTATAATTACCTCAAATGTTCGAATGAACTAAAGCAAATGGAGCAGAGCTTCTAGCACAATGAAGAAGCACAAAATGGTGAAACGACTGACAAAGATCATGAGTAAAACGACTGACAGAGATAAGATGCGAGTCAAGAATATGAAGTACAAAATGTAAAGAAATAGACAGAGTGAGAGGCACATCTCCAAATCCGCAAAACGGGATGGGTTCTCCATTGGTAACAATCTAAACTCTTGACTAATAGTGTTCGTGTACCGAGTGTGAGGCCCCGAGCCAGACTTCACAGAAAATCTATATCTGAGTCTTTCTAAACATCTATCGCAGCATAGTAATAACAAGAGTTACAATACAAATACATAAACAAAACTCATACCTTTGCTCGCTCTTCAGTTCGAGTCAGTCTAGCTTTTCTCGGCGCACTCGGGGTCGCATCCGCGACCTAAAAAGATAAACCACAACGAATTTAGTCATAAAGAATATGACTAAGCGAGTAACATACCTCTTTAATTGCTGTACATGCAAGCAACAAACGTTAGTAGCAATATGCATATATTCCATTTCAGTGTATAAGCAATAACAACATGGTTTTCAATTTCAGTGTACAAAATGGTATAACACGTATCAGAAATAATTAATAACAGTAACTACAGTAACAATTGTTTCTGTTTCAAGTTCTGGTATTTGATATATTTATTAGTTCTTCAAAATCATTTCGTTCATTCGGATCAAACATTCCATTAGTTCGTTTTCTCTTTCGAATCTTTGTTCATTCAATTTGTCTTCACTTTCTGAATCAGATTTCTCATTTATCTTTAGTTTAATTTAATTAAGAAATCATAAGGGTTACTGTAGATCCATTCCTTCTTGGTCTTCAACGATCTCTTGGCCTTCAACGGCCTCTGGCCTTCAACGGCCTCAATCAATATCAAAAACACATTCCGCCGTAGCGTATTCACACCCCCACTACGACTACTTTGTTAACCCTTATCATTTCAATTATTCTTATGCATCGATGCGGCAATATTCTTATTCAATCATATAGTAGGTTTATTTAAATTATTTCCCTCAGAAGTTAATTCATCGCTTCTTTATTGCTAATTCAAAATTTTCCAGCGATTCTTGGATTTATCAGTGATTCAAAATTCAAACAATTTCAATTAAATATCAATGCACAATCACTAAAATACTTTCTGTATCAAAATCTATCATATGTATAGTAAAAAAAATAATTCAAAAGTATGCATAATTAAAGAAATAAGTACTCACCACGTGTCCTTTGCCTTTAATCATATCAGGATTTTCATCGGGTCTATCTCCGGACGCCATCCTCTGCAGTATCAGTGAAATCATTTACTTTAGGGTTGCGTCACGAATTAGTTACGATTTACTTCCTACTACGATACAACTACGACTTCATAGGAGTTGTCTAAGGCGTGAAAATGGTGTCAAACGCAAACCCGTACTAACATTATAGCCACTTAACTTAACATGTATCAAAAAATATTTATCAAGTTACAACAAGGAGGGATAGAGCAATAATTGACAAAGAGGGCAGCCAATACTAGACTCCCAACAGCCAAACTAACAAGAGGACAACATCAACAGGGCTGCGAATAGTAGCACCAAAGGCTGCTAACAGCAGCTCAAAGGGCTGCCACTAGCAGTCCAAAACCAAGGAAAAACCCATCTAAAAACATTTACCAAGACAGCTACTAGGAGCTTCTAATGGCAGGAGCAGCCCATAAGATGTAGCACAGTAACAGGCAAGAAGTTCAAGGAAATAGTTGGTCAAAACAGGTAACAGTACAGTCGGCCACTGTTAGAAAACTATATCAAAATAAAATAACGCAAGCTGAGCAAAGCCCCATATCCTGATCAAACTTCAAAGGCACAAATATTCCAACCTCTGATTTCCAATCCTAGCAGTTAACCGGAAACCACAAGCACAACTGGCCAAACAAAATACCAAAATCCAGTGAAGGAAGAGCTACAGCATAACCCAATAAACCAGCCCCACCATTTTAAGAATTAAAGAGGGAAAAGAGAGGGGAAATAGGAGCGAACATTGGAGGGAGTTCACCCAAAGTTGTCGGCCAAACACAGCAGCACCGCAGAAAAACAGCAGCAGCGACAACATAGCTACGAGAAGGAGGTAGCAGCAGGTCTTCCAGCACCACGACAAGAGGAGAGGGAGGGATCGTTGATGAGGAAGAAGAGAAGCAGCCAACCCTAGCTTAATCGGCATTGTCGAGCTTTCCAAGAGACAGGAGAAGGAATAGAAGCATAAGAAATGAAATCCACCGCCTCAATATACTTAAAGAATCCACCGCTTAATCATATTATATATAATATATCTAAGTATTTCCTCATATTAATAAATCAATATATATTGCAGCAGCCCAAAACAACCTAAAGATCAACAGCAGCCACATAATAATAACCAGTACAGCCCAATATAGCTCCATACCAGTAGTAAATCCAACACTCAAATCAATTCAGCCACCTTCATACCAATATGGTACCAATAACAAATAAATCAAAATAACAAATTAAACTTAAAACGAAACGAGCGTCGCAAAATCGTCGAAAAATCCAAAACTTCAAAACTTAAAGTGCGCCGTCGTCTCGACATTGATTTTTATTATTTCATCATCGGGAATGATTAATCAATTACGTCTCTTTCGAGTTCGCTTAAACGTTTCGGGCCGTTACAAACTCCTCCCTCCTAATAGAACTTTTCGTCCTCGAAATTGAAACCATAGATTGAGTCAAGAGTACGCATAATTTACATAGCATTAAACAAAGCCACACGAGGTTTATAACATTATCTTTATACACTTATTCATCATATAACGAAACAGTCCCACTTCCTTCTTTCCCGTGGCTGGCCTAAGTTGAAAGCTCGGGGCTCGATACGACGTTCTTCTGGAGCTTCTCTACCTTCTTTCGATTGATTCAACTTTGGGCAATCGGCTCGCCTATGCCCTGGTTGACGACAATAAAAACAAACGCCTGCGAGACATTCTCCTTTATGATTTCTTCCACATTTTTCGCATTTTATGGATACCTGTGATGTCTGGGATGACTGGGATACATTACTACTTACTGCAGGCGCAGCTTGCGACACCTTCCTTTCTTTCCACTGCGGCTCACTCACATTTTCAATCACTTCCTTGTTCGAACCTTCTCTAAATCTCTTTCTAGCTTGTTCACGTCTCCACCGAGATTTCTCTGCATCTATTTCAACCAGCCTGGCTATTTCCATTAATTTTCCATACTCAAGGATATCCATAGGCACCAAGAGAGCGCGAATTTCATCGCGAAGACCTTGCTGAAATTGACGACACATATCTTCTTCTGTTGCAATCAAGGAGTCTGCATAATAACCTAACTTGGTAAATTCTGCTTCATACTGCAACACTGATTTACTTCCTTGAACTAAACGGAGGATTTGATCGTGCAGCAACCTTTTCTCAGATCTCGGGACAAACCACGACGTAAATTCTTGCAGAAATTCCCTCCAAGTAATGGCTGACACACCACGAACTTCATACTTTCTCTTCATAATACTATTCCACCATCACTTCGCTTCCCCTTCGAACATAAATGCAGCTAAACCCACCTTCCTATTCTCGGGGCACTCCATGACTTCGAAAAGTGTTTCCATTCGCAAAATTCAATCTTCGGTTTCGAGCGGGGGTAAACCTCCTCTAAACGGTGGCGGCTTCAATTCTAGGAATTGTTTAAGATCCACATCTAATTGACGGTGTTGAGGCAGAACTGCATGCACTGCAGGAATTACAGGAACTATCGGCAAATTAACAGGAACTGGATTCACGGGAGGCACGATCTCAGGAGGCAATTGGACTGGTAGAGGTACAGGATCAACACGAGGGGCAGTTGGACCAGTTGCAAGTAGGGTTGGCAAAACCATCTTTAAAGCTTCAGCAAGAGCTTGGGTGAGGTCATTCACTGGGGGACGCGGCTGATTTCCATTATCACTCTCCGCTGACAACGTATCTTTATTTACCTCCTGTTCATCTCGACCATCACGGACTCGCTTACTAGCATAGACAAGGACGGGGTCCTTGGAAAATAATACGATTAGCTTTTCATAAATATTTTCGAGATCGTTTATGTATCATGTACTCATGCCTATCGACTTGCTGGATAAACCTATCCCTCTGATACCAATTTGTGAGGCCCCGAGCCCGAACTAACAGAAAATCAATATCTGGGTCTTTCTAAACATTTATCGCAGCATAGTAATAACATGAGTTACAATACAAATACATAAACAAAGCTCATACCTTTGCTCGCTCTTCAGTTCGAGTCAGTCTAGCTTTTCCTCGGCGTATTCGGGGTCGCATCCGCGACCTAAAAAGATAAACCACAACGGATTTAGTCATAAAGAATATGACTAAGCGAGTAACATACCTCTTTAATTGTTGTACATGCAAGCAACAAACGTTAGTAGAAATATGCATATATTCCATTTCAGTGTATAAGCAATAACAACATGGTTTTCAATTTCAGTGTACAAAATGGTATAACACGTATCAGAAGTAATTAATAACAGTAACTACGATAATAATTGTTTCTGTTTCAAGTTCTGGTATTTGATATATTCATTAGTTCTTCAAAATCATTTCGTTCATTCGGATCAAACATTCCATTAGTTCGTTTTCTCTTTCGAATCTTTGTTCATTCAATTTGTCTTCACTTTCTGAATCAGATTTCTCGTTTATCTTTAGTTTAATTTAATTAAGAAATCATAAGGGTTACTGTAGATCCATTCCTTCTTGGTCTTCAACGACCTCTTGGCCTTCAACGGCCTCTGGCCTTCAACGGCCTCTGGCCTTCAACGGCCTCTGGCCTTCAACGGCCTCTGGCCTTCAACGGCCTCAATCAATATCAAAAACACATTCCGTCGTAGCGTATTCACACCCCAACTACGGCTACTGGGTTAACCCTTATCATTTCAATTATTCTTATGCATCGATGCAATATTCTTATTCAATCATATAGTAGGTTTATTTAAATTATTTCCCTCAGAAGTTAATTCATCGCTTCTTTATTGCCAATTCAACATTTTTCAGCGATTCTTGGATTTATCAGTGATTCAAAATTTGAACAATTTCAATTTCATATCAATGCACAATTACTAAAATACTTTCTGTATCAAAATCTATCATATGTATAGTAAAAAAAATAATTCAAAGTTATGCATAATTAAAAAAATAAGTACTCACCACGTGTCCTTTTCCTTTAATCATATCAGGATTTTCATCGGGTCTATCTCCGGACGCCATCCTCTGCAGTATCAGTGAAATCATTTATTTTAGGGTTGCGTCACAAATTAGTTACGATTTACTTCATACTACGATACAACTACGACTTCATAGGAGTTGTCTAAGGCGTGAAAATGGTGTCAAACGCAAACTCGTACTAACATTATAGCCACTTAACTTAACATGTATCAAAAAATATTTATCAAGTTACAACAAGGAGGGATAGAGCAATAATTGGCAAAGAGGGCAGCCAATACTAGACTCCCAACAGCCAAACTAACAAGAGGACAACATCAACATGGCTGCGAATAGTAGCACCAAAGGCTGCTAACAGCAGCTCAAAGGGCTGCCACTAGCAGTCCAAAACCAAGGAAAAACCCATCTAAAAACATTTACCAAGACAGCTACTAGGAGCTTCTAATGGCAGGAGCAGCCCATAAGATGTAGCACAGTAACAGGCAAGAAGTCCAAGGAAACAGTTGGTCAAAACAGGTAACAGTACAGTCGGCCACTGTTAGAAAACTATATCAAAATAAAATAACGCAAGCTGAGCAAAGCCCCATATCCTGATCAAACTTCAAAGGCACAAATATTCCAACCTCTGATTTCCAATCCTAGCAGTTAACAGGAAACCACAAGCACAACCGGCCAAACAAAATACCAAAATCCAGTGAAGGAAGAGCTACAGCATAACCCAATAAACCAGCCCCACCATTTTAGGAATTAAAGAGGGAAAAGAGAGGGGAAATAGGAGCGAACATTGGAGGGAGTTCACCCAAAGTTGTCGGCCAAACACAGCAGCACCGCAGAAAAACAGCAGCAACGACAGCAGAGCTACGAGAAGGAGGTAGCAGCAGGTCTTCCAGCACCACGACAAGAGGAGAGGGAGGGATCGTTGATGAGGAAGAAGAGAAGCAGCCAACCCTAGCTTAATCGGCGTTGTCGAGCTTTCCAAGTGATGGGAGAAGGAATAGAAGCATAAGAAATGAAATCCACCGCCTCAATATACTTAAAGAATCCACCGCTTAATCATATTATATATAATATATTTAAGTATTTCCTCATATTAATAAATCAATATATATTGCAGCTGCCCAAAACAACCTAAAGATCAACAGCAGCCACATAATAATAACCAGTACAGCCCAATATAGCTCCATACCAGTAGTAAATCCAACACTCAAATCAATTCAGCCACCTTCATACCAATATGGTACCAATAACAAATAAATCAAAATAACAAATTAAACTTAAAACGAAAAGAGCGTCGCAAAATCGTCGAAAAATCCAAAACTTCAAAACTTAAAGTGCGACGTCGTCTCGACACTGATTTTTATTATTTCATCATCTGGAATGATTAATCAATTACGTCTCTTTCGAGTTCGCTTAAACGTTTTGGGCCGTTACACCGAGAAGGTTTCAGTAGAGTAATGTGATTTGTGGCTCCGAAATCCACTATCCAGGAGATGGGGAAAACATGATACACCTTGATTGGAGGTAGAGGCGACAGATCCAAAAGTATGAGTAAATAGCCCTCATAGGTGCTGGATTTCCTCTCGCAGTGTGTCAATGTCTAAGGGGAGTGTTGGGATCATCCAATATTGCAGAGGCATGGTGAAGAGTTTAAGGACCCCTTTTAAATCAAGGGAATCCTTATGCCCAATGTGAACGTCTCGACAAAAGAACTGCTTCTCGGTAGAGGTTCAACTCCTCTCACTCGATCCACGATTGCTCTCATTAAGGGTAGACCATCCATGATGGCCTGGTCATCACATCATCTGCTGGATCTCGCTTACACGCGTATTCTATCTCCTACTCTGTCAGTTGGGTCTCGGGTCTTAAAAAGTAACGTACGAGTATGTTAGTCACAAGTACCAAGTAAATTTTATGTGCTCCTTTTGTCCCCTAAAGGGTACCAAGAGGATTATCTATAAGAAGAGAGCATAATAGTCGGAGCATATAATCATAGTCAAGATGTTCATAAGGCTCATAACAAGTAAAAACATATGTTCTCGTATAATCGGTCCTGACGACGGTTATATGATAATCGTGTAACACCTCAATTTATTTAAAATTGGTTTTGGGGTGCGATTAGAAATTGGGGTGCGGTTAGGGGAGTTGGTCTGCGAATAGCATAGCTTTGTTAGGTTTAAAACAAAACCTAACTCCCCTCCCCCTCTCATTCCCGATTCCCCCCCCCCCCCCCCCCAGCCGCAATCTCTCTCTCGATCTCCCTCTCGCCCTCGTCTAGGTCGGCCGACCAGCGCCCCCTCCCTCTCTTGCTCGCGTGGCTCCAGGAAGGAGGAGGCCGACACCCTCCTCTCATCTCTTTCTCTCGCTCTCGTTCGCACAGGAGCATCCCCCCCCCCCCCCCTCCCCCCCCCCCGATCTCCCCTCTCATCTCTCCCTCTCGTCGCCCTCTTCCTCCTCCCCGTCGGCCTGAGACAAGGAGAGCCGAACCCCCCCCCCCCCTCCCTTTCTTGTTCTGTTGCTGGAAGGAGAAGCCCGACTCCTTCTTCCTCTTGGGTGCTAGGACAACCGCAAGCTAAGGGAAGAAGCTTCCTCCCTAGGGTTCCTTCAAGGGGAAAATCACAACGTTGAAGTTGTGCGCCATTCGGAGAACGTGGAAGCTCCGGAGCAAGCTTGGACGCCGTTTTTGTGCGCGGACAGCCGCTACGTTCGTTAGCCGTCAAATCCGGGCGCGTCTCCATGGTTCAGAAGCGACGTCTAAGGGTAACGATTCTCTTTACTCTCATTTGGACACGTTCTAGTCCGTTCCTTGCATCGTTGAGGCCCCCTACCCAAAAGGGTGAGGTCGTGGCCTCCGACGGGTCGATTCGTGTTATCCCCGTCAAATCTTGCATACATGTAGAGTCCATACGTGAAATGGACGTAGGCGCGCTGTGTGAAGCCCATCCGAGACGGTTCGTCCGGATTGGTGATGCTTTTTGGTATTATGCGTGCCGGGGAAAACTCCGCAGATATACTGCTTCGTAGGACTAGAGGGTGCTACTGCATGCGCAGCAACGCTTGGGAGTGTGCCCCGGGAAGCACCCGAAGTTAGAAACAGAAATGGAGTTTCTGTTCACTACCGCCGGCGTTAGCGTTTTCGCCGGGCGGTAGCTCCCAGACTTGGATCTGGTGAATTTTGGACGTTCTGAGGCAGTGGGAGTGCTACTGCATGTGCAGCAATGCCTGGGGGTGTGCCCCGGGAAGCACCCACAGCTAGAAGCCAAAATGGGGTTTTGTTCACTGTCGCTGGCGACAGCTCCCAGACTGAGTTCTGGTGATGTTGTTGTGCCCACCTGTTGAGAGGACCTGAGGCCTTTGTGCCCGACCCGTGAGGGTGTCCTGGTGGATGACTTAGCGGCCCGTAGGGCCTGCTAATTGAGAATACCTGGGCTGAGGGAACGCCATACCCGCTCTTCGTGTTGTACAACGAGAGCTGTGAACAACAGGCATTTGGCGAACCTGAAACCGCACCATTGCAGCACCTGATTAGTGAGTCTCGTACATCATGCCGGGAGGCAATGGGAAAGAGTCTTCGGACTACGGTATGTTCACAATTAAAGCACGGGAGAGCCCCGGTATTCGGGCCACCGACTTTAGCCTCGAAGGGCAAAGCCATCAAGAGTGGATGGTGGTGGAAGGCGGAGTACACCAAAGAGTGCCTGAGAGCACGAGACGTGGGGGCCATTCCCACGTTTGTGATTGTTGCATATGTATGAACTGTTGTGGGCTTTGCTAGTCGCACTCTTATATATATATGCTGCGGACACTGTTTTGCAGGTGTACAACCCTTATTCTCCGAGGGTAGGACCCACTCAAGGCCACGTAGGCAGGTCAAAGTCAAAGAGGCAAGACAAATCAGCCAGCAGGAGCAAAAGAAGGTTGGCGAGTATTGGCTAAATACTCGCCAGAAGGGCGGCTATGGTCGAAGATACGTGCCGAGTATCCCGTATGTCGCCCCAAAGTGTCCGGCAACCACAGAAGACCTGAGCGAGCAGCAGCAGATACTCGCCAGATGGGCGACTATGGTCGAAGATGCTCGCCGAGTATCCCATATGTCGCCAGGTCAGGGCTGGGCTATAAACCCCCCCCCCCCCTACCCCTTGGTTGCCTATAAATAGGACCCCAGGGGTACTTGGATTGGCACCTGTGCTTGAGCTTCTGGAACCCCATTTCCGAATTCTTGAGCCCGTCACCCCTGCTTGCTAGCCAAGTCGGTGCCTTCCTCGTACCTTGCTCGGCCATTCTTTGGTCTTGGAGGGGAAGTCTCTTCGGAGCTTCTGGGTACGTGGTGGGACCTCCCTGCCGCAGCACCTGGGGTCCTGTTTGTTGCTCTTCTAGCTTCTTCGTCGTTGCCAGCCAAGCCATCTCGTCGGGCTGCTGGGCGAGTAGCCTCCGGCTGCATCGGTCCGAATCTTGAGGTCAGGATTTTCCTGGCGTCAACACTTTGGTGCGGTGAGCGTGGATCGTAGTCGTTGGAAGAAAGTTCGGCAAGAAGGCGAGATGGTCGTAGGTGGCGACCATGAAGGGGTAGTCGGCAACTCGGCCGCGAGTGGCGAGTTCGTGACGCTAGCGGTTCTGGAAGCCTTCGCGCAGCGTATGGAGGGAGCCTTCGCGGAGCGCATGGAGGGGATCTTGCAAACAGCGCTTCAGCCGCGCGCCGAGGTCACTGCGACCTCGCCGCATCGCCCAGTTCCATCCGAGGGAGGGAGTCCCCCCCCCCCCCCCCCCGACGAGCAGGAAAAGAGCACGTGGAAGATGAAACCGAGCGACCAAGGAGGTCGCAATTCTACCAGCCAACCTCGCAAGGTATTCGCTTCCGCGAGCCGTGCGAGCAGGGGAGATACCCGGATACTCGCCCATATGGCGAGTATGGAGGTGATACTCGCCAGGTTGAGGATCGTCGCCGGGCAGGAGGGAGGAGCCCCTTCTGCGAGGAGATTCTCGCCGCGCCAGTACCAGAGGGGTTCAGGGACCCTGCCTTGAACTACTATTCAGGGAAGGAGGACCCCGTCAGGCACATCCAATGGTTCGAGGATATAGTCTCTATCCGAACCATGTCGGACGCCTTCAAGTGCAGGTTGTTTGCCATTACCTTCCGCGCAAAGGCCTGGGACTGGTTCCATCAGTTGCCCGCAGGCTCAATCTACTGCTTCGAAGACCTGTGTCGTGGGCTGACGACCCGGTTCGACACGGCACGGAAGCTAAAGAAGGAGGCCACGGCCCTGTTCTACCTCGTGCAAGGGCCGGATGAGGCATTGGGCCCTTACATCGAGCGCTTCCAGGAGGAGGTTCTGCAAATCCAGGAGGTGGATAGCAACATCCTGTTGCTGGCCCTGACATTTGGCATCAGTCAAGGCCTCTTCAAGTTGGAGCTCAGTGAGAACCCACCCTACTCCTACGACAACCTCATTCAGAGGGCCAATAAATTTGTCCGGGGAGAAGCCTCCAACCCCGACTTCTTGGCAAGGTTGGCGCGGGTGACCAGAGGCGATCGTGGAGAGAGGGATGAGATCCCTGGAAAAAGGAAGAGGGAGGAGCCCCGAAGGGAGGAAAGGAAGTGGCCAGAGCGACAAGAGGAGAAGAAGAAGGAGGAGCTCAGAAAGAAAGAAACCGGGAGGATCGCGGAGAGAAGACCCATCGAGTCCCCTGAGCGTCAGGAGGAGGGAAGACGCTACCAGGTCCCCGTCAATCGGCCACCTTGGAGGCCGGCTGGACGGCACCAGCGTCAGGACCCAAGGGGGAGATCCCCAGAGAGAAGGCCCTTTCGCCAACCGGAGAGGCGTCAGGAAAGGAGGAGGGATGAAGCAATGGCGGTAGCCGGGCGAGGCCGCCGTCAAGGAAGGAAGAAGCCGAAGCCTAGGAGGCGTCAAGCAGAAGAAGTTCCTCTCTACTGCGACTTCCACCAGGTAGGGGGACATGCCATGGCTGCCTGCCCAGACTTTTGGGAAGCCCGGAGAAGGTTGGCAGCAGGAGAAGCTGGAGGAGAGCAGAGGAGGATGGAGGCCCCTGCCGAGCTTCAGGCAGGGCAGGCTGCCGTCGTTCGAAGGAGGAACGAGGATCGGGTCGACCAGGGAGGTCGGGGAGACCTGGGCCAGGGAGGTCGAGTTGGAGTAATCCATGGGGGGGCAGGGCTGGAAGCTTCCCGCAAGGGAAGCCTCCATCAGATCTACCGCAGGAGTGTCGCCTCGATCTCACAAGCACCGCCCCCGATAGAGGAGATTACCTTTTCCGAGGAGGACATGCTAGGGAACGCGAATCCCTTCCATGATGCCCTCGTGATTCAAGCCGCGGTGGAGGACTTCACCGTTGATCGAATTCTGATCGACAACGGTAGCTCTGTAAACGTCATCTTCAAGGGGACGTTTGACGGACTGGGAGTCGAAGCTGCCAGAGTTCGAGCATCAGATGGTCCCCTCTTCGGCTTCTCCGGAGAGAAGAAGGAAGTAGAGGGAGGAGCTGACCTCCTGGTAACACTCGGTGGCACCTCCATCGGCTGTCGATTTGTTATCGTCGACGCCCCGAGCTGCTACAGGGCTATCTTTGGGAGGCCGCTTCTCAACGCCTTCAAAGCCGTCCCATCCTCCTACCATCAGTGCTTGAAGTACTGTAAAGGAGACGTCCAGGTGAGGATCAGGAGCGATCCAAGAGCCGCTAGGGAGTGCTATCTTAGCGCCGTCAGTACCATCAGCTAGATGGCTGACGCGGAAGAGTTCGGAAGAGTGCTGGAGAGCCCGGCCAGGCTGGAAGTGGCCGAAGAGGTCGAGGAGATCGAGGTACTCTCTGCAGCGGGAGTGCCGGGGCTGCTGAAGATTGGCGGGTCGCTGAAGACCGAAGAGAAGATCGAGATGGCGGCGTGTCTGCAAAAGAACGTCGACATCTTTGCTTGGAGCGCAGCCGAGATGCCAGGAGTCGACCCTGAGGTTGCGTGTCATCGCCTCAACCTGGATCCCACTGTCCAGCCCGTCCGCCAGAAGAAAAGGAGAACCGCCACCATCCTCGCCAAGCCAATTAGGGAGGAGGTTAAAAAACTGCTCGATGCAGGGTTTGTGTCAGAGATCCAGTATCCAGGCTGGGTCTCCAATGTTGTAATGGTAGCAAAGGCGGGGGGAAGCTGGAGAATGTGTGTGAATTTTTCCTTAATGAATAAAAGCTGCCCGAAGGATTGTTATCCCTTGCCTCGAATCGACGCGCTGGTTGATTCGGCCGTCGGTTTTTCTGTGATGAGTTTCCTTGATGCGTTTTCAGGATATCACCAGATCCGGATGCATCCCCCCCGATTGCCGCGATGTCTCCTTCATCACCGATGATGGCTGCTACAGCTTCAAGATGATGCCCTTCGGTTTGAAGAATGCAGGAGCTACCTATCAACGGATGATGGACCATGTTTTCAAAGAGCAAAAGGGGAGGAACCTGGAAGTGTATGTGGACGATCTCTTGATCAAAAGCAAGAGTGTCCAGGAACACATAGCCGATCTGGTAGAGACCTTCGCGACGCTACGAAGATTCAAAATGAGGCTCAATCCGACGAAGTGCGTCTTCGGAGCAGGCAGGGGAAAGTTCCTGGGACATCTCCTTACCTCGGAGGGAGTAGAGCCTAACCCCGACAAGGTTAAGGCGATCCTGGAGATGCCATCCCCAAAGACGGTGAAGGAAGTCCAAAGGTTGACAGGAAGGCTGGCGGGTCTTAGCCGCTTCCTCTCTAAAGCCGGAGAGAAATGCTCTCCGTTCTTCAAGACGCTCCGCAAAACAGAAAGCTTCGAGTGGTCCGAAGGATGTGAGATGGCGTTCGGAAAGCTGAAGGAGCAGTTGACTCAGACACCTCTCCTCCAGAGCCCGAAGGAAGGCGAAGACCTGCTCGTCTACCTAGGAGTAGGAGCAGAGGCGGTGAGCTCCGTTTTGGTCTGAGAAGAGGGGAAGAGGCAGCTACCTGTCTACTACGTCAGTCGGGTGCTAAAAAAGGCGGAGCTGAAGTACCCAATCCTGGAGAAGCTTGCCTTCGCCTTAGTGGTGTCGGCACGAAAGCTCCGGCCTTATTTTCAGGCTCACTCCATCAGAGTGGTGACTGATCATCCTCTCCGCGGTGTCTTAGAGGGAGTGGAGCATTCAGGGAGGTTGGCGAAGTGGTCGGTAGAACTCAGCGAGTTCGACATTTCCTTCTCTCCCCGAGTAGCGATCAAGGCCCAGGCAGTAGCAGACTTCTTGGCTGACTTCTCGGTGGAAGCAGAGCCAGGAGAAGAGGTGCTCAATCCCATTCCTTGGAAGTTGTTTGTTGATGGAGCTTCGGGCAAAAGCTCTGTGGGGGTGGGCATCGTGCTCGTCAGCCCACAGGGAACAAGGATCGAGCAAGCCGTCGAGATCCTCTTCCCCGTCACAAACAACCAGGCAGAATATGAGGCCATAGTGGCAGGCTTACGCCTTGCCAAGGAGCTGGGGATCCGTGATGTCCGGGCTTTCACGGACTCAATGGTGGTCGCGTCGCAGATTCGAGGCGAGTTCGAGGTGCGCGACACCATCCTGCAGAAGTACCTGGTAAAAGTAAAAGGACTGATTGGAGGCTTCCAGTCTTTCTTCGTCGAACATGTGCCAAGAGAGGAGAACTCGGCAGCAGATCGCCTCGCCAAGTACGGGCCAAGGGCTGGAGGAACTATCACAGAGCTTTTCCACCCATCCATTGAAGAGGGAGAGATAATGGAGATCGAGCAACGCCCCTCGTGGATGGATCCCTTTGTAACCTTCCTGACCAGCGGCCAGCTTCCGGCAAACGGAGGGGATCAGCGAGGATTTCGGTACAAAGCGGCATTCTACCTCCTGCAAGATGGGGAGCTGTACCGCAAGACCCTCTCGGGCCCCCTGGCCAGATGTGTTTCCGAAGACCAAGTACCCCGAGTGTTGGAAGAGATCCACTCGGGAGAGTGTGGAAGTCATTCTGGGACTCGCACTTTGGAGCAGAGGATATTGCGGCATGGTTACTTCTGGCCTACTATCCGAAGGGACGCTGAGATCTTCTCGAAGAAGTGCCAGCTCTTCGCCCCCCTTCAGTTGCAGCCGGCCCAGCAGCTCCGATCGATCATCTCCCCATGGCCGTTCGCCATCTGGGGGATGGACTTGATCGGCCCTTTCCCTCAAGCCAGTGGACAACGAAAGTTCGTTCTCGTCATGATCGACTACTTCTCCAAGTGAATCGAGGCCAAAGCCCTGGCCAAGACCACCTCTCAAGTCGTGAAGAACTTCATTTGGGGAGAGATCGTCTGCAGATTCGGGATCCCTCTCGCCATCATCACCGACAATGGTCCCCAGTTCGCCAGCTTAGAACTGGAAGACTTTTGCAGGCAACTAGGAACCGACCTTCGGTTCTCCTCCATACATCACCCAAGGAGCAATGGCCAAGTGGAGGCCGCCAACAAACTGATCATCAACCTACTGAAGAAGAAGGTGGAGAACCTAAGAGGTAACTGGGCGGACCAGCTCCCCTCGGTCCTGTGGGCTCTGAGGACCACTCCCAGCTCAGCCACAGGGGAAACGCCATTCAAACTCTCTCACGGGTCGGAAGCTCTCATTCCAGTAGAGTTCGAAGTCAGAAGCCCACGGGTGATAGCTGCAGAGGACGGAAGCGAAGAATGGCGACTAGAGAATGAAGAGGTTCAAAAGTTATCTCTCGACTACATCGAGGAACTCCGAGATTTAGCTTCAGCCAGGCAAGAGGAGATCAAGCGCCGGATGGCAAAACATTTTGACAAAAATGTTCGCCTCAAACAATTCCAAGCAGGTGATCTGGTCCTGAAAAAGGTGGACGCAGCAGGAAGGTCTGCGGCCGTCGGGAAGCTCAACCCGAACTGGGAAGGACCTTTCATCGTCCAGGAAGCACTCCTAACAGGAGGATACCACCTGCAGAACCAGGAAGGCGAGCTGCTAGGGAGCACCTGGAGCGGCGATGACCTGAAAAGGTTTTATCCCTGAGAGGGAACATGTATACCCCATCCTTGTAAATTCATTTCTTTGAATAAAATCTACACCTCCCTGAAACATGGGAGAAGGCAGCTTCTTTCGCATCAACAAAGTTTTCATAATGAAGAAGTCAGGTGAAGTCAATCTCCACGCTAGGTTGGAAAATGAGCCTCCGACTTAACCCCCGTAAAAACTCAGAACGGATGATGGGACAGTGCCTCGGGTGTGCGTTCCCCTAAGTCCAAGCCTCTGCAATGACGGCCGAGATCAGCTCCCCCCTTGCATGTTGGCCGCGGTTCCCACCGACTGCATTTCTCGTCCGACTGTAGAGATTACCGGGAAGAAGTCTGGACGCCGACCTTCCGATTCGGCGAATGAATGATCGATTTCACTAGCTCAGGGGACCCTTAAAATAAAAAAAAAGGGGCGTCGTGTACCCTTGAAAGCTGAAAAGCTCGCAGCAAAGCATTTCCTTTTCTAAATTACTGTGTTAGATCATATGAGTTGTTATGCCTAAAGTGTGCTTAACTCCCTGCCAAACTCGTTGAGCAACAGGAAGCAGGTCCGATCCACATCCAGCATCCAAGTAGGAGGGAGGCCTCGGGATGGTGTGTCCCCTCGGATCTCCCCGACTGCCACTCCCTGCTTGACGTCGTCCTACATCGACATTCGCCGCCGCAGGTTGGAAGACGAGCCTCCGACTTAACCCCCGTAAAAACTCAGAACGGATGATGGGACAGTGCCTCGGGTGTGCGTTCCCTTAAGACCAAGCCTCTGCAATGACGGCCGAGATCAGCTCCCCCCTTGCATGTTGGCCGCGGTTCCCACCGACTGCATTTCTCGTCCGGCTGTAGAGATTACTAGGGTAAAGTCTGGAAGCCGATACTCCGACTTGAGACGAGGAGGAGACCGACTCGACCGACCAAAAGACAAAGGCATCCAAGCATCCAAGTGATAGGATGATGGCTCCTGGGTGTTGTGCCCCTGTGGGATCGACCCGGCGGCCTTTCCTTACTTGACGTCGGCCTTTGAAGGCAGCAGGCATCCGAGTTATAGGATGAAGGCCCTGGGAGTTGTGTCCCCGTGAGACCTGCCCGGCTGCCACTCCTTACTTGGCGTCATTCTCCGTCGACATCAGGTTTTAGAGTAGGAGGGAGGCCTCGGGATGATATTCCCCCAGGGCTCCCCGACTGCTAAACCTTACTCCTTCCTTCCCTTGAAGAGCTCCTTAGATTCTTGCTTAAAAAACCTAACGAAGCTCTTCAACTAGGTGCAAATCAAGGCCTCAAGCTGAAGTCTGCGGGTGCGAGTATGATGGTGCGAGCATGCTTGGCGAGTATGCGGGTGCGAGTATACATACTCGCCGAAATCCTAGGAGCCTAGCGAGCACTCAAACTCACCTCGAACCTAGGAGCCTAAAGCAACATATAAGCAAGGAAGTAAAAGCACAGAAGGATGGAATAGGCGAGTAAGAAACTTGTCAAAATTCCTTTTCATTTTTACAAAAAAATCTGTACATGCTGCAGGTGTACAAAAAGGTCGCCGGGCGAGCAAAAAAGGAGCCCGGGCGACTAGACGACATCCTCGCCATCAAATATCTACATCTGACTCGTCGCCGTCATCATCATCGTCATCATCATCATCATCGACCTCATCATCGTCGTCCTCGGCATCGCTAAGTCGCGGCGATGATGCTCGCAGGGGGGAGGTGGACTCCTCGGCGAGTATGGCCGGGATAAGGTCTCCCACCGTCAATCCCATAGCCTCCGGCTTCAAGAGATCATCTGCCTTCAGCTGATTTAGGATGACCTCTCCGGTTGCTCGCGCGATCTCCCGGCGAATATGGGGCATGTCGTCGCCATGCATCCTGACCTGCTTGACGAACCGATGAGGGCCCGACCCCGCCGGCTGTTGCTCGGCAGGCCGAGTTTCTAGCTCGGCGATGCGGATTTGGGCGGCTTCCAAGGCCGAGCGAGTATCCTCCAGCTCCTTCTCGGCCTGGGACAGTCTCTTCGCCGATTCCAGCTCGGCAGCCTATAGAAGACAAAAAGAAAGAAGGTAAAGCTTGACATCGTATAAAGAGGCGAGTATTCCAGAAAGCGCGAAAAGTCGCAAAGACGAAGTACCTCGAACCCCTTGATCCTCTCCGCCATGGCGATCATTTTCGGCCCCTGCACCCTGATCGCCTCCTCGTACATCAGCAGCCGCTTCGCTGTTGAATGTGCGAGCTCGGCAGTTCGCAAGATTGAGCGCGAGGTTTGATGAGCAAGATGCTCGGCAGAGGCCTCCTGCAGCAGCTCAGCGTCAGTACGACTGTAGATCGCATGAAGCACATCGAAGGCCTCCCCCTTGTCCTCCCAGTCCTCGGACCAAACGGGGAGGTTCGAGCTCAGAGTCACCTCGTGAGCGCGATCAGACCAGGTCACCAATGGGCGACCAAAGTCGTCCTCGCCACGGGTGCCCTCGTTGAAGAAAGGATGGTTGCTCGGCTCGCCAGCCTCCGAGGGATCCGCCTTCTTGCCCAGATCCCTGTGGGCGACCTCCTTCTTCTGTCTCTTGGGCTCAGAGGCCTTAGCCTTGCCCGTTCGCTTCTTCGAGGTCCCGGCCCCACCACCGGCGACATCCAGATCGTCGCCTCCTGGCGACAAGTCGATTGGGGAGGAGTCCCCAACCTCACGCGCCGAGGTTCTCGCACCCCCTTGGGCGACAGCGGTCGCCTTCGCCGCGAGAGGAAGAGCATCACGGGGAAGAGCCTGCACGCCTGTAAGAAGATCGAAGATTAGTCGCCAGAACGAAGCCCTAGGGCGAGTATGTCTGATGCTCGCGCGAAAGATACCTTCCCCTGGGCGAACTTCCGTGAGCTCGTCTACTCGCCTCCTCCAAATTATCACATCGAAGCGACGATTCCTGAAGCGGGCGAGCAGCTTCATCTGGTCCTCGGTGAGCCAGGGAACCGTGAAGATGTTCTCTGAAGGTTGAATGGGCGAGCTGGAGATGCCCGCGAAGTCGCCCTCAATGGCGACTATCCGCTCGACCCAGCGATGGTTCTTATTTAAAGTCCCCGCCAGTGTACAGACGTGACTGCACAAGAAGATGACGCCCTCGCCGGTCGCCATGATGGTGAATATTCGCCTAAAGACCGAAAGGTCGAAGACGATGTTCTGCTCCCGAAGGTAGCACAGGAACCCCATGATCATCGCCACTCCGTTGGGATTGATCTGGGCGGGCACTATCCCATAGAACACGAGTATCTTCCGAAACTCGGGCCATATGGGAAGTCGCAGGCCGACCTCGAAGTGTCGGATTGGGAAGATCATCGCCATCTGCGAGGAGGTGTTTAGTCGCTCAGACGGGCGAGGAAGCCTGGCGACATATCCTGGAGTCGCGAACTTGGAGTTGAACTCGTCCAAATCTTTCTGATTCGTGATCGGCTTCTTGAACGAGCTCTCATCGAAGTTCTTCGCATGGTTAGCTCGCCTGATGGTCGCCTCGTCGATCATCTTGGGAAGACAGGGAAGAGAGCGAGTATCGTAGAAGGGCGAGGATTGGAAGCCTGGAGGATGCTCGCTCAAGGAAGCTAGAGATCGCTAAAGGCGTATTTAAGACTCACCCACCCCCCCCCCCTATTTATACTAGTCGGTTAGTCTGGCTTGTCGAACACGACGCCGCGAGCACGGCTAGGGGTGGCGAGTATCTAAGAAAAGTCGCCCGAAGTTCAGAGCGCGCCAACCGCCGACCTTCACCTAGCGAATACCTACATCACAGAAACATGAAGAAGCTCGCCAAAATATAGGCGACATTCAAACAGATACTCGGCAAAAAGGAGATAGAAGAAAAAGCAAAACAAAAGAAGATCAAGTAAAACAAAGACAAGATTGAAGGGCGAGTATTCGATTACTCGGCAAATCAACACTGCTTCAAATAAATCGTTCACAAGATTCAAATAATGCTCGCGAGGAGCTACAAAGCTACATGGAAGATAAAGATGAAGAAGAGCAGCAGCTAGGGTTGCGCCTGGATGTTCGCCTGGGGATCCTGGATCTGAGGTTGTCGCCCGACCCATCCCAAGCCGCGAGCTCGCCTGAAGTGCTCAGAGGCCACAGACATCGCGTCCTCGCCTTGTCGCAGCTGGTCTTCGATCCTCGCCAGCCTCCCCACCGAGCCCATGCTCGCGCGCATCCCGACCAGCTCGTCATGATGCAGCTGTTGTCGATGCTCGATCCTCGCCACCCTGCGCTCCAAGTCGCTGACAGACTGGAGGCGAGCTTCAGTACCCGACAGGCGAGTATCAAACTCCTCCAGCCGGGATACTCGCACCTCCAAGTCAGTTAGGCGGCGATGAGGGTCACTAGGCGCCAAGCGCTCAACCCGCGACTCCACCTCAGTTAGGCGGCGATGAGGTTCGCAGATCGATAGCCGCTCTATCCGGGATTCCAAGTCCAAGATAGCGCGAGTAGCCTTTTCCTGGTACTCGCGAGGTGGGAGCCCAACGGCATCGATCAGAGCTCCCACCGGAGTATGCGCGCGACCTGCGAAAAAAGGCAAAAAGGGCCAGAACTTCAGCAGAATTCAGAAAACAGTGGCGACTATCCGAAGGCAGCGATTAAATACCTGGTCGAGGACTACGAGATCGTCGGCGAGGAGGGCTGCGAGATCGTCGGCGAGGAGAAGACCTTCCTCGGTGTGGGGAGGGAGAATGGACGCCATCTCGGCGAGTCGAGTAATTGCCGGAATGATCCCGGTTGGAGGGCAGGTCCCCTCGACCGCGACCATCTCCTGGTCGCCCTCCACCCCTTGGAGCGAAGAAGGCCGAAGACCCTCCAGTCCCGCCCCTGCGCGAGGACTCCCCCTGGTGGGAAGAGGGAGCAGTTGTGGTAGAAGGACGTTGATCGCCTGGAGGATTCACTGGCGGCGGGAGTCCAGGAGGAGGAGGCGGCAGCGCGATCACAGGCCGCTGTGTGTTGCTCGCCGGCTCTGGTCGCGAGTTAGGTGGAGGAGGAGGCGGAGGAGGAGCGATGTTCGCCAGAGGAGCCCCATGCTCGCTCATCGGCCTCTTCTCCACAGAGGAGCTGTGGAGAATCCTTACCGCGCGACCACCCCGAGACCCACCCTCAGGCGAGATCATCGGGGATGATCGCAGCGGTATTGCAGCCAAAGGCTCCTCCCGAGCCTCACTATTCGGCGGATCTACAGATAGTGACAAAGACGTCAGAATGTCGCCGGAAGACAGCATAGATCGAAAAAGGGCGAGCAAGGAGCTCACCTCGGGCAGGGGGAGGGTCCGGTTGGGTTTGAGTTTGGATTTCATCCCTACTCGCCTCCGGGGCGACCTCTGCCGAGAGAGGAGCAGGGGGAGGAGCAGGCGAGAGCCCTTCGAGGCCCAAATCCTCCAGCAGCTGCTGACGCTGCTCACTCAGAGGATCGGCGACGTTCTCCTTAGTCGCCTCCTTTTCTCTCTCTCTCTTCTTCTTCTTCGCCGCCCTCTTCCTCTTCTTGTTCGCGAGGAAGGCGTCTACCTCGGCGTCCAGACGAGGAGGAGGAAGGGGCACGCCGATCAGATTCGCAAGGTCGGCCTTGGCCTTTTTTGCAGCCTCAGCAAAAGCTAGCGACATTGTGAGCGAGTACAGAAAGGTGGTTCCATCAGAGACCCCCCCCCCCCCCCTCCTTTATATAGAGTCCGGGCGTCGGACAGTCAAGATCCGAGTATCTCCCTATACTCGCCAAGACAGAAGCTCGTCGAATAACGGTCGGATGTTTCTTTCCGAGCAACTCCGTTACTCGCAAAGAGCGGGGATTGTGTACAACCCTTATTCTCCGAGGGTAGGACCCACTCAAGGCCACGTAGGCAGGTCAAAGTCAAAGAGGCAAGACAAATCAGCCAGCGGAGCAAAAGAAGGTTGGCGAGTATTGGCTAAATACTCGCCAGAAGGGCGACTATGGTCGAAGATACGTGCCGAGTATCCCGTATGTCGCCCCAAAGTGTCCAGCAACCACAGAAGACCTGAGCGAGCAGCAGCAGATACTCGCCAGATGGGCGACTATGGTCGAAGATGCTCGCCGAGTATCCCATATGTCGCCAGGTCAGGGCTGGGCTATAAACCCCCCCCCCCCCCCCCCCTACCCCTTGGTTGCCTATAAATAGGACCCCAGGGGTACTTGGATTGACACCTGTGCTTGAGCTTCTGGAACCCCATTTCCGAATTCTTGAGCCCGTCACCCCTGCTTGCTAGCCAAGTCGGTGCCTTCCTCGTACCTTGCTCGGCCATTCTTTGGTCTTGGAGGGGAAGTCTCTTCGGAGCTTCTGGGTACGTGGTGGGACCTCCCTGCCGCAGCACCTGGGGTCCTGTTTGTTGCTCTTCTAGCTTCTTCGTCGTTGCCAGCCAAGCCATCTCGTCGGGCTGCTGGGCGAGTAGCCTCCGGCTGCATCGGTCCGAATCTTGAGGTCAGGATTTTCCTGGCTTCAACAGCAGGGATGGTTAGAACTGCCACCCCCTCGAAGGGGTGGGGTCGGTACAATTTGGTCAGCTTTAGCTGACCGTTGCCCTGTTTTGCCACCGTTTTTGGTGGACTTGTTGTACAGGTGCTGGACCGAGCAGGAACATAGCGGGCTAATAGCGGGCTGAAGCCCTGGTGCTGTTGCGTCCCTTGAAGGCCTTTTGTTGTGTAAACACATTTTATTCCTATTAGTAGAAGTGGACATACCCGGGTTCGGGTTCGTGGTGGTTTATATATTTTGTCTCTCTCTTTTGCTTCCGCATAGAATGCTCTGAGTTAGGTTCATTGTTTAGAGTCGTTCGATATTTCAATTAAGTGACGTTCCCGTTTGTTTGGTAGTATATGGCGCGGGGCCCCGGCCGGACCTTCTGTCATATGCTTCTTAACGGATGGGGGTGTTACAAATTGGTATCAGCTTCTAAGGTTTCCGTATCCTTCTAAGGAATTCGTGGACGAATTCTTTTAAGGGGTGGTGAGCACGTGTGTGCACTATCGTCGAGACATAAAATAAACCCAAAAATGTCCACTTAGGAATAAAATGTAACAACAAACCAACAATAATTGCATGATCGTGAAACCTGAGTGTTCCTTTTGTTGTTAGTTGCGGCTGTGCTGTCGCCTAACTGTGTGTTGCACTCGTGTAGGGCACTCGAAGTGCAGCGGGACCGTCGCGTCCCCGTGACGTGGCTGAGAGTAGCGGGTCCGCTGAAGCCCCTACAACTCCGTCTGCTGAGATGGTTCGGCTAGTTACAGAAGCCGTTCTAGCTGCGTTGAATGGCCAACCTGGAAGGCAAGGTCAACCGCTGGTGCAGGAAGTGGCCCCAGAGCCACTAAGAGCGGAGCAGGTCCCCGTGAGGCGTGCTCCTGAGCAGCAACTAAAGCACTTCCTTGGATTTTGACCTCCTCCGTTTACCGGGGTTGAATCCCTAGCTGAGGCCGAGGACTGGTTATCGCATGTGGAGCGAATTCTGACAGCGACACAGTCGGATGAAGCGCAGAAAGTGACCTTTGCTTCTTACTTGTTGGAAAAGGAAGCCAGACGGTGGTGGGATGAGGTAGAGAAGCGCCAGTTCGCGGGAAGGCGACTGGTTGATGTGCCGATGGAAGAGTTCTCGAAAATCTTCCTGGCAAGGTATGTGCCTCCGTCGCAGCAGATCGCGATGGAGAACCAGTTCTTGGCTCTGACGCAGGGTAATAGACTGGTTGATGACTACCTGTACGAGTTCACCCGCCTCGGGCATTACGCTGGAACTTCTTTCGATGACGAAGGGAGAAGGGTGAACAGGTTCTACGGTGGACTGCGTAGTGAGTTGCGGTACCTTCTGACAGGGCCGTTGACGCAGGGTTTCACGACCCTCGTTGGTTCTGCCCGAGCGCTTGAGCAGGACATGCTCAGGGAGAAGGGCAAGGTGGCTGCGGTCGAGGCAGTGCCGGAGGGCAAGGCGCCGAGTGCGTCAAAGATGCGGAGGTTGAGTCGCTGGAAGAAGGCTCGAGTATCTGGGCCAGCTCCCTCTGCTTCGGGCGCGTCGTCTGGACGCGGCCCGCTCACTTGTTTCACTTGTGGCAAGCCTGGCCATTTCTCTCGGGAGTGCCGCAGTGGGCTCCCAAGGCCAGAGAAGAAGACTGGGCCAGCTTATTCTGAGAAGGGGAAGGCGGCTGAGTCCACTGCCTCCCGTATGGCTCCCCCGCAGCCCAGAGTCTTCAATCTTGGTCAGCAGGAGGCTATCAAAGCCAAGGACGTCGTGACAGGTATAATTTAAGATACAGTCCTTACTATTTTATATACCTGTTTTATTATTCATGCTAACCCTGTTTAGCGGCATAGGCTTTGTAAATGTTTTAGGCGTTCCGGCGAGAGCGCTTTTCGATACTGGAGCTTCGCACTCCTTCTTATCGTCGGACTTCGTCCAACGTATTAGTGCGACGTCGATTGCTTCTGCAGATGGACTGGAGGTCCTACTGCCGAATGGATATTCGATGCGTGTGGAGAGAAGTTGTTGCGTGAAGGTTCTAGTCGGAAGTCAGGAGTATGACCTGAAAGCATCGTTACTCCCCCTGGTTGAGTTCGATGTAATTTTCGGCATGGATTGGCTGTCGGAACAGCGTGCGTGCATCGATTGCGCCACCAAAGAGGTGAGGTTTGGGCAGTGTGCCGATCGTGAGACGGTCTTTGCGGGCATGCGTGGATCGAGCAAGACGCTGATGTCTGCTCTCCAGGTGTCCAAGGCAGTGCGACAGGGAGCAGAGTTATTCTTTGCTCTTGTGGAGGCTTCAACGCCGATGCCCAGCCTAGCGGATGTTTCGGTGGTTTCAGAGTTCCCCGATGTGTTCCCGAGCGATCTCCCCGGTGCTCCACCGTAGCGGGAGATAGATTTCACGATTGAGTTGGTGCCGGGCGCTAAGCCCGTGGCCCGCTCGCCGTATCGTATGGCTCCGAAGGAGTTGGCGGAGTTGAAGATGCAGTTGCAGGAGCTGCTTGAGCAGGGTTACGTGCGTCCGAGTTCCTCACCTTGGAGTGCGCCGGTCCTCTTTGTCAAAAAGAAGGACGGTAGCCTGCGGCTTTGCATCGACTATCGGGAGCTAAACAAGCTGACCGAGAAGAACAAGTATCCTCTTCCGAGGATAGACGACTTGTTCGACCAGCTCGTTGGTTTGATAGTATACTCGAAGCTGGACTTGAAGTCCGGCTATTATCAGGTGCGGATCAGGGAGTGCGACATCCCGAAGACTGCCTTCAGTACAAGGTACGGGCAGTATGAGTTCACCGTGATGCCGTTTGGGCTGTCTAATGCGCCTTCGGTGTTTATGGACTTGATGCACCGGACTTTCCGAGAGTACCTCGACCGGTTTGTGGTCGTCTTCCTTGACGACATACTGGTCTACTCTCAGTCCGAGGAGGAGTACGGTGAGCACCTGCGAGTAGTCTTAGAGGTTCTGAGGAGGAACCAGCTGTATGCCAAGTTCTCGAAGTGCGAGTTCTGGCTACCTTCCGTGGCGTTCTTAGGCCATGTGGTTAGTGGATCGGGTGTGGCGGTAGATCCGGTGAAGGTTGCGGCCATCAGGGAGTGGCCTGTTCTTTCTACTGTAGCGGAGGTCCGTAGCTTTCTCGGGCTGGCCGGCTATTACAGGCGCTTTGTGGAGAACTTCTCACGGATCGCGCTGCCTCTTACGACACTGACACGGAAGATGCAGGAGTTCATTTGGACGCCCGCGTGTGCGCAGGCTTTCGAGGAGTTGAAGCGGCGGCTTACGACGACTCCGATCTTATGTTTGCCTTGCGGCACGGAAGGCTACGAGATCTACACCGACGCTTCTGGGAGAGGCCTTGGCTGCGTTCTGCAGCAGCATGGCAAGGTTATAGCGTATGGCTCTCGCCAGCTGAAGGTGCACGAGCGGAATTATCCGGTCCACGACTTGGAGTTGGCGGCCGTGATATTTGCCCTGAAGCTATGGCGGCATTATGTGTATGGCTTGAAGATCGACATCTTCACGGACCATAAAAGCCTTAAGTACTTGTTGAATCAGAAGGAGTTGAACATGCGACAAAGAAGGTGGATGGAATTCCTCGAGGATAACACCTTCGAGATACACTACACACCCGGGAAGGGGAACGTGGTCGCTGATGCTTTGAGTCGCAGAACTCCAGCTCGAGCAAACTGGTTGCGCATTCATGATGAACGTTTAGTCCTGGAGTTGGAAGCCTTGGGTATTACCTGTGTTGACAGGAGTGCTAGTGCAAATGCATGCCTGAACTGGACGGAGGTGCAGTGTGACCTCGCGGACAGAGTTCGGAGAGCGTTGGAACTTGATGAGAGCATGAAGCGCTATGCAGCGGAAGGGCCAAAGTTCTCGGTTGAAGACGGTCTTCTGCGGAAGGATGATCGTTTGTGCGTCCCAAAATCCGGTACTTTACGAGAGGAGTTGATGTATGAGGCTCACAATACCAAGTACTCAATCCACCCAGGGAGCACAAAGATGTACAAGGACATGAAGATACTGTTCTGGTGGCCAGGCATGAAGAAGGACATAGCCCTCTACGTGGCAAAATGTCAAACGTGCGCGCTAGTGAAGACCGAGTGCCAACGGCCAGGAGGTTTCTTGAAATCGTTGCCAATCCCGGAGTGGAAATTTGATGATATTTCCATGGATTTTGTGCACGGTTTGCCAAAGTCACTGCAGAAAAATGACTCTATCTGGGTTATTGTGGATCGGTTGACTAAAGTTGCACACTTTATCCCGAATCAGAAGAGCGATCCAGTGGAGAAGCTAGCAAAGATGTATGTGGAGAACATCGTTCGATTACACGGCGTCCCTCGCAGCATAGTTAGCGACCGTGATGGGCGGTTTACGTCCGGTGATTGGAGGCATGTCCATCGGTTATTGGGCACAAAGCTCAAGTTTTGCACAGCCTTCCATCCGCAAATGGATGGGCAGACCGAAAGGACAAATCGGACGATGGAGGATATGCTGCGAATGTGCGTTTTAGGCTTCGGGCAGCGTTGGGAAGATCACCTTTACATGGTAGAGTTCGCCTACAACAACAGTTACCAGGCGAGTATCCAGATGGCCCCGTACGAGGCATTATACGGCAGGAAGTGTCGTACTCCGTTAGCGTGGGCGGAGACCGGTGATACCAAGCTGCTGAAGCGCAAGGAGGTCGTTGATGCGAATGAGTCATTACGGACCATTCGAGAGCGGTTGTTGACCGCCCAAGACCGACAGGCGAAGTATTACAACGCCAAACACCGGAACGTGGAGTTCGCGGTTGGTGATTGGGTGTATTTGAAGATAAAGCCTTTCAAAGGAGTGTCGAGGATCCGACGCTTGAAGAAGCTGAGTCCGAGGTATGTAGGGCCATTCGAGATCACCGAGCGCATCGGCCAAGCAGCTTACCGACTTGCCTTGTCGACAGAGCTGAGTGGGTTGCATGACGTCTTCCATATCTCTGCGTTGAGGAAGGCGGTGCGAGAGCCCGATGCTGTGTTGGAGGCCGTTAGTGTGCCGGTGGAAAGTGGCATAACTACCAAGGTGACTCCGGTTTGTATTATTGATGCTGATATTCGGCAGTTGCGGAGAAAGGCCATCAAGATGGTGAGAGTCCGTTGGGACAATTGTGGCCGCGAGGAGCTCTCTTGGGAGCCAGAAGAGATCATGCGCGAGGAGTACCCTGATTTGTTTACTCAGGTATGACGAATTTCATTTCGTTGATTGTGCTTTAAATTTCGGGACGAAATTTCTGTAAGGGGGAGAGAATTGTAACACCTCAATTTATTTAAAATTGGTTTTGGGGTGCGATTAGAAATTGGGGTGCGGTTAGGGGAGTTGGTCTGCGAATAGCATAGCTTTGTTAGGTTTAAAACAAAACCTAACTCCCCTCCCCCTCTCATTCCCGATTCCCCCCCCCCCCCCCCCCCAGCCGCAATCTCTCTCTCGATCTCCCTCTCGCCCTCGTCTAGGTCGGCCGACCAGCGCCCCCTCCCTCTCTTGCTCGCGTGGCTCCAGGAAGGAGGAGGCCGACACCCTCCTCTCATCTCTTTCTCTCGCTCTCGTTCGCACAGGAGCAGCCCCCCCCCCCCCCGATCTCCCCTCTCATCTCTCCCTCTCGTCGCCCTCTTCCTCCTCCCCGTCGGCCTGAGACAAGGAGAGCCGACCCCCCCCCCCCCCCCTCCCTTTCTTGTTCTGCTGCTGGAAGGAGAAGCCCGACTCCTTCTTCCTCTTGGGTGCTAGGACAGCCGCAAGCTAAGGGAAGAAGCTTCCTCCCTAGGGTTCCTTCAAGGGGAAAATCACAACGTTGAAGTTGTGCGCCATTCGGAGAACGTGGAAGCTCCGGAGCAAGCTTGGACGCCGTTTTCGTGCGCGGACAGCCGCTACGTTCGTTAGCCGTCAAATCCGGGCGCGTCTCCATGGTTCAGAAGCGACGTCTAAGGGTAACGATTCTCTTTACTCTCATTTGGACACATTCTAGTCCGTTCCTTGCATCGTTGAGGCCCCCTACCCAAAAGGGTGAGGTCGTGGCCTCCGACGGGTCGATTCGTGTTATCCCCGTCAAATCTTGCATACATGTAGAGTCCATACGTGAAATGGACGTAGGCGCGCTGTGTGAAGCCCATCCGAGACGGTTCGTCCGGATTGGTGATGCTTTTTGGTATTATGCGTGCCGGGGAAAACTCCGCAGATATACTGCTTCGTAGGACTAGAGGGTGCTACTGCATGCGCAGCAACGCCTGGGGGTTGATGGAGGCAAGGACCCGCCAGATGGTTGTGATCGTGTTTGTGATTCCACGTCGACGCATTACTTTGATCGCGGCGGCAAATTTGAAGACTACGATGGAAGATGCCGCGAGATTATTGCCAAGCTTGAAGAGTTGAAGTTTGCCGCGACATCCTCCGCCAACGTTGAAGTTTGTCGCGACATCCTCCGCCAACGCCGCATCAAGTCTCCGCCATATGTCATGATAATTTTACCGCGAAATGTTTGCCAAGCTTGAAGAGTTGAAGTTTGCCGAGACATCCTCCGCCAACGTTGAAGTTTGCCGTGACATCGTCCGCCAACGCCGCATCAAGTCTCCGCCATGTCATGATAATTTTATTTCAGCATTTTAATTTCCTGCATTTAATTTCAGCATTTTAATTTCCTGCATTTAATTTAAGCATTTTGATTCTTGTAATTTTAATTCAATGTGATGTGGATGGCCTAGATTTGATGTTAGGATTGTGTGGCCATGATCTTGTATATAACTCTATATATGTTGTTTTATGCTAATGAAAAAAAGAAGAAATTGGTCAAAGAAAAAAAAAACCGATTCTACTCTCTCTTGGCAGCCGCCCCTCTTCCTCGTTTCCTATTCTTCTCTCTCTATCTCTCTCTCTCTCTAACCATTTCCCCTCTCTCCAAGGACACCCGCCAGCTCCATTCTCTTCCTCTTTCTCTATCTCTCACTCTCTCCCTCTCAGTCATCACATACCATAACCAGCCCCTCCTCCGTCTAGCTTTCGGCCCTCTCTCAAGAATATTTGGGCTTGTTCGTGGCGGCCGGATTCGAAGGCGACGGTGCTCAACTTCAAGGACTCTCCTCCGGCGACCGCCACCGTGAACGATCTAGGAACTTCTACAGCCCGGATCTACGATTCCGGGAAGGGTAACGCTTCCTAAACATTGTGAGATTTCTCTCAAAGTTATTTGTGGTGGAATAGGATCTGTGACGGATTTTCTCGACGCCATTTTCTCGCGATCATTTTCATTTGGGTTAGTGGAACGCTCTAGATTTTTATCTTTTATTCGACGAGGAGTGACGATCCTCTTTTGTTCTTGTTGGGGAACAATCCACCCTTCCGAATCAAATTGTTTTGGTGGATGTTCTTTGGTACAACACCGCACTCGTCCGGACGCGAACATTCGTCCCTTTAGCTTGACGGATCCCGGCTTATCGCCGACGGTTCGATCTCGACACGGAATTGCTATCCGTACGCGTACGATAATTAATAATAAGTTTAGTCGAGGGCTGCGTTTAAGTTGTGTTTGGGAAGAGCGGAGCGTTGATAGTTGTTGTTCGTAGTCGCGTGCGACCGTTTCAATCTGGTGGCCTGCATCAATTTGGTATCAAAGCGAGGTTGTGTTGATTTCTCAATCGACACCATCCTTATTTTTTTTTCTGTAGGTCATTCGCTCTCACTTGGGTGTGCACCGTTTTGCCAAAATCTGAATTTTTTTAGCATTGGTGTGCAAATAGCGATTTTCAAAATTTCGTCGGAATCAACAAACAAAATTCCTGTAGGTTCTTAGTCAAGATATAAGAATTAAAATAAAAAAATATTTCAGTTTCATTAAGGTTTAGGTGGCTACAAAAATTAAACGCTCGTAATTTTTATACTGGACAGCACCTAATTTTTTCACTAGTAATGACTACTAGGCTGAATCCGGGGTTTCCCCCGCCCCTTTCACGTATAACTACACCACAGGCCTGCTCTATGAAGATAATTAGGTTCAGCCGTGACCCGATGCACCAATTTAAATTAAATTTTAAACACGGTGAGAAGTGGTGCAGGCTTGTTGTCGATAGCGTCTGCCACACAAATGTTATCACGGAGAACGCGGTGTCTAGGATGTTGGTGACCACTGAACCACATCCTCACCCATATCGGCTCATATGCCCTGATGAGAGCGTTGTGTTAGTGTCCCGACGATGTTTGGTGCCCCTCACCATCAAAGCATATTCTGAGCACGTCTGGTGCGATGTCCTTCCCATGAAGGACTTTCATGTACTGCTAGGACACCCTTGGCTTGCTAGCCATGATATTATATACGATGATCGCGATGACACCTTAGACTTCATGCATCAAGATCGGCTTATATCTCTTAGGTCCACTCCACCTAAGAAGCCCACGGTCTCATCTGGAGACACTTGTAGCTCGACCGAGGCGACACCACCTAGGTTAGACACTCATGGGGATTTTGACACCCTTAGTCAAAATCAGCCCCTTGTATGTGTTAGCCCATCTGGGGCAAGCACACCGAGCCAAACCTTAGGACCCGACCCTATTAGTCTTAGCCAGCCCGGGGACATTATAGCCCCTGCTGAGTTACCCACGGGTGAGCTAATATTTGAGTCTGAGGTTAGTCTGATTAGCCAACCTCCACATGATTCTGACAGCCTTAGGGAGCCGTCTGTTGGCCATCCCGATGTCATTCTGGAGGTTGAGGATACTTTTGTTAGTGGGTTGAATGATTCAGGTACTGATGTTGAGATAGTTGAGGAGGTAGGGTTAGCCTTATCTACTCCTCGCACTATTGATCTTGGGATGAGTGCTCGTGATATTTTAGTGTCGTTCAGAGGAGAGGACAGACGGTCCAATCCATTTTCTGTCATTAGTACTCGTGTCAGCACATTTTCTGCACTGGACTCTAGACTAGTGTTAGCCCCCCCGCTGATCCCTCACCCCTTTGTGGTTACCTGGGTTCCCCCTACGTCAGTCCCATTCTTGAAATACGGCATGGAACCCGTTACCCCCGCTGGGCGTGTTGAGTGGTTTTATTGGGTTTATTTTCCTATGTTAGCTGTCTCTGCTATGCATGATCACCCTAGGCTTTGTGTTCATGACACCATTCACGTTAGGAGTGCTAGCATACCTGTATTAAATTTGGGGAACGAAATCACGAAATTTTCGAGCCCTTTTCCACCCACGGACCCACCACACCTTAGGACGATCATTGATTTAAGTTTATATTATGACTTATCATATGTTCCACGATGTCTTCACTCACCTGGACTTGATGTTACATTGCTAGCCGACCCACTTGGGTCCAATTACTCTATTTTCACCGCACCCAATGGAGCATTCATGCTCGATTCGATTTTAGTGGATCTTTCCCCTAGACGGTTGCCTCTTGACAATTTAGAGAGCGATTTTAGTAGTTTCGGTACTTTGCGTCGAATATTTGGAATGCTAGAAACTTTCACTTTACCATCGAAAATTTTTGCTGAGCGGGGCCCCAACCCCATTTTTAGTGTTTCGAGATGTCTTTCACTTTTTCTAGAGCCACTACATTTAGCTTTCTTCTCGTTTCCCTCCACTAAAAATTCTGTTGGGTTGAGAGGTGAGCTGGGTAGCATGTCGTTTACGCTCATGGTGATCTCTGGAGGTATGATGTCTATTGATGTTTTAGCGCTTTCCCCTTCTTTTTCCTATGCTATGATCGAGGCCCTTGGGCACTGCTTTTTGCATGACAGGTTGACACAGGTGGACATTTCTTTGGGGCCAAGCTGGGCCCGTTGCTGCTTCCTACCACCCTGGCCGGATGGGCCACCCTCACGGCCCGCTCCCTCGGACGTACTTCTACAGGTTGCTGCTCTGCTACACCGGTTCCTTCACTCCCACTCATCGGTGATGAGTGTTTTTGAGTGGGGGAGGATTGATGGAGGCAAGGACCCGCCAGATGGTTGTGATCGTGTTTGTGATTCCACGTCGACGCATTACTTTGATCGCGGCGGCAAATTTGAAGACTACGATGGAAGATGCCGCGAGATTATTGCCAAGCTTGAAGAGTTGAAGTTTGTCGTGACATCCTCCGCCAACGTTGAAATTTGCCGCGACATCCTCCGCCAACGCCGCATCAAGTCTCCGCCATATGTCATGATAATTTTACTGCGAAATGTTTGCCAAGCTTGAAGAGTTGAAGTTTGCCGAGACATCCTCCGCCAACGTTGAAGTTTGCCGTGACATCGTCCGCCAACGCCGCATCAAGTCTCCGCCATATGTCATGATAATTTTATTTCAGCATTTTAATTTCCTGCATTTAATTTCAGCATTTTAATTTCCTGCATTTAATTTAAGCATTTTGATTCTTGTAATTTTAATTCAATGTGATGTGGATGACCTAGATTTGATGTTAGGATTGTGTGGTCATGATCTTGTATGTAACTCTATATATGTTGTTTTATGCTAATGAAAAAAAAAAGAAATTGGTCAAAGAAAAAAAAAACCCTATTCTACTCTCTCTTGGCAGCCGCCCCTCTTCCTCGTTTCCTATTCTTCTCTCTCTATCTCTCTCTCTCTCTAACCATTTCCCCTCTCTCCAAGGACACCCGCCAGCTCCATTCTCTTCCTCTTTCTCTATCTCTCACTCTCTCCCTCTCAGCCATCACATACCATAACCAGCCCCTCCTCCGTCTAGCTTTCGGCCCTCTCTCAAGAATATTTGGGCTTGTTCGTGGCGGCCGGATTCGAAGGCGACGGTGCTCAACTTCAAGGACTCTCCTCCGGCGACCGCCACCGTGAACGATCTAGGAACTTCTACAGCCCGGATCTACGATTCCGGGAATGGTAACGCTTCCTAAACATTGTGAGATTTCTCTCAAAGTTATTTGTGGTGGAATAGGATCTGTGACGGATTTTCTCGACGCCATTTTCTCGCGATCATTTTCATTTGGGTTAGTGGAACGCTCTAGATTTTTATCTTTTATTCGACGAGGAGTGGCGATCCTCTTTTGTTCTTGTTGGGGAACAATCCACCCTTCCGAATCAAATTGTTTTGGTGGATGTTCTTTGGTACAACACCGCACTCGTCCGGACGCGAACATTCGTCCCTTTAGCTTGACGGATCCCGGCTTATCGCCGACGGTTCGATCTCGACACGGAATTGCTATCCGTACGCATACGATAATTAATAATAAGTTTAGTCGAGGGCTGCGTTTAAGTTGTGTTTGGGAAGAGCGGAGCGTTGATAGTTGTTGTTCGTAGTCGCGTGCGACCGTTTCAATCCGGTGGCCTGCATCAATTTGGTATCAAAGCGAGGTTGCGTTGATTTCTCAATCGACACCATCCTTATTTTTTTTCTGTAGGCCATTCGCTCTCACTTGGGTGTGCACCGTTTTGCCAAAATCTGAATTTTTTTAGCATTGGTGTGCAAATAGCGATTTTCAAAATTTCGTCGGAATCAACAAACAAAATTCTTGTAGGTTCTTAGTCAAGATATAAGAATTAAAATAAAAAAATATTTCAGTTTCATTAAGGTTTAGGTGGCTACAAAAATTAAACGCTCGTAATTTTTATACTGGACAGCACCTAATTTTTTCACTAGTAATGACTACTAGGCTGAATCCGGGGTATCCCCCGCCCCTTTCACGTATAACTACACCACAGGCCTGCTCTATGAAGATAATTAGGTTCAGCCGTGACCCGATGCACCAATTTAAATTAAATTTTAAACACGGTGAGAAGTGGTGCAGGCTTGTTGTCGATAGCGTCTGCCACACAAATGTTATCACGGAGAACGCGGTGTCTAGGATGTTGGTGACCACTGAACCACATCCTCACCCATATCGGCTCATATGCCCTGATGAGAGCGTTGTGTTAGTGTCCCGACGATGTTTGGTGCCCCTCACCATCAAAGCCTATTCTGAGCACGTCTGGTGCGATGTCCTTCCCATGAAGGACTTTCATGTACTGCTAGGACACCCTTGGCTTGCTAGCCATGATATTATATATGATGATCGCGATGACACCTTAGACTTCATGCATCAAGGTCGGCTTATATCTCTTAGGTCCACTCCACCTAAGAAGCCCACGGTCTCATCTGGAGACACTTGTAGCTCGACCGAGGCGACACCACCTAGGTTAGACACTCATGGGGATTTTGACACCCTTAGTCAAAATCAGCCCCTTGTATGTGTTAGCCCATCTGGGGCAAGCACACCGAGCCAAACCTTAGGACCCGACCCTATTAGTCTTAGCCAGCCCGGGGACATTATAGCCCCTGCTGAGTTACCCACGGGTGAGCTAATATTTGAGTCTGAGGTTAGTCTGATTAGCCAACCTCCACATGATTCTGACAGCCTTAGGGAGCCGTCTGTTGGCCATCCCGATGTCATTCTGGAGGTTGAGGATACTTTTGTTAGTGGGTTGAATGATTCAGGTACTGATGTTGAGATAGTTGAGGAGGTAGGGTTAGCCTTATCTACTCCTCGCACTATTGATCTTGGGATGAGTGCTCGTGATATTTTAGTGTCGTTCAGGGGAGAGGACAGACGGTCCAATCCATTTTCTGTCATTAGTACTCGTGTCAGCACATTTTCTGCACTGGACTCTAGACTAGTGTTAGCCCCCCCCCCCCCCCCCCCCCCCCCCCCCCCCGCTGATCCCTCACCCCTTTGTGGTTACCTGGGTTCCCCCTACGTCAGTCCCATTCTTGAAATACGGCATGGAACCCGTTACCCCCGTTGGGCGTGTTGAGTGGTTTTATTGGGTTTATTTTCCTATGTTAGCTGCCTCTGCTATGCATGATCACCCTAGGCTTTGTGTTCATGACACCATTCACGTTAGGAGTGCTAGCATACCTGTATTAAATTTGGGGAACGAAGTCACGAAATTTTCGAGCCCTTTTCCACCCACGGACCCACCACACCTTAGGACGATCATTGATTTAAGTTTATATTATGACTTATCATATGTTCCACGATGTCTTCACTCACCTGGACTTGATGTTACATTGCTAGCCGACCCACTTGGGTCCAATTACTCTATTTTCACCGCACCCAATGGAGCATTCCGCTTTATGCTCGATTCGATTTTAGTGGATCTTTCCCCTAGACGGTTGCCTCTTGACAATTTAGAGAGCGATTTTAGTAGTTTCGGTACTTTGCGTCGAATATTTGGAATGCTAGAAACTTTCACTTTACCATCGAAAATTTTTGCTGAGCGGGGCCCCAACCCCATTTTTAGTGTTTCGAGATGTCTTTCACTTTTTCTAGAGCCACTACATTTAGCTTTCTTCTCGTTTCCCTCCACTAAAAATTCTGTTGGGTTGAGAGGTGAGCTGGGTAGCATGTCGTTTACGCTCATGGTGATCTCTGGAGGTATGATGTCTATTGATGTTTTAGCGCTTTCCCCTTCTTTTTCCTATGCTATGATCGAGGCCCTTGGGCACTGCTTTTTGCATGACAGGTTGACACAGGTGGACATTTCTTTGGGGCCAAGCTGGGCCCGTTGCTGCTTCCTACCACCCTGGCCGGATGGGCCACCCTCACGGCCCGCTCCCTCGGACGTACTTCTACAGGTTGCTGCTCTGCTACACCGGTTCCTTCACTCCCACTCATCGGTGATGAGTGTTTTTGAGTGGGGGAGGATTGATGGAGGCAAGGACCCGCCAGATGGTTGTGATCGTGTTTGTGATTCCACGTCGACGCATTACTTTGATCGCGGCGGCAAATTTGAAGACTACGATGGAAGATGCCGCGAGATTATTGCCAAGCTTGAAGAGCTGAAGTTTGCCGTGACATCCTCCGCCAACGTTGAAATTTGCCGCGACATCCTCCGCCAACGCCGCATCAAGTCTCCGCCATATGTCATGATAATTTTACCGCGAAATGTTTGCCAAGCTTGAAGAGTTGAAGTTTGCCGAGACATCCTCCGCCAACGTTGAAGTTTGCCGTGACATCGTCCGCCAACGCCGCATCAAGTCTCCGCCATATGTCATGATAATTTTATTTCAGCATTTTAATTTCCTGCATTTAATTTCAGCATTTTAATTTCCTGCATTTAATTTAAGCATTTTGATTCTTGTAATTTTAATTCAATGTGATGTGGATGGCCTAGATTTGATATTAGGATTGTGTGGCCATGATCTTGTATGTAACTCTATATATGTTGTTTTATGCTAATGAAAAAAAAAAGAAATTAGTCAAAGAAAAAAAAAAACCTATTCTACTCTCTCTTGGCAGCCGCCCCTCTTCCTTGTTTCCTATTCTTCTCTCTCTATCTCTCTCTCTCTCTAACCATTTCCCCTCTCTCCAAGGACACCCGCCAGCTCCATTCTCTTCCTCTTTCTCTATCTCTCACTCTCTCCCTCTCAGCCATCACATACCATAACCAGCCCCTCCTCCGTCTAGCTTTCGGCCCTCTCTCAAGAATATTTGGGCTTGTTCGTGGCGGCCGGATTCGAAGGCGACGGTGCTCAACTTCAAGGACTCTCCTCCGGCGACCGCCACCGTGAACGATCTAGGAACTTCTACAGCCCGGATCTACGATTCCGGGAAGGGTAACGCTTCCTAAACATTGTGAGATTTCTCTCAAAGTTATTTGTGGTGGAATAGGATCTGTGACGGATTTTCTCGACGCCATTTTCTCGCGATCATTTTCATTTGGGTTAGTGGAACGCTCTAGATTTTTATCTTTTATTCGACGAGGAGTGGCGATCCTCTTTTGTTCTTGTTGGGGAAAAATCCACCCTTCCGAATCAAATTGTTTTGGTGGATGTTCTTTGGTACAACACCGCACTCGTCCGGACGCGAACATTCGTCCCTTTAGCTTGACGGATCCCGGCTTATCGCCGACGGTTCGATCTCGACACGGAATTGCTATCCGTACGCATACGATAATTAATAATAAGTTTAGTCGAGGGCTGCGTTTAAGTTGTGTTTGGGAAGAGCGGAGCGTTGATAGTTGTTGTTCGTAGTCGCGTGCGACCGTTTCAATCCGGTGGCCTGCATCAATTTGGTATCAAAGCGAGGTTGTGTTGATTTCTCAATCGACACCATCCTTATTTTTTTTTCTGTAGGCCATTCGCTCTCACTTGGGTGTGCACCGTTTTGCCAAAATCTGAATTTTTTTAGCATTGGTGTGCAAATAGCGATTTTCAAAATTTCGTCGGAATCAACAAACAAAATTCCTGTAGGTTCTTAGTCAAGATATAAGAATTAAAATAAAAAAATATTTCAGTTTCATTAAGGTTTAGGTGGCTACAAAAATTAAACGCTCGTAATTTTTATACTGGAGAGCACCTAATTTTTTCACTAGTAATGACTACTAGGCTGAATCTGGGGTATCCCCCGCCCCTTTCACGTATAACTACACCACAGGCCTGCTCTATGAAGATAATTAGGTTCATCCGTGACCCGATGCACCAATTTAAATTAAATTTTAAACACGGTGAGAAGTGGTGCAGGCTTGTTGTCGATAGCGTCTGCCACACAAATGTTATCACGGAGAACGCGGTGTCTAGGATGTTGGTGACCACTGAACCACATCCTCACCCATATCGGCTCATATGCCCTGATGAGAGCGTTGTGTTAGTGTCCCGACGATGTTTGGTGCCCCTCACCATCAAAGCCTATTCTGAGCACGTCTGGTGCGATGTCCTTCCCATGAAGGACTTTCATGTACTGCTAGGACACCCTTGGCTTGCTAGCCATGATATTATATACGATGATCGCGATGACACCTTAGACTTCATGCATCAAGGTCGGCTTATATCTCTTAGGTCCACTCCACCTAAGAAGCCCACGGTCTCATCTGGAGACACTTGTAGCTCGACCGAGGCGACACCACCTAGGTTAGACACTCATGGGGATTTTGACACCCTTAGTCAAAATCAGCCCCTTGTATGTGTTAGCCCATCTGGGGCAAGCACACCGAGCCAAACCTTAGGACCCGACCCTATTAGTCTTAGCCAGCCCGGGGACATTATAGCCCCTGCTGAGTTACCCACGGGTGAGCTAATATTTGAGTCTGAGGTTAGTCTGATTAGCCAACCTCCACATGATTCTGACAGCCTTAGGGAGCCGTCTGTTGGCCATCCCGATGTCATTCTGGAGGTTGAGGATACTTTTGTTAGTGGGTTGAATGATTCAGGTACTGATGTTGAGATAGTTGAGGAGGTAGGGTTAGCCTTATCTACTCCTCGCACTATTGATCTTGGGATGAGTGCTCGTGATATTTTAGTGTCGTTCAGGGGAGAGGACAGACGGTCCAATCCATTTTCTGTCATTAGTACTCGTGTCAGCACATTTTCTGCACTGGACTCTAGACTAGTGTTAGCCCCCCCGCTGATCCCTCACCCCTTTGTGGTTACCTGGGTTCCCCCTACGTCAGTCCCATTCTTGAAATACGGCATGGAACCCGTTACCCCCGCTGGGCGTGTTGAGTGGTTTTATTGGGTTTATTTTCCTATGTTAGCTGCCTCTGCTATCCATGATCACCCTAGGCTTTGTGTTCATGACACCATTCACGTTAGGAGTGCTAGCATACCTGTATTAAATTTGGGGAACGAAGTCACGAAATTTTCGAGCCCTTTTCCACCCACGGACCCACCACACCTTAGGACGATCATTGATTTAAGTTTATATTATGACTTATCATATGTTCCACGATGTCTTCACTCACCTGGACTTGATGTTACATTGCTAGCCGACCCACTTGGGTCCAATTACTCTATTTTCACCGCACCCAATGGAGCATTCATGCTCGATTCGATTTTAGTGGATCTTTCCCCTAGACGGTTGCCTCTTGACAATTTAGAGAGCGATTTTAGTAGTTTCGGTACTTTGCGTCGAATATTTGGAATGCTAGAAACTTTCACTTTACCATCGAAAATTTTTGCTGAGCGGGGCCCCAACCCCATTTTTAGTGTTTCGAGATGTCTTTCACTTTTTCTAGAGCCACTACATTTAGCTTTCTTCTCGTTTCCCTCCACTAAAAATTCTGTTGGGTTGAGAGGTGAGCTGGGTAGCATGTCGTTTACGCTCATGGTGATCTCTGGAGGTATGATGTCTATTGATGTTTTAGCGCTTTCCCCTTCTTTTTCCTATGCTATGATCGAGGCCCTTGGGCACTGCTTTTTGCATGACAGGTTGACACAGGTGGACATTTCTTTGGGGCCAAGCTGGGACCGTTGCTGCTTCCTACCACCCTGGCCGGATGGGCCACCCTCACGGCCCGCTCCCTCGGACGTACTTCTACAGGTTGCTGCTCTGCTACACCGGTTCCTTCACTCCCACTCATCGGTGATGAGTGTTTTTGAGTGGGGGAGGATTGATGGAGGCAAGGACCCGCCAGATGGTTGTGATCGTGTTTGTGATTCCACGTCGACGCATTACTTTGATCGCGGCGGCAAATTTGAAGACTACGATGGAAGATGCCGCGAGATTATTGCCAAGCTTGAAGAGTTGAAGTTTGCCGTGACATCCTCCGCCAACGTTGAAATTTGCCGCGACATCCTCCGCCAACGCCGCATCAAGTCTCCGCCATATGTCATGATAATTTTACCGCGAAATGTTTGCCAAGCTTGAAGAGTTGAAGTTTGCCGAGACATCCTCCGCCAACGTTGAAGTTTGCCGTGACATCGTCCGCCAACGCCGCATCAAGTCTCCGCCATATGTCATGATAATTTTATTTTAGCATTTTAATTTCCTGCATTTAATTTCAGCATTTTAATTTCCTGCATTTAATTTAAGCATTTTGATTCTTGTAATTTTAATTCAATGTGATGTGGATGGCCTAGATTTGATGTTAGGATTGTGTGGTCATGATCTTGTATGTAACTCTATATATGTTGTTTTATGCTAATGAAAAAAAAAAGAAATTGGTCAAAGAAAAAAAAAACCCTATTCTACTCTCTCTTGGCAGCCGCCCCTCTTCCTCGTTTCCTATTCTTCTCTCTCTATCTCTCTCTCTCTCTAACCATTTCCCCTCTCTCCAAGGACACCCGCCAGCTCCATTCTCTTCCTCTTTCTCTATCTCTCACTCTCTCCCTCTCAGCCATCACATACCATAACCAGCCCCTCCTCCGTCTAGCTTTCGGCCCTCTCTCAAGAATATTTGGGCTTGTTCGTGGCGGCCGGATTCGAAGACGACGGTGCTCAACTTCAAGGACTCTCCTCCGGCGACCGCCACCGTGAACGATCTAGGAACTTCTACAGCCCGGATCTACGATTCCGGGAAGGGTAACGCTTCCTAAACATTGTGAGATTTCTCTCAAAGTTATTTGTGGTGGAATAGGATCTGTGACGGATTTTCTCGACGCCATTTTCTCGCGATCATTTTCATTTGGGTTAGTGGAACGCTCTAGATTTTTATCTTTTATTCGACGAGGAGTGGCGATCCTCTTTTGTTCTTGTTGGGGAACAATCCACCCTTCCGAATCAAATTGTTTTGGTGGATGTTCTTTGGTACAACACCGCACTCGTCCGGACGCGAACATTCGTCCCTTTAGCTTGACGGATCCCGGCTTATCGCCGACGGTTCGATCTCGACACGGAATTGCTATCCGTACGCATACAATAATTAATAATAAGTTTAGTCGAGGGCTGCGTTTAAGTTGTGTTTGGGAAGAGCGGAGCGTTGATAGTTGTTGTTCGTAGTCGCGTGCGACCGTTTCAATCCGGTGGCCTGCATTAATTTGGTATCAAAGCGAGGTTGTGTTGATTTCTCAATCGACACCATCCTTATTTTTTTTTTCTGTAGGCCATTCGCTCTCACTTGGGTGTGCACCGTTTTGCCAAAATCTGAATTTTTTTAGCATTGGTGTGCAAATAGCGATTTTCAAAATTTCGTCGGAATCAACAAACAAAATTCCTGTAGGTTCTTAGTCAAGATATAAGAATTAAAATAAAAAAATACTTCAGTTTCATTAAGGTTTAGGTGGCTACAAAAATTAAACGCTCGTAATTTTTATACTGGACAGCACCTAATTTTTTCACTAGTAATGACTACTAGGCTGAATCCGAGGTATCCCCCGCCCCTTTCACGTATAACTACACCACAGGCCTGCTCTATGAAGATAATTAGGTTCAGCCGTGACCCGATGCACCAATTTAAATTAAATTTTAAACACGGTGAGAAGTGGTGCAGGCTTGTTGTCGATAGCGTCTGCCACACAAATGTTATCACGGAGAACGCGGTGTCTAGGATGTTGGTGACCACTGAACCACATCCTCACCCATATCGGCTCATATGCCCTGATGAGAGCGTTGTGTTAGTGTCCCGACGATGTTTGGTGCCCCTCACCATCAAAGCCTATTCTGAGCACGTCTGGTGCGATGTCCTTCCCATGAAGGACTTTCATGTACTGCTAGGACACCCTTGGCTTGCTAGCCATGATATTATATACGATGATCGCGATGACACCTTAGACTTCATGCATCAAGGTCGGCTTATATCTCTTAGGTCCACTCCACCTAAGAAGCCCACGGTCTCATCTGGAGACACTTGTAGCTCGACCGAGGCGACACCACCTAGGTTAGACACTCATGGGGATTTTGACACCCTTAGTCAAAATCAGCCCCTTGTATGTGTTAGCCCATCTGGGGCAAGCACACCGAGCCAAACCTTAGGACCCGACCCTATTAGTCTTAGCCAGCCCGGGGACATTATAGCCCCTGCTGAGTTACCCACGGGTGAGCTAATATTTGAGTCTGAGGTTAGTCTGATTAGCCAACCTCCACATGATTCTGACAGCCTTAGGGAGCCGTCTGTTGGCCATCCCGATGTCATTCTGGAGGTTGAGGATACTTTTGTTAGTGGGTTGAATGATTCAGGTACTGATGTTGAGATAGTTGAGGAGGTAGGGTTAGCCTTATCTACTCCTCGCACTATTGATCTTGGGATGAGTGCTCGTGATATTTTAGTGTCGTTCAGGGGAGAGGACAGACGGTCCAATCCATTTTCTGTCATTAGTACTCGTATCAGCACATTTTCTGCACTGGACTCTAGACTAGTGTTAGCCCCCCCGCTGATCCCTCACCCCTTTGTGGTTACCTGGGTTCCCCCTACGTCAGTCCCATTCTTGAAATACGGCATGGAACCCGTTACCCCCGCTGGGCGTGTTGAGTGGTTTTATTGGGTTTATTTTCCTATGTTAGCTGCCTCTGCTATCCATGATCACCCTAGGCTTTGTGTTCATGACACCATTCACGTTAGGAGTGCTAGCATACCTGTATTAAATTTGGGGAACGAAGTCACGAAATTTTCGAGCCCTTTTCCACCCACGGACCCACCACACCTTAGGACGATCATTGATTTAAGTTTATATTATGACTTATCATATGTTCCACGATGTCTTCACTCACCTGGACTTGATGTTACATTGCTAGCCGACCCACTTGGGTCCAATTACTCTATTTTCACCGCACCCAATGGAGCATTCCGCTTTATGCTCGATTCGATTTTAGTGGATCTTTCCCCTAGACGGTTGCCTCTTGACAATTTAGAGAGCGATTTTAGTAGTTTCGGTACTTTGCGTCGAATATTTGGAATGCTAGAAACTTTCACTTTACCATCGAAAATTTTTGCTGAGCGGGGCCCCAACCCCATTTTTAGTGTTTCGAGATGTCTTTCACTTTTTCTAGAGCCACTACATTTAGCTTTCTTCTCGTTTCCCTCCACTAAAAATTCTGTTGGGTTGAGAGGTGAGCTGGGTAGCATGTCGTTTACGCTCATGGTGATCTCTAGAGGTATGATGTCTATTGATGTTTTAGCGCTTTCCCCTTCTTTTTCCTATGCTATGATCGAGGCCCTTGGGCACTGCTTTTTGCATCACAGGTTGACACAAGTGGACATTTCTTTGGGGCCAAGCTGGGCCCGTTGCTGCTTCCTACCACCCTGGCCGGATGGGCCACCCTCACGGCCCGCTCCCTCGGACGTACTTCTACAGGTTGCTGCTCTGCTACACCGGTTCCTTCACTCCCACTCATCGGTGATGAGTGTTTTTGAGTGGGGGAGGATTGATGGAGGCAAGGACCCGCCAGATGGTTGTGATCGTGTTTGTGATTCCACGTCGACGCATTACTTTGATCGCGGCGGCAAATTTGAAGACTACGATGGAAGATGCCGCGAGATTATTGCCAAGCTTGAAGAGTTGAAGTTTGCCGTGACATCCTCCGCCAACGTTGAAATTTGCCGCGACATCCTCCGCCAACGCCGCATCAAGTCTCCGCCATATGTCATGATAATTTTACCGCGAAATGTTTGCCAAGCTTGAAGAGTTGAAGTTTGCCGAGACATCCTCCGCCAACGTTGAAGTTTGCCGTGACATCGTCCGCCAACGCCGCATCAAGTCTCCGCCATATGTCATGATAATTTTATTTCAGCATTTTAATTTCCTGCATTTAATTTCAGCATTTTAATTTCCTGCATTTAATTTAAGCATTTTGATTCTTGTAATTTTAATTCAATGTGATGTGGATGGCCTAGATTTGATGTTAGGATTGTGTGGCCATGATCTTGTATGTAACTCTATATATGTTGTTTTATGCTAATGAAAAAAAAAAGAAATTGGTCAAAGAAAAAAAAAACCCTATTCTACTCTCTCTTGGCAGCCGCCCCTCTTCCTCGTTTCCTATTCTTCTCTCTCTATCTCTCTCTCTCTCTCTAACCATTTCCCCTCTCTCCAAGGACACCCGCCAGCTCCATTCTCTTCCTCTTTCTCTATCTCTCACTCTCTCCCTCTCAGCCATCACATACCATAACCAGCCCCTCCTCCGTCTAGCTTTCTCCCTCTCTCAAGAATATTTGGGCTTGTTCGTGGCGGCCGGATTCGAAGGCGACGGTGCTCAACTTCAAGGACTCTCCTCCGGCGACCGCCACCGTGAACGATCTAGGAACTTCTACAGCCCGGATCTACGATTCCGGGAAGGGTAACGCTTCCTAAACATTGTGAGATTTCTCTCAAAGTTATTTGTGGTGGAATAGGATCTGTGACGGATTTTCTCGACGCCATTTTCTCGCGATCATTTTCATTTGGGTTAGTGGAACGCTCTAGATTTTTATCTTTTATTCGACGAGGAGTGGCGATCCTCTTTTGTTCTTGTTGGGGAACAATCCACCCTTCCGAATCAAATTGTTTTGGTGGATGTTCTTTGGTACAACACCGCACTCGTCCGGACGCGAACATTCGTCCCTTTAGCTTGACGGATCCCGGCTTATCGCCGACGGTTCGATCTCGACACGGAATTGCTATCCGTACGCATACGATAATTAATAATAAGTTTAGTCGAGGGCTGCGTTTAAGTTGTGTTTGGGAAGAGCGGAGCGTTGATAGTTGTTGTTCGTAGTCGCGTGCGACCGTTTCAATCCGGTGGCCTGCATCAATTTGGTATCAAAGCGAGGTTGTGTTGATTTCTCAATCGACACCATCCTTATTTTTTTTTCTGTAGGCCATTCGCTCTCACTTGGGTGTGCACCGTTTTGCCAAAATCTGAATTTTTTTAGCATTGGTGTGCAAATAGCGATTTTCAAAATTTCGTCGGAATCAACAAACAAAATTCCTGTAGGTTCTTAGTCAAGATATAAGAATTAAAATAAAAAAATATTTCAGTTTCATTAAGGTTTAGGTGGCTACAAAAATTAAACGCTCGTAATTTTTATACTGGACAGCACCTAATTTTTTCACTAGTAATGACTACTAGGCTGAATCCGAGGTATCCCCCGCCCCTTTCACGTATAACTACACCACAGGCCTGCTCTATGAAGATAATTAGGTTCAGCCGTGACCCGATGCACCAATTTAAATTAAATTTTAAACACGGTGAGAAGTGGTGCAGGCTTGTTGTCGATAGCGTCTGCCACACAAATGTTATCACGGAGAACGCGGTGTCTAGGATGTTGGTGACCACTGAACCACATCCTCACCCATATCGGCTCATATGCCCTGATGAGAGCGTTGTGTTAGTGTCCCGACGATGTTTGGTGCCCCTCACCATCAAAGCCTATTCTGAGCACGTCTGGTGCGATGTCCTTCCCATGAAGGACTTTCATGTACTGCTAGGACACCCTTGGCTTGCTAGCCATGATATTATATACGATGATCGCGATGACACCTTAGACTTCATGCATCAAGGTCGGCTTATATCTCTTAGGTCCACTCCACCTAAGAAGCCCACGGTCTCATCTGGAGACACTTGTAGCTCGACCGAGGCGACACCACCTAGGTTAGACACTCATGGGGATTTTGACACCCTTAGTCAAAATCAGCCCCTTGTATGTGTTAGCCCATCTGGGGCAAGCACACCGAGCCAAACCTTAGGACCCGACCCTATTAGTCTTAGCCAGCCCGGGGACATTATAGCCCCTGCTGAGTTACCCACGGGTGAGCTAATATTTGAGTCTGAGGTTAGTCTGATTAGCCAACCTCCACATGATTCTGACAGCCTTAGGGAGCCGTCTGTTGGCCATCCCGATGTCATTCTGGAGGTTGAGGATACTTTTGTTAGTGGGTTGAATGATTCAGGTACTGATGTTGAGATAGTTGAGGAGGTAGGGTTAGCCTTATCTACTCCTCGCACTATTGATCTTGGGATGAGTGCTCGTGATATTTTAGTGTCGTTCAGGGGAGAGGACAGACGGTCCAATCCATTTTCTGTCATTAGTACTCGTATCAGCACATTTTCTGCACTGGACTCTAGACTAGTGTTAGCCCCCCCCCCCCCGCTGATCCCTCACCCCTTTGTGGTTACCTGGGTTCCCCCTACGTCAGTCCCATTCTTGAAATACGGCATGGAACCCGTTACCCCCGCTGGGCGTGTTGAGTGGTTTTATTGGGTTTATTTTCCTATGTTAGCTGCCTCTGCTATGCATGATCACCCTAGGCTTTGTGTTCATGACACCATTCACGTTAGGAGTGCTAGCATACCTGTAATAAATTTGGGGAACGAAGTCACGAAATTTTCGAGCCCTTTTCCACCCACGGACCCACCACACCTTAGGACGATCATTGATTTAAGTTTATATTATGACTTATCATATGTTCCACGATGTCTTCACTCACCTGGACTTGATGTTACATTGCTAGCCGACCCACTTGGGTCCAATTACTCTATTTTCACCGCACCCAATGGAGCATTCATGCTCGATTCGATTTTAGTGGATCTTTCCCCTAGACGGTTGCCTCTTGACAATTTAGAGAGCGATTTTAGTAGTTTCGGTACTTTGCGTCGAATATTTGGAATGCTAGAAACTTTCACTTTACCATCGAAAATTTTTGCTGAGCGGGGCCCCAACCCCATTTTTAGTGTTTCGAGATGTCTTTCACTTTTTCTAGAGCCACTACATTTAGCTTTCTTCTCGTTTCCCTCCACTAAAAATTCTGTTGGGTTGAGAGGTGAGCTGGGTAGCATGTCGTTTAGGCTCATGGTGATCTCTGGAGGTATGATGTCTATTGATGTTTTAGCGCTTTCCCCTTCTTTTTCCTATGCTATGATCGAGGCCCTTGGGCACTGCTTTTTGCATGACAGGTTGACACAGGTGGACATTTCTTTGGGGCCAAGCTGGGCCCGTTGCTGCTTCCTACCACCCTGGCCGGATGGGCCACCCTCACGGCCCGCTCCCTCGGACGTACTTCTACAGGTTGCTGCTCTGCTACACCGGTTCCTTCACTCCCACTCATCGGTGATGAGTGTTTTTGAGTGGGGGAGGATTGATGGAGGCAAGGACCCGCCAGATGGTTGTGATCGTGTTTGTGATTCCACGTCGACGCATTACTTTGATCGCGGCGGCAAATTTGAAGACTACGATGGAAGATGCCGCGAGATTATTGCCAAGCTTGAAGAGTTGAAGTTTGCCGTGACATCCTCCGCCAACGTTGAAATTTGCCGCGACATCCTCCGCCAACGCCGCATCAAGTCTCCGCCATATGTCATGATAATTTTACCGCGAAATGTTTGCCAAGCTTGAAGAGTTGAAGTTTGCCGAGACATCCTCCGCCAACGTTGAAGTTTGCCGTGACATCGTCCGCCAACGCCGCATCAAGTCTCCGCCATATGTCATGATAATTTTATTTCAGCATTTTAATTTCCTGCATTTAATTTCAGCATTTTAATTTCCTGCATTTAATTTAAGCATTTTGATTCTTGTAATTTTAATTCAATGTGATGTGGATGGCCTAGATTTGATGTTAGGATTGTGTGGCCATGATCTTGTATGTAACTCTATATATGTTGTTTTATGCTAATGAAAAAAAAAAAAGAAATTGGTCAAAGAAAAAAAAAACCCTATTCTACTCTCTCTTGGCAGCCGCCCCTCTTCCTCGTTTCCTATTCTTCTCTCTCTATCTCTCTCTCTCTAACCATTTCCCCTCTCTCCAAGGACACCCGCCAGCTCCATTCTCTTCCTCTTTCTCTATCTCTCACTCTCTCCCTCTCAGCCATCACATACCATAACCAGCCCCTCCTCCGTCTAGCTATCGGCCCTCTCTCAAGAATATTTGGGCTTGTTCGTGGCGGCCGGATTCGAAGGCGACGGTGCTCAACTTCAAGGACTCTCCTCCGGCGACCGCCACCGTGAACGATCTAGGAACTTCTACAGCCCGGATCTACGATTCCGGGAAGGGTAACGCTTCCTAAACATTGTGAGATTTCTCTCAAAGTTATTTGTGGTGGAATAGGATCTGTGACGGATTTTCTCGACGCCATTTTCTCGCGATCATTTTCATTTGGGTTAGTGGAACGCTCTAGATTTTTATCTTTTATTCGACGAGGAGTGGCGATCCTCTTTTGTTCTTGTTGGGGAACAATCCACCCTTCCGAATCAAATTGTTTTGGTGGATGTTCTTTGGTACAACACCGCACTCGTCCGGACGCGAACATTCGTCCCTTTAGCTTGACGGATCCCGGCTTATCGCCGACGGTTCGATCTCGACACGGAATTGCTATCCGTACGCGTACGATAATTAATAATAAGTTTAGTCGAGGGCTGCGTTTAAGTTGTGTTTGGGAAGAGCGGAGCGTTGATAGTTGTTGTTCGTAGTCGCGTGCGACCGTTTCAATCCGGTGGCCTGCATCAGGGGTGTGCCCCGGGAAGCACCCGAAGTTAGAAACAGAAATGGAGTTTCTGTTCACTACCGCCAGCGTTAGCGTTATCGCCGGGCGGTAGCTCCCAGACTTGGATCTGGTGAATTTTGGACGTTCTGAGGCAGTGGGAGTGCTACTGCATGTGCAGCAATGCCTGGGGGTGTGCCCCGGGAAGCACCCACAGCTAGAAGCCAAAATGGGGTTTTGTTCACTGTCGCTGGCGACAGCTCCCAGACTGAGTTCTGGTGATGTTGTTGTGCCCACCTGTTGAGAGGACCTGAGGCCTTTGTGCCCGACCCATGAGGGTGTCCTGGTGGATGACTTAGCGGCCCGTAGGGCCGACTAATTGAGAATACCTGGGCTGAGGGAACTCCATACCCGCTCTTCGTGTTGTACAACGAGAGCTGTGAACAACGGGCATTTGGCGAACCTGAAACCGCACCATTGCAGCACCTGATTAGTGAGTCTCGTACAGCATGTCGGGAGGCAATGGGAAAGAGTCTTCGGACTACGGTATGTTCACAATTAAAGCACGGGAGAACCCCGGTATTCGGGCCACCGACTTTAGCCTCGAAGGGCAAAGCCATCAAGAGTGGATGGTGGTGGAAGGCGGAGTACACCAAAGAGTGCCTGAGAGCACGAGACGTGGGGGCCATTCCCACGTTTGTGATTGTTGCATATGTATGAACTGTTGTGGGCTTTGCTAGTCGCACTCTTATATATATATATATGTTGCGGACACTGTTTTGCAGGGATGGTTAGAACTGCCACCCCCTCGAAGGGGTGGGGTCGGTACAATTTGGTCAGCTTTAGCTGACCGTTGCCCTGTTTTGCCACCGTTTTTGGTGGGCTTGTTGTACAGGTGCTGGACCGAGCAGGAACATAGCGGGCTAATAGCGGGCTGAAGCCCTGGTGCTGCTGCGTCCCTTGAAGGCCTTTTGTTGTGTAAACACATTTTATTCCTATTAGTAGAAGTGGACATACCCGGGTTCGGGTTCGTGGTGGTTTATATATTTTGTCTCTCTCTTTTGCTTCCGCATAGAATGCTCTGAGTTAGGTTCATTGTTTAGAGTCGTTCGATATTTCAATTAAGTGACGTTCCCGTTTGTTTGGTAGTATATGGCGTGGGGCCCCGGCCGGACCTTCTGTCATATGCTTCTTAACGGATGGGGGTGTTACAAATCGTCCATTGTAAAAACATTATAACCTACCAGGATATACAGTTTCATGGTATGCTGGATGAGAATGTATAAATCCTCACTTTCACTCATATGTTGTGTCATTGTCTTTTCCCAAATTGAAAGTGCGGAGATAGACACAAAAACAAAGTAAGAAACATAAACAAAAAAACATCCAAAAGACACAGGATTTTTATAGAGATTCCACAAAAGGTGGGTACTCTTCTCTTCCACAACTCTATGGGTAGTTCTCAGACGAGTTCTCTGATCTTAAAAAGTAATGTATGAGTACGTTAGTCATAAGAACCAAGTAAATTTTATGCTCTCCTTTCGGCCCATAAAGGATGCAAAGAGGAGTATCTGCAAGAAGATATCATAATAGTCTAAGCTTATAATAATAATAATCATGATGTTCATTAGGTTCATAAGAAGTAAAAGCATATTTTATCATATAATCGGTCCTGATGACGGTTATATGATAACGACCCATTCTGAAAACATCATTTGTTGGATATGATGGCCAACCTTAGAGGGGGTGAATAGGGGTTTCAAACAAATACTTGAGAATTAAAACACTTTCTGCATGAGTACACTTTTGGATGCTAGCGCGGGGCGGTAGACCTATCACCGGCGGTATCCACATAAACCGTATTCTAATCATGTAGAATATTGTGTATGTATACGCACGAATAACACTCTAGAGACGCAGTAATAGATAGATGTAATTGCAAATTAGAATAAAAAAATCTTGATTTTAATTAATATAACAATAAGGTTTACAATTACAACACAAGATTTCCATGACGTCGGAGATCGGAGGCGCATAATAGAATTTCCTTGTTATTTCTAGGCCGACCCTCCCCCGGAGAACCGGTTGGCTCTCTCCCTTCTCCTCGAAAATCTTCGAGGCAGCTCTCCCCCCGGAAGGTCTTCAAGCCCACTAGATCTCCCCGATCTAAACATCCTCCTTGGATGATTTCTCACGGGATCCTCCTCGGATTCGGACGACCTCCCCGATCGATTTTCCACACGATACAATAAAAGAGAATAAAAGAAATACAAGATATAAGAGAAAATAATTGCTCCCTCAAATATTGTCTACATATGTGGTAAGTGATCAGCCCTTATGAATATCGTTCTTTATGTGCACAATCGTTCTCTGATTCTCGTTTCTTATTAGTGCTCTCAGAAAATGTTCGTTCTTGCTTGATAGTAAGAGTTCTTCTCCTTGTTGGGCGGCTCCTTGTTGTAGAGACGGCGAGCCTTCTGTCTTTCTAGGGTTCAGCAGCCATAACACCAAAAGACAAAAGAAACTCTTTCATACAAGTTTAAATAAGCTACCGCAGGCGGTATCGCTTGCGCCTGGCGGTAGGTTTCGTTTACGCGTTTTCCTTCCAACTGTCCTACTCCATGTAAGGAAAGCATCAGAGCTTTCCTTCTTAACATCAGATAGCGCGGAGCGTTAGCAGTGCGGCGCGGTAGCTGTGCTTGATTATGCACGTGCACAACTGGTCTTCAGCAAATAAGGAAGGTGGTGGCTCTTTCCTTGCAAACCATGGTTACCGCAGAGCGATAGTAATATTTCCTTCTATGGTCGCCACCAATTTCCCATGTTAAATACTTGGATAGCTGACAAGGACTTCATGGTAGAGCGACGCGCAGTAGCGCGCGACGGTCGTGTCAAGACGATATGCCTGGTCTCGTTGAAATGTCCTTCCGGCTATAAGCAGTGTCAAGACGATCTTCTACTCTTCAAGACGATCATACGCTAGCGCCCGACGGTATCTCTAGCCTCGGCGTTAGCGCCTTCAAGTCGACATTCGTGCTCTAGCCGACACCCACAGTGTCACGACGATCTTAGTGGTCAAGATGACATCACTAGCGACTGGCGTTAGTACTAGCGCCAACGGTAGGTTTAAAGTCCAGTCGATATGAGTTGTCTAGTCGATATACTGATTCACGACGATATCAGTCTTCTAGTCGATATACTTGTCGTCGACATGGCTAGCGCTCGACGTTAGGGCGCCTGACGGTAGGTCTTCATGTGTTGTCTCGAAGATATGACTCTTCACGACGATATCAACATTCTAGTAGACATACTTATCGTCGACCTGGCTAGCGCTCGGCGTTAGGGCTAGCGCCCGACGATAGGTCGCTCATATTGGAGTTCTTGTGTGACTTCACACCTGTAAACCTGCACACTAGACCCAAAACAAGTATGATCAAATATAACTTGAGATTTATTATTATCAAACCTGAGAGATGCAGAACGCATGTTCCAATAAACTCACTCTTTTGATAATAGCAAATCTCGTTCATGAGATATAAATCAGGATAATAATGGTATAGTGTAATAATATAAACATTTAACATGAACATGTTAAGTTTAATAAGATTAAACATGTAGGTGTAAACCTTGTTTTGTTCTTTCCCTTAGTGGTACAACTCCCTCTATATATATGCTCCCCCATCGATGTGCACTATATCTCCCATTACCAATGATCTCCCCTAGATTTGACTAGTACTCATGAACTCGTTCTCCCCAAAACTCATTCTCCCTTTTAGAGTGTGACTAGTACTCATGAACGCCCCCCCCCCCCCCCGACCCCTTTGATATTAGCAAAAGGGATGTGTATGATGTCGCGAAACAAAATGAGAGATGCAACAGATTAAGCATGTAGAATAAAGCGTACAAAAAAAGATATGCATGGTAATGATATGGGTACCAAAAAAATCAGAGAATTTAAATACATGGTACTTAGCACATAGGAATTACAATACCACTTATTATGAACAGGAATTGTTATATCACTTAAAAAAAATAAGATTTGGTCAAAGCACACGAATCCAAATGCAGACGATTTTTTGTACAATGTTATGAGATTTATGGAGTTAATACATAGAAATATTGTATGTGACATGAATAACAATCGTGCATTAGTCAAGTCGTGTGATAGACATGTAATGCAGTTTTAGTCCAATTTTTATGCATGAAAATGTTAGACAAAACAATGACATATGGAAGTGTAGCTGCAATAAAAATAACACTAAGAGAATTTTACATGAATACAAGCTGTCTCAGAAAATCTATATACTAACACAAGAGAAATAAAGTGATAAATCATGTCACGTTTTAATCTACACTATAACAAGATTAGAAATAGAGCACTATCTTTTTATCTGGTTTTGCACAAGATCGAAGAGATCTGTATTGCCAAAATGCACAACCTCACAATGCTCATTGAAACTTATTAGGAGGAGTGAGTAGTGCTTGAGGGCTATCCTTATGAACTGTACTGATAGCATTTTTTTGCATGCTATCAATTTTGTAATTTTATTGTTCATACAAGATCCTTGAATCTATCGAAATCTGCTCATATAGGCAGATACACTTTAACTTGTATACTAAAACATTTGCAATATAATTTGGCTGAAAGTTCTAAGCTCTATACATGGAAGATTGACAGCGTGATATTGATTGATCAAGTCACGCCTAGCGTGCTATACACAATATCACGAGTTTTTACATGTACGCGTGAAATTTCTACTTGAGTGTGGTCTCTACGGACGGATGTGTGTATCATGAAATGTCATTGTTTTACCTAATTTCTCACACATACCTAGTAGCACTACTCAAACACTAATACCAATATCAGGACACATCATGACGAAGACATACAATGTAAGCAATGAACAATCATCCTAAATCCGAACATTGTATGTAATCTGTATGTTTTAAGTTCTAGTCATGCATGCCCCAAACTAATGATTTCATCTTAAAAATAGTACACAAAACAAAGACATAGTAAAATAAGCATATTTTTGAATTTTGTTTATAATTTTATATTTGATTTTTCAAATAATTTTAAAATAAATAGTTTTCTAAAAAAACATAGAAGTCTTTAAAGAACCTATCAAAAGTAATCTTCTATGCCAGATAAAAAATACAGAAAGAAAATGAAGAATTATTGATTTTATGCTGCCACCGGCAATAAGTACTACCACGGACAAAGGACGATAGGTACTACCGCGCGACGTTAGCAACAGAAAGTTGTTCTCTTGCATAGAAAACATATTTTTTCGATAATTGTTCATTCTGATTTTTTATGATTAATGTTTTCTAATATAAGAGCAATCAATTACCGCAAGAAGTTTTAAGGATCATTGAAGAAATTGCGGGTTTAAGATTTTTGGCATAATTCCCCTAAATTGTCAAAAAGATATATAAAGATTTCTTGTATTTACCAACTATCATGAAAGCTCAACAAAGATAAAATACTGACAGCACAAGATAATCATGTTCGAACACGTATGCATGAAAAAGTGTAATCATAAGTGGTGAAATAATAGATATACAATGGATAAGATATCAGCATGCCCAAGATTAAAACTACCCAAGCTATATGCCTACATCCTAGCCCCGTACTAAGTGACGGATATGCATGAGGAGCTACACACATGACGTAGGTTGGATTTTTAATCTCACATGCATACAAAAGAACCTGCTCAACCTAACACTCTTTCCCTCTAGTGCCTCGCAATGCCCCACTGGAACCTTCCCCGGTTAAGGACAAGACATGATTTATAGGTTAGCATCTCTAATACACACAACTCTACGCCCCCGCTATTGTGAGACACAAACAATGAGTCTATAATCATGGTCACACTTAAGCATAGTCATTTTTTCAATATTCTACTTTGAATTTAGCATAACATGCCATAATAGGCATCCAGCATGGACATTGAGTTCACATGTACCAAGGGGTGATGCTAGTATGTTGACTATAAAATGACAAGATCCAATATTATGCAATTTTTCAATTTTTTGATTAGTTGATAATATTACATATTTACATGTATTCACTATTGAGTTTCAAACTAATAGATCTAGAAAGAAATGCTTAATTTGTTTGATTTATTTTAGATATGATTGATTTTAGGGTCAATATATCAATGAGATACATGCAACCACAAGTGAAGCACATCAATTTATGAATTGTATTGAATATCTTCTCTTTGATTTTTATTTTAGAATTGTTTTAAAGGAGATCTAAATTTTCTGAAGGCAAAATAATTATAGTATTAAGAATAATTTGTCAGAAAGTGTATTTTAGAGAAAATCATAATATTCAAGAAAATGAAGCTACCGTCGGCGGTAAGTTAGCGCCCGACGATATCAAATAGAGACTTGATATTTCATGCAAAAAAACATGGTTTTTGTGATTTTTTTATTCCGATTTCTCTTGATTATGTTTTAGCATGTTAGGGGTTATCTAATGCAGCAAAGAAATTTGTAAAATAATCAAAAAGTTGCACATTAAATATTTGTAACCGTGAGGGGCAGGCCCTGGCGGTTTCGTGACCTACTACAAGGGCGAAGGGCGGACACTTCGAGCCGAGTAGTGAGAAATCACTGGGGGACTGACCTCAAAGTTCCGATGAAGGGCGGACGCTTCAAACTGTGGGCAACCATGAGGGGGCAGGCCCTGGCAGTGCCATGACCTACTACAAGGGCGATGGGCGTATGCTTTGAGACGGGTAGTGAGAGGTCACTATGGTGGATATTCCTGCAATGATAGGGTTATAATCAATTAATGCACAATTAAATAAAGCAAGTAAACGTTCGCGTGCAAGTGCGGACTTGCAGCTTAGAGTCTGGCGATAGTTTGTACACAAACACAAAATGAAAACAAAGCAGAAATAAAGTAAGGGCTCTTTTGCCCGGTTCCTGTTTCTCTTGAGTTACGCTTGCGCTAATCCTCCTGATCGTTTTGCACAATGCACGACGACAGTACCTTCGGCACTATTCATGCCGAGTCTGGAGGCCGCTCCTTGTCTAGTTTGCGCCTGTTGCATGTAGCATGAGCGAGTTGTCTCCTGGTTGCCTCAAATGAATCCAATCCCTCCTCGCGCGATGAATTTCATTGCGAGGTGCGGAATGGAGGGGATGGCCTTGAATGCTGCTTGGAGGGGACGACCAAAGATTGCATTGTACGGGGGACTTTGACTCCACTGCCACAAACTGAATGTTAGGTGTGACTTGCTTCGGGGATTCTCCCACGGTCTCCGACAGAGTGACTGTTCCTTCAACATGGACTGGGCCACCGTTGAAACCGTAGACCGGTCATGTTGCTGGCTGAAGTTTTTTTCCTTCGGGATCTGCATGTCGAGGAGGGCGGACATGAATATGATGTTAACGGAGCTTCCGTTATCGAACAGTATTCTTTTGACGCGGAAACTGGGGTCGCCGACTTCCGCACTGATGACTACCAGGTCCTGGTGCGGCAGGAGCAGTCCTTTTAGGTCTTCATCCCCGAAACGGATTGCCTCAGTGCACTGTGCATTCTGATCTTCTCATTCTTCCATGTGTTGAGCGATGGAGTTGATGGAGGAGAAGGGGGAGACAACTATGGTCTCCACCACACCTACCACATGCCTGCCTCCCCACGCGTCCTGGTGCGCTGGTGGTTGTTCTCTTCTGTGCTATGTTGGCTGGTTGCAGGTTTGGTCTTGCAGGAACCTACCAAGGATGTCTTGTCCGACGATGCGTTCAATCTCATCCTTAAGCTTGATGCGCTCCTCAATAGTGTGTCTCGTTCCTTGATGGAACTCGCAGTACTTTGATCGGTCTCCTTTAACATTCGGCGAGAGTTCTCGCGACCTCTGCAATGCTAGGTTATCTTGGATTACGTAAAGCACATTTGCACGGGACGTGTAGTCTTGAGGAGGTCAGGGACCCCTGTCCCTTCAGTGGTCTTACCGACGTTCGTTGTTACTTCATTTTTCCTATCGCCTTGAGGCCTACTCTTCTCTTTTCCTCTTCTGGCTTCCTTCGAACTACTGCTGGTGTGCTTCTATGGCCTCATCTACAACAATTTGGGCTTCAACAAGATGCACATGGTCGAGATGGCTAGGTACCGTTTTGTTGGTGTTTCCATGGTGATCTGGAAGTGGTCAAATATATAGTCTCACTGCCAACGCGATATGAGCCTATGGGGTCGCACACAAGAGTGTTTGGATAAATTGGAGGAAGAATCATGTTGACAAGTGTTCTGATCAAAGCACATTCGACGAACTCAAAGTGCGTTCAACGAATGGCTAGCGTAGCGCGTTCGTCGAACGGCTAGCGTAGCGCGTTCGTCGAACGACTAGCGTAGCGAGTTCGTCGAACGGTTCGTCGAACGGCTAGCGTAGCGCGTTCGTCGAACGGCTAACGTAGCGCGTTCGTCGAACGGTTCGACGAACGGCTAGCGTAGCGCGTTCGTCGAACGGCTAGCGTAGCGCGTTCGTCGAACGGCTAGCGTAGCGCGTTCGACGAACGTCTAGCGTGTTCGACGAACGGCCAGCCCGTTCGACGAACGCTAGCTAGTTTGTCGAACGCAGTGCACGATGAATTCTATTTGCTTCAATTTTAGTCGTGGCTGTGCGGATAGCTTCTTTTTCCGCCCAGGTATAAAAGAATGCGATTCTTTTGACCTAAGGCGGGCGATCTTTTATTTTGCGAATCTGAGAGAGAGAGACGGAAGGGTTTCACCAGAAGCTCCGACGGAAGTGTTCCGACCGGTCGATCCCGCCACCCGCCGCCGCCTCTCCCTGTCGTCGGACCTAGCAGTCAGTGGGAGACGTAGAGGGCAGTTCTTCTCCGACCTAGATCTTGTGCGACAAGAGGCTAGGGTTCTTCAACGCTCGTGTGGACTTCCCGTAGAGGCGCCGATCCATTTCAGAGCTTGTAACTCAGCCGCGCGATCTCTGGATTTCTCATTGGAGCACCTCGGTTGAGTATAGACTCAACCCCCTTCATGTATAAATATTGCAATGTGTTGTTGCTGTTATTTAATTTCTTGAATCGGGAAATCGCAAGATCCTTTTAACTGTTTAGGGTTGTTCTAGTTATTTTATTCCGCTGCGCACATATAGATGTGTTCATATCATTATGAATGGTATTAAGAAAACCCAACAGTGGTATCAGAGGGAGGTTTGTGATCTAATGCGTGTAAATCAGAAATTTTGAAGTGTTCTAAATGTCTGGATTTCTTCCTGGGTGTTTGGATTTCGATGAAGTGTTCTAAATTGGAACTCCGCCAGGAACGCATATGATTGCGTTCCGATTTCATTGTTTCTGGAATTGTTTCTCCTTTGCAGTAACCTTCCCTCTAATTGGTTTGTGAAACCAAATGTCTTAGATTTTGAATCTGACATTGAGAGACGAGCTTGTCTACTACATAAGTGGAGTTATTTTTGCCTGTGTCAAATGCATGTAAATCTGGAGATTTAGAAGTGTTCTAAATTCTCAGATTTAGCCATTTTCTATCAAAGCGTTGATAATTTTATTTTTTTCGCATATGGGATGTATTTGGTTGTGAATGTTGTAATTTTGTAAATGTGCACATTGATTAATTGTTAATCATTTTTTATAAAAATCCCTTATCCAATATTAAGTATACGGATGCCTTCTGATGGATGGCACTCTTCTTGCATCGATCGATGAAGTGTGGGCTTGCCAAAGCAAGGTGCATTACTCTATCTTGGTAAGGGTGCGAGCGGATAATTGTGATATCCCACTGTCGACATCGGGTCCAACTTAACTAGGTGACCTCAAAAGTTGAGTGCCTAGAGGCATTGGGTTGGCATGCACCATATGATGGATACGAATAAAGAGTTATTCACCAACCATATAAGAGTTGCATAGTGATGCAATTGGCAAGTGTTGTCTACCTAAATAACCGCATTATGAGAGGAACGCCAAAGCAGACTCGTTGTGTTGGTGAAATACGGATCTTGTCCACTAAGAGAGTAGCTCGTATAAACTCTTCGAATTGATATTAAGGGTTATCAATTTGAATAAAATAGTGGGAGTATTTAATAAAAGACCTTATTAAAATAAAATGTATTTTAAAATATAGTACTAAAATATATTTTGCATTATTTTGTAGAATTTCCATGGCAAATATTTCACACTCCACGTTGTCCCTGAGAGTCATCCTTGAGAAGGACAAGCTCAATGGGACGAATTTCCTAAACTGGTTCAGGAACCTGAGAATTATTCTCAGGCAAGAGCGTAAGCTCTATGTCCTTGAAGAAGATCCCCCTGAGGAGCCAGCCACTACTGCAACTCGTGCAGATAAAGATGTTTACAAGAAGTATGGAGATGACTCCTTGGATGTTGAATGTCTCATGCTCGCGACCATGAACTCTGAGCTTCAGAAGCAACATGAGAACATGAGTTGTTACGAGATGGTCGAGCACCTGAAGAAAATGTTTCTAGGGCAAGCTCGCCAAGAGAGGTTTGACATATCCAGGGCATTATTTCAGTGTAAGATGAGAGCTCGGGACCCAGTAGGGACTCACGTACTCAAGATGATTGGGTATATAGAGAACCTTAAAAGACTGGGGTTTCCATTGAGCCAAGAGTTGGTGTAAGTTTATAAAGGTTGTAGTCTAAATCACCTAGAGGGGGGGGGGGGGTGAATAGGTTTCTTTTATTTCCCTCTAATTAGCCAAGTTGTTTTTTGTATTAGTATTAGCAATTAATCAAGCACACAGAAAACACACAAGCATTTATAGTGGTTCCCCAAGACAGTGTGTCTATGGGTAGTCCACTTTCCCCCTTCACCCTTCTAAAGTGTGTTAGACAGGGCCAACTCCTCCAATCTCAGCTCCAAGAGCTTACAGCACAGATCCCTCAGGATCTCTCAGGTTTTCCCAAACCCTACCTCAGGCACAGCAGCCCTACCTCAGAGGAAACCACCTCCTACAACTCAGACCACCTCCAGGTCCTACCTCAAGCTTATCTCTCAGCTCTACAACTCAGGTTATTCAGCCCTACCTCAGATCTCACAGATCCTACCTCAGAGGACTCCACCTCCTACAGCTCAGACCACCTCCTGGTCCTACAACCTCAGGCCAAATGGCCCTACAAACTCAGGCCAACAACCCTACAAACTCAGGCCAACAAGCCCTACAATCTCAGGCAAATAGCCCTACAAACTCAGGCAAATAGCCCTACAGTAAAAGAGTATTTGAACCTTACTACAACAGACAACAGAGAGAAGCAGTCTTCTGTAGTTCCTGCACAGCTTGTGCTTTCTTGTAGCTGGAGATGATAATGGCAGCTACAACCTGATCTTCCTCTTCAGTTGAAGGATGGAAGATCACCTTGCTCCTTCTTGTAGAGGATCTATCTTTATCTCTCAGTTTCTTCTTCCTTGTTCAGTGAGCAGGAGGAGAAAAGACGAGAACTGGGCCGTCAAAGGAATAGTGAAGATGTTAGCACTCGACCAACTTCTCAAAAGTGCCCTAACTCTTTCTTTTATACACCCTTGATCTTCAACGGCTCTTAGCCATCCTTCCGACTGATATGAGAGTGGTTGGTGGACCCCACAATACTTTTCCGCAGCTTGCGCCAAAAGCAGAACCCGCCATGTCACGTTTGAACTGTCTCAGCGGTTGGGCTGAGAAGGCTTCCTCTTCTCAGCAGATTCTGTCGATCTGCAGAGAAGATCCTGCGTTCGACGTACTGCAATCTGCGTTCGACGAACTCGTAAAACTGCGTTCGACGAACTCCATTCTTCGTTCGACGAACATGTCAAGTCTCAGCGTTTCCTTTTGTCCCGTCTCTGCGTTCGACGAACTGTATTCTGCATTCGACGAACTTGCCAAGTCTCAGCGTTTGCTTCGGTCCTGTCTCTTTGTTTGACGAACATCATTCTTCGTTCGACGAACTCCATTCTGCGTTCGACGAACTTGCCAAGTCTCAGCGTTTGCTTCTGTCCTGTCTCTGCGTTCGATGAACAGCATTCTTCATTCGACGAACTCCATTCTGCATTCGACGAACTTGCCAAGTTTCAGTGTTTCCTTTTGTCATGTCTCTTCGTTCGACGAACAGTATTCTTCGTTCGACGAACTCCATTCTGCGTTCGACGAACTGCATTCTGCGTTCGACGAACACGTCAAGTTTCTTCTATCTGCAGCTCAGCTTGCCCAGATGCCTTCTCAGCGGCTCATGGTCTTGTCTCAGCGGTTTAGCTGATACAGTGAGACCTTCTCAGCTGATTAAACATCACACCTTTGAATCTATTCCATTGTATGGAATATCATCTCCCTGTACAATACTTGAGACAAACTAGAATGTATCAAATACAATATGTACTTAGCATTGTGAGTGATGCCTCTTCAAATCAAGGGATTATTGAGGGTAATATTCCCAACAATCTCCCCCTATTTGAAGAAGGCAGAACATTCTCAATGCTAAGGTACATGGCCAACAAAAATATATCATGAAAATAATATATATAGCATTCATGATAACATTGCTTCTAAAAAATAATATTGTTTTAGCATTCTATCAAAACTCATGACAGCATTCTATATTAAGCTTTGACTAACTCAGAGGGCAATCCTCAAAGCTTACTCACTACTAGAAAGTTGAGTTTTAGCTACACTTTTATTAGCCACGGAACAAAAATCGTGGCAAATAAGAGTGCCTTAGCCACGGCAAAAAAAATCATGGTTAATAGCTAACTTTTAGCCAGGGATAAATAAGTCGTGGCTAATACAGAAGTATTAGCCACGAAAATCATACTCTGTGGCTAATATTAAAAATATTAACCATGATAAATTAAAATCCGAGGCTAATACTAAAAGTTTTAGCCACAACAAATTGTAATGTGTGGACAATACTAAAGTTGAGGCTGATGACCGCTCGACCAATCCTTCCTCCCTTTTAGGTTTTCACGACCCGCAGAATGGAAAAGGCCGCATGTGGAGAGCAGAGCGACGACCTCTCTTCAGACTAGCAGAGCGAAGTGAGGTGCTCGAGCGTGCCCTAGTGAAGACGAGTGCGATGTCGGTCGACGACGAATACGATGAGCCGCGACTGCGATTCTACAAGACTACGACTCTACGAGCGTGATTGCGATTCTGTGAGACTGCGGTTGTGTTTCTCATCTGTTTCTCCTTTTTGAGTTTGAAGTCATCAGACAACGTCAACATGTATTCTTGAATCTTGAATCATTCTACTTTCTAAGTTTGAGGTGCTTTCTCCACGCACCCTTTAGCCACGAATTTTTTCCGTGGCTAGACTGCGGCAAAAGGTCTTTAGCCACGGTTTTGGACTTTTAATTGCCCTGGCCAAAAGTCTATTTTCTTGTAGTGACTCTTAGTTGGTCTTAGCATTGGTAATCTTCCCCTTTCTGGTTTCTTCAACAATTTTACCCTCGAGGGATTGGGAGGCAACATCTACAGACCCTGAGAGGGTTTAGAAAGCATTTTCCAAATCCCCCTTTTGGTCACCCTACATCTTCTCTGACCCCCTTAGCATTTGCCAACTCCCCCTCAACCTGAGCAGGAACTTGCTCCCCCTCAATGTGAGTACTATTAGCTTATTAGTTGTTCTTGTTCATTTTGAATAAGCTTTTCTAGCTCCCCCTCACTTGGAGCATTAGTATTGTTCTTATTTTTGTAAGTGTAAATGAAATGACATCATAATGTTGAGTTCGTCGAACTCAGACCTGAGTTCGTCGAACTCAAACTCGACGTTCGTCGAACCTAGGCAAGAGTTCGTCGAACACATATTTTTCCCATCTTTCTAAGTGCAACCAGAAGCTCAGCTGAAACAGATTGTTCTAATTAAGCTGATCATCCTTCTTTAAAATCAATAAAGAGGAGAGTTGCTTACCTTGAGGATGTAGTCCTCTAATTGATGTTGAATTCACAATGGTTGTGCACAACAGCTTCCTGCAGCAATGTACTCTGACTCAGCTGTGGATATGGCCACACTGGTCAGCTTATTGCTGCACCATGATGTCAACCTCCTTCTTGTCATGTGCCTTGAGCACCCATTGTCCAAGTACCGAATTTGATTGAGGCTGGTACTTGAACTATCTTTTAGATCCCCCTTGACCAGTGCATCTTGGCATGTTGTGAGGTTTTTCTTAGTCCAGAGTTGAGTCTGGAGCACTTATTGTCCATTAGCCTTGTTTGCTTTTTATTGGCTAAATAGACATCCCTGCAAAACAGATTTAATATCCCTTAGGAACCCAAAGTGACTTGGGTCCTAGGTTCTTGTGAGTATAATAGGGAATTCTTCTACTCACCTCAGCCCTTCCAGGAGGTCTCTCCTTTGCACTAGGCACACTGGGGTTGTGCCAACAGTCAATGCAAAGTGTCTCACTTTGCCACAGCACCAACATTCATGGATGTTGTACCTTCTTTTCTGAACTCTTTTTGAGGTGAGTGGAGAATCACAATGCCTATGTTCAGTGGAGAAGGTAACATCATTCTTCCTATCTCTCTCAGCCAAGAGCTGGCTAGCTGCTCTAGTATAATTATTTCTTCTTGACTTTATCTGTTTATCAACAACAGATGTCAGCTTGGTAGCTGACATGGTGTTGATGGCATCAGATATGATCAAGTGAGATTTGATTATACTGGTGCTACCAACCTGCTTCTTATCTGAAGGAGATTGGGAAGGTGTTGCTCCTTTATCCTTGAAGGTGGGGGCTGAGGCACCAAACACAAATGGTCCATGATGGGCCATTTGGATTTCCTCATGGGGAGCTTTCAATGCACTCATCCTCATGCCCTTTCTCCTCCCATAGTTAGGAGCATTTCCCAAGCTATTGGAGCTTCCTTTCATCCAATGACCATGGACACTATCCTGGTCATACTTGTTAGAGGGAAGTACTACCTTCTAAAAGGTGGTATGAGGCTCAGCTTTTGTTTTTCCCTTTTCTCCATTCCCAACATCTAATGCCCCTTCATTGAAACCCAATCCCCTCCTATTTCCATAGAAGGAGAAGGTGTCAATGATGGGCAGAATAGTTTTGGGCTTAGAGAATTGAGCCACTAAGCTTCTTTCTTTAAGAAGATCATTCTCAAGCTTCCTAATGAGTTCTTCCCTTTGGTTTCTTTCATCATGAAGCTTGCCTAAGATTTTCTTGAGCTCACAGGAGTTGGTGCCCTCATTGTGGGACATACCCATTTCCGTATTCATCTCAGCCTTAATGGGTCTGAGTGATTCTAGCTCCTTAGCTTGATTCCTAACAAGCTTCTTGCTCTTTCTCAGAGCAGCCAAGAGATCACCAAACTGTTCTATTAGATCAGCATGGTTCTTATTGTTGCAAGATGAGCAGTCTTCTGCATCATCTTCAAAAGATGAGTAATCATCTGATGCACGCTTGATTTTCTTAATTGAAGCATGTAGTAAAGGTGTGTGAGTGATGCATACCTGATCATGATGTGACTCATCATGATTTTCTTCATCTGATAGAGCCATTAACCCAAAGACTTCCTCATCTTCAGAGTCACAGTCTGTGAGAGTCAAAGGTGCTCTTATCCTTTCTCTGGCTACAGAGCATTCATCATCATCTAATTTTAAGGCCATTAGGCCATTATATTCTTCAACATCTTCATCCACCTCATCATCACTATTAGAGTGAGATAGAGGGGCCCTGATTGCAATTCTCCCAGCAGCAGGTTCTTCAACAGCAACCAGCCCAATAAGGGCTTCTTCCTTTTCAGATTCTGATGAGCTGGAGTCTGATTCACTCCAGCTCCTTTCCTTCTTAGCTAGAAGAGATTTTTCTCCTTTCTTGCCTCTTGGCTGATGAGCCTTCTTCTCATCCTTCTCTTTTCTCTTGACTGGGCAGTCAACAATGATATGCCCTGGCTTGCTGCAGCAATAACAGACAACTTTAGAGGAATTAAATTTAGAGTTAGAGCCATACATGTCATTCCTGGAGTGATGCTTTGACTCCTTGATGTCCTCCTTGTTGCGATATGAGGAGGAGGGCTTGTTCTTCCATTGCTTCCTCTTCATCATCTTCTTGAATTGCCTTAAAAAGGCAGCAAACTCTTCATCAGAGGAAGATCTATCTGAGGTGTTGGTTTCAGATTCAGCACTTCTCCTTGGAGGAGACACCATCCTGCCCTTGCTTATCTTGGAGTTGTCAGCTTTGAGAGCTACTGATTTCTCCCTTGCCTGAGCCTTTGTTGAGGTGTCCTCTTCCTTTCTTGCAGACAGTTGCATCTAATAAGAGAGCAGCTTTCCAAACAATGTGTGAGTGGGGGTCTCACCAAGCCTGGCCACTTCCCTGATAGCACAGATTTTTGTGTCTCAATCCCTTGTTAGAGATCTGAGGAACTTATCATTCAGCTCATAATTAGTGAACACTCTCTCATAGGTTCTCGGCTCATTGACTATTCTGAAGAACCTCTCATAGCACATGGAGATGCTTTCCTGGCTCTGTTGCCTGAAGGCTTCATACTCTTGGTTAAGGAGTGATTTTCTATCATCCCTTACTTCAGCTGTCCCTTCCATATATACTACTAATGTATCTCACATTTCCTTTGCAGTAGTGTAGTGAACCAAGTTTTGAAATGTGGAATCATCAATAACATTAATTATGATGTTCTGGGCTCTTTTGTCCATGGTGAACAATTCAAGTTCATCCTTGGTCAAGTCATTGAATTCATTGGCCACTCTTCTTGTTGGATCTATAGTGGAGACAGTTTGAAAGATGAAAGGTCCTTCCTCAACTGTAATGTAAATCCTTGGATCATATGCTTCCATAAACAGTCTGACCATTTGCTTCAATATGCCAAAGTTTTCTTTGTTGCATATGAGCAACTTCATGGATCCCATTTCCTTCTTCAATCCAGATGAGGCCATTGGATTGAGATTAGACTATTCCATTATAGGATCTGGTCAGACAGTTATGTCTTTCTTGACCAACCTCCCTCTGATACCACTTGTAAGTTTATAAAGGTTGTAGTCTAAATCACCTAGAGGAGGGTGAATAAGTTTCTTTTATTTTCCTCTAATTAGCCAAGCTATTTTCTGGATTAGTATTAGCAATTAATCAAGCACACAGAAAACACACAAGCATTTATAGTGGTTCCCCAAGACAGTGTGTCTATGGGTAGTCCACTTTCCCCCTTCACCATTCTAACAATGTGTTAGACATGGCCAACTCCTCCAATCTCAGCTCCAAGAGCTTACAACACAGATCCATAAGGATCTCTCAGGTTTTCCCAAACCCTACCTCAGGCACAGCAACCCTACTCAGAGGAAACCACCTCCTACAGCTCAGACCACCTAAAGGTCCTACCTCAAGCTGATCTATCAGCTCTACAACTCAGGCTATTCAACACTACCTAAGATTTTACAGATCCTACCTCAGAGGACTCCACCTCCTACAGCTTAGACCACCTCCTGGTCCTACAACCTCAGGCCAAATGGCCCTACAAACTCAGGCCAACAACCCTACAAACTCAGGCCAACAAGCCCTACAGTCTCAGGCAAATAGCCCTATAAACTCAGGCAAATAGCCCTACAGTAAAAGAGTATTTGAACCTTACTACAGCAGACAACAGAGAGAAGAAGTCTTCTGTAGTTCCTGCACAGCTTGTGCTTTCTTGTAGCTGGAGATGATAATGGCAGCTACAACCTGATCTTCCTCTTCAGTTGAAGGATGAAAGATCACCTTGCTCCTTCTTGTAGAGGAGCTATCTTTATCTCTCAGTTTCTTCTTCCTTGTTCAGTGAGCAGGAGGAGAAAAGACGAGAACTGGGCCGTCAAAGGAATAATGAAGATGTTAGCACTCGACCAACTTCTCAAAAGTGCCCTAACTCTTTCTTTTATGCACCCTTGATCTTCAACGGCTCTTAGCCGTCCTTCTGACTGATATGGGAGTGGTTGGTGGACCCCACAATACATTTCCGCAGCTTGCGCCAAAAGCAGAACCCGTCATGTCACGTTTGAATTGTCTCAGTGGTTGGGCTGAGAAGGCTTCCTCTTCTCAGCGGATTCTGTCGATCTGCAGAGAAGATCCTGCATTCGACGAACTCGTCAAACTGCGTTCGACGAACTCGTCAAACTGCTCCAACGAAAACGGTTCTAAAGACACCATATGAGATATGGACTGGGAAGAGTCCTAGTATGTCTTTTATTAAGATTTGGGGTTGTGAGGCATACGTGCGACGTCAAATGCCTGACAAGCTGGAACCCAAGTCGGATAAGTGTTATCATGTGGGATATCCAAGGAAAACCAAAGGGTATTTCTTCTACCAGCCGTCCGAGGGCAAAGTGTTTGTCGCAAGGACTAGCGTCTTTTTGGAGAAAGAGTTCTTATCCAGAAAGACTGCGAAGGTGGAACTTGAGGAAGTTCAAGAACCAAAAACGATAGTTGAACCGATTTTAGAACCTGAGCAAGGACTACAAGTTGTTGTAGCTAGAGAACCTGCTCAAGAAACACAAGTCCTGCGTAGATCTGATAGACCAAGATTTGAGCCTGAGAGATATGGATTTCTCGTGTCTCAAATAGGTAATGTGTTGCTTATGGATCATGATGATGAGCTTGCAACCTATCAATAGGCTATGTGTGGACCTGACTCCGAGAAGTGGCTTGAGTTCATGAAATCTGAAATGGACTCCATGTATGCAAACTAAGTTTGGACCTTGGTGGAACCACCTGAAGGGGTACGACCCATAGGGCACAAGTGGGTCTTCAATAAGAAGACCGACATGGATGGGAATGTACAAACATTCAAAGGTCGGCTGATGGCTAAAGGTTTCAGGCAAATTCATGGTGTTGACTATGATGAGACCTTTTCCCCTGTAGCCATGGTCAAAGTTCATCAGAATTCTATTTGCTATTGCTGCGTATTATGACTACGAGATCTGACAAATGGATGTCAAAATGGCTTTCCTTAATGGAAACCTCCTTGAGGAAGTGTATATGACACAACCCGAGGGTTTTGAATCTCTAAATGAAGCCACTAAAATATGCAAGTTGAATCGATCTATTTATGGATTGAAACAAGTTTCTCGAAGTTGGAATCTTCGTTTTGATGAGAAAATAAAAGAGTTTGGTTTCATCAAGAACGAGGATGAACCTTGTGTTTACAAGAGGATTAGTGGGAGCATTGTCGTTTTCCTGATATTGTATATGGATGACATACTGTTGATCGAAAATGACATTCCGACCCTGCAAGCTGTTAAGAACAGGCTAGGGGACTATTTTTCTATGAAGGACTTGGGTGAAGCGACTTATATATTTGGTATTAAGATCTATAGAGATAGATCGAAGATGTTGCTGAGTTTGACCCAGAGTACATACATTGAGAAGGTGTTGAAACGGATCAACATGCTTGAGTCCAAGAAAGGATTCTTACCCATGTCACATGGTGTGAGTCTCTCTAAGGACCAGTGTCCAAAATCTTTGGAAGATAAGGACCGCATGAAGTTGATTCCATATGCTTCGGCAATTGGATCAATCATGTACGCAATGTTATGTACTCGACCTGATATCTCTTATGCTTTGAGCATGACTAGCAGATATCAGTCTGATCCTGGTGAGAGTCACTGGATTGCAGTCAAGAATATCTTAAAGTACTTGAGAAGGACTAAAGATGTATTTTTGGTGTATGGTGGAGAGGAAGAGCTCGTCATAAAGGGTTACACAGATGCTAACTTCCAGACTGATACGGACGACTCAAAGTCCCAATCAGGTTTTGTATTTTGCCTTAATGGAGGAGCTGTAAGTTAGAAGAGTTCCAAGCAAGAGATAGTTGTTGATTCTACAACTGAGGCCGAGTATATCGCTGCTGCAAATGTGGCGAAGGAGGCTGTGTGGATTAGGAAATTCATCAGCAAGCTTGGTCTAGTTCCTAGCATTGTTGATCCCGTAACTCTCTACTGTGACAACAACGGTGTCATTGCACAAGCTAAGGAACCTAGATCTCATCAGTGCTCCAAGCACATACTTCGGCGGTTCCATCTTATTCGAGAGATTGTCGATCGAGGAGATGTGAGCATATGCAGAGTACCGACTGAAGAAAATATTACGGATCCACTGACGAAGCCTCTTGCACAAAGAAAGCATGATGATCATACTAGATCAATGGGTATTAGATACCTGAATGATCGTCTCTAGTGGGAGTCTTGTGGATTGTATTTGTTGGTTGTTGATTATTCATGTGATGAATAGAGTACTTTATATTTCATTTTACATTTATGGCAAGTTCTTTTATTATGCCAAATATTTCTAATGATAGATTAATTAGCATAATAAATGCCTTTAGAATGTTTGCTTCCATAGAAATTCAAGTATGTGACTTGAATGTGAGGGCCTGTGTTTATAAGAAGCTTCATTCTTAAATGGTCCCTGGTCGTAGTATCATCTTAGAAGTACATGGAGCTGATGATACATAAAGACTAGCATGTGCGTTGACTGATGACCAGTTCTCACTGGTCATGATATTGTGATATCAAGTCATCACATGAGTACTTGTTAGTGAACAAGTGGTACTGGACAGACCCACCTTGAGACTACTTTGTGGATTGTTATATGAACGTGTCACAAGTAGGTCTCAACTGACAATGGTGTTTGTGGTTCTTCGACCTGAAGTCACAACATTCATCAAGTGAGGAAGAGCGCACTTTGATGTCATCTAAAATCTTACTTGAGAAAGGTTGATGATAAGGGTGGTTATTGGGTATGTTAAGATTCATTTGGGTGTTTGTGTGTGAGCAGATATGAGATTTGTCCTCCTATATGACATGAGTTACATCCATGGGCCCCTTGATGGAATGAGACTGAGAAATGCATGGTCATGCTTGGTTGAGTCAATATGTGATATTGAGCTCACCAATTTTAGACAGTCTATTCTAGATCAAGGAATTAGGATTGAACAATTATGAGGGTGACAAGGTCCATGCCTCTAGTTCTATCCGGATGTAAGGGACAAAGGGACATGACAACACTGATACATTGGTCAAGACAGGCTTGTTGAGTTATGAACTCTTATTGCTTGGGTAGCAATGATGCATTGCTAAATGCCGGTCATTGTTTGTGAGACTTTTATTTGATACGTTCAAGATCAAGTGGGAGACTGTTGGTGTTTCCATGGTGATCTGGAAGTGGTCAAATATCTAATCTCACTGTCAACGCGATATGAGCCTATGGAGTCGCACACAAGAGTGTTTGGAAAAATTGGAGGAAGAATCATGTTGACAAGTGTTCGGATCAAAGCACATTCGACGAACTCAAAGTGTGTTCGACGAACGGCTAGCGTAGCGCGTTCGTCGAACGGCTAGCGTAGCGCGTTCGTCGAACGGCTAGCGTAGCGCGTTCGTCGAACGGCTAGCGTAGCGCGTTCGTCGAACGGCTCATCGAACGGCTAGAGTAGCGCGTTCGTCGAATGGCTCATCGAACGGCTAGCGTAGCGCGTTCGTCGAATGGCTAGCGTAGCGCGTTCGTCGAACGGCTAGCGTAGCGCATTCGTCGAACGGTTAGCGTAGCGCGTTCGACGAACGGCCAGCCTGTTCGACGAACGCTAGCCAGTTCGTCGAACGCAGTGCCCGACGAATTTTGTTTGCTTCAATTTTAGTCGTGGCTGTGCGGATAGCTTCTTTTTCCGCCTGGGTATACAAGAATGTGATTCTTTTGACCTAAGGCGGGCGATCTTTTATTTTGTGAATCTGAGAGAGAGAGATGGAAGGATTCCACCAGAAGCTCCGACGGAAGTGTTCCGACCGGTCGATCCCGCCACCGCCGTCGCCTCTCCATGTCGTCGGACCTAGCAGTCCGTGGGAGATGTAGAGGGCAGTTCTTCTTCGACCTAGATCTTGTGCGACAAGAGGCTAGGGTTCTTCAACGCTCGTGTGGACTTCCCGTAGAGGCGCCGATCCATTTCAGCGCTTGGAACTAAGCCGCGCGATCTCTGGATTTCTCATTGGAGCACCTCGGTTGAGTATAGACTCAACCCCCTTCAGGTATAAATATTGCAATGTGTTGTTGCTGTTATTTAATTTCTTGAATCAGGAAATCGCAAGATCCTTTTAATTGTTTATGGTTGTTCTAGTTATTTTATTCCGCTGCGCACATATAGATGTGTTCATATCATTATGAATGGTATTAAGAAAATCCAACATGTTTCTCTTATCAGGGCTGAATAGAACTCACTTTGCCGCAGTTCTCCCAGGAAGACACCCCACAAGAGCTCGGGGTCCACTCCAGGGATTAGTCGGGCCTCAGTAGTATACCGACGGAAGAAGTCTTTAAGGGTTTCTCTTCACTTTGGCGGATCACTGACAAGTGGGATGGATCCTTCACTATCCTTCGATTGACTATGGACTAGTCCAGGAACTGCTGGGACAGTTCCGCGAAGTTGCTGATGATTCCTTCTCGGAGAGAATGGAACCAAGTCCTTGTGTAGACCTTCAGTGTGGGCGAGAATACCTGACACGACAGTTGGTCAGGGGAATTGTATATTCTGATGATCGTGGTGAAATAGTTGACGTGCTCCGGGGGGGGGCTATCCCGTCATATGTCTCAATACTTGGGAGCGTAAAGCCGATCGAAATCGGACGCGCTAAGACCTCGGGTGCCAGTGGCAAGCCGTTCCAGAGGGGGCGGTCTACAAATACGACCCGTCTGCCGATCTGGTCGTACTCTTCGGCTATCAGCTCTCGCATTTCTTTGTGAGTGAGTCTTCCTCCGGCGTTCCCGAGGAGATGCACCCATGGAGCTGATGTTGAGGGTCGACTTTAGGTGCCCTAGGCAGTCGGGCGGGGTGCGTGGAGGTGGCAACTTTTGAGAACTCCTTGGAGACTTCTTCTCGATGGATGTCCGGAGCATTGACTAGAGGCTGAGGAGGCAGATTGACTGATGTGGGGGTGCGGGGGGTGCAGCGGGAGCTTAGGCAGCCCCTTGGTTCCTCAGGAGGGCCAACATCTCGGTCTGTTATTCCTCCATAAATCGCACGCGCCTTTCTAGCATGGCAACGAGCGTAAGTACCACCTCTTCCAGGTGGGGAGCATTGATGAGGGAATGAGAAGGAGCGTGATCGATACGTCCTTCCGGGATCGATCCTTCAGTGGTGCGAGCGCTCCGTCATTCCATGGTTGTCAGTCTCGAGTATCGCTGAGAGGATAATACTATCTTCATAGTCTTTGCAAAGTTTTGGGAACACATTCCCACAGACGGCGCCAAACTGTTGCGGGTCACTCAAGGTGCTCTTGAACCGGTCGAAAATGAACCGTCCTAGCTCGGGAGCAGTCAAGCGCGCAAACAATCATAGAAAAAGCTCACGGCTGACAGAGAGTTTTTTACGTGGAAAAACCCCAGAAAGGGGAAAAACCACGGGATCGGATCTGTGCCGGCCAAACTTCCACTATATCTTGGTGATGTTACAAACCTTTGCAGAGAATTTGAGGGTGACATTTCATCTCTCGTTACAGTTGTAGAGAAAGAGAATGGGAAGAAACTTCGAGGGTAACAAGTCACCGCTTGTGGAGCTAAGTATTTCCTAATTTATTACAGTGAAGAGCAATGCACTCGTTGCTCTTTAAAGTCTTCTACTGATGTCCTGGAGCTGGAGCGGTGCGCTCGACACGATATGGAGTCTGCGGCTTGTCTCTGGTTGCGATTGAAGGAGTCTGAAGCGGTGTGCTCGTTGCAATGTGCATGGTACAATGTGCACAACGCAATGTGCACTGAGTGAAATGTACACGGAGTGCAATGTGCATTGGGTGCAATGTGCGGGGGTGCAATGTGTGTTGGGTGCAATGTGCGCGTGGGGCAATGTGCGCGTGGTGCAATGTGTGTCGCGTGCAATGTGTGTTGGGTGCAATGTGCTCGCGGTGCAATGTGTGTGGGGTGCAATGTGCTCTGGTGCAATGTGCTTTGGGTGCAATGTGTGTGGGGTGCAATGTGCTCTGGTGCAATGTGCTTTGGGTGCAATGTGTGTGGGGTGCAATATGCGCGGGGTGCAATGTGCTCAGGGTGCAATGTGCTTCGGGTGCAATGTGCTTGGGGTGCAATGTGCTCGGGGTGCAATGTGTGCGGAGTGCAATGTGCTATGGGTGCAATGTGTGCGGGGTGCAATCTGCGTCGGGGACAATGTGCCTGGGGTGCAATGTGCCCTAGGTAATGTGCGTGGGGGCAATATGCGCGAGGTGCAATGTGCGTGGGGTGCAATGTGCTCCTGGTGCAATGTGCGCGGGGGCAATGTGCCCTAGGTGCAATGTGTGGGGGGTGCAATGTGCGCAGGGTGCAATGTGCGCAGGGTGCAATGTCCTCTGGGTGTATTGCGCGCAGGGTGCAATGTGCGTCGGCTGTAATATGCGGGGGGTGCAATGTGCGTCGGCTGTAATATGTGGGGGGTGCAATGTGCGCCGGCTACAATGTGCGCGGGGTGCAATGTGCTCCTGGTGCAATGCGCGCGGGGTGCAATGTATGTCGGGGCAATGTGCGCGGGGTGCAATGTGCTCGGGGTGCAATGTGCTCCAGGCGCAATGTGCGTGAGGTGCAATGTGTGCGGGGTGCAATGTGCGCGGGGTGCAATGTGCTCGGGTGCAATGTGCCGGTGAAATCCCTGAGGGGTCTTCGAAGGCTTCTCAGAGATCTTCAATAGATCTTCGAGGATTCTTTCCAGCGCACAGGGAAATCTTCACAGGATTCTTCAGGAGCTCTCTCAGGCGTAGAAGGCTAGGTCTAATGAAAGGAGGACCTAGGGCACTTTTTATAGGTTTTGAGAATGACATTTGCATAAATAAGTGATTTTGGTGTTCAGCTATCGGCACACCACAACCAATTTATGTACAATGCAGACACCCATCATGGGTAGTTTATGGCTATATGCACACACATGATGGATATGGTTATGCGCACATCGTAACCATATTATATGTTATACACAGACTGTTGTGCACATTTTTGTTATGCGCACCCAATATCTTATATTTTATTATGCGTACAATTACGTGTCTGGTTATGCGCACACATATGATGGATTATATGGTTATGCGCACACCATAACCATATAATTTACTGTACTCATATTATTAGGCGAATTTCCGCTATACGCACATCAACATTTACATTTTACTACATGCATATTCACATTAATGTAATTGGCTATGCGCACACCCATTATGGGGTTTTGGTTATACACACACCCCATAATGAGTGGTTACATGGAAGTTGCACAGCGGGCGGCGGAAGTTGGGCGACGTCCGAGGGGCCGATCGGTGGCGGAGGCCGACCGGTGGAGGACGGACGGCGGTGGAGGTTGGCTGGGAGTGCGGCTTAGGAGGTCGGCCATGCAGCCAAGGAGGTCAGTCGGGCGGTTGAGCGACCAAAGGGTCCGACAGGGGGCCGGCAGGGGGGCGGCCGGGGGGGCCGGGCACGCAGCCTAGGAGGTCAGTCGGGCACGCGGCCTAAGAGGTCAGTCGGGCGCGCGGCCACACGACTAGGCTTATGGGTGCGCGTGGCTGTGCAGGGGCGCGTGGTTGCTGCCCGATTCGGGGGTGGTTCGTTGCCGGCGGTCGTCGTCGTGCGTCGTCTCACTGGTTCATGCGGGTCATGCGCGTGAGTGGGGTTAGCGAGTTGACTTTGGTCATTATTCCCACTCACCCCCACTTTCTCCACTAAAGAGGTGGATCTCTTATCGCCCGAAATTTTTATAAATTGGACGGGCACTCATCAATAGTATAAATACGTGTGACCTTTCTGTAGATATTCTTGTCATACGCAAAATATATCCATACTCATGCAGTAGTTTGATGATTTGTGGTTACAATTTTGAATGAATCGATTTTGTTCTGCACATAACAAAATGATCTGCACATAATCAAAATGGTTTTTCACGTCACACGTGAAACTCAAAATCTCGTGCTAAAGAGCTTGGAGGTTCGAGTCCTCTTCGAGACATAATATTGAGAATGCTCATTGAATGAGCAATTTCGACGATCCTCACGATCCGAGTCCGAGCAGTTGGAATCGGCAGCGAATCATGAAATATTGGTGATCTTCTCTATAGGAGTCCGTTTGGAAATCGTCCGCCCCACACCCACCACTCGAGTATAGAATTCAACAGAAATCACTCAAGGTAGATTTATAGAAACCTCTGGTAAAATGCCCACCAGTACCCCGTAACCCAGCAAAGAAAGTATCACCTAATTTTATTATCTTTTCAAGATTATGATAATATTATTGTACATTTATCCATTATTATTAGTACTATTTATATGGGAAGCTCTTACTATATTATTCAGTTTATCATGATCATTAATAAAGATTAATTTTTAATTACATAAAATCCATCCTATGAATAGATAATGCAATATATAGTAAAAAAAATTAGAAAATACAAATGAGGAGAAAAAGTTGTGGGATGATTAATAAATGCATTGTCGCTGTTGGGCACATTGCATGAGGGAACATATGCTAGTTTCGCTGCTATACCTATTTTGATTAATGACAGCTCACGATCACAGATCAACACTAAATCAAAATATTATTTGCAGACCAATATAATTATGCAAAAAATTTGAACTAAACATTTAAAATCAAATATTAAGTGCACAGTTGCCCTGTAAAGGACAAAACACATCATATTAGAGCAAGACACAAAGGCTTCGTTTGGCGCGGTGATGGCGGTCATCAACAAGGTGGTCATGGACTGTCGTTCGCAACCCTAAACCCTAAACCTAAAAAAATTCATGCATTTTATGCTCAAAACTAGTTTATTTTCTTGGTTACGGCCATAACCTTTGGCTTCGTTTGGCGCGGTGGCGGCGGTCGTCAACGCCGTGGTCATGAACCGTCATTCGTGAACGTCCGATCTCACCTAAAAGAATTGATGCATTTTATGCTCAAAACTAGTTTATTTTCTTTATAGCTGTCGCAACCTTTGTCTTACCAAACATACATTCTATGATAATGACGTTTTTAACCAAACTCACCGGAGCAAATAAGCAGCGCCAAACGAAGCCTTTGTCTTGCCAAACATACATTCTATGATAATGACGTTTTTGACCAAATAATGACGTTTTTGACCAAATTCACTGGAGCAAATAGGCCGTGCCAAACGAAGGCAAAGGCTAAATCAAAACTTGAGTTATTCCTGGAAACAATACAAATTTTTAGATGACAATGCTGACCAGAAAGCAAAAATTGCATGGTGTGGAGCAGCTTGAGTGAGAAAAGCTCTTGATGTAGGACGTCGGGACCCGTCGCATCCCGTGGTATCACACCAGCTAGCGGAGCACGAATCAACAAGCCTGCCAGAAGGACTGCAGTCCAGACACCCCAACCCGTCTCCGCGTCTGTTCTCAGCGTGGCGGGTTGTTGAGGCTAGAATCGAGCCTCAGACCCGCCGCGCTGAGAACAAGCGCGGAGACGGGTTGGGGGTGCCTGAACTGCAGTCCTTCTGGCAGACGTGCTGGTTCGTAGTCCTCTAGCTGGTGTGATGTCACGAGGTGCGGCGGGGGCCCGACGTCCTGCATCAAAAAAGTGCACTTTTTTGATACAGCACGCCCGGGGCCGCACCTCCCCGGTGGCGTCACACCAGCCAGCGGACCACGAACCGACACGCCTGCCGAGTTGCAGCTCAAGCACCTCAACACGTCTCCGCACATATTCTCAACGCGGCGGGTTGTTGAGGCTGGGGCTTGATCCCCAAACCTCCTTGATAAGAAGGTCTGGGGCTCGATCCACATCACAGTTGGTGATGAGGCATATTAGGAGAGGTTCTCATCTGGAGGTCTGGAGAACAAGTACAAAGACGGGTTGGGGTGCTTGTGTTGCAGCTCGGCAGACGTGCCGATTCGTGGTCCGCTGGCTGGTGTGATGCCACCGAGGAGGGGCGGCCCCGGGCGTGCTGCATCAGCTCTAGATTGATCATATTTCAATTATTTTCATGTGTTTTTTTGCAGTTAAAGATGGGAAAATGGTTGCCCTACTAATTATTAGCTTATATGTAACTATTTTCTAAGCAGTAAAAGATGGTGAAAACATTAACTATTTGCTCCATATTTCTGCAATCCAGAGAGGATAATGAGGAGAAGGATCTCCAGAGAGGAGAAAATTTCAAAATGGTTGTCCTGCTAAGTTGGAACGAGGAGAAAAATCGAGAATGAGGACTGTCCGGCGGCGAGGGAGGGGGCGCCGGGGATGGTCGGCGTCGGAGAGGGGCGTCGGAACTGGTTGCCGAGGGAGCTGGCGTCGAGCGTCGGAGAGGGAATTGTGGCCGGCTTCATTTTGGCGAGGGGGATCGTGTGTTCCATCGAGAGAGAAATTAGGGCTGCAAATAGTGGGTCTGAGGAGGAGAAAAAAAATCTTATTTTTACAGAATGTGGTCCGCCGATAGCGGAATTGGGTCTGCCCATATAAATCATCTTTCTTTGAATGTGTTGTGTAAAAATAAATAAATAATTATATTTAAATTAAGTTCATGCATCTTTTTTGTTTAAATTAAGTTCATGCATCTTTTAAAAAAAAAATTTAAGTTCATGTATCTTCTTTGCTCAAATTAAGTTCATGTACCCTGTATGAATATAATTGGGAGGCATTTTACAAGCAATTGCTAATAGTAATCTGTTATTGCCTATCCGCACCCCAACAAAATCTACCATAAGTGAAAGTGATTTTGGAGTTTGGCTAACCGCACCCCAAAAATGTTAGTAATTCACCAATGCTTATGCTAAGAGCTATCTGCAGTTTTAATGATATCTGGCGGGGGTGCGCCGCTACCTGCAAGACGCCATCTTCTCCAATTTTTTTGAAATATTTATGTATTGTTGGCTCACACGCAGGAGCGAAGATCTCGCTTTCAAGAGGCCGAGATCTCGACTCGCAAAGTTCGGATTGTAGTATGATCGAAGGTTACTTGCTCACGAGTGATCACGAAAGCAGTAGGCAAAAAAAGAACAAAAGAATACTTTGTTGCTTGACGAGGTGGTCCTGTTACATTGTGGAGAACCCGCCACATACCCATGTGTGTGTATGAATTCCCCATACCTAATCAACTGATGCGCGAGTTCAGGGGAAGGCAGACGAGGTCACTAAATCTTCAAATGGGCAGCCTTCACTGGGTATGAATTGCCTTTGATCCGTTACAATGATGTCATACTTACAGGCAACGGACAAGGGGGTACCCCACCCCCATGCGAGGTCAATGGGAGTTCGCCGAGGTGACCCGGTGAGCCCGTCGAGGTGACCCGTTGAGTACGCCGAGGTGATCTGATGAGCCCGCGAAGCCCGCCGAGGTCGCCGATGTGACTCTCTGAGGTCGCCGAGGAGACCTGTTGAGCCCGCTGATGAGGCATGCTTCCGTGTTCTCCATGCTGCCATGTTCTCCACATGTATTTCTAATCTCGACCAATAATACAATAAGTTCGATGATTATAAATTTGATTTTTTTTAATTTGGCTTGTCGATAATTTTTTTAAATAGTGATTTGCGATACAAAATGCGAATAACTATTTTTAATGTGCGTGTAACAATTGCTACTTTCTTGAAATTCGAAAGATTATGGTGTTACACAGCCACACAGGTAGGAATTATGGGGTTTTTATTTTAAAAATGTGCCCCAAGTATAAATTGGGAAAAAATTATATCTATACTATATTAAAAGGGAAAAACATCATTTGGTGAAATATTTAACGTTCCCATTACAATTTCTTTAATTTATGTCTTTTTTTCCTTTCAATTTAAAAAATGTGCTCTCATATAGGTAAAGTCCTTTACCTACAATAAAAATGTGCTTTCCCAGCCCCTTGCAAACCCATGTGCACACATAAAAAATGAACGATGGGCGGAGTATAAAGCTCGGGTGTTTGCGAGTGGCAGGAGCGTCGTCTTGTTGGGACAATGTCGTGGCCGAAATATTGTCGCGCGAGGCATTGGAGGTCCTCCGTGCACTGTCGCGATCAGAATATTATCATGGTTTACCGTAAGAGTGGAGCCCCGTGCCCTCACTTGTATTATATTATTATCTATATATTATATATATATATACTATGTATAAAGATATTCTCTTATCGGTATAATGCCCAGTCAAATAATAACCGGAATTTTTTGGCTTACGTTGAACGCACCTATTAATATGTGGGATTATAAATACACGTTTTTTTCTCGCGGGACCCCCTCTCTCCGCCAAAAAAATTCGACTTTCCCTCCCAAACATACGACTTTCCCTCCCGTGATCCCCCCATTCACACTACCTTCTCTCTCAAACTCGGCCATCGAACCCGACCATTGCTGAGCAAGCCTTCTCTCTCAAACTCGCCTCTCGCCGGCGGTTCTTCTGCCGGAGACCGAATGGAATATGGTAAGATGTTTTTAACATACAGCCGCCATATTTATAAATATACGATCGTTTTTATTAATTATACGACTGTAATTTACAAATAAAATCATGAACCTTTGTCATTCTAGATAAATGAAGGAACTGAGTTTTTTCCTACAGTTCACTCAGATGAGGAATCTAATCGAGTAAATGAAGAATCTGTATTGTACAGTTTGTCTGTTGCAAATGAAAATCATAACTTAAAATCAAATAAACTAGGGCCGTATCTGGATTCAATACGACCGTATTGAACATTAGTACGGTCGTATTTCTTCAAGTCGAGAGTACAACTACACATCAAAAATTAAAATGCCTACAAGGGGATATGTCTTCAATACGACTGTACAGTTCTTACATACGATCGCGCCCTATCCAAAATTGAAAGAACCTCCTCTCTTATACGACATCAAATCCTAAAATCAAATTAACTAGGGCCGTATCTGTATTCAACACGACCGTACTCAACCTTCTTACGGTCGTATTTCTTATAAATGATACTACCAGTACTCATCAAAAATAAAAACCGCTTACATGGGGATATGACTTCAATACGATTGTACAATGCTTAGATACGATCGTGCTCTTCCTAAAATTGAAAGAACCTCCTCTCTAATACGACCGTATTATACATTGTTTCACCTTCAAATCACTGAACTAATCTCGCCAGAAAGGTAAGCGACACATTGCAGAGGTTACGCCTGCTGGTATTAAATCGAAGGGGCTAGGGTTTCTTCAACAGTCGCTCCACTTCAATGCCATCTACACGCGCGAGCGGAGGAGAAGCCGTAAAACCCTAGAAAGGCGTTTCAAATGAGGTGACCCACGCGTGATGGAGGGTATTTAATATCACACATATTATTATATGCGTTGAACGCACCAAATTCGGACCCATAATAACCACCGTTCGATAAGGAGAGAAAGAGAGAAAGAGAGAGAGAGTGGGGCCCACAATTAAGAGAGAAAGAGAGAGGGGAGAGAGGGCGACAAAACTCTTGGAATTGGAAAGAGAAAGAGAGAGAAATAGAGAGAAGGAGAGAGGTGGAGCTGTGGAGGTGTGTCTCATCACTATTTTGATTAATATTAGATATATATAATTAAAACATTATTAAATTTTACATAAATTTTGATATATAGTATAAAAAAAGTTTATTAAAATTTATATAAAACTTTGATATATCAAAATATTTATTAAATTAATGTTATGCACGTGAGGAGTGTTTTTATGTGATGCTCGCGTGCAAGAGCAGAAAAGCATAGACGGGAGTACTTCGGCTCGACGATACTCACGATGCTCGCATTTTCTCGAGGGCAAGACAAAATGAGACAATGAGCGTAGTACCGTGCGCTCGAGGAATTACAATCGGCGTGAGCACCATCAAACTGAGGTACCGTCATGACCTGAATACCGTCACGCAGGCTCCCCGTGCAATGTCACTCGTTATATTATAAATGTAAAAGGTGTGATGTGTGAGATAAACGCCAAAGCTGTTGCCTGTTATCTTCTCATTTGCAAACAATCTAGAATGATACCAGAGACCGCCATCGCATTCGCGATTTCCTTTTGTTTCTAGGGTTTCAACTCTGTCGCGAATCCGTCTCCTGTGAGATGGTTAGCGGCACAAACCATCAGCTTTCCGAGGAGAAGGGAACGGATAGCTTTTCCAATGCCAGCACCAGAGGTAGGAGTCCGCGGGGGACGCCGGCATTGTCCGGCGGTCAATCGGCTTCGACGAGCGGGAGCGCCGGCTCGCCATCGAGTCGCAGCGAGCAGGCTGCAACAGGTACCCCAGCGAGTGATAGAACCTTCGTACTGCGGCATAAGCACCTAGACGTCAATGGAGACGATGCGGGATCGCCCCATGGAGCAGTGAGGTGTGAAACTTTACTTGGATTCATTTCTGTGTTCTTGCTGCGAATTCCTTCGCCCCTGCTCCATGCATAAATTGCATACTGCATAGGAAATTCTCGTGATAACTTTTTCCCGCGCTTATCGTATGAAACGAGTACTGTTTGGTTATGTTGCTATCTTTTCTCCCCGTTGCTCAGTTCTCTAGTTCCATGGATTCTGAAACATATCGAAGGAGAGAACAATGTCACCTGATGGTCTTTGTAACTCCATTCTGTAGAGACTCAATTCCACAACAAGGGTGTTTATCCTTAATACAGTGACCACAATCAATCCTTAAGACTGCTTTTCTCGGCGCGGGCAAACATTCTAGACAGCTGCATAAAATCACTACATCGGTAGCTCAGGCGGACACTCCTGACGAGACCGCACAACCTTGTCTTCCAGATATAGCTTGCGCGACCACCAAAGTTGTGTTCGCGCGACCACCAAAGTTGTGTTCGCGCGACCACCAAAGTTGTGTTCGCGCGACCTCTTTTATTTACAACATTTCCTATGCACATCTCTACCCCGGCCCGTTTCTCCTGTACTCGGGTAACCCTTTTTCTCTTGAGCCTGCCTGCTTGGGCAACCCCGTACTAGTATAAATAAGGGTGAACACTGAGCAGTACCATGAAAGGCTTCCCGAAACAATCATCGAGCTAACCACAAGCTTTGGCCAACTTAATTCTCAGACTTTTATATTACCCATGAACTCCCTTGTGCCACATATGTATTGTACTAAACTCGTGTAACTACAACTTCAATTAATAAAATTATGCACAACTAATGGTTCGCGTTGTGCGAAACCTTGCCTCGTCGCCCGCGACACCTCTTCTATTCTAACAATCCCAAAGTAATCGGCCATATAAAGTGCTTAATTTGCCATACCTCTCCTTCACTATGGATTTGAGGCATTTTTGGCCCCAAAAGAACTAACACGCAACCTTCAGATTGGTTGGTCGACGAACAACAAATTCAAATGAATAAACAGAAAGCAACAAAAGAGTCCCTTCAAAAAATTCGCGACAAAACATGATTAACAACTAGTATGTGCCAATTCCAAACAGTACTCGTGAACACTCATCACACGAAGCATTTAGAAATATCTACAGAATCAAAAGCAGAAAGAGATGAGGCTCATCTGGAAGCCGCTCAAGCCGTTCAACATATCCCATTAAAAGACGGAGATGGGGACATAAGTACATAACACTTTTGATTAACGCTAAGTTGGGAACAAAAAAACTTCTCTTAATAAGATGTTTGATGGATAATTTGGATATATTTGCCTGGTCAGCGACTGATATGCCTGGGATAAGTCCCTATGTAGCTTGTCATTGCCTCAACATCAATCCAACCTTTAGACCAATCAAACAAAAGAAACAAGCAGTGACAACGACACTTGCATGACCCATTTGAGAGGAAGTGGAGAAACTCCTCAAAGAGAAATTGATCAAAGAGATTCAATATCCTGAATGGATCTCCAATATGGTAATGGTGAAAAAACTCAACAACAAGTGACATATGCATGTAGATTTCACTAAGCAGTAAGCTCAACAAGGCCTATCCTAAAGTTTGCTAACCTTTACCTCAAATAGATTCGTTGGTCGACTCAGCTGCAGGATTTTCGGTGATGAGTTTCTTAGATGCTTTCTTAGGATATCATCAAATCCAAATGCATGTTCCAGACATTCCTCATACCTCCTTTATCAAAAATGATGAATGATATTGTTACCAAGTCATGCCCTTTGGCCTTAAGAATGTCGATGCAACACATCAACGAATGATTTATTACATCCTCAAAAATAAAAAAGGGCTCAATCTAGAGGTATATGTAGATAATCTGCTTATTGAGTGCCGAAAACTTGATAGTCATATTCAGGACCTTACGGAAACGTTCTCAACTATAAGAAAATATAAGATGAGGCTCAATCCAATAAAGTGTGTATTTGGTGCTAGTAAAGAAAAATTTCTGGGTTATTTGTTGACATCGCATGGTCTTGATCCCAATCCTGACAAAATAAAAGCAATTTTGGGTATGCCACCTCCACGAACCCTGGAAGAAGTACAACAATCAATAGGAAGGATTGCAGGGCTCAGTCGTTTTATTTCATGATCAGGTGATAAATGTGCATGGTTTTTTAAGACATTTCATAGAGCATCAAAATTTGAATGGACCGGGGAATGCAACAAAGCTTTTGAGGAACTCAAGAAACAATTAACATCCACCCCTCTTCTACAGAGCCCTCGAGAAGGAGAAAACTTATTGGTATACCCGGAGTCGGTCTTGAAGCCATACGTGTTGTATTAGTTCGAGAAGAGGGAAAGAAACGATTTCCAATACATTATGTGAGCAAAGTATTGAAAGGTGCAGAACTAAGTACCCAATACTCGAAAAATTGACTCTCGCTCTAATCACAACAGCAAGAAGACTCCGCCCTACTTCCATGGACATTCAATCCAAGTTGTAACAAACCATCCTCTCAGGACTATTATGGAAAAACCAGAGCATTTTAGAAGGTTAGCAAAGTGGGCCATCGAGCTCGAAAACATGTTGTTTTGCCCATGAAACCTTTATGTCGGCCGACATTGTCGGCCATGTCCGAAGATATCCACAATATTGCCCGTCGGCGTTACGATGCTCCCTGCTGCCGACGATCGAGCAGATTTTACCTCCTTCGAACCAGCGACCACAACATTTCCCCTGCTAACTCTGTCGCAGCTTCCGCGCCCGCATCCTATGCTCCCAGCGTCCGTCAACCTCAGTTCTCGTCAATCGGCCGACCGAGCTTCATTCATCCCTCCTCAACTGGCATCTCCGCATAGGCAATTGAACCCTCCCGCTGTCTGCCTTCCTCAGTTGACAACACCCCTGGCCGCACTGCACGTCCGCATAGGCAGATCTGTCGACCCGCAACAACAGAGGGCTCTTGCCAACCCCTCGCCACTCCTCTCGCCTTCCAACATCACTTCTCATGGACGAGGGAGGTGCGACCTTATCGCAATTTTTGGAATCCTTTAAAAAAATGATGACGACTCACAACAACGTCATCCTTGAAGCAATAAACAACCGCCTTGACGCAGCCCTGCCGCCACCGCGAACCGCTTCTAGCTCCTTTCACAAAGGCCCGACCCTTGCCACAGCACTCGAAGTTCACTCCGCCCTGTTCTGAAGGTAGCGATGTTCCCCGCCATGTGAAGATGGACTTTCCCCTCTTCGACAGACGTGAGGACCCCTTGACTTGGCTTACGCGCTGGCGACGCTGTGAGCAATTTTTTGTCAACCAGTGCACCCCTTGGGAGGAGTGAATCAATGTTGTCTTCTTTCACCTCATGGGCTCGGCCCAACTATGGTTTTCGCAACTGCAGCGAGAGAAATCTCATTTGACCTGGGTGGACTTCAAAGTTCATTGCAACCTTCGCTTCGGGCATCCTCTTCGCAGCAACCTCATCCGCGACCTCATATCCGTCCGTCAGACATACTCCATTGACGATTACTTGGAGCAGCCGGACATCATCCATTCCACTAGCATGTCAGGTGCCCATCTTCACTGCGGGCCTCCATGAGCGTCTCCGTTTGGACGTGGAGTTCCAGAATCCGACTGACCTCACTACCGCCATGAGCTTCACATGTGTCTGCGAGAGTGTATTTTGATGGACCAGCCGACAACCACACCTCGGGCGTCGTAGCAACGACGGTCCTTCCCGAGGTTTCACTGCTCCCCCGACCCAGTTCAGCAGTATACCCAGTAAGGGTAAGGAGGGCGACCGCCCGACCACGATCCGCCACATGTCGACCTAAGAGATGGTCGACCGCCAAGCCAAGGGTCTCTATTACAACTGCGGTGACACTTACAGTCGGTCACCGGTGCAAGCGTCACTTCTGGCTTGAGGTTGAGGACCCCTCCGGAGGGGATGAGAATGATGATCTAGGGGAACCGACCCTCTCTCTACACGCTATTGTGGGCCCCCACGCGGGGGAGACGATTCAGATTCTAGTGGCTGGCCAGACGTTAGTCGCCCTTTTGGACTTAGGCAGCACTGATAGTTTCATCAGCGAGCACACCGCCACCCGTCTTCAGCTCTTTGTGACTCCCCGGAGGCCGGAACTGCCTCAACGTCATTGTGGCCAACGACAGTGCGATGTATTGCTCAGGCGTTTGCCGAGCTGTTCCGATTGTTGTGTAGGAGCACCATTCACACATGGATTTCTTGGTCATCGCTCTTCGGGGTTTTGAGGCCGTCTTGGGGGTTCGGTGGCTACGCACTTTGGGGCTGCTGCTTTGTGATTTTGACTGCCTCACGATGACTTGGAGTTGTGGCTCCCACCAGACGGAATGACAACGTTGCTCCGCAACCACTTCACGACGATCATTCTTCGTACATGCAGATGACTCAGGGCACACCGATCTCGACGTTCTTTTGTAGGAGTTCAGCGATACCATGGCCTCGCCCACGGGCACGACAGTGCGATCACCGCATCTGCCTCCTGCCGAACACGACCCCTGTGGTTGTTCGCCCCTACCGCTATCCGTTCTTGCAGAAGAGCGAGATTGAAAGGCAGTGCACCACCATGCTACAACAAGGCTTCTTCTGTCACAATGTCTCCCCCTTCTCGTCTCTAGTGCTCTTGGTCCATAAGGACATCATATGGAGATTCTGTGTGAACTACCGCGCGTTGATCGCGCAGACGGCGAATAACAAATTCCCTATCCCAGTTGTGGAGGAATTACTCAACGAGTTGCATGGTGCTCGCTACTTCTCCAAGCTTGACTTATACTTAGGGTACCACCAGGTGCGAATGGCCCTAACCAATGTGGAAAAGACCGCTTTCCACATCCACCACGACCACTTTGAGTTCTTCGTAATGCCTTTCGGGCTCACCAACGCGTCGTCCATCTTCCAAGCCCTCATGAATGAGGTATTCCAGGACCTCCTGCGTCGTCGTGTCCTTGTGTTCTTTGAGGACATCCTTGTGTACAACAAGACATGTGCATCACACCTGACCCACTTACACACCATCTTTCTGCTCATTCGCGGCCATAAGCTGGTCTTGAAGCGGGCCAAATGTTTTTTTGTGACCGACATGGTCGCCTACTTGGGGCATACTGTCGACAAGACCGGAGTCTCCACCGACCCCACCAAAATCCAGAGGGTGATCGGCTGGCCGGTTCCCCAATCCCTTCGCGAGCTCTGCGGTTTTTCTGGGTCTCACATGCTACTACTGACGCTTCATTCAGGGGTACAATGTGATTGTGGCGTCCTTGCTGTCCTTATTGAAGCGCATTCTCTTGGGGAGGCACCGCTACGGCCACCTTCAGGGCCCTTCAACAGGAATTGGTGATCGCACCGGTGCTTCATTTGCTGGATTTCACCTAGACATTTCAGGTGGAGTGTGGCCTCATGCCAAGTGGTGTGGAATCGTCCTTCAGCAGGGGGGACACCCCATTGCCTATTTTAGCCGGAAGACAACCTTTCATCACCAAAAACTTCCCACTTACGAGCAAGAGTTGATTGGCTTGGCTAAGGCCGTCCAACACCAGCGTCCGTATTTATGGGTCTGGACATTCTTGATTCATATGGATCACTTCAATCTGAAGTACCTCCTTAAGCAGCGCCTCTGCACGACACCACAACATCGATGGCTCAACATTGGGATATGATTTTTGGGTCGAGTACAAGGTGGGTGCCTTGAACCGCGCCGCCGATGCTCTCTCGCGCCGCGACCTACAAGGGGGCACTCTCTCCGCCCTATCCCAGCCCATGTCGGCTATTCTCACTAGCCTTTGGCAGGAGGTGCATGATTCCCCATCTCTCCTAGAGCTCTTCCACTGCATACAGGAGGGGAGGCTTCCCTCTTGTTGGGCTGTCAGAGATGATCTCATCGTGTAAAAGGACATGCTCTACCTACCAATGACTTCCGCCCTAATTCCCGCCATTCTTGTCGGTACTCATAACAAGACTCATGAAGGGGTCCACAAGACCCTTCAACACATTCGAGGGGAATTCTTATTTCACAACCTCAAATGTAGCGTGCAGGATTTCATTGCCGGATGTTCAGTATGTCAGTGGAGTAAGACAGGTCATCTCCTCCCAGCGGGTCTTCTTCAGCCTCTTCCAGTGCCAACACAGATATGGGCGGATATATCTATGGACTTCATAGAGGGTTTACCCACCTTACGGGGACAGTCTTTCCTCTTCGTGGTGTTGGTTAGGTTCTCCAAAGGGGCCCACTTTATCGCTATGAGCCGTCCTATTACCGCGTACGAGGTCGCCCATATCTTCTTCGATCAGGTGTTCTGCCTACATAGACTTCTCGAGAGTATTGTGTGACTTGTGTCAGACCGGGACAAGGTCTTCACCACACAGTTCTGGCTGGAGTTGTTCACTTGCGACACCAAGCTCGCCCTTTCCTCGGCCTATCACCCGCAGTCAGATGGACATACCAAGGTGGTTAATTACCGCGACCAGATTCTCAGCCTCGCCTGCGAGCTTCTTCTCCAGGCCCAAGCCCGCATGGAATCCACCTACATTCGGGCCCACCGCGAGCTCTTCTTCGCACTTGGGGATTGGGTATGACTAAAACACTAATCTTACTGCCAGACCTCCGTTTCTAGGAGCCCTTACCACAAGTTGGGACCCAAATTCTATGAGCCGTATGATATTTTGCAACGCATCGACGGCGTGGCATACCGCCTCCAGCTCCGACCGGAAGCACGAATTCACAACGTCTTCCACGTTTCGTAGTTGAATACGTTCATTAGAGCGCCACCCCCGGAACCATTGCTCCAACTCCCACTGCAGTTGCATGACAAGCTTGATGTCGACGAGGGCGGAGATGTTGCGGATCCAAGTTGGGGCGTCACATACCAACGTCGCGCACGACCCTGAAAGGAATGAATCCTGCAAATTGTCTTTTCATGTTGCGTCTTTTAATTGCAGAGCGGGTTAATTTTGGACCTCATTGTGTTAAGCATACTGAAGGAGCATTTTGGGGAAAAAGGGACAAATTGGGATTTACTTGGCCCACCGGTTATATGGTGGAGTTGTTGGGGTGTTTTGATTTTATGCAAGAATTATTATAACTTTTCCTATCTCTCTCTCTTCTCTCTCTTTGCCTCCTATTCGACCGAGCGCCCTAATCCCTCTGCACACGCTCTCTTCCCAGCGCCGAAGCCTCCTGCTCCTTCCCCTCCGCCGGCCACGCTCCATCGCCGAGATAGGTTCTCGTGGGTCCAAGAAGGGGAACTCTAACCTCCTCCAATATTTTTACGTCTCTCGACCACGCACGAGATCTCAAACGGGGATCCCTATCAGAAATCTTCATGTTTCCCGTTTTACAGCGTACCTTCTAATAAGTGTTTATATATTTTTAGATGTTTTTGAAGATACATCAATATATTGATCAATTTGTAAGATATTCTACTTTATTTTTTTATGGTGTCTTTGTTGTATAATTTTTTTGTTTTTCTAGTGAATCTTTGACTTTCAACAGTGTAAAAAAGAAAAGGAGGGGATCACGTGCTGTTAATGGTGATAAAAGTGGGAGGGGACTTCGACAGTTCAGCATGAAAGGTGAATTATGTAGTTCATCTTCTAATTGCTACTTTGTTGGTTTTCTTTTACAACTGTCGCTAATCTAGCATTATTAGTCATATAATAGAATGACAGATTTATGATAGTATCTTTGCCTAGTGAATGACACATTCATTTAATTTGTATATTTTGCTATTGTTCATAGTTTGCGAGAAAGTTGAAAGCAAGGGCCGGACAACTTACAATGAGGTTAGTTTGTTCCTTCAATACTAGTTTGTCAACTTTAATTTGAGCTTATATTAATCGAAGTAATGTATCATTCACTGATTGAGCATGTTATCTATAATTACGTTTTAGAGAGGGCAACTGTATTCAACCTGCAATTGAAAAGCAAATAGATTCTAGTTCTAGTCTCAAATAATATACAAGTGTTTTTTTTCAAGCTCAATAAAACCAAAATATAATTAAGTTATAAACCCCAAATTTTTTTAGATCTCTTTGGATATTTTTAAGTGCCACCGGCTATTTTATTGTGCGCCACTGCATTTTAACACGATTATGCAGAGCAACCTTATCATTTTGATTGGCATATGACCACTTTTTCTATGTATAGATAGAGATGCAGAAAAAGCCCGAGCCCGATTGTCCGGCCCGGGTCTGCCCGGGTCTGGGCCCAGTTAGGTCTGGGCCCGATTAGGCCCGGACCTGGCCCAGGCCAGGCCTAAGGGGGCTCAACAGGCCCCCTTTTTTGGGCAGGGCCTGGCCTGGTGCCCGGCCCGGGCCAGGCCCAGGCCCGCCCGGGCATTAAGGCCCGCTGGGCAGCCAGTAATTTAATGCTGGCCGCCCAGCATTTAATGCTGGCAGCCAGCATTAGGGCGGCCTAGCAGAAATGCTGGGCGGCCAGCATTTGGGGCCTGATTGGGCCCGATTAAAGGGCTCAATCAGGCCCCCTTTTTTGGTGGATGCCCGGGCCTGGCCTGGGCCCGGTTTGACCAGGGCCCGGTAGCAAAAAAGCCCGGGCCCAGGGGGCCTGGGCCCGGCCTGGGCCCGGCGGGCCTTTTCTGCACGCCTAAATTAGATATGAAAGATAACAAAATGCACCATTTTTTGGGTATTAGAAAATGTGTTGTCAATTGATGATATATTGATTTTGTTTATGATCAAAAGTTGCGCGATGACGAAGCACATGAGCCTTGCTTTTTTTGTGAGATAATTTGCAATTAGGCTACTTCTAGATGTTGTATTTATTTAGGTTATTTGCAATGCTATATCTAAGATTTAATTTAGTTTGAAGATAGTGAATTTTTTGCTCAAATTGGGATGAATGGGTTGAGCTGCGATTAAAATTTTTGTTACCAACTGTTTTTTTGAGTTTATTTCATTTCATGCATGATTCAGATTTTGCGAATCTGGTACATGATGAGCTATGACTCACATTGACTGACTTGCAATCGACTTGAAACACACATATTTGTATGATTGTATTTATTTGTATGAAGAAAAATCTATCTTCATAGAAATTTGTACACTATATGTATATAAATTAAACATTTTCAACCAACTCAAAATCATTTTGTTTTTATGAAATCAAAATATAATTAAGTTTTAAACCCCAATTTGTTTTTAGTAGATATCTTTGGAGATTTTCAAGTGCCACCCACTATTTTATTGTGCCACTGCATTTTGACATGGTTATGCAGAGCAATCTTATCATTTTGATTGGCATATGATCGCTTTTTCTATGTATGTCTAGATATGAAAGATAACATATATTAGGTAAATAAAATTAAAATGACATTACAAATGAGAGTTTTTTTCCTTGAGAGGCTGAACAAAATGCACCATTTTTTGGGTATTTTGAAAATGTGTTGTCAATTGATGATATATTGATTTTGTTTACGATCAAAAGTTACTTGATGACGAAGCTACATGAGCATCACTTTTTTGTGAGATGATTTGCAATTAGGCTACTTCGTGAGATGATTTGCAATTAGGCTACTTCTAGATGTTGTATTTATTTAGGTTATTTGCAATGCTATATGTATGATTTCATTTAGTTTGAAGATAGTGAGTTTTTTGCTCAAATTGGGATGAATGGGTTGAGCTGCGATTCAAAGTTTTTTTACTATTTCTTTTTTGAGTTTATTTTATTTAACACACGATTCAGATTTTGCGAATCTGGTACATGATGAGCTCATGACTCACATTGAGCTGACTTGCAATCGACTGGAAACACAAATGTTTGTATAATTGTATAAAGAAAAATAAATCTTCATAGAAATTTGTACGCTATATGTATATAAATTAAACATTTTGAACCAACTCAAAATCATTTTGTTTTTGTGAACATACTAAATTTTAGTCAGCATGCATATGATTGAGGCAATTCCAAGATGCGGCTAGATTTGATTATTTTATCATCTAGCTAGATCTAACACGAATCCATTGCTTATTATGTGATTTGGTTAAAACTCTTGCTCTGCTTAATTTAGAATTCGGTAGTGCCGGAGTAGAAAGCTCGAGAGACTTCTAAGATTTCTGGAAAGAAAATATCATATTTTAGAAATAAGATAGACTCATCGACATAATTAACTCTTTCGGATTAGAGTTGCCTGCTGGGCTGGACATTTTTTCAATGATTTCTACTTTTTCTCCCCTTAAGTCTCTCCCTCCTGGATCTGATCTAGGATGATTAGGTCCTCCTTTGGACTTTACTGGACGTTCGCTAAATGATTTCCTGCAGTGCTGAATTGTCGACGTGCTAGGAGATGAAGGGGAGGAAATTCTAGATGTCCCAAAACCTTGATGGGAACTTCGAGATTGTGAGATAAGAGAATATAGACTATTATGAATTTGAGGAATGAATTATCATTAGGATTTGGGGCCTTTAAATCTGCATATATGATAACAATAATGTAAATAAAAATAAATAAAGAAAAGCTTTAAAATATCATAAAGAAAACACAAAGTAATTCTATCCTTCTTCAACCACATGGCTGACCATCTTAGATTCGACTTTGTGGGTTCTTGTATCTCTATCTTGTCTGTTTTTTGTATGATTTTTGTAATCCATTTTCACCTACATATTACTAATTGCCTCTTCGTCAATCTCGGATCTCGATCATCGACAACTCATATGAACATAAATGATAGATATACGATCATGATTAGCCCAAGATTTGATCATGGATCACATCTCTTTTGTGGATTTTTTTATTCCCATAAAGTCATGCTCCAGGTGGGGAGATATCTTTTCCTCCATCTCTTTAATGTACCATTTGGCCATGCCAAAAAATCATCATTTCTTGCCAATGTAGCAAGTCTCATTCTAGGGCTGAGCATATTATTCTAAACTCGAAAGGCTCTCAGATATTGAGTTGAATGAGAATCAATTACAATTGATTTGATTTAATTTGACTCGAATCACATTTTGAGTCGATTTCGAGCTTGCCCTGAATCGCTCGAAATATGATTTGAATCAACTCGAATTGATTAAAATATTATATACTTATTAACATATTATATACTTATTAACATATTATATACTTATTAACAAATTATATTTTAAAATTAAAAACACTAAAGTATAAACCTAAAGTAAATGATTAAAATCTTAAAATGCTTCATTTACTCAATTTTGAGCCCACTCAATTTAATTTCGAGTTGACTCTGAATAAAGAGAAAAATGCTCATTGTCGAGCCGACTCGATTCCATTTCGAGCCGACTCAATATCGAGTCATTTTGAGTTGAGCCGAATCAAATTGAAATAATTTCGATTTCGAGCCAAGTTCGACTTGAAAATTTCGATTTCGAGCCGAGCCCAAACCATTTTAACTCGACTCAAAATCAGCCCTATCTTCGTCTGCCCATATTTGATGTTGATGTCTTGGAGACTGAATGTTGACGCAGTAGAGAAAACCATCATTCTAAGTCTCGTGGTTAAGGTGGATCATGTTTTATCTCAGATAAAAATGCTTATATAACATTGAGGCCGTCCTTCTATAAGGACATATGGAATGAGGTTTTCAACGCAAGTATGCATGTTAAACAAGAGGTTGTTTGTGCCATTCTTAACACCGACTATCGGAAGAGTTGACACTGACCACAATGATTTGCATAGCGTAACGTTTCATTCTCACTAATAATCAAACTATGATTATCATCCATGAAATTATTTGTAAGAAAACAAACAAACCTAAACTAAACTACGCATTTAGAGTCTTTAGGGGAAAGAGTACTCACTTTGGAAGGGGATTCCTTTCATGGCGCGTTCCTAGGAAGTTCTTTTGCTTGCCATAATAATCTAAAGATCTTATAAAGAGGCGCAAAGGTTTGATCATCCGAAGTTCAAAAACTCCACATCCTTCCAACCTTTAGGTTAAAGGCTTAGCCAGATGAAGAGGAGGAATTTTTGAAGCAGGAAGAAACTCACTTGGAGAGTTGGAAGTAGCTTTCTTAATTAACTTGAAAAGGTGGAAGGAGCTATCTTGACTGCAGATAAGCTATACTCGCATGAAATCCATGGTCAATGTTTACAGCTAAGTTTCAAACTCCAATTCCATACAGTCCAAATGAGAAATGGATATAAGAGGGATTAAGAAGAGCTTCCTTTCATCTGGGTGTCACTTCCATCTCTAGATGTGAGTTTCCATGCTGACGCAAGTGGCAGAACAGGCGATGCTCCCTCTCTATGCTGAGTTGTCAGGCTTTAATGCTCTAAGCTCTCATTGAGATGATTGGTATGAGCACATGTATCTCATTGCATTTTATAACAAGTAAATATAATTTTGAATATAGGGAAATAAATGTAAACTAAAAAAAAATTTACATAACCAAATCAGACATGTAATAACAAAATATCACCCTCTTTAACACAATATAAATGTAAAGCAGCACATGTAAAGAAATGAAAGATTGTTGTATGATTTTTTCAAAAGCATCAACCCCTTCAAAATAACAGAAGCTCTCACCATCTTATATTACGAATATCGTGCCTACAAAGGTCCTCAAAGAAGAATAAGCGGGGAACAAGCAATACTATAGTACATGACATGAGTTAAAACACTAAAACATAATTAATTTGTAGACAATTTACCAATAAGAACATTATTGAGAGTAAGAGTAGGGGATAAAGGCAGAGAATTACGACTCATATTTGAAGTCAAAGAACCATTTGTTATAGGAGTATGAATGTATGGAGAATGAATTAGTAATGAGAGTGTGGGACTATTGCCACGTGGTTTGTAGCAATAGAGTCAATAACCCTTACGGAAGGGGACAGAACGGGTCTTGAAGGTGCTGACACAACTTGGCGTGTCTATTCACGGAGGAAACTGATTGGAGCAGACGATCATTGGCAGGTCGCCTCTTGGGATGATATGCTTGAAATGTTTGTTTTAGCTTAATTACTTGTTTGCCATTATAGGGGGTATATATCACCTAACTTCTTGTATTATTTCTTTATCTTGGATTTGTGTTGAAATTGAAAAGAGCCTATGGCTGACTAAGATGATTTCTCTTAAGCTTCGTTTGGTTCGGCTTATTTGCTCCGGTGAGTTTGGACAAAAACGTCATTGTCATACCAAACATTTTATGCTTATAACTAGTTTCTTTTCTTGGTAATGGTAGTAACATTTTTCATACCAAACATACATTCTATGACAATGACGATTTTGTCCAAACTCACCGGAGCAAATAAGCCGAGCCAAACGAAGCCTTAGTATTATCTCCATTCCACCTCCCCCCTCTCCTGCTGATACTCTAGGCGGTATTATTGGTCCGACCTGCTCTCTCGCCCGCTAATCCTCAAGCCACCAGGTCTTCGTCCAGCGACATCCTCGTTTGCGTGCACCCCTCGCTCGATGAGTGCGTTCCGCACCTCCTCCCGGTCGCTAGCGCCTTCCTCATGTCGCCCGACCACGCGCGCCATGACAAATCACTGCTTGGACGCCGTCTGGACAAGTAGTCCTTCTCCCTTGCCGATACCTCCTCCCGCCTGGCATCCTTGTTGGTTTCTGTGTCCGCCATCCCGCAGAAACTGGAATCTCGCTACTACCGCGCCTCCAGCCAGCCACCATTGCTCTCGCCATCGGACAACCCCTCCTCCTTCGTGAGCCGTCCAGCGACACTGTCGCATATCCCGACGTTTACCGTTCTTGGCACGTCCCCTGCACCCTCGAGATTCCTCATTTCAATGGGTCAGCCCCCCTTGGGTGGATTGTCAGGCCCGAGCAATTTTTCGACATCCAAGAGACACCCGACCACCAGAAGGTCTCCCTGATGCTGCTCACCATGGAAGGCTCTATGTTACATTGGGTTCGGTGGCTCCGTAACTCTTCCCCGCTCCTTTTGTAGGCCGATCTTAAGCTAACGTTGGTCAAATGCTACGACCACCACTACTACGACAATGCAGTTGAGAGTTTGTGCCCCTCCGCCACACGTCCTCGGTGGATCATGGGACTCCCACCATCGCGTGCCACCGACCACCGGATAACGCTACAGGACGGTTCTCATGCGATTTTTATTCGTCCGTACTGCTACGACCATGTCCAAAGGACGAGATGGAGCGACTCGTCAGACATGCCGACGACCGACTTGATCCGTCCCAGTGCTAGCCCCTTCTCGAGCTCGGTCCTTCTGGTGCGGAAGAAGGATGACAATTTGCGTTTTTGTGTGGACTATTTGGCCCTCAACAAAGCTACCATAGCTGACAAGCTATGAAGCACCGATACTTCCTTGAGGGTCACGTACCCGTACCGGATACATATCCGATACCGGTACGTACCCGATACTCGCGGATACACCTCTTATCCTAGTATGTTGATACACTTGGACTTGGTAGATTGTTCTGCATATTGTAATAAGAGTATGTTTTTTTGAAGCAAACAAAAAACATTTGCGTGTCTTTTAAAAAAGAAAAATTGTGACTCGGAAATATAACTTGTGATGCTTGTTTATTATAGTAACAAAATGTACTTCAAATTTAGGTATTTTTTTTTCGTTAAAACTATACAGAACTTGATTTAAATTTTTTTTTTACTATATATTTAAGAATTAGATGTTTTAAATTTGTACTATTTCTATTTGTTCAACATGAATTTTTCTATGTTTAATATTTTGCTAATGTTAATATTCAATTGATGATTTATGCAATTATGTTTGTTGTTTTATTATTTTGAGGACCTTTAATTACATTTGTGAGAGTATACATATATATATTTATTTATTATATTTAATACAACGTATCCCGCCGCACCCGTATTCTTATTTTTTAAATTTTGTCGTACCGCCGTATCGGATACGTATCGTACCCGGTACCCGTACCCGTACCGGTGCTTCCTAGCTGACAAGTATCCCATTCCCGTCATTCAGGAGCTTCTGGATGAGTTGGGCGGCTCCACTTCTCCAAGATAGATCTCCGCTCCGAGTACCATCAGATCCGGGTGTGCGCACCGGACATTCAGAAGACCGCCTTTTGTACTCATGAAAGGCACTATGAGTTTTTGGTCATGCCTTTTGGCCTCACAAATGGCCCGACTACCTTCCAAGCAACCATGAACGACATTTTTCGACCGGTCCTCCGTAACTATGTTCTAGTATTTTTTGATGACATACTGGTGTACAGTCTGACACGGCAAGACCACTTGCACCACTTGGATCTCACTTTAGTTACGCTTCACCGCCATTCCTTGATGGACAACCTGAAGAAGTGCGCATTCGCACAACATGCGATCTCTTACCTGGGTCATACGATGTCAGCTCAGGGGGTGGCTATGGACCCCGACAAGGTTGCGGCGGTCCTACAGTGGCCATTGCCACGGGCCGTGCGGGACGTCCGAGACTTCCTCGGACTGACGGGCTACTACCGCCACTTCATTCGGGATTGCAGCAAGCTGGCTCTTCCTCTCACGCGCTTGCTCCACAAGACGCCCGCCTCCACCTTCCACTGGTCCCCTGAGGCAGCTGCCACATTCACGACCTTACAACAGGCCTTAGTGACGACCCCAGGTTTAGCAATGCTGGATTTTTCTCAGACCTTCACAGTGGAGTGCGCCGCATCTGGCACCAGCGTCTGGGCGGTTCTCATGCAGGTCGATCGTCCCATAGCTTATTTTAGCTGATCTTTCTCCGTGATCGTCTGATCCCGCTCCGCCTATGACAACGAGTTGATGACACTCGTTCTCGCAGTTCAGCACTGGCGGCCTTACCTATTAGGGCGACCCTTCATCGTGTGGACGGAGCACCATAGTTTACGCTATCTCCTCAGCCAGAAGATGATTACTCCCTATCAACAAGTTTGAATGGCGAAACGAATGCGGTACGACTTTACCGTTGAGTTCTGTTCTGGCAAGACGAACTTGGCGGCAAACACGCTGTCTCGTCAACCGGGCGCCGTCGTGCTGAAATCCATCTCCTGCCCCGTCTGGCAAGGGGCGACCACCTTGCATAAGGAAGTCGAGAACGATACGACACTCCTTGTGCTCATTGACCGCTTACGGGTGGATGGTACTTTGTGTCCTCCCTACAACCTCATTTGGGGTTGGTTACTTTACCAGGGCCGCATGGTTCTCTCGGCCTCCTCCACCAGTATTCCATGCCTCTTGGTCGAATATCACGCTACCCCATCCGTCCGACACACGGGAGTGTTCTGCACGTACTGCCGTATCGCGACTGCACTATATTGGAAGAGTATGATGCACCATGTGGAAGACTATGTCGCTTCCTCTCTGACTTGCCAATGCTCCAAGCATGAAGCTACATTTCCGGGCGAACTCTTACGACCCTTACCCATTCCCGAGCTCATTTGGGAGTACTTGGCGATGGATTTCATCATGCGCCTTCCATGCTCCTCTGGGTACGACTGCATATTCATGGTAGTGGACCTCCTCTCCAAGTACGATCATATCCTTCCCTTGCGACACCCGTTCATGGCGTCGATGGTTAGCGATCGCGACCCAATATTCACGAGTGCTTTTTGGGAAGAGCTGTTCAAGCTCCAAGGGACACAACTTCGAATGAGTTTGGCGTACCATCCGCAGACGGACGACCAATCTGAGGTTTTGAATTACTATTTGGAGACATTTGCGCTGCTTCATTTCGGACCGGCCACAGAATTGGAGCAAGTGATTGGGATGGGCTGAGTTCTCTTACAACACCTTCCACCACTTCGCCGACATGATCCCTTTTCAGTCCGTCTATGTACGCCCGCTGTTCTGCAACATCTTCCGGGAGAGTGCCACGTGGGAGCAGTGTGGGAGACACTCATGGCACGGGACGAAACTCCCCGGATTATGAAAATCTACCTTCACGCTGCTCAGCAGAAGATGCTCCATCAGGCTAACAAACGCCGCCGACACGTTCAGTTTCAGGTGGGCGATTTGGTTTTTTTCCAACTTTGACCGTATCGCCAGTCCTCGGTGGCCCAACGTATCCATCCAAAACTCTCTGTCTGCTACCATGGCTCCTATGAGGTGATCGCTCGCATTGGCGAGGTGGCCTATCGCCTCCGCCTTCCGACCCACAACCGAGTCCACCCGATATTTCATATTTCTCAGCTCAAATGGGTGGTGGGTGACCATGCTATCGAGGAGACCTTACTTCCTAATCTCGGCTCGGATGGCTCCATTCTCTACTTGCCCGAAGCTATATTAAACTGCAAGACGGAGGCGACAACCAACTGGGCGTAGGTGCTGGTGGCGTGGCAAGGCTGACCCCACTCCGAAGCTGCTTGGTGGGACCGTGACGACTTCCGACATCAGTTTCCAGAGTTTTGCCTTGAGGACAAGACCAATTTTTCAGACGGTGGCATTGTTATGAAAGGGGACGAAACGGGTCTTGAAGGTGCCGACACAACTTGGCGAGTCTATTCACGGATTAAGCTGATTGGAGCATGAGCCGATCATTGGCGGGTCGCCACTTGAGATGATTTGTTTTAAATGTTTGTTTTAGCTTAATTAGTTGTTTGCCATTATGGGGGATATATGTATCCTAACTTCTTGTATTATTTCTTTATCTTGGACTTGTCGTTGAAAATGAAAAGAGCCTAGGGCTGGCTAAGAGGATTTATCTTAGTATCATCTCCATTCCACCTCCCCCTCTCCTGCCGATACCCTAGGCGGTATTAATAACCCAATTAGTAAAGGATGAAGTTATAACAACAGTAATAGCTATGAAGGCAGTAGGCTATGAGATATAAGTTGATGATTGCAATGAGGAGGCTGAAAGTCATTGAAGTATGGAAAATCAGCACTCATTTATCGGTGATGTCAAAGGATGACAAAACTCAATAAGTTGCCCATGTAGATCTAAAGATTCAATGTCGATGAAGGAGGATTGTTGCCGAAGAGTCGATGACACTATAAATTTGATGATTGGAAGGTGATAATGCCTCTATGGAGGAAAGAAAGGCTGCGATGCACGCATTTGACATATGAGAGGAAGAATGTTGTGCATGCTCTTGATGTGTATGAGAGAATTTGAGGTAGAAGAGTGGAAATCTATAGTGACAGCTATCGTCGAAGAAGAAAAATGTTCCGATCAATGATATCAAGGATAGATCAAATAGGGCAACAATACACACATCTTGTTGAAAAATCCACACTTGCTTTGAGTGTTGAGAGCTGATATGAGCTGAAGGTGCAGAAAGTTGCAACTTGGCTGATGTCGCCATTAGCTGGAATACAATGGCAGTGATTGAGCAGAGTAGAGAAGGAGAGGCTGCAAAGGCTTAGAATTTCTTTAGGACGAGGCTTCGTCTGAGCTAACACCAAAAGAGTCAGAAGGGCATTCATCGTCGAAAATAGGTTTGAAAATTGTGCAGGGGGCTTCGAATTGTGTCGGCATCTAAGGAGATTTCATCTAGTGAAGGAGTTTTTGATTGTGGGCAAGGCTTCAAATTGTTTTACGTCGAAGGAGATTTCTTCTTCGGAAGGACAATCATAAACAGAATGGAGCCTAAGAAGAACAAGTGAACTAGGCTTTAACATTACTTCATTGAAGACTATTAAGTTTCGACTGAGTCATCATAATACAAAGTTGATGACAATCAAGCGAAAGGATATGTATGCAAAAAAGAAGACTTTGTTGAAGGCTAGGGAGCACCCACTCTAATATCATGAAGATAAATGAAAATGTTTGTGCCTGAGGTTTCACACATCCATTTGCATATATAAAAATCAAAACACCTTGAATTTATAAGAATGTTTCTAGGGCATGGAAAGATACAAATGAACCTTATACGGTTTAGATTTCATAAAGGGTCATGAGGCAAACTTGGGTCCCCGGGGCTTATATCACAGGAATTATGATATTGTTCATATGAAAGTTCTTATCAACTGGTGAAATTCTCCTTAAGATATATTTTTGGTATGCATCATCAAGATCTCCCACTCCATACACTGGAACATCCTTATTTTCATTGTTTGTCTATAAGTTTGCTTGCAATGGGATGATAGTATTTATTACATGTTGACTTTTTAAATGCAATAAATATCTTATCATTCAAAAAGTTTGATTAATTCTTGAACCTATGGGGTTGTCTGGAGTATTTTAAAATAAAATGAATTTTTCCTCTGCAGGTTGCAGATGAGCTTGTGGCTGAATTTGCAGATCCCAGTAATAGTTTGGCAGCGCCAAATCAGGTTCTATGCTTGTGCCTGGATTAAAGAAGCTAGCTAATAATTTTGTTTTAAGTATGAATTTTATATAATGCTTTCTCATAATCCGTGGACAGCAACAATATGATGAGAAGAACATAAGAAGAAGGGTCTATGATGCCCTAAATGTTCTCATGGCAATGGATATCATCTCAAAAGACAAAAAAGAAATTCAGTGGAAGGGTTTACCTAGGACAACTCTAAGCGATATTGGAGAATTAAAGGTTCAAAGTTTCTTATTCTATAGATGGCATAGCCATGTTTCGTTTCTAATCAATGCCATTATTATAAAACTATGAAGAGATGACATGTGCTTAGATTGAGTTTTTTCTGCCCTTTTACAAAAGTCTGATCACCGTAGCTATGAAAACTATTACAGGTTGAGCGCGCATCTCTCAAGAGTAGAATTCAGAAGAAGACATCCTATTTGCATGAATTGGAAGATCAAGTAAGATTAACTACTGGAATATGTATTTATTGATGAATGTTTTGATGTTTGCATAAATTTCTGTGCAGTATATGGTGCTTGTATGCATGATAAGTAATTCATGCCTGCTTACAAGTCTAATTATCGCTGAATGCAGTTAAGTGTCTGATTGTCTTCTTTTTTCCTCCCAAGTTAGTATCCGCCTGAACTAGCTTCCTAGTATGCTTCACTTATATCATGTATTTTAGTTTGTAATAGAACTTTTTGTAGGATGCAAGATATCATTTTCTGGAATAAATATAAGTTTGTTAAAACTAATGGGATCCTTCCATATGTAGTGTGTTAGGTTGATAGTACCCAACCGTCACTCGAGCGACGATCGAGTATTATGGCCACCGCACACTTAGGGGTGTTCACGAACTGAATCAAATCGAATAGCTCTTCAATCGAATCCAAATTTGACATAGAATGCCGAGATTCGGATTCGTTCGAATATTTGGTGTCGGATTTGAGTTCGTCATGAAATGTTGGATTCGAATTCATATTCGAACATGGATTCGAATTCGAATTTAATAATATTTAATTATATATAATGTTCAAATATAATTATATATAATATTTAATTACATATATAAATTTTATTTAACTATATATCCTACTATTCGCGAACTATTCATGAATCCTTCGAACAGGAATAAAATTATTTGGATTCGGATTCAAAAACTGTTCGAATCCGAATTCGAAAAATATGAATTTTAATCGAATTTTCACGAATTGAATCTTGAATTATTCATGAACTATACTATTTATGAACATCCCTACACACACTACACGTGGGGGGAGTCTATTCCCAATCGCTAGTATCTATAAACAACATATATATATATATTATTATCCTAGCTTTATGGTCCTAGTTCAGTACCATGACCAACACAACCTTTCCATTTTAATATGGTATAGAAGTGTAAATTTATTTTATTTTATGGTAGCTTTATGTATTATGTAGAGAAATTAGGAGAAGGGAAATAGAAGATGCAATTTTATTCATCCTCAAAGGGGAAATATATAGGAGTACAATAAGACACCACACGCCGATAAGCGGTGTGGGACTAAACACAAATACTTAAATATAAAATACTTCAACACTCCCCCTCAAGCTGAAGGGGAACCCTTCAGCTTGAACACGACATAAAAGAAAAGGTAAATGATGGTTGGCAATGTGGGACAAAACAACAGCCACCGAGGCCCAACCGTGTGTCACCGGGGATACTTCAACCGGGCAAAGGCCACACGACGTTGGTCCACAAACCGACAATGAGCACACTGGATGCTCCCGGTGCTGGAGCCAGGTCAACCAACAAACGCCAAATCACACCTACCTAACATAGAAGAAAAAGATGGGGAGACACACAAACAACATACGAAATCAACCTGGGGGCCATGTGTGACTAAGGCAGGAGTCGGGAAAAGAGGCATCCGAGTCGCCGTTATCACAAACACTCCCCCTCACGTGGAACACGTGCATGAAGGCATAGACTCGCATGGAGACACAGACGAAGACAATCAGAACAACACAAAAAAAACAAACAACTAAGGATAACGGTTGCCGGCAAGACCACGATCCGAGATGCAGCGAGCAAAGCACAAGCCAGCTGCGAGCAGAAGGCTCAAGCGGCTGCGAGCAGAGTGCTCAAGCAGCAGCGAGCAAGAAAAGGCTCAAGCAGCGAGCGAGTGAGAAGGGAGGAAGAGAAGAGCTCGGCACCCAGAGAGCAGCAGCACGGGAAACCATCGTCCACAAACCAACTAGAAGACACTACTAAGACAACAACACAACCCAAAAATTACAACAACACTTTAAAAAAAATGGAGAGGGCACGACATAGCAACAACGGCACAACAACCCAATAGGAGAGGGGGTAGCAGCGGCAGCGGCACGGCAGTGGCACGGCAGCGACACAGGGCGGCGCAGATGTCCAGCAGGAGAGGGGCAGCAGCGACAGTGGCAAGAAGAGGGCTGGACGGCAGTGGCACAGAGCGGCAGGGCCGGAGAAGTAGCCGGAGAAGATGCCGGGAGCAGCAGCGCCACGGAGAAGAAGAGTAGCGGCAGATGAGCTCGACCAGAAAGGGAGCACCGCGAATAGACTGTCGAAGGCGAGCACGTAGCAGAGACAGGCTGCGGCAGATGTACCTGTCGACGGGAACGGGAGCAGCAGTCCATTGATGCCGGAAGCCAGGAGCAGACACATGGATCTGGGAGAGGAAGCAGTTGATGTCGAGAGCAGAAAGGGAAAGAGACGAGAGGCTCGTTAGAACCAAACGATGCTGACGAGATGCCCGACGGGAGAAGCCACCAGCAGCAACGTCAGCAGACGACTGGATCGGCATCGAGCAAGACCACACAGGCGACGGGGGCATCGAGCAAGACCACGCAGGCGACGGGGTGAACGAACGAGAACAGTGGCGCAAGCGGAATCATGTGACGGGATGATGGCGTCGGGCTCTAGCGCTGGCAGGAGCAGAGTCCACGTCGAGGGGAAAGACGTTCGCTCCCGTCTCCGGAATCAATCGACGATTCCGTCGACGGGAGCGAGGGGATAACCGCTCGATATGAGCCCTAGCAGCGCAGGACGGGATCGAGAGGGAGGAAGAAGCCGGGAGTCAAGTGGCGGCCACGGAAAAAAACTTTAGGGTTTCAGATCTTTGGCTCTGATACCATGTAGAGAAATTAGGAGAAGGGAAATAGAAGGTGCAATTTTATTCATCCTCAAAGGGGAAATATATAGGAGTACAATAAGACACCACACACCGATAAGCGGTGTGTGACTAAACACAAATACTTAAATATAAAATACTTCAACACTCCCCCTCAAGCTGAAGGGGAACCCTTCAGTTTGAACACAACATAAAAGAAAAGGTAAATGATGGTTGACAATGTGGGACAAAATAACATATTAAAATAACACGTTCGAGTAGTAGAGATTGAAATTGAAGGGCTCATATTCATTTAAAGTTGCTATTTCAGGATCATGACCAACACACCTTTTCCCTTTTAATATAGTATAGATAATTTTTTTTTATTTTATTCTAGAAGGATTGAAGCCGACCACACTATAGTGGGATAAAGGCTTGAGTGTTGGATGTATTCTAGAAGGATTGAAATTGAGGGGCTCATATTCATTTGATGACCCTATTTTAGGACCATGATTAACCAAAGTTTTCTCTTTTAATATAGTATAGATTTACTTATGAATGTAACTGCCTTCCTCATTTGGCTGTTTTACAGTCCTGTTACATGTTCACAGTGATGTGACATTATACCATTTAAGGGAATTAATCACTTTGCTTATGAATTTCATTATTACAAAGTGACGCGACATTAATTTGGTATCGGCATATCTTATTTCTTCTATAACTTAGATATGGATATACATTGGAAATGAGATAAGTTTGATATTGAAAGGAGCTAGGTCTCTTTGGATCCACAATACTACCTTTCTAACCATATATCCCTGCTTCCTCTTCTCCATGGAATGTTTTTCTTTTTGTGGAGTGAAATAAGCCTTTGCGAATTAGATGCACTCTGCATTACCTGGAAAGGTTTTCTTGCGAGAAATACAGTAATATATGTTTGGTTATAAAGATTTGGCAATAAATCGAACACTGAAAATATTTTTTCTTCATTCTTTGTAGTGTACATCTCTTGTGAATTTTCATTGTACTACATTACTACAACATGCAACATGATTTACCCTTAACCAATTGGAGTGCAATTAGAACTTGATTAGCAATTGCAATTTGAGAAATCTGAATATATGTTATAACATATTAACATGTTTATTCCCTAAATTTTGTTTTAATGTGCCAAGTATTCCTTTTCAATACCTCCAACAATTAGCCCTATGTTAAACCAAACCAATATTTCGACGGACTGTTTGAGAAAAAAATGTTTATAAGGTGCATGTTATGAACCAATGATTTTCCTTACATTCCCAATGTTTTCCTTAGGTTATTGTTAGATTTCTGACTTAATTGCTATATTTTCATTACTCCCGGCTTGGTGCAAGGAGAATTTTCTCTCTTTACGGCCATAATTTTCATGGACATCCTGGGATTCCATATTCACGTATGTACTCCCATTATTTGATAATTTGTGAAGAATTGATAAGGCTTTGTTGCTTTACCCGAAATTTGTTTCAAAAGTCATACATTTACCCTAAATTTTATTTACTGGTCCCTAGGAACATTATGATTTTAGTGGAATGTTCCCTTTTCTAATTTTGTTGTTGCGGAGGCATGAAAAACTACACTTGAGGTTTTATCTAATTGGTATCTGAATAAGAATTTTTTTTGAGTGGTTAATTTACTTCTTAAGAGAAGATAGTTACAAGGAAGACAAAGTTTATTTAATTTGAGGTTTTAATATTGATATTACTTGTTATGATACTTTTGTAGGAAACTAACCACCAAAAGTCTTGATATACTATAGTGTAGCTAATGTTTATGATTTATTCTTAATGCGACAGAAGTAAATATTAGTTTCTAGGTCATACTTATGGTTTAGCATATATCCTGATCCAATCCAATTTTGGCATCAAGATCGTAGGTCTTCAAAATTTGATCCAGAGGAATGAACAATTACATGACTCGGGCAATGTTTCTTCAGGTGGAGTGGCTCTACCATTTATTCTTGTTCAGGTAGAACTATTTTCTATTCATCTTACTAAATTCTATGATTCGTATCTTGTATTTGCATTGATGGAGAAAAAGTAAGATATGTGTTTTCGCTGGTACTGTTGCACTTAGTTTATAGATCTGTGCTAGAAGAACAGCAGTGAAGTGATTATTTAGTGCTTACACAGATCTCCCAGGTGTTAGTTTGTTAAATTGAATGAACTGAAAAAGAATAGGTTTTTATTTGACGGATTACAGGTTTTAGTGTTTGAATCTTCTAAATATGAGGACTGAATTCATCACTATATTTAATAATTCAGTTGATACAATTTTATTTTACTTTAATATATATTTTACCCAATTTGTGGCGGCTGGCAGGCCTTAACTTCTTTGGAGAGGGTTCTTAGATTTATTATACAATATCAGAAAGTTGCATATGTAAGATACTGAAATGTGTACAAGTGTTTACTCAAATGCAACATTGATGACACCAAAATACCGTCTTTATATGTAGGTAGTATATCGTTGTCGCTTTAATATCCTCTTATGACATTTCAAATGCTTTTGATCAAAGTGAAACATGCATCTTTTTGTTTGGGGATCTTATTCAGGTTAGAGTTTCTACCAGTTCCTTTTAAACTGCCTAACTTCCATTTTATACATTTTTTAACATTGTATGCAGTAAGGAATAGATGCCCACTATTCACTTGTTTAATTGGTGCATTTTCTACTTTACTCTCCTCCCAACACTCTGCAGTTTTAGTTATCTGACCTCACCAAGTTCCATGAGTGTTTATTTGCTTGGAAGGAATTGAGGCCATGGAATTAGAATTAGAAGTCCATTTTCATTGGAATTGATCCTCCAATTCCAATTTTGAAGATCCAATTCCGGCCAATCGAACGGACCTTGAGTGTTTTTGAGAAGTTTTCATGTTAAATTTGCTCCATGAATTATTCTAATGTCATCCCGACAATTAACATATTTTGGAGCTCATGGTAGCAAATTAGTAGGAATTAGAAAATAGCACATTCTATGTTAATAGAACTTAGAGATACACCCTGACGAGGTATGCTCACGTTAATTACTTACAAAATTAGTTTCCCTGAGGATTTGTTTCCAAAGGGAGTTACAAAATACTCAATAGACGCATTTCTAAGACTCATTACTCTCGCTTACATAGGGGAAAATTCTCTAGACTCTAAATTACCAAAATGCTCTTCGAGAGGGGAAAATGCGTAAGACGCATTATTCATGAAGATTGACCGCAGTGTGCAGTAGTATCAATACTCGTCCTTAAAGGTGAGTAGAGGGGACTATCCTCGAGCTAATGAGTATCAAAATCGGTGAGGGTGATAATTAAGACTACATGAATTCTGTCAAGACTACATGAGTCCTGTCAAGACTACATGAATTCGTCTTGACAGAATTCATGTAGTCTTGATAGAATTCATGTAGTCTTGACAGGATCCATGTAGCCTTGACAGAATTCATGTAGTCTTCATTGGATTCATTGGTCTTCTTCTTCCGCGTCGAGTAGCAAACACAATTATTTATTCGGGAATTTGTTGGTGGAGAGTAAGGCTGCTTGCAACAGAAACATAATCCACGTTCACAGAGATCTAGGTACTCTTGGTGTGGCAAAAAGTGCGGTGGGTTTGGCCCGGGTTTGGGAGTAGGTAGAGGATGTTGCTACATGTGTTGAGGAGGCCGGGTTTCTTGTTGGTGAGTGTGAGGATGGGGCAGAACGAGGTGCTGGGAGTAACCCAAGTAGTAGAACTCTTCTTCAACCAATCTGGCTTACTCCATGACGCGAGAAGAAGTGTTAGGATTGAAGATATGAAGACATGGACAGATGTTGGGTTGGAGCCCGGTGAGGAAGTAACCCAAGTAGTAATCTGCTAAGAGGCAACACATGTTTGGTGACCTCGATGAAGTCGTCAACGTAGGTGAAGATGAGAACCGTGCCCAACCGTTTGTAGTCGTTGCTGGCTTGGAGGCTATCATAGCATCGAGTAATTCTTCCTTTAACGCCGCCCATGTTAAAGTCAAGTTGGTTTGGCGAGACCAATGAATCCAATGAAGAGTGAATCTTCCATGTAGATGGTGGACATGATAACCTTATGCAGTTCGGGGGTGTCCTGGAGTTTGAAAAATTGTTCAACACGAGTAATTCACCCAAGAGGATCGGCCCGTCGATGACGGGAATATCAAGGTGACAGTAGTGTGCAGGCTGAGCCTCAACAAGTGGTTGGAGAACGGCGGTCGGTGCGAAAGTGTAGTTAGTGTGCTGCATGTCGACCGTGATCAATTCCAAGGTTGAGGCCGACGGTGGAGGGTTGGTACGACTGACAAGGAGGTCATGAATCTCGTGCACGATGAGCTGCAGATCGGACAAGGAAGCCTCGACACTATCCATGCGACTGGAAAGAGTGAAGTCCAAGGTTTTCTTCGAGAGCGACCATTGAGTGAGTGACGGGGATGAGCCAGAGGGTTGCTGTGTTGGCGGACGAATTGCTGACTGGGCTCGATTAGGGGAAAGAACCAGCTAGGAGATTGTTGGGCGGAGAGTTATGCCGCTAGGCAGAGGCTCAGAGCGCTAGAGGACGTTCTTGGCGGACGCAGGTGGTGTCGATCGAGTGAGAAATACAGTGGGCCAGAATCACTGATGGAGACGAGAGAGAGCGTGCGCGCACACTGATGGAGACGAGATGGACTTGTTAATGTCCTACATCGTCCATTATCCGTAGCGGATCTTTATGTATCGAGTTTGAGTTTTATGAGTCGATTCGAGTCCTTTAACTCTAAATATTTTTAGTGTTATCTGTTTTTTTGTTTGTTTTAGGGTAATTGTCTTGTAGGTCTATAAATTGACCCCCTTGGGTCATTGTTTGAGTGAGGAATGAAGTAGATCAAATTTTACTTTATCTCTCTAAGTTCATGTCTCTCTAGTTCTCTTCTTCCTATTCTTAGGATTAGGGTTGAGCTCAATTCCCCTTGTATATCCGCCTCCACCGCCACCTCCGACGAAGTCCCAAAATAGGATCGTAACAACTTGGTTTCAGAGCCATGCGTTCCCCCATTTCCTGTTGTTCCACGGCAACACAGCACCATCCTTCCTTCGTCCAGTTTCCATTCGAAACCGATTGCATTTAGTGACTGGATAGAGAGGACACTCCAGCGGGCTCGCCCTGCGGTCACCCTTCTGATCCGTCATTGTCTTACCCGATGATCCTTTCTTCGGCATCCAACGAAGATCGTTGTCCAGCGCCCGTAGTCTCAACTTCGAGGGCCCAAGGTCTGTCTCAACCTCGAAGGCCCACGAGGAAGAGCCGACCCATCATCGACAACTCCATCGTCGATCTCCTAAGCCACGATCGAGCCCGCCTGCGGTTTTCGAAGTCATGTCTTGCCGGTGCTAGAGGAGCTCCGCTGCTAACGGTTCTCCTAAGCATCTTCTCTCGAGCCGACAAGTTCGTCTGCTTCTTCTCCCGTAACTATCTGACGGAACCGTGCCTTCTTTTCCGCTAGACGCACGCCTTCTTCTCGAGCCCTATGCCTTCATCTATTGAGCCGGACGATCCACGCAGAGCAGCCCACACCTTTCCCTTCCTTGAGACGCCCTCTCTTCTCCAACTAGGGATTTAATTAATTGATGTAATGGATTAATTCTTAATTGGATTACTTAGTTAATTAATTATGTTGGACATGAACCAAGCCCCGTCGATGAGGCTATCCTCCGTTCACTGATGGCTTCATATCTGGCTTCCATGATGCAACTCATCACCGACATCAGCAATGGGTCGATGTCGGTGATTGCTCCACCAAAGCCGCCAATTACGCCGTTGCAACCCTTGTCACTGCCGGACCCTGTGGTCCTCCTCCGGACGCAGATTTCACCTCCCCCGCCGCTGATTCCACTAGAGCAATCGTCGCATCCACTGACGCCCACAGAAGCTCCACCGCTCTTCACGATTTTTGTCTCCCCGCCATCACCTCTAGTGGTTCCCGCCACGCAGTTTATACCGCCAACATCGTCGCCCCCAAGCCCCGTTGCGATGCCACCCCAATTTTTGTCGCCTTCACCGGTCCCTGCGGTCGCCTTCCCGTAGCCTTTGCTCCAACCTCCTGCTTTGCTGATCCCTCTAGATCCATTCCTTTCGCTGAACATTCCCCAGTCATCGCCACCGCTTCTCATTGTCGCAGCTCCCATACCACCTAGCCTTTCGTCGCTCTCGATCGTCCACCGGGCACACTCGCCCCGATTATAGTTCTGCCCGACAGTCTCCCCTCAACAAGTGTATCTACCACACCAGCTCCTTGCAGTCTTTTATGACACTTGTGAGCATGCTGGTGCCCTGCCGTCGGGCGCAGCCTCCGCTTCAGCGAAACACTACCGAGAGTTGTTCTGGTGGGAAATCAAGGAGCCAGATGACCACGTCGTGGAAGCTTCGTTCGAGCTGGAGGGCAAGCTCGATTTGAAGGATGGGTGGAATATTAGGGTCCCACATCATCTGTTATTCGTAGCGAGTCTTTATGTATCGAGTTTGAGTTGTGTGAGTTGAGTCATATCAAGTCGAGTTCTTAGTGTCTAAATGTTTTTAGTGTAATTTGTTATTTTTTTGTTTTAGCATTAGTGTTTTGTAGGTCTATAAATGGACTCTCTTGGGTCATTGTTTGATTGAGGAATGAAGTAAATCACAATTTTCTTTATCTCTAAGTTCCTCTCTCTAGTTCTCCTCTTCTTCCCATTTGTAGGGTCAGGGTTGAGCTCTGGTCCTCTTGTATCTCCGCCGCAACCACCATCTCCGACGAAGTCCCAAAATAGGCCCGTAACAGGACCGAGGGAGTCGAGCGTTCCAAGCTATGGAAGCGAGCTCCCATGTGATGAAGGTGAGCTCGTCGGGTGACGGAAGTGAGGCTACTGATTGCTGAATTCGTGAGATTCTTGGTGATCCTAAACCCTAATTCAGAGTCTGATTGGATGTGGGATCGAGACGAACATGTCAAACCGATTGATTGGAATTAGAAAATAGTAGATTACACGTTAATCGAAATTAGAGCTACACCCTCGCAAGGCATTTTCGCGTCAATCACTAGGGGGGGGGGCTGATTTCCCCTAAGAATCCCTCTACAAAGAGAGTTACATAAGACTCGCTACTCTCCCTTATGTAAGGGAGAACTCGCTAGACACTAAATTACTAAAATGCGCATCGAGAGGGAAAAATACATTAGACGCAATATCTATTAAAGTTGATCAAATCAAATGTGCAGTCTTTATTGAGGCCAAACTAAAGTTTCTGCACATTTGTCTGAAACTAGCGTTGTTACTTCTATTGCGTGGTCAGGGAAATCAGAATTATAAATGATGTAAAATTACAAATAACTAAATTATTTGAGCAATATAGCTCAACATGGGAATTTTAGTAATAAGGTTGTTACTGTAGCGATTTTGATTCTAACAGGCTAAAGTTGCAGTCTGGTCCCTTTCATTTTACTGAGTTTTATTCGTTTAAAAGGAGATTTCCTATTTTTACGACTTTACTAATGGTTCTCTCTTGTTCCTGAACAGACGAGACCACATGCAACTGTTGAGGTAGAAATATCTGAAGACATGCAACTGGTGCATTTTGACTTCAATAGGTAATTGGAAAAGTAGTTGGCTTTCAACATTTTTATATTTATGCGTTGTTAATTTGCATGCAAGTTGAAGTGCATCAAGGGCTGCTCAAAATTCATAAATTTTTCTTTGAAACGAAAGTTTGTAGGAGAGAAAGCTACTGACAAGTGGCCTCAGAGTAAGCGATCTTTAAAAGAGGTATACAATTGGAAAAGTAATTCAGGTGTTTATGGATCCCATATCATCGTCAATAGCCCTACCACAACTCTTTTGGATCAGCTTTATGAGTCCTCATTTTTCATTCATTTCTATCAAGTGCTGCCTCAGGTGTTAACCCTATACCATGAAAATCATTTTGAATAATTATTATCCATGCTATTTTAGGTCTATCCCCTCTACCCAATCCTTCTGACATTAACTTTTTTTGCTCATATAATTGGTATATTTTCTGACCGTTGTACATAGCAAAACCACCTAAGGTTATTTTCTATTACCTTATCTTTGAAAGAAACTACTCTCACATTTTCTCTAATATTATCATTAATTTATTTATTTTTGGCTTTGACACAAATCCATCTTTAACATTCAATTTTGGCTATGCTCATCTTGTATATCAAAGATTTTTTGTTGACAACAACCAAATCATACATCATTTTTTTTTATAAAATTAACCTTTAAATCTCAATATTATTCTCTTATTGCACAGTATACGGTGGGCACTTCTCCCTTTTAACAACCCAGTCTTTACTCTAGAGGTAATATTGACATCTGCATTCTCATTTTGAATAATAGATCCAAGGTGTTTAAACCATCACACCTAGGTATTTTAACACTCTAATAAGACAGATTGGTAATTTTTAATATCACCCCAACTAAAAATACATTATTGTATATGCTAAGTTGTAGTTTGATTCAATAATCCCGACTGAGGCAAATCCAGTTCAACAATTAATATATCATTTTGACAGGGAAGCAAGGCAACACGTTATGATGTGCAATAACTTCCTTTGAAAGGTAAGCGCCTTCCAATGATACCAGAGCTTCTACTACCTCAATTCTGCGGGTTACCGCAAGTAACTAATTTTACCATGATATAAGATCAAGGTTACTTTTTTGCGTTGACGTCGATTACATCTCTGATCATTTAGATTCTCCGCTAGTAGCGTATTTCTCTTTGATCGTTTAGAGTCGTTGCATCGTCTTCCTTGTCGACTTCGGGGGTTGTTCCAAACATACCGCTTTGTCTTCTCCACTTTGTCGACCGTGTCGCTGCTCTTGTTGTCTGCCTTCTCCTTTGCCCATGGCATTTTCTTTTCGCTTAACCTTTTTTAGTGTCCTTGAGTTCTTCGCTGTCATGCTTATTCTTCTCGGTATTAGCTTCACTATTTAATGGAACTCCTATTGAGCCCTTTTCTTGTGTTACTGAGTGTCTTATTGTTTTTTTATATCCACTAAGAAGTTTGGTTCATTAATTTTTTCAGCAATGCTTCTTCTCATGTGTTGCTTTTTGATTCCGACTATTTTTTTATTTCATGTTGGTCACTGCGACTCTGCAACACCTTGCGGATTCTGAGTTTTCCCTCGATATAACAGTTTACTAATTAAGTTACTGTTACTACTGTGATTCTTGATAGCACAAACTACCTCATATGTTCCTGTTCCATTCACTTGGATCTATGCGAACATCGATTGGTTGGCCATATTGATGGAACCATTATGGAACCTCCAAGCACAGGTTCAAAGGGAGAAATGTGACTCAAATGAAATGGTGATGTCTTGGCTACTGAATTATATTTTACTCGACCCCAAAGTAGATATTAGGGTTCATGCCAAGATGACTTACTCTTATTAGGGGAACTATACCAAGGTCTAGCAACTTGGTTCTTGAATTGCTCGGTTAGTTTGGCGGAGAGTTGATTGTCTCTCAGTATTATTTAGAATTTGTCAAGTTGAATAGATAAGGTGGCTACTTTGATCGTGTGATTCTCAAACGGCTGAGGATATAGAAGTGAGAAGTGATTTAGGCTAAGGATGATTGATATAGAGTGTTCTCTTGGCTTAAGGGATTAAATCAAGAGTTTGATTAGATTATATTGCAGATATTGGGGCGCCCGCCTATTCCCTTCCTGAGGCAGGACAAATGTAGTGGACTAGTGGGTATTGTGCCCTAAGGGAACTCTAGTGAAGTGATGTTAGTGAAGTGTCTTGGAGGCCTATTATGATGCAATGCACATGTGATTGTCCAACATTTAATTGCAATAAATTCTGAAATTAATATTAAAACCCGCAAACCTTCACGCTAGAAATTAGGTGTTAGAAACACAAGCAAGATTTAGTCTAATTTAAGAAGAGAGCGATTCGATTAAATGATTGACTAATGATACTTTCAAGTAGAATTAAAATTTTACAAGTTCTTACAAATCTAGATTCCAATTTGTATGTCTTATCACCCAAATAATCAACACAAAGTAATGTAGACTACAAATTAGAATTTACACGGATAATCGGAGTCCGGAGAGGCGGTAAAGGGCTGATTTGGAGGTTTGGACAGCAGATTTTCTGAAATCATGCGCTGTTTTAGACTTCATGGACTAAAATTTTGCACTGTTTGGGTTTCCAGTGGATTTGATGTAATTGGGAGAGCAGTGAGAGCATCGGTAATGCAAAGGGGCAATCAGATTGGTGGGATGGTGGCTGGAATTGAGTGTGGAGGCTGGACGGGTGCAGGAACCAAATGCAGTGGCTGGACTTGATTATGGAGGCTGGCCGGAAGATGCAGGAAACCTGGACAAGGCTGGAAGTGGCCTGAGAGAGGGTGGGGTGAAGTTTAGGTGACTGGTTTGTGTGGAGGTGGGGGCATGGATGTTGGAGGCAATTAACAGGGATTGGAGTCCCAATCCTGGAGGATATTGAGTCCAGGGCATGGAATCATGGAGGTTTTCGCGATTTAATGCGAGTGGCGTGCAGGGAATAGGGGAATTAGTGTGCGGTTAGGTGGTTCCGGGTATGATGAATTTTGAGAGATTAATGGCCGACTAATGGATTGCTTGGTAGTAGGGGATGGAAGATGAGTGGTCGGAGGGGGAAATGGTGGAGGCCTGTGGCCGGGCTGATGGTGGACGGCGGCTAATGGTGATGGAGGGGAAGTGGTAATCGACCAAATGTTGGGAGGGGGATGTCCTAGTCTTCGACACCTAGAATCCATGGAATCGGTACCACGGAATGATTACACGAACTCGAAATTTCTCTCTAAATTTTGCAATATCTGAAAATCAGCCCCCATACCTCTATTTATAGACTGAAAACCCACTATGGGCGGCCCGACCAAGGTCCGCCGGAACATAAATCCAATAATCTCACATAAAATACAAAAAAAAAATACATAAAAGTGCATAAAAATATGCCACCATCATTCTGAATGCGAGCACGGACTCGAATCATCCATCCGATGATCCTAACTTCTCCTTCCGTGTAAGTAGACTCAGGCGGGTTCCGACAAGGGTCAGCCCGCTTGTGAAATGTGATCCCCATCACTTCCTAGTTGATATTTCAATTTGGTTCAACAAGAATCCCATTGTGGATACTTTATTTCTCTGATTACTTTACATATGATTGCTCTACCTTAGTTGTTGATGCCAGTTTTAATTTAGCATCACTTCAACATCATGATCCTGCATCACACCTTCTACTAAGATTGTTTTTATTATTATCACAAGCCACAACACAAAGGAAACTTGCTACAAGTTCCATGATCGTCTACATAGTATGTTGACCAATCATCGTGATTGGGATGAGGTTGAGAATTCGTACTACAGTTTTTAAGGCCCACACTTCCATCCAACTGCACAATTTACTAATGCTTCTGGTCACCTGAAAGTAAGTACTCTTTCGGATTCACCAAATGGTAGTCTTTACGCCGAAGAACTCCAGGCTATGAGAATGTTTATGCAAACCTAATACATGACAAATCTATATGGTTCGACAACAAATCTAGTGTCATATCGATTCAGGCAAGCATGTAACAAATATGAATGAATCCATGATCAACCTAACATTGCAACACGAATGTTATTCCTATATGCAATCCTAATTGCATACCTATGAGAGTGCACAAAAAATAAGTACATATCAAATACATTATACAAGTTCACTGAAAATAATGATACACATAATCTAGCAAAATATCACTAAAATATCAGAACTGTCCGTATAATGCGAGTAACGTGAAATTAAATGTGATAGACTTACTGAGTAATCGGGGTAGATGCAAAATGAGTGTGGTTAGTGGATTTGGGTGGGGATGATAGTGACACATAGGTTGCAATGGCTGGTTAGCGGGGAAATATGATTTTTGTGAAGCTGTGGATGTTACGACGCGAACACAAGATTGCATTAATCGAAACGTACACGAGATACAATCTGGAGCAAGCTCCGGCCAAGCTCAAGGAGGCTGGGTCCTCCAAGAACCTTCTCTCCAAATGAGAGCCCTAAAACCTATTACATTCAAGACCCCTTCCACACATAAACCCCTCCCCCTTATATAGATGAGGGAGGGCAACTACAAAAGGAAAATACAAATTGATTTAATTAATCTAATTAATATTCATTAATTAATATCAATTAATTAATACAAAGTAATTGCAAAATAATCACGGCGACTTCCAAATGCGCTCCCTTTAGTCTTGCGATGTGGCGTACTCGTGCGCTGTAACATTATTCCACCATGCGAAATTGACCTTGCCCCCAAGGTCAAGGTTAGATGATTTGTCGGGGTCTTTAATAATGTCGTCCGTCAATACCGGGTGGGTGGGGGCGTCGTCAGAAAAAAGAGAATTTTGAACCGGCAGGGGGCTTAAGAACGGAAACAATAAAAGCAAAAATGAGTAGAAATGACGGTGCAACAATGGGTGAAAGCGAAAAGCAAAAAAAAAAAGGATGGAGGGTGCAAAAGTGGGTGAATTGAGAAAGCAAGAAATTAAGGCTTGGTAGCCTTGCGGTACCCGACAAGGGTGACAGGCGTGCATGGGGCATGAGAGGGAAAATGGAGGGTGGCGTGGGAAGGAGAGGGTAGGGAACCCGGGTGGCCTGCACGAGGTGTGGAGTTGAACCGATCGTGAGACCGGCGTGGGCGGCGAAGACGATAGGCGAAAGGTCCTGCGAGAGGCGACGATGCGCCGTAGGGCGGGGAAGATCGCATGCCCGACTACGAGGAAGGGTCGACGATCCAGACGCGCGAGTCCATGGAGTGCGTCGTCCGACAGAGGAGGTTGTGATGTCAGAACCTTCACTGGAGGGTCCGGGAGGCTGCGACTGCAGCAAAGCTGGAGGCATCGACGTTGGTGAGGAGTGTCGAAGACATCATGACGCAGCGCTGAAAGCGTCGAGCAACTGACATCTAAGGCGTCGGGCTGGGCGTCGTTTGTTGTGGAAGGCGGAGCCACAGTGGGGAAACCGCTTGTTTTGCCCGAATGGCCCGGATGCTGTGAAGTAGGCCGATGATGTCGTGGAGCTGGGAGGTAGTTCGATCGAAGTGGGCGTGGACAGAGCTGCTGGTACCCGGCGGCTGCAGGGGCAGCGGGCGGAGGGAGGCAGGTCGGACCATTGTTATGACGCGAACGCAAGATTGCATTAATCGAAACGAACACGAGATACAATCCGGAGCAAGCTCCGGCCAAGCTCAAGGAGGCTGGGTCCTCCAAGAACCTTCTCTCCAAATGAGAGCCCTAAAACCTATTACATTCAAGACCCCTTCCACACATAAACCCCTCCCCCTTATATAGATGAGGGAGGGCAACTACAACAACAACAACAACAACAACACTCAAGCCTTTATCCCACCATAGTGGGGTCGGCTATATGGATCCTCTGTCGCCATTGCGCCCTATCTTTAAGGAAAATACAAATTGATTTAATTAATCTAATTAATATTAATTAATATTCATTAATTAATATCAATCAATTAATTAATACAAATTAGTCATGGCAGCTTCCAAATGCGCTCCCTTGAGTCCTGTGATGCGGCGTACTCGTGCGCTGTAACAGTGGACGTCGTGGCTGTTGATATGGAGGAGTGGGGCAGGCTCAGTTAGGGACCTGAAAGGAGGAAGACTGAACAATGGTGGTGTAGGGAGGTTTGTGGGTGGCAATAAATTTTTTGATTGGAGTAAAAAGTGGCTCCACGTGCCCAGTTTGTCATGAATAATCCGGATCACGACCTCTTATCCTGCCACTCCTATTACACATTTCTATAGTGACACCAAGCACCATCTCTGCTAGTACTAACTTTTCTGTTGAGTGGTTCATTGACTCTATGGCTATTGATTAGTAACAAGTTCCTGTAAAAGGTTCATTTCTTACTGCTTTTCCCAAACAAGATAAAGTAAGCCCGATTGATGATTCTCAAACTTCATTTGGAAAGGGGTTTAAACCTTATACTCCCACTCTTACCTTATCCCCTGTTCTCCATATTTGTGCTTTACCAAAAATTCTCTCAATAATCAAGATTACAAGAAACTTAAATTGTGTTGCCACTGTTTACCTCTCGCATGTTTTGTTTCAGGATATAAATACAAAGAGTATCATCTTCTTTAGTCGGTGCATTTAGATTTAGTCTCATGCTCTGGTTTTTCTCAACTGCTAGTCATACGTTTTGGCATTGCCGCCTAGGTCATTCTCTATCTAATCAATGAGACATTCCCTACCATAATTCATGTTGCTAGTTTTAGAAATCTTTATTGTAATGTATGTGAACTAGCTATTTGTTAGGGGATAACTTGTGCAAGCTCCCTCACATTCTTCGACCCAACGATGGGCCTTGTATAAAGCTATACAACTTGTCGGGCTTATACTCTGCAATTGAGGAGACCATTTTTGTCATGTTATTATTATGAATAATTAGCTGGTAGTGTATTAATGAGTTTTTGTGGGCGCATTAATGGGTATCTTTATTAGTGCATTAATGAGCCAGTCTTTATTAGTTAGTAATGTCTTTATTGGTGCATTAACGAGTATCTTTATTGGTGCATTAATGATTATTTTTATTAGTGCATTAATGAATGTGTATGAAGTTTATATAATGAGTGACATGTTAATGGTGCAAGGCATTTTTGTATCACTTGAGCTTGTATCTTTCTTGAAAAGAAAACTATGCAGGGAAATCAATCATCGAGTGTTGGTACTGATTCATCCTTGTTTTTTTATTTGGTTCTCATTTATGTGAATCAAGTTTTTCTTGCGTGCAATTTCTCTTCTCTCCCCTTTCCATGTAGCAAATTTTCACCACGCAATATTGGTCTAACCTACCACTCTCCATCTGTTACCCGTGCAATCGTTGAGTATAAAATGCCTCTTTTACTGAGCAAATCATTGTTGGCGGGTTTGAAAAACAGCTCGTCTCAATGACATGTTGGCCTCCCTTTCCTGAGCAAATCATTGTTGCCCCCCATGGCTAAATCCCCTGCGGCACTGATGCAATGTTCGCCGCACAAAGTCTTAAATTTTATTAAGGAGGCTCTCTCGGCACAAACAAGACGTAATAACGGAGTACCACCAACATGCGAATAGGTTAGCTTAACCGTTCCTAGATCTGGGCGAGTGTTAAACTGACGGCCGCACAAACACCCAAGGAGAAGCTGAATCAAATGCAACAGTATGCAATAACGGAAGTGGAAACGCAACGCTTTGGACTGATAATCAAAAACTTGCTGAAATTATTTAATGATAACTGGGAAACTCTAGAGATTGAGCAAGGGGAAGGGGCAGAGTTCACCTGAGGAGGCCGTAGCTGCCGCTGGAGCCTTGCGGGGACGGAGACGGGTCAGAAATAGCTAGCTGGGCGTCGGACAGAAGCGAGCGGGAAGTTGAGCCCGTCCAGGGTGGTCGCACGAAGAAGACTGGACGGGAAGAGAGGGAGAGGTGGGGGGAAGAGGAAGATCGGCACAGGGAGGAGCCGAACGGGTGGTTCCACGACAGAGAAAATGGAGACGACGGGGGAAGAGGGGCACGGTCTGCTTCCGGCGTCGGCACAGGAGCCTCGGCCTGAGGTCGACGAGGCCGAAGAAGCTCGGCTGGAGGTCGACGAAGCCGAACGAAGTTGCAGGCACCGGAAACGGGAAGACCGCCGCACGTACAGGGGATCGGGAATCGCAAGGGGCCGAACGGCTGAAGTCCAAGGAACTTCTTGGAATCAACCGGCCTGTTGGAAAACAAAGGGAAGGTTTTAATTTATAAGGAATAAATGCTACTCTAGAAGCTTCCCAATTAATGCCTTCACTAGAAGTTTCCCAGATTTTAAAACATACATTTTTTTAATATAATTTCAGCAAGTAATTATTTCGTTTTAATATCCGTTAGCGTTACATGTTCACCATTCCGCCACACAAACCGGACCTATTTTATTTAAAGTCGCATGAGGCGGTCAAACTCATGTGCCGAACTACAAAGCAGTGCAAAAATAAAATAAACGGTACAAAAAAAAAACAGAAAGAAGATAGATGTTCGTGCCGAGGAGGGGCACGCTAACTATGGTGCGTCAATTCCCCCGGTGTTGAAAAGACTCGACTCCGGCGAGGTTGCGCACAGGCCTGCAACTGAAAGGTCAGGTCGACGTTGTTGGAGTTCTGTTGCGCTGATCCAACTGCTATCCAGAATGTCCCGTCCCTTCCTGGAGACTAAGTATCGTTGGTAAGTCCCTGCACGAGTTTGGAACTCACGAACATCTAGTACCTGATCGATCTCCTCCGTAGTAGGCGTGAATGCTGGTTGAAATCCTGTAGTGGTTCCAGTCTCCAAAGCGGGCGGGGAAACTGGCACGGTGGGGAGCTGCCCATAGAAAGTACTGATGTCCGCCACGTTAAAGATGGGGGATGTGTTGAAGTCCGGCGGAAGATCCAATAAATAGGCATTGTCGCCCAACCGTTTCCGCACCTGGAAAGGCCCAAAACGGCGCTGACGGAGCTTGTGGTATGTCCCGAGGGGAAACCTCTCCTTCCTGAAATGAACCAAGTCCCAATCTCCTTCTGAAAAATACATGGCACGCCGATGTGCGTCGGCGTCTTCCTTGTATTTTTCAGCGGTTTCCCGCAGTTTTCTATAAATACTTTCATGCAAAATTCTTAAGTTATCAATCCAAGCAGTGGCGTCAAAAGAGGTACGTTCATGAGAAGGTAGAGCATGGCGGTCAAGAAAATGGGGAATAGGGGCGCCGTAGACAATTTCAAAAGGAGATTTTTGAGTGGAACGGTTAACGGTGCTATTATATGCGAATTCAGCTTGGGCTAAAACCAAATCCCACTTCTTGGGATGTTCGCCGGCCAGACACCTCAACAAGTTGCCCAGACTTCGGTTGACGACTTCAGTTTGCCCATCCGTCTGGGGATGGTACGCGCTACTAAATTTTAATTTTGTACCTAGCTGCCCCCAGAGAGTCTTCCAGAAATACCCCATGAAGCGAGTGTCTCGGTCAGAAATGAAGGTACGAGGAACTCCATGTAATCTAACTATCTCTCTAAAGAAGAGGGTCGCTACGTGTGCCGCGTCGGAGGTCTTTTGACAGGGTATAAAATGGGTCATTTTGGATAACCTATCAACGACAACGAAAACGTAGTCGACCTTACGTTGTGTGCATGGGAATCCGCTCACAAAGTCCATGGAAACGTCGTCCCAAGGCCTCTCAGGAATGGGTAGTGGTGTGTAGAGCCCAGTATTTTGGGACTGCCCTTTATACAATTGGCATGTGGTGCACGTGCGAACGAGACTAATGATGTCTTGCCTCATTCGAGGCCAATAATAGCGAGTGGTGGCTAGGTCGATCATTTTGTCTTGTCCGACGTGTCCTCCAAGCCCTGAGGAGTGCAGTGCGGAGAGCAACTCGGTGCGTAGCGGGCCCTGGCATATGCATAGTCGCGAACCCCGATAAAGGTACCCTTCACTCACACAGAAGTGACCAGTCGTGTCTGCACCGCGTACCTTGCACTCCTCCCATATGTCCCCGAAATCAGGGTCAGTAGCGTACAGGTCCTTTTGAGAATCTAGATCGGTCAAGACGGGTTGCAGGGATACCAATAAATGAGCGCGGCGACTAAGGGCGTCGGCCACTCTGTTGGCAACCCCAGGCTTGTGACGGATATGAAAAGTGTACTCCTGCAGAAAGGCTGCCCATTTGGCATGCTGTCAGACTTCCTTTTGTGAGTTCAGGTGTCGTAGGGCGTCGTGATCGGTGTTCAGAACAAACTCTCGCTGAATCAAGTAGTGCCGCCAGTGTCGGAGGGCCTGAACGATGGCAAAGAACTCTATGTCATACGTTGAGTATCGTGTCTTTGCGTCGTTCAGTTTTTCACTATAAAACGCGACCGGTCGACCTTCCTGACTCAGCACGGCGCCTATACCAACGTGTGATGCATCACAATCTACTTCAAAGATTTTTTCGAAATCGGGGAGGGCCAGGACGGGGGCACTGGACATCCTCTCCTTCATATGAACAAATGCCTGCTCAGCCTCGGCGGTCCACGTGAACTGACCCTTCCGGAGGCAATCAGTGATGGGTGCGATGTGAGTACTAAAGTTCCGAATAAACCTCCTATAGAATGACGCTAGTCCATGGAACCCACGAGCCTCGGTGAAGTTTTTGGGGGTGGGCCAGGAATCAATGGCCTTCACTTTCTCTGGGTCTACCTTAATCCCGTCCGAAGAGACTATGTATCCTAAGAAAGTGAGGCTGCTGGTCATAAATGTGCATTTCTTAAGATTGATGATCAATCGATGCTCTCGTAGGATCTCGAGGACTCGGCGGAGGTGGTCCTGGTGCTGGGTAGAGTCAAGGCTATAGATGAGGATGTCATCAAAGTATACAACCACGCAGGTCCCTATCAGGGGTCTAAGGACCTGGTTCATCAGCCTCATGAATGTACTGGGTGCGTTGGACAGGCCGAATGGCATGACCAACCACTCATAGAGACCCTCTCTCGTCTTGAAGGCGGTTTTCCATTCATCACCGGGTCGGATCCGGATCTGATGGTAACCGCTCCGGAGGTCAATCTTCGAAAAGACCTTTGCCCCACTCAACATATCGAGCATGTCATCGAGGCGGGGAATCGGAAAGCGATACTTTATGGTGATTTTATTGATCGCCCGACTATCCACGCACATGCGCCAGGTCCCGTCCTTTTTAGGGACTAGTAGGGCAGGGACCGCACATGGACTCAAACTCTCTCGCACGTGACCCTTTTGGAGGAGTTCAGAGACCTGCCTCCTAAGCTCCTCGTGCTCCTTCGGGCTCATGCGATAGTGGGGTAAGTGCGGAAGGCTCGCTCCGGGGACCAAGTCGATGCAGTGCTGGATGTCCCTAAGAGGAGGGAGCTGATCCGGCAGCTCATCGGGAGTGAGGTCGCCAAATTCGGCGATCAGGGGGCGGATGGAAACAGGAATCTCCGCATCAGGGGTAGGGGATTCTCGACCGACCAGTACGTATGCGATGGGGCTTTCTTTCATCTCGCGGTGGAATTGTGGGGCAGTTAGGAGCATGGTGACCGAGGGGTAGTGGGTAGAAGCCAACGTAGTGGCGGGGGTCGGTGGCTCAACGGGGGTGTTATCACGGGGGTCGAGCCGTCGTGGGACGAGGCTATTCTTCTGGGGCAGAAGAGTAACCTGACGGCCGTGATGGAGGAAAGAGTACGAGTTCTTACGCCCATCGTGGATGACCGCTCGATCGTATTGCCATGGTCTTCCTAACAAGATGTGGCAGACGTCCAGGGGAGCAACATCGCACCAGACTGCATCGGAATAGGTGGGGCCAATTTCAAATTCGACCAGGCAACGGTGAGTGATGGTCAGTTTAGGGCCATTGGTGACCCAGGACAAATCATAAGGTTTTTCAAGGGCCTGGATTGCCAATTTTAGTTTGGTCACCATAAGCTGAGCCACGAAATTTTCCATGCTACCATTGTCGGCGATAATGGAGCAGAAGTGTCCTTTGATGCGGGCGGTGGTTCGGAAGATATTGTGTCGTAACCACGCATCGGGAGTAGGGACTCGGGGGGTCAATAGGCTATGTTGGAGGACGCAAATCAACTTATCGGGTTGTTCTCCCTCGACTTCGTATTCCTCTTCGGGCGGGGGTGTGGGGTGTGTCTCTAGGTCACTCTCCCAAAACCCATATTCGGGTTCCCGCCCATCATCGGCCTCTACGATAGCGGTGAACTGTCGCCTCGGGCAATTGGCGGATTTGTGCCCGGGCTCCATGCATTTGAAACATCGAAAGACCGGCCTAGTGGTGGTTCCCTCCTTCCCTCTCGTGGATGCTAACGGGGGCCCTACGGGAGTAGGGCCTGGTAGCAATGGTCGAGAAGGGAGGGCAGGAGTCGCTCCGGGAACAGTAGGTGTGGTGGTCCGTACAGAAGATGCGGAGGACGTATATTGAGTTCGCTCAGTGGGTCGCGTGCTGGTGGTCCTCCTTTGTAAGGTTTCTACACGACGAGCGCGACCGGATATGTCTTCTAAGTCTCAAAAATCGTGGAGCTCGAGTTGATCTCGAATCGCGTAACGCAGTCCATCAAGATAACGACCTATGACCACGTGATTCTCCTCTTTCAAGTCCAACCTGGATTGGAGTACTAAGAAGTCGTTGGTGTACTCGTCAACAGTGCGCTTATCCTGGCGTAAGGTGTGGAAGCGTCGATATAAGGTCTGCATAAAATCTGCCGGCACGTACCTTTTTCTGAGTTGGATCTTGAACTCCACCCAGGTAGTGACCGGGGGCAAACCTGTCGTGAAACGCATGCGTTCGAGCTGACTCCACCATGTAAGGGCAGGTCCCTTTAACCGCATTGTGGCGTACTCAACTTGTTGGTGCTCGGGAATGCGCCTCCAGCTGAGGTAACGTTTGAGTCACTCACTCCAATCGAGACACATTTCAGGCTCAAGTGTGCCTTCAAAGTCCCCAATATCGAACCGAATGTCGGAATCCCAACGGGGGTAGTTCCTTTGATCCCGGTAGTCGGGGTGTGGCTCGTAAGGCGGTGGTGGGGGATGTTGTGCAGGAGGGGGATGTTGCGCAGGTGGGGGCTGTTGTGCAGGAGGGGCTGGTTGCTGCACGGGTGGGACTGGGCCACCGAGGTGCACTTGACCCTCTAGGTTGTTGATAGTAGTGCGTAAGCGTAGGACGACTTGAGCGGTGTCTCCCACAGTGGTAGTGAGTGTGGTGATAGCGGCGGTGAGGTCATCTAATCGCTTCCCGATGTCAGTCATACCTCCCTCCAGTCGCTCAACCCTCGATTCCATGGCGTACGTCTTGGAAAAGACCCCTAAAATTTAAAGCTTTGAGGCGATGTACGCTCGGCTATCCCACGATAGGAGTGAGATATCCCAGCAGCCACACCAAATTGATGCAATGTTCGCCGCACAAAGTCTTAAATTTTATTAAGGAGGTTCTCTCGGCACAAACAAGACGTAATAACGGAGTACCACCAACAAGCGAATAGGTTAGCTTAACCGTTCCTAGATCTGGGCGAGTGTTAAACTGACGGCCGCACAAACACCCAAGGAGAAGCTGAATCAAATGCAACAGTATGCAATAACGGAAGTGGAAACGCAACGCTTTGGACTGATAATCAAAAACTTGCTGAAATTATTTAATGATAACTGGGAAACTCTAGAGATTGAGCAAGGGGAAGGGGCAGAGTTCACCTGAGGAGGCCGTAGCTGCCGCTGGAGCCTTGCGGGGACGGAGACGGGTCAGAAATAGCTAGCTGGGCGTCGGACAGAAGCGAGCGGGAAGTTGAGCCCGTCCAGGGTGGTCGCACGAAGAAGACTGGACGGGAAGAGAGGGAGAGGTGGGGGGAAGAGGAAGATCGGCACAGGGAGGAGCCGAACGGGTGGTTCCACGACAGAGAAAATGGAGACGACGGGGGAAGAGGGGCACGGTCTGCTTCCGGCGTCGGCACAGGAGCCCGGCCTGAGGTCGACGAGGCCGAAGAAGCTCGGCTGGAGGTCGACGAAGCCGAACGAAGTTGCAGGCACCGGAAACGGGAAGACCGCCGCACGTACAGGGGATCGGGAATCGCAAGGGGCCGAACGGCTGAAGTCCAAGGAACTTCTTGGAATCAACCGGCCTGTTGGAAAACAAAGGGAAGGTTTTAATTTATAAGGAATAAATGCTACTCTAGAAGCTTCCCAATTAATGCCTTCACTAGAAGTTTCCCAGATTTTAAAACATACATTTTTTTAATATAATTTCAGCAAGTAATTATTTCGTTTTAATATCCGTTAGCGTTACATGTTCACCATTCCGCCACACAAACCGGACCTATTTTATTTAAGGTCGCATGAGGCGGTCAAACTCATGTGCCGAACTACAAAGCAGTGCAAAAATAAAATAAACGGTACAAAAAAAAAAACAGAAAGAAGATAGATGTTCGTGCCGAGGAGGGGCACGCTAACTATGGTGCGTCAGGCACCCACGGTGTTCTATGTGTCTCTAATAGACTCTCTGCGCCTGCTACTCTCAACCCACAGCCAACAAAATTCTCCCACTCATGCGCCCAGCTCCCCGCTAGCCTTCAACTAGCTCGTTGCCTTCAAATACTGGCCACCGATCAACACATTTACAACTCTACCTAGCCCTCCTCAACTTCAACATCAATCGTCACAACTGCATTCCAAAAGCCTCTTCTTGGCATGTTGATCTTAACTCCGCCCTACCCAACTACATCTAATCCATATTCCCAAATCTTCCTGCACCACTGCCTCGTTCACGTCTCTAAAACCATTGTAAGCCCCCTTATCATATGAGGAGAACCGTATGCCCAAGGTGAACGTCCCAAGAAGAGAGCCTGAGGAAGAGGGACTCACCCTCACTCCTGTCCATGACCCACTTCCTGAAACCTGCTCTGAGGAAGAGGGACTCACCCTCACTCCTGTCCATGACCCACTTCCTGAAACCTCCGCCTTATAAAGTTGTCACGTCAATCCAAACAATTCAATCAGCAGAAGAGTAATGCACTAATATCATCCGCATGATAACACACACACACACACACACACACACACACACACACACACACACACACACACACACACACACACACACACACACACACAGCGCATAATTAAGTAAAGAGGACGAACAAGCAATTATATAAGTAAGCAGGATAGTTATGAGATGCATTGATGATGTTATGATGAGTTCCAGTATGCAGTTTTTCCCTACGTCGACATAGTTACCAGTTTGTGGGAGGTGCTATCCGCACATGTCTCACCGACGTGACCCAACAATGACACTGGGTAGGTCAAACCCAACTTGTAGGACGTGGTCACAAGACGCGTCTAGGCCTTAACCGTACTGTCTTACTTTGCAGTACTATTGACGATAATACAAACACCCGTCTTCATCGCCATCCAGGCGGAATCATATCAACTAAGGAGTGAGCTCGATACAGAAATTAGGTAGCTAGCCTACGATCACCTCACTCTACGAACCAATACAGAGTCTGTCGTCCTACTCATCCGTTAGTAAGTAAAAGAGTGCGAACCCTCCACATCTTTCTATGCACCCCTTCCACCCATTATGCATGCATGCTATATGAGTAAGTAAGAGAGTGCGTGCATCATTCATTTCCATAAACATGCGTTAATTCTCAATTTCATTTTCATGGCCTTTCATTTTTGACTTAAAACATTGCTTTCTTCAGTTCTTATTTTGTCCCACTTAAAGACCTTAAGTTGAGTAGGTTTCTAAGCCAAAATTGCAGTTCTATCAATTACCTACAGGCTACAACTTTGTTTCTGATAAGATTTTTCCAATTCTCCCTCTAAGGCCTTCGAATTATCATGCAAAGTTCCTTAAATTTTTTGTTTTTATTTAGTTTTAGTTTTCTATCATTTTGTGGCCCTATTTGGAGTGACCAAAAGGACTCCATTTTTGAACCACCGAATACCAAAGTTGTAGTCAATATATATGTCTGCAATTTTGATATTCAAGATTTTTTACATTTGAGGTATCTTTGTATTTCAAAAATCAGCCCAAATGTACTAGATTAATAACCAGATTTTTATTCTAGACATGAATAATTTATTGCTCTGTTCATGTCGACATTTGACCACCCTAGAGACTCCTAAATAAGTTGGGGTCTACAACAAAGTTTTAGATCATACATTATATACAACTTTGCCCTTGATTAAAGTTTTCCAATTCAATCTCTAAGATCCTCATATTTGTGTGTGAAGTATACGAAAAATATTTGTTAGCCGTTTTAAAATCTAGAGAGTGACAACTTTTGAATAAAGTTTGTCAATTTTGAGTACCATTTATAAGGATGTGGAAGTATTGATTATTGAATACTAAAGTTGTAGCCAATATATAGAATGCGCTGACCAACACACACCCAATCGACTCGCCGGAGGGAGGCAAGTTGATCGGTGGTAGTCCGGTGACCTTCCTTCCACCCCCCGTGATGGCCAAAAAATCCTTAACCGAGATATTATCTTTTTTTCCACCGCCGATCTTGCTTCTCCGGTGACGATGGCTCCCTAGGGGCAGCTGAGGAGGTCCTGGTGGGCCTTCCCACTTATTACGACGCCCCAACAACCACTAGATCCAGTGGCTGATTGTCGTATCTATGAAGTGATCTGTGAGTCATACCTTGCCAGAGCGAGCTCTCCGGTTATCGGAGAAACCATGGGGTGGTCGGAAAGAGTCCCTAGAAGTGTGGGGTGTCACTCACCAGAATAGGTTGGAGGCGGGTAGATTGTCGTCGAGCATCCATGGGTCTCGGGTTGGACGGATTAGACCTGTGGCTGTCGTCCGTGATCGTCGGAGGGAGGAAAGGTGTGCTTGTTTCATTTAGGTCAAGGATTCCAGTGTCGGGAGGGGGGGGGGGGTCTTTATATGGGGTGGAGGAAGTTTGAAGCTTTACCGACCAAGCATGCTTGGTCCCATGCCACCACCTCCACCTGTCTTACCGTCTTCAGATCATGGGGATGGCATTGTGCGGAGGAATGAATCATTCCTCCACTAGATCCAGTCATGGACAAGGCATAGATGACCTGATTTTCAAATGCAGGACCCATTTGGGTCATGGGTTCACACAATCGCACCTAACCAAAACTTGAAATTTCTTGAACGCAACCGCCGACGTTCTGCTCCGCCTCCTGATCCCCCGCTGTCAGGGAGTGGGAACAGTCACTCTTTGACTGCCCCAAGCATGGTCATGAAGCAGAGGTTGGTTCTAAGAGGAATGGATCCTCTTTTAGGCTCATGGGGGCTGGTTGATGACATGGATAAGTCCATACAGAATCGCCGACCTGCAGTCGGCGATCGCCGCTCGAGTATCCGAACACTCATCGAGCGTTCTCCAATTGAGGCCTCGATCGCCAATTGGATGTCTGTTCACCGACCGAATGTCGGTTCGCGGACCGGGAGTTCGCTGACCGAGGGTTCGATTGCAGATCGAGCGTTCACTAATCGAGGGCTCGATTGCGGACCGAGCCAGCGTTCACTGACCGAGCGTTTGCCGATCGTGGGTTCGATCGCCGACCGAGCTATCCCTCCATCCACTCTCACAATAGGAAGTTCATTATGCTTAATTGACCTTCCTTAGGTCTAATGTGGCTCCTATTGAACTAATTGGGCTAACTAGACCAAATTGATGGTCTGTGTGTTAATTTAGACTCATACATTGTACGGGTCTTAATTAACACACATGGATTTAGTAGTATGTGGGGATGGTTCCAACCAAAATTCTTTGCTCTCGCGAACCCTCTGTTGCAATCAAAACCAATGTCGATCCGTCTCATAATTCTCCATAGAGCCCCCCCTCCCCCCGACATGATTGTATGAAGCGCTTTGAAATTGACGTTATTGTACAAAGCGCTTTGAAATTGACAAAAATGTCATCAAAGAGAAGATTGATGATGATATCATTTATACCTCTTCTTTAGTCCAAGAATCAACTTTCAAATTTATTTATAAAAGAGTTGCGTCGAGCATCCTTTTAAGGAAAATTTACACTAGCATGATTGACTCGTGCTCAACTTGAGTGGGGCTGTTATGATATTTCCTGATTCAGCGATCCTCATTCAGTTAATGCGGAACATGTGATATAGAGTACAACAATTACCTTTGAAAGGGTAGGCTACTTTTAAAGATACCAGAGCTTCTTCTTGCTGGTGACTTACCGGGGTTCTTAATTTTAACTATTTACAATCTTTGTTCTGCTAATTCGAAGCCCGAATCCTCCATACAATTCTTCATTATTCCAAGTTTTTCCTACACTTACTAGTTGCCTCATCGATTAGAGCAATTTTATCTGCAAAATGTACATACTAAGGAACGACATCAGTTTAAATATCATTTATAAATATCTCTATAATTATTATTATAAAAATATTTACTCATTCTTGATTGGAAATTCTTTGATCACCTCCTTAACTATTTATAGTACTAGTTAGTCTTTATTATACTTATCTTTAATAACATCAACATATTTTTGACACTTTCTTCCTAAATGCGCACCAAATCATGGCTTGTGCTCGATTTATGATGAATGAAAATCATATCCGATTTTTCTTTGCTCTTTATACTTTTTCATCAATTGTATTAACACAAAAGTCGCTTCAAATAGGAATTGATGTATTTTTGTAAGCATATGCTCCATAGCTCTTCTCAATAGATTCATTTTCTGATTCTTAAATTTGATTCTTCTATAATTAATACAATCGTGAACATCTTCCTTCTACTTGAATATTTGCATGGAGATACTTCTTTTTTAGTCATTTGATGTCCTTTTAATCTTCAAGCTTACAACTGAAAAGACTTATCAACAAATTCATTGCAATATCCCTCACATCTCTCTGAATCTAAATAGGAATCTCATATGGACTTATTGCTTTATGTTTATGCATTCTATTCAATGTTGATTTCACTTCATCTTTTTGTATTAATCTATAACACTTATTATTTGATTCACCATGCAGATACTTTTTCCTTAATATGCCCATTTTCTTAGACTTGATACACAATGAACGATCCTTCCCAATTGATCTAGCATTTACCAAAAAATTATCACCTAATAATTTCTTAAAATTGCATTTTCATTTCTCCTTTATATTTTCCTCTTTAATTAATATTACATTATCTCAATGCTTCTAATTCAATCAAAATCTTTAGATCTTCTTCTCTCTTGCTTTAGCTATTCTATATATCTCATTTTCGCATAGTACCAAATCTACTATATAAATCCTAAAAAATGTTACTTTTATTTTGCTCATTACACTCTTAGTAAGGCTTCTGACCATCTTATACTTATATAAGCCTTTATGATATTCAATATTTTTCACTCTTTAATAGATATTTTCTTCTCATTTATAACCTTTATACATCCTCACTCTAACATCATATCTCCTTATCAAATGATCTACTTTTAGATCTGGTAATCTTCTTAATGGAAATAATCATCCTATCCCATATGAGATTTAGCTGAACTAAAAACTACAGTTTATGTTGTTTAGCAATCGATCTTAAAGGCTAACAACTTTTTACCGTTATCTCGATGCATCTAACTCAAGCAAAGTCTTTAAATGTTCTTCTCTGTCGCCTTAGCTATTCTATATCTCATTTTCTCATAGTATCAAATCTGTCATATAAATCATAAAAATTATAGCTTTTATTTTGCTCATTACACTCTTAGTAAGGCTTCTGGATTTCTTATACTCATATAAGCCTTTATGATTTTCAATATTTTCACTCTTTAATAGGTTTTTTTCTTCTCCTTTAAAACCTTTGTACATCCTCACTCTAACATCATATCTCCTTATCAAATGACCTGCTTTTAGATCTGGTAATCTTCTTAACGGAAATATTCATCCTGTCCCACATGAGATTTGGCTTAACTAAATAAGTAAAGTTTATGTCGTTTAGCAATCAATCTTAAAGGCTAAGAACTTTTTATTTTTCAAATTCCATCATCTTAATCCTAGTGCAAATTTTTTTTATACATTTAAAATTTACTTCATAACTACTCTATGTTCTATGGTTAACTCCCATATTATCTTTACAAGAATCTTTCTTTCTTTTTTTAAGCAAAAATAAGTCTATTTGTGTTGTGGCTCCACTTTCATATCTGATAAGATGCTCTTCTCATTTCTTAAAATATCTATTTGTTATTGTAAATCAGTACCTAATCTTATATTTAATATATATGCAAAGGGGGTAGTGAAACTTTGACTCATAGATGCAATGCCTTCAAAAAAGGGTTCTCCTTTCCATCTAAGATAATTCTAATACTCAAATTGATCTTTAGGGATTTTTCTTTGGATTACACATCATAAATATGAGCAAAACATCTTACATACTATGACTAAACAACTATATGATGGAAACTATTCTGGGTAAAAGACCTTATTGTAGTAAAAGATAAATCTTGATTTCTTTATTGATGTAAAGGTACATATATAGATACACATTGTTTTTCTAAAACCCATTAGGCAATGCGAGACTAATGTATATACATACAAGAATAAGACTTCTAATGTGTCATTATAGTGGGCATTTTTACATAGGACTTCAATACTCCCACACAAGCTGGAGCATACTCATTAATCATGCCTAGCTTGAATGTAAAGTGTGAGAAGGTCCTCGGGGAAGTGGCTTTGTAAGGATGTTGACAATCTGTCTTGTAGGTGGTTCATGTTGAAGGACCACTTTCTTTTCTTTCACTTTTTTCCTTGACGAAGTGACAATCTATTTCAATATGTATAGTTCGTTCATGGAACATTAGATTTTTCAGTTATGTGAATTGCAGCCTTGTTGTCATAATAGAGCCTAGTTGCGCCGTCTTAATTCCAAGTTTCGTAAGAATATATTTGAGGCATACCAGCTTGGAGACGGTTTGTGTCATGGCTTTATATTCGGCTTCGACGAAGGACCAAGCAACAACCTTTTGCTTCTTACTGTGCAAGAAACCAAATTTTCTCCCAAGAATATCATATAGCCACTTGTAGATCTTTGATCATCAATCGAGCTAGCAAAGTCGGCATTTGCGAAGGTGTGAGTGACAATGTACAAGATGGTCTATAAAGAAATTCTTGTCCAAGAGTTTCTTTCTGGTAATGTAGAATTATGTTTACAACATTTGTGTGAGAGATCAAAAGATTATGCATGTATTGACCCACAATGCTTAATGCAAATGCTATATCAAGTCGAGTAACTGTGAGATAAATGAGTTTCCCAACTAATCTACTTTTTTGGCCTGGATCTGATAGAGGTGGATCAGAAGATGATTCCAGCCAAGATAATTTGATGTTGGAATCCAGAGTTGTATCAGCAAGTTCGCATCCGAGGTGGTCTGTTTCGGCTAAAAAATATAGGGTGTACTTTCCTCTGAGATAATTGTAATTCCTTTTCTCAGTACCTCAATACCTAAGACGAGAACTCTCACAATATATAATTATTTGATATGTGAGAAGGTGTCAATATAATCAGTTTCAAATTGCTAAGTAAAGAACTTGGCTACAAGACGAGCCTTGAGTCATTCTACTGTACCATTAAAATTTTGGTTAACCGCGAACACCAGCTTACAACTTACCACTTTCTGTCCCAGAAGAAGGGAATCAAATTTCATGTCTGATTTGAGGTCGGTGTCGTCAATTCATCTAACATGGCAGCACACCACCTGGGTTGAGCAAGAGCCTTCGCAACTGACAGTGAGGCAAGGAGGCAGTCAAGGATGTAACACTTCTCATTGCATATGGTGTAAGACGATGATAAGATACAAATCTATACATTGGGTGAGATTCAAAAGGACATTTACCTTTTCTTAAGGCAATAGGTAGATCTACATTCAAAGGTCCAACTGGTGGTGTGGGTAATGGGTACGGTTGTATATGAGCACCTGTAGCGAAGTGATCAGTAAAAGCCGGGGAATGTTTAGTAGGGTTGAAGATATGCTTTTGACGGCGAACCTAATGACGGTAGTAACGAGAAGAGATGGGTGGAGAATTAGGAGCAGGAGGTGGAGTAGTTTCAGAGTCGGTGTTCATTAAAATATGGAGATGCATCATAGGAGTAGTGGAGGGAGGTATGTATGGAAAATATGCATTGTCTTCAAGGAAGGTCACATCATACGAGACAATTGTGCAAGTGGTGGTGGGATCATAACATACATAGCCTTTTTGAAATTGAGACTGAGTGGGTGATAAGTCATTGTTCGTCTATAGGATGAAGAGTGGAGTTTTGGTTATGGAAGATGCATGAAGGCATGGGATTGATGCAAACCTATGCATTTAAATATTAAGTTTCAGTGGTGTTTGGGAGGATTATCGGAGCTGAAGACTTTGACCGATTTAGTAAAATAATTATATTCATCCATAATTGAAATTTAAAAGGTTCTTAAATATCACTACAAACTACATCAAAGATGCGTTTACAATCAGAGTTGTTAGGAGAGAAGGTAGAGCGATGTTGTTTGCCTAAGATATATTACTAACAACCAAAATCTAAAAAAGAGAAATTAGGTAACATAAGACATAAAGAAGCTAGAGGTAAATGGTTGGGGCGTCAATGCCACTGGATGATTGAGGTGGTCATAGATGCATTTGACATTTGGTTCACATAGTACAAACCTTTTTGCTCATATCCACTATAAATTAGTTGCTTCATCAACAGATCCTATATACGGAATGAGAGGAGAAAAATGTTACAGAGCAATTGAGATCACACGTCAGTTGACAGATTGATATGAGATTTAGGGTATTATGCAAATGTAATGTTGGGGAGAGATATATGTGGACCCTGAAATATAGATTGGGGAACCATCAACAACATAGATGTGGACCCTGAAATATAGATTGGGGAACCATCAACAACATAGATAAACTTGTTGTGCGTGGGGTGAAGGTCGGTGGAATCATCTTTTGATATATGCTTGGAAGCACCCGAGCCAGCAATCCAAGAACCAAAATGAGATAAAATGGATATACCCGAGGGAAGAGAAAAGGTTTGCAAGTGCTGCATGTGAGAGGATTATACATAGTTAAGTCAGTTCGGCAACATAGTGATTGTCTTGTCCATCCAGGGAGTCAGTTAGAGGAGTTGTAGATTTATAAGATGGCGCTGAGAATTGGTGTGTTGTTTCGATATCTGTAAGATAATCATGTTTTTTCAACATGTTTCTTCATGGTGATTGGTGCATCACATCAACCACAATATAGGCCACCACTTGCAGATTGAACCCGACCATGTGGAGTATTGGGAGGTTCTCTGGTTCCGAGTCGCTCCACGATCACTCTTAGTATTATCGCGACTATAGAAATCAATGCACCACGACCTCGTGCAGTAAGAGCAGAATACATGTCATTAGTTGTAGTAGACTACGGGGAGAGGCAATAAATTGTGGATAAGGTGGTCGTTAGTGGTTTACCTTGTTGTGAGAGGATGAAGGAACAAGCAATATCATAGGAGTTGGGTAGGCGTGCGAGAAGTAAAATACCAACAAGAGCTTCTCGTTGGAGTCGGGATGGATACATCAAGATTTGTGGAGATTGGCTGAAAGACAAATCGTTGCTCCAGGAGACCGCTAAAGAAAGAGCCAAAATCATGTATACTTTTTGTCAGAGATGTGAAAGTCATTTGCTAAAATATGTCGTAGAGTTTCTATGAATTATCTTTAGATGCGTACATTGGAAATAAAAATAAGACCACACCTCCTTAGTAGTTTGGAATGATATAAAAGACATGCAACATCTAGTATACATAGAGTTCGATAGCCACACTATCACCATCAGGTCGTTTTTTAACCATGTCGTGTATGTGACATCCTTAGTATCCAGAGGCATGTCCATCCTTAGTATCCAGAGGCATGTCCGTCAAGTGACCGGGAAGTCCTTTCTTGTTGAGAGCTTTCTTGACAATATTAAACCAGAGCAAGTAGCTGGCAGCCCAGGTGAGATATTTATGAGACGTAAATCAGTCTTGAAGTCATCATGAGAAGAAGCCGATTTAGCTGTGCCGGCCATAAAAGGATGTTGCGAGGAAAGATGTTGAATGCAGCGAGAGCATCTTAGTTGAGCGAGAGGAGGCGACGCGAAGGGCTCCCGATAGATCGTGAGTTTCCGCCCAGGAGAGCTGTGGCGTGGCGCGAGAGGTTTTGTGTGCATGTGAGAGAGAGTGGGTGTTGTGCGAGTGAATCGGCTGCTGCGCGAGAGGTTTCTATTCAAGAGATGTCATGCGGGAGAATCTGCGCGAGGTGTTTCATTCATGCGAATGCCGAGCGATTCAACTTTGTACGAGCGAGAGAGAGAACAATGAAAACTTCTTCATGCTCTAATACCATGTTGTAAAGGATAAATCTTAATTTGTTTTATTGATGTAAATAATGGTAAATATGTAGATACACAATGTTGTCCTAAAACCCACTAGGCAATGCGGGACTTGGCAATGTGGGACTAATGCTTATACATACAAGAATAATTCACATACAAGAATAATTCACGTTGGACGGATGTAGTGAGTGTAATCTTTCCCTAAGGAACTCAAATGAGTAGGTGTTCATGAAGTGTCATAACAATCTAGAATGATGCAATGCACATACAATTATCCGACGAATTGTTTACAATAATTACTGAAATTTATAAATGTGTCTACAATCATTCACAATCTAGATTAGAGCACTAGAGAAATTAACAATTTTAGGTAGAATTAAGGTTATGAGTGCTTCAATTAAATAATAAACGACTAGGTCTCGCAAATAGAACCATTCATGGGCCAATTTGTACGAAATAATATCCACAATCATATGTTTTTATTAAATAAACAACGAGTGATATTAACTTCAAAATAGAACTTATACATGTATTAGGAGCCCGTGGAGGTGAACCATTACTGAATTCTGCTGCTGGAATGCAGATCTTAGCTGGAACAGTTTAGATTTCAGGGTGCCGGGAAGCGGAAGGAGGGTTAATGATCTTAAAAGGGGCTGGAGGGAGGTTTGACTTGTTGGAGGAAGGCTGTTTAGAGGAGTAAAAGCCCAGTCAGCCTGGAGAATAGGGAGAAAATGGGGATGCTGGAGGTCCTTGGCAGTGGCTGGATGGGTGCAAGTGGGTTCGAATGTGCAGGAGGTGGTGGCTGGAAGTATTAGGGGATTTGGGTCTCTTGTCTGGACTGGACGAGAGCCGGGCGAGTGGGATAATGCCAGAAATATTGGAATTTGAGTTGTGCAAACTCTATGAAATTTGGGATTCACGTTTCCTCCTGAATGGAAGTAAACGGATGGAGTATAACTGCTGAATAGGAGCAGTTACTGGTGGTTAGTGTTGGGAATTTAGGCTTCGTTTGATTCGGCGGGAGGAGACGGGGCGGGAGGAGACGACGCCGCTGATCGAACTGGAGGGAGGGAGCGGCGGGTCCAGACTGAGCTTTTTGCGGCATTCTTCACGGCGCGGCGGGTCCAGACGGAGCAAACGCCGCCGCCGGGCGTTTGGTTACCCGCCTTGCGGCGGCGTTTGCCGCAAACGCGGCCTCCAAACGCCGTGCCAAATGAAGCCTTAGTGGGAATGGGTAATTAAGGGGTAGTTATATGCAGTTACTAGTTAAATGGTAGTTATTTGTTAGTTATATGGATTTAGGGCAGTGGAAAAAGATAGTTATAGCAGGAAACAGAGAAAACATCGGTTAACAATGGTTACGACTTACGAGCTTTTTTGGGCGGTTATTGAGTGTTGGGGTAGTTATGGTGAGCGGGGTGGTTAGGAAAAGTAGTTACCTTGACTTTGTTACCAAGAGTCCAAGGAATCCGCACCATGGGAAGATCGCAAGAGCCCGGAAATTCTCTCCAAGTTCTACGATATCTGAAAATCAGCCCCCGGATCTCTATTTATAGTCTTACAATCCACTAAAGACCGCCAAGATCGTTCGGAATATAAATATACTAATTTTACATTAAATAAAAATACAAAAAATGCATAAGAATATATTGTCGTTGCTCTTAATGCGGCTACTGGCTCGGATCATCTATATGATGACCCTATCTCCGTCTCCTACGTATGTAGATTTGTGCAGGCTCCGATAGACCCATCCTCAATCTGTGAGCCCATCAATTCCCCCTGACTTAAAAAAACATTCATCTATGGTGAATGAAGATGATCATACTCCTTATGGAAGCCAAGGGTAAGTAAATTGATCTTCTCTTGCGTTATCCAAGTATCATCAGTAGTAGTCTGTCCTCCCAATGAACCAAATATTCCCATGTAGATTTATCTGGTGTCGCTAAAAGCTCATGGCTCACAATATCTGCTATGCTCTCGATGAAATGGTGTAGGCTCTTTTGTGCCGAAATAGGAATTGGTGTCGGAGTAAGAACTTGGAAATATGTTGGTGACTGGACAATAGGTTGAGGGCTGAAACTGAGGAGTGTCTAATGAAGGTGGTGGCTAAGACTTAGTGTCAGGTAATTGTGTCGTATACTCATGGGGCTCATAATACAAAGTCAAAATTTCAATGTTAAATACATGTTGAGTTCTCATACTCTTATAAGGATATTTAATTCGTAGTCATTCAACCCAATTCGTTGTTGAATCTGAAGATGCACCTCCGAAGGAAATCGGAGGCTGCGGGCTGTCGGTTACTATTCGGTTAGAGAAAGTTAGACCGCTAGTAGCGGTCGAGGCCAGACTTCGCCCGTCACGGCGAATGCCACTCCTGTGACGGGCTTTCCTTTGATTCAAATAAAGAGGTTACAGCGGGCTGCAAGAGCAGAAAAGAAGAAGCCGGCCGGTTAGACAAGTCGCAAGACAGGAAACTCGAAACCGCAGCTCTAACAAGCGAGCTCCAGAATTCGAGTGTGTGTGTCTTGGGAACGTCGCCGCCCCCTATTTATAGGCTCGGGGGCCTGCCCGAACGGGCAGGGATAAAATAACCGCCTTCCCGGGTACAGGAGAATCGGGCAGGCGGTGACGGGATACAGAAAGGAGAAAAGAAAGAAGCCGCGCGGCTTGAGCTTCCGATCTGTCCTGGCCGGAGACTGAAGATGCTGCGATCAAGGTGATGGTACAGCCCGGGCGGTCTCTGACTTTAGACCGCGGCTTGCCTTCTGGACTTGAGCTTCGGTGATCTTCAATCCTTAGAGGCGATCTGAATTCTATCAGACCGCTCGGTTTGTACTGGCCGACCTTGTTGGGTCCGAACCGGGCGACTAGCCTCCTCAGACCGCCCGGTCTGCGAGAAACTTTACTCGGAGGCGGTCTTCTGGGTAAACATAATCCCCGCATATTATCAGATCCCGAAGAGATTTCGAAAATATTAGTTCTAGCCGGGAGATCGCGCCCGCCTTGTACTCAAGCCTATAAAATTGCCTGAGAGCTCTCCACTTTGCATAATTCCTTTGAGATCACGGGACGCTACTCGCCGATTGCGGTCAAAGTTTTGCAAACCGGCGCCTCTTTGATTAAAATGAATTTCTTGGATTCACTCCAAACCCGTGTGGACAAGGGTGGTGACAGAGAAAAAGGATGAAGAACGAAAGGAAAAGGATGCCCGGAAGAGAAAGAAGGGTCATCGATCTGAGAAGACCGGGCGGACTCCTAAGGTGGAAACTTCTGCCCTTAAGAAGAACACTGGTGGAGAGAAGACTGCAGAGGAGAAAGCAGAGGAGACAAAAGCCGCCGAGGAGTTGACGGCCAGAAAAAGAGTTGCGGAGGAAGAGGCGGCAAAGGCTAAAGCCGCAGAGGAAGAGGCGGCAAAAGCTAAAGCCGCAGAGGAAGAGTCGGCGAGGGCTAAAGCCGCACAGGAAGAGGCGGCAAAAGCTAAAGCCACAGAGGAAGAGGCGGCGAGGGTTAAAGCCGCAGAGGAAGAGGCGGCGAGGGTTAAAGCCGCAGAGGTCACACCGTCTGAGGAGAAGACCGCGAAGAAGAAGTCGGAGGAACTCGGCGCGGACCATTCTACCCCTTCCTTTGACATGGAGTTCACTCTGTCGGGGACTCCCCATATAAAGTTGAATGTCGAAGAAGAAGGGGAAGTCGTCTCCTCTAAGCCGGACGGATTGCCCACCTCGCCGGTGGTGATCCTTGAGGATGATTCCAGCCCTTCCAAGCAGGTCAACCCGGAATCGGGGAAGAAGAAGAGGAAAAGGGCCTATTCGGCGGCGGAGCGAGTTGCCAGGAAGCTCCAGAGATTGAAGGCCAAGAACAAAGCCTTCAAGAAACCAACAGCGGCCTATCTTCAGAGCAACCCGCGCGTGAAGGAGGAGGCCGACGATCCAGCCACCCCCTGTCAAGTCGGACGGTCTTACTCCGGATTCCGCAAATAGCGTGTCGATTGGCGGTATTCTTAGGGGAATGGATGATTTCCTGAAGCAAGACAAGTTACTCGACAGTTATGCGACTTCGAGCCAAGTTACCCCCCCTGGCGAGGATGCGGATGATCCCGAAAAATCCGCGCAAAAAGAAAACGATCCGACAATGACCGGGCTGCGTTTGATGAGGATGAAGGCGGAGAGGATGCGGGCTCTGGGCAAGTCACAACTGCCCGACCCTTTCGCCCCAGGTAAGCGCGATGCGGGTTACGAACCTGTCCGCTTCTTCGTTCCGCGTCCTCGAAAAAAGCAAAATAACTTGCTATTGAATCCGCCACCGAGCTTCTTCCCGTCCATGACTCAAGCTTTAGCCATTAGACGAAAGAATAGTGAAAGAATCCGGCGAGAACAACGCCTGAGAATGGACCCGGAACAGTCGAAGCGGCCTGTGCATTCAGGCATTAATCTTATAATCCTTTCGTTGTGCTATTCGCCTTTGGCTGTGCTAACCATATCTTTTATTTGTAGACAAGCCGGAAGATATAGTAAAGCCGGACGATCTCGTGTCAAGCCTGCCCCCACTTTCCTCTCAAGTTCCAGTCTTTGCGTACGGCTTGGATTCCGGGCAGGAAGAGCTGGACAATCTTCAAAGACTTCTCGGTGTTTTAAAAGAAAAGATGAAGGAGGTCGAAGGCCGGGAGGAGGCCGCTCGGACTGCACTGGAGGTCGAGAAGAAGGCGCGACTGGAGAAGGAGAAGGAGCTGGCGACTCAGCTGGAAATCGAGAAGAAGGCGCGACTTGATAAAGAAAAGATGCTGGTAGATCAGATTGCCTCCATAACCGCGCGGCTTGATAGGGAAAAGAAAACGGCATCGAAGTTCAAAGAAGACTGCAAATATTACCAAGAGAAATATCTTCGCTTGACCAGGGAAGTCGGCGGAAGCCGGCGTCCTGTTAATGATGAAAGGGTGAGGATATCGAAACGCCCAACTACTTGGGCGACCTCAAATCCCCCGCCAGTCAGGGCGGCCGATCCTGCTACTGATGAGTCCGCCACGGCTCCTCCCGCTCGACGGTTCCCGCTGTACGGGTAGAGCGAGATGCCGCGCGACTTCATAGCACGCTTAATCATCTTCATTATCATTCAAGCCAGATATATAGTCTCCTTCTTCAAACCGGCGACCAGGTCGCACGTCTTCACCGCGAAGATCCCTCTCCAGAGCGTCGTCGGCCGTGAATGGCTTTTAATTTTTAGAACAATATTTGTAATATTATTTGTTTGTTCCTCGGGACGGTCTGATGATTGGATCCGTTGGACAATATTTTCTTTTAATGCTTTCTGATATCCATATTATCCGTGCGATTGTGTTTGAATAATCTAGACCTTTGCCTTCAAATCTTTAGAACATAATCCGAATTGTTAGGCAGGTCGCGCGACCTGTGTTAAACGCTTGAATCTTTTTCCTGTTGAACTCTATTAACATGATGATGCAGTCTGCTGTCCGATCGGCTTACTCTGCTTATCCGTGGCTTTTCCATTCAATTTTTTTTTTTAATATACAAGGTCCAGACCGAGTGATTACAAAGTACGTGGTTGCGGTCTGACTTGTCTATGTGCAAACCATTGAATATTCTTGCTATCTGCATTCCTCGAACTAGTGTCGATATATGACCGCGCGGTTTGATTTTATATTCGCGCCATAATTTTACTATTTGAATATCGCTGACTCTATAAGTAGTAACCATTATGGAGACTCATTCACGTTTTCAAAATGGCGCGAGCTAAGAGTAAGTCGAAGCGGTCCGAAAAGGTCCATGCGGTCCGAACTGATGCGGCCTCTGCTTTTCGATCAGCCGATCACAAGGAATGTCGTCTAACTCAGGCCGAGTTGGACGACTTTGTTAAGGAGTATATGGTTGGAAGTAATCTAACCGCCCGGCTTCCATCACGCGACCAGCGGATTAACTCCTCGTCTTCCAAAAAAATTGCAGTCCCTATTGACCACTTTAAATACGGTTTCAGATTCCCCCCGCCACTTGAGGTTATTACCATTTTTGATCACTATGGGGTTGTGCCCAGACAACTCCCGCCGAACTCCATTGCTTCCATCTATAGTTTCATCTCGTATCTGCGGTCAGAACGGGTTAAGTTCTCAATCACCCTGTTCCGAAATTTTTTTCCGTGTGGTCTATTCCGGACGCCGGAACCTCCATCTTCAGGGGGCATATTTATTTCGGATGCCGGGGGATGAAGGTCGTCAACCTTGCGAACAAGGTGACGAGTTGGTTTGAAAGATACATAATGTTCGAAGGCCCCCTCGGGTTGTTGCAGGTCAAACCGCAGATGAGGAGTAAGGCGGCCTTTCAGTCGGTCAAGCTCGGGGAGGCCGAGAAGGAAATCTTCGAATCTCTTTAGAACGAGCGACTTAACGTAAATCACTACATTCCGCTGTTCGCGGAGCTGGTAGACGTCCGTCCTGAGGATAGTAAGTTTTTTCTTAACTCGTCGCTTTATGACCGCGCGGACGGCCTTTTTAAACTTTCAGTTTTTGCAGCCGCCACCGTCGTTCCACTGAATAAACCGGTCAGTTCGGCCGACCCGGTTCTGACCCAAAGGGAGAAGCGACAAAGGAAGAGCGACCCGCAGTCATCTGATGAGGAGGGCCCGACTTCCTCAGGTGAGTTCGAGCTCCTTCGCTCCTGTAGCAATCCGCGCGACCTGCGGGGCAAGCCGACAGTCCTTTGGCACAAGGATGGGGAGTGTGTGCAAGTATCTACCGCACTCCCATACTGGGGAAGCGACAAGATTAGCCGACATGCACTAGCCGCTGGAGCTGCTATGTATGGTCGGAAAACTTTGAAGAGGCTGAAGAAGGTTCCTGAAGAAGAGCTCTCCCGAGTAGCCGCACAAGCCAGTGCATGGGGCTTTGCGGCTAACCACTTCATGGCCCTCTCATATAAGCGTAACCCTCGCCGCCTCTTCCACTGCGGCTTTAACCCTCGCCGCCTATTCCTCTGCGGCTTTAGCTTTTGCCGCCTCTTCCTCTGCGGCTTTAGCCCTCGCCGCCTCTTCGTCTGCGGCTTTAGCTTTTGCCGCCTCTTCCTTTGCGGCTTTAGCCTTTGCGGCTTGTGCGGCTACTCGCGAGAGCTCTTTTTCAGGAACCTTCTTCAGCCTCTTCAAAGTTTTCTGACCATACATAGCAGCTCCAGCGGTTAGTGCATGTCGGCTAATCTTGTCGCTTCCCCAGTATGGGAGTGCGGTAGATACTTGCACACACTCCCCATTCTTGTGCCAAAGGACTGTCGGCTTGCCCCGCAGGTCGCGCGGATTGCTATAAGAGCGAAGGAGCTCGAACTCGCCTGAGGAAGCCGGGCCCTCCTCATCAGATGACTGCGGGTCGCTCTTCCTCTGTCGCTTCTCCCTTTGGGTCAGAACCGGGTCGGCCGGACTGACCGGTTTATTCAGTGGAACGACGGTGGCGGCTGCAAAAACTGAAAGTTTAAAAAGGCCGTCCGCGCGGTCATAAAGCGACGAGTTAAGAAAAAACTTACTATCCTCAGGACGGACGTCTGCCAGCTCCGCGAACAGCGGAATGTAGTGATTCACGTTAAGTCGCTCGTTCTCAAGAGATTCGAAGATTTCCTTCTCGGCCTCCCCGAGCTTGACCGACTGAAAGGCCGCCTCACTCCTTATCTGCGTTTTGACCTGCAACAACCCGAGGGGGCCTTCGAACATTATGTATCTTTCAGACCAACTCGTCACCTTGTTCGCAAGGTTGACGACCTTCATTCCCCGGCATCCGAAATAAATATGCCCCCTGAAGATGGAGGTTCCGGCGTCCGGAATAGACCGCACGAAAAAAAAAAATTCGGAACAGGGTGATTGAGAACTTAACCCGTTCTGACCGCAGATACTAGATGAAACTATAGATGGAAGCAATGGAGTTCGGCGGGAGTTGTTCGGGCACAACCCCATAGTGATCAAAAATGGTAATAACCTCAAGTGGCGGGGGGAATCTGGAACCTTATTTAAAGTGGTCAATAGGGACGGCGATTTTTGTGGAAGACGAGGAGTTGATCCGCTCGTCGCGTGATGGAAGCCTGGCGGTTAGATTACTTCCAACCATATAATCCTTAACAAAGTTGTCCAACCCGGCCTGAGTTAGACGACATTCCTTGTGATCGGCTGATCGAAAAGCAGAGGCCGCATCAGTTCGGACCGCATGGACCTTTTCGGACCGCTTCGACTTACTCTTAGCTCGCGACATTTTGAAAACGTGAATGAGTCTCCGTAATGGTTACTACTTATAGAGTCGGCGATCTTCAAATAGTAAAATTATGGCGCAAATATAAAATCAAACCGCACGGTCATATATCGACACTAGTTCGAGGAATGCAGATAGCAAGAATATTCAATGGTTTGCACATAGACAAGTCAGACCGCAACCATGTACTTTGTAATCGCTCGGTCTGGACCTTGTATATTAAAAAAAAATTGAATGGAAAAGCCACGGATAAGCAGAGTAAGCCGAATGGACAGCAGACTGCATCATCATGTTAATAGAGTTCAAAAGGAAAAAGTTTCAAGCGTTTAACACAGGTCGCGCGACCTGCCTAACAATTCGGATTATGTTCTAAAGATTTGAAGGCAAAGGTCTAGATTATTCAAACACAATCGCACGGATTATCTGGATATCAGAAAGCATTAAAAGAAAATATTGTCCAACAGATCCAATCATCAGACCGTCCCGAGGAACAAACAAATAATATTACAAATATTGTTCTCAAAATTAAAAGCCATTCACGGCCGACGACGCTCTGGAGAGGGATCTTCGCGGTGAAGACGTGCGACCTGGTCGCCGGTTTGAAGAAGAAGACTATATATCTGGCTTGAATGATAATGAAGATGATTAAGCGTGCTATGAAGTCGCGCGACATCTCGCTCTACCCGTACAGCGGGAACCGTACGAGCAGGAGTCGCGGCGGACTCATCAGTAGCATGATCGACCGCCTTGACTGGCGGGGGATTTGAGGTCGCCCAAGTAGCTGGGCGGTTGCGGTTCGATATCCTCACCCTTTCATCATTAACAGGACGCCGGCTTCCGCCGACTTCCCTGGTCAAGCGAAGATATTTCTCTTGGTAATATTTGCAGTCTTCTTCGAACTTCGAGGCCGTTTTCTTTTCCCTATCAAGCCGCGCGGTTATGGAGGCAATCTGATCTACCAACATCTTTTCTTTATCAAGTCGCGCCTTCTTCTCGATTTCCAGCAGAGTCGCCAGCTCCTTCTCCCTCTCCAGTCGCGCCTTCTTCTCGACCTCCAGTGCAGTCCGAGCGGCCTCCTCCCGGCCTTCGACCTCCTTCATCTTTTCTTTTAAAACACCGAGAAATCTTTGAAGATTGTCCAGCTCTTCCTGCCCGGAATCCAAGCCGTACGCAAAGACTGGAACTTGAGAGAAGGCTTGACACGAGATCGCCCGGCTTTACTATATCTTCCGGCTTGTCTACAAATAAAAGATATGGTTAGCACAGCCAAAGGCGAATAACACAACGAAAGGATTATAAGATTAATGCCTGAATGCACAGGCCGCTTCGACTGTTCCGGGTCCATTCTCAGGCGTTGTTCTCGCCAGATTCTTTCACTATTCTTTCGTCTAATGGCTAAGGCTTGAGTCATGGACGGGAAGAAGCTCGGTGGCGGATTCAATAGCAAGTTATTTTGCTTTTTCGAGGACGTAGAACGAAGAAGCGGACAGGTTCGTAACCCGCATCGCGCTTACCTGGGACGAAAGGGTCGGGCAGTTGTGACTTGCCCAGAGCCTGCATCCTCTCCGCCTTCATCCTCATCAAACGCAACCCGGTCATTGCCGGGTCGTTTTCTTTTTGCGCGGATTTTTCGGGATCATCCGCATCCTCGCCAGGGGGATAACTTGGCTCGAAGTCGCAGGACTGTCGAGTAACTTGTCTTGCTTCAGGAAATCATCCATTCCCCTGAGAATGCCGCCAATCGACACGCTATTTGCGGAATCCAGAGTAAGACCGCCCGACTTGACAGGGGGGTGGCTGGATCGTCGGCCTCCTCCTTCACGCGCGGGTTGCTCTGAAGACAGGCCGTTGTTGGTTTCTTGAAGGCTTTGTTCTTGGCCTTCAATCTCTGGAGCTTCCTGGCAACTCGCTCCGCCGCCGAATAGGCCCTTTTCCTCTTCTTCTTCCCCGATTCCGGGTTGACCTGCTTGGAAGGGCTGGAATCATCCTCAAGGATCACCACCGGCGAGGTGGGCAATCCGTCCGGCTTAGAGGTGACGACTTCCCCTTCTTCTTCGACATTTAACTTTATATGGGCAGTCCCCGACAGAGTGAACTCCATGTCAAAGGAAGGGGTAGAATGGTCCGCGCCGAGTTCCTCCGACTTCTTCTTTGCGGTCTTCTCCTCAGACGGTGTGACCTCTGCGGCTTTAACCCTCGCCGCCTCTTCCTCTGCGGCTTTAACCCTCGCCGCCTCTTCCTCTGTGGCTTTAGCCCTCGCCGCCTCTTCCTCTGCGGCTTTAACTTTTGCCGCCTCTTCCTCTGCTGCTTTAGCCTTCGCCGCCTCTTCCTCCGCAACTCTTTTTCTGGCCGTCAACTCCTCGGCGGCTTTTGTCTCCTCTTCTTTCTCCTCTGCAGTCTTCTCTCCACCAGTGTTCTTCTTAAGGGCAGAAGTTTCCACCTTAGGAGTCCGCCCGGTCTTCTCAGATCGATGACCCTTCTTTCTCTTCCGGGCGTCCTTTTCCTTTCGTTCTTCATCCTTTTTTCTGTCACCGCCCTTGTCCACATGGGTTTGGAGTGAATCCAGGAAATTCATTTTAATCAAAGAGGCGCCGGTTTGCAAAACTTTGACCGCAATCGGCGAGTAGCCTCCCGTGATCTCAAAGGAATTATGCAAAGTGGAGAGCTCTCAGGCAATTTTATAGGCTTGAGTACAAGGCGGGCGCGATCTCCCAGCTAGAACTAATATTTTCGAAATCTCTTCGGGATCTGAAAATATGCGGGGATTATGTTTACCCAGAAGACCGCCTCCGAGTAAAGCTTCTCGCAGACCGGGCGATCTGAGGAGGCTAGTCGCCCTGTTCGGACCCGACAAGGTCGGCCAGTACAAACCGAGCGGTCTGATAGAATTCAGATCGCCTCTAAGGATTGAAGATCACCGAAGCTCTTTTCCAGAAGGCATGCCGCGGTCTCAAGTCAGAGACCGCCCGGGCTGTACCATCACCTTGATCGCAACATCTTCAGTTTCCGGCCAGGACAGATCAGAAGCTCAAGCCGCGCGACTTCTTTCTTTTCTCCTTTCTGTATCCCGTCACCGCCTGCCCGATTCTCCTGTACCCGGGCAGACGGTTATTTTATCCTTGCCCGTTCGGGCAGGCCCCTGAGCCTATAAATAGGGGGCGGCGACGTTCCCAAGACACACACACTCGAATCCTGGAGCTCGCTTGTTAGAGCTGCGGTCTCGAGTTTCCTGTCTTGCGACTTATCTAACCGGCCGGCTTCTTCTTTTCTGCTCTTGCAGCCCGTTGTAACCTCTTTATTTGAATCAAAGGAAAACCCGTCACAGGAGTGGCATTCGCCGTGACGGGCGAAGTCTGGCCTCGACCGCTACTAGCGGTCTAACTTTCTCTAACCGAATAGTAACTGACAACCCGCAGCCTCCAATTTCCTTCGGAGGTGCATCTTCGGATTCAACATTCGTAGTCATTCTGACCCTTGGGGATATTTAATCCAATGCAATCCTTTTCACCTTTGACCTTCACCTTCCCACGTCCATCCCACAACACCTCCCATATCCAAAAAAGAATGCAGGGGTAAAAAAATAATTATTACTCTAGTTTTAAGTCATATGTCTAGTTACTATGACAGCCATAAATAAACAACTGACATTTGTAAACAAGCTTATGCTTGAAAGATAAAAATTAAACTGTTTTATAGCTGCTGGTATTATTTGATTTATCCCCTATCTCCCACTATTCATCTAATCTCTAATGGTGTCCATGAATTGATTTTACAGCACGCCCTTCGAACTGCACGATGACACTTACGTGCTCAAGGCGATGAGATTCTGCGAGAGAGCGTATCGTGACGGCGCACGCGAACGCGTCCCCGATGGTGGCGAGCATTCGATCATGCGGGGCGTGTATCCGCCCCAACTACTGCAGCTCGAGTGGCACCGCCCGAGGAGCACCCTAACCACTCCGCCGCCTGTCCCCGGAATTTTAAAAGCTCGTGTCAAGCACGAACACCGGACTCGTTAGCAACTCGCTTCTTCGGCGTATTATGTATGTATTGATACCATCATTTTTTTTTCTTCTACTGTATGTCTACAAGAAGGCGGCTGCGTTGCTGTTTCCTGGTAAGCATTTGTGTCTGGTTTAGAAATCCATGTTGCTGTGATGTAATTGCTTGCATCCTTTTTTTTTTAACTATTTTTCCTGTGTTTGGTTAATAAATAGTTAGGGTTGTTTTAAATGAGGGTATGCAGATGACCGTTGTAATATGATATGTTTCTTCTCCCTTTTTTGGGTAAAGTGTATCGAAGTTTCTGATTGACGGTTTTAGAAGCTTTTAGGGTCCATTTGGCGCGGCATAATTTTGCTCGGGCGAGTTTGGACAAAAATGCCAAATTCATAAAATGTGCTTGCCATTGTAACGCTTACGACCGCAACCAAGAAAAAAAAACAATAATTTCGAAACTAAGGGCCCGTTTGGCGAGCCGTTTTTTCTCCCATGAGTTTGGACAAATTCCGTCATAAAATGCGTTTGGCATGACAATAATTATAACCGTCACCATGAAAAAAAAAATAATTGTGAACATAAAAGTGAATGGAGTTCCTTAGTTGTGGTCGGGTGTTCACGAATGATTGTTCATAACTACCGTGTTCACGATTGCCACCGTCGTGCCAAATGAGCCCTAAAAGTAGATGGAGTTTCATAGGTGAGGTTTAGGTCTGCCTCCCCCCATGCCAAATGTACTCACTTATTGTATATAAGAATACCTTTGTGTGGGCCATGTACATGCTCGATGTATATATTTTTTAGAAAAAATATTATATATAATATTGATAACTTTTTATTTCTAATTAAAATATTTTTAAATATTATGAATTTATTTCATATAAATTTTTTATTTGTAATATAAAAGTATATTAAATATGAAAAATAAATAAATACATAATTATGTTGAATTAATAGAAATAATGTTAGAAGAAAATAATAATACAATCTAACATATCTTTTAATATATATAGTAGTATTCAAATATATTCAAAAGGTTATTGGTTTAGTATATATAATTACATTAGCTCCTAGGCTTAATTAGACACCCAAGTATATTGTTTGGCATTGACTGCCCAATGGGGCTTGATTTGGCAGATCCATGCCCAGGCCACCCTAGCCCGCGTGCACGATCTTAGCCTAGGGTTGCCCTATAAGAATAGCTGGGACGACTGAAGTATTGACATTGTTGGTCAACTGCAGTGTGCGGGGTACATGCTTAGCTAGTATAGCTGAAATCGACCTGAGGCGTCGGTTCCAACCCATACAAAATCAAACCATTACGAAATTGACTCATTTAGGTATCATTTTGTTTCGAGTAGGTCATCATTTTTTTTTACGTTTTCTACTTCTAAACTCTAAAGTGGCTTCTCCCGGTATGATTTTTTTGCCAATCTCTTCAAAATTAACTAAAATTTAGAACCATGATTAATCCTTGCAATCCACAATAAGTGAAGTAAAGTACTTACAAAGACCCTATGAAATGAATCAACTACTACATGCAAATGATGGTATGCTTGCCTAAAAATAGTCACTTTATCTATATACTAAAATTCGTAACATAACTCGTGCGTATCTAAGTTTTGCCGAAATTGTCGGGATGCAACTTTTTAATATATGAATTTGTCTTAAATGCAATTAAACATATAAAAACATTTATTATTATTATTATTATTATAAAATATATTTTATAAATTATGTGCTTGTATGATTGTTTGTTGGTTCAATTTTATTTTTGTGTGATTTAAATAATCCTCTCTTAATTTTTGATGGATTTAAAGGATAATATGTTAGACGAATATTGAGAACGAAATGTCTCTTACCATTCTCCATTTATGGAATAAGAAAAGGATATCATCTCCTTTTTGCTACAGAAAATTTGCAGACGCAATTAGATGACGTTGAAGTAATCGACCTGAGAAGAATTTGAAGAATTTGGAAGAACTCACATCAGGCTTACTGAAGGAAGTCCGACACGGAAAAAACAAAGTACTTAATAAAGAAAACTCTAGCAAATGGACCGAACAACTAACTATTGACAGTCGGGCAGGTATTAATGTATCTTTTAATTTATCATTTACTTTGAGCAGTGAATATAACACGCTTTGAAAAAATTACAAAATATGTAATATAGCAACATAAAATTGGTAAAGTGAATATTTCTTCTTATTTATAGGACAATCATTCTGGTTCTTACGCGCGTGACAGTAAATTTTTCCGTAATTTTTTCCCGCGCGAAATGCAAAACTTAAAATTACATATAAGGGTTGTGGCCTCTCTTTATCTGAAATTATCCTATGCTTGAGAGATATATTCATGCAAAGAAATATTTAACTAAAAATATGGCAGCTAGCTTTCCTACTAAGAAGGATTTAAATTTAGTAATATTATTTATAAATCTAGTTTAAAGTTGCTAAAATTAAATTTCTTATACCAAACATTTATTATTCGGTCAAAATAGCCGTTTTCTGTTTTAAATACTTATTGGTAAAGCTTAATCAATGACACGTGTCGGACAATCAAAACACCAACATTACAAAACAAGCTAATTTTGGTACAAATTAATTAGTCGAATATTTGCATAATACACGTGTAGGGTCAATTTCCATCCAATCAGAAATCACAATACGGCAGCTTTACTATTACGATGGATTTAAATTTAGTAATATTATTTATAAATCTAGCTTAAAGTTGCTAAAATTGAGTTTTTTTATATCAAATATTTCTAAAATAATAATACTTCTTTAAATAAATACTTAAACAGCCTATAAATAATGGCTTTACTTCACAACCGGATCTCACTCTCCTTCTCTCCCTAAAACTCTAGTTGGATCCAACTTAAACCTCTCGGGCGAAATGGCAGAGGTGGTGGCCGCACCGGCACGAGAACTCAGCACTCCTCGTATTGTAAGACTCCTCGCCGCGCTCTTCAAAAGAACTGTCCGTAAAAATGAGCGGATCGCCGCGTGCTCCGGCCAGCCAATACTGGAGGCGGAGGAGGAGGGGGCGGCGCTCTTCTTCGGCGAGGATAAGGTGAATATCCCCATAGAGGTCTACCTCCATAAAATTCTCTTGAATACATTCTGCAGCCCGTCTTGCTACGTCGTCGCCTTCATCTACCTCGATCGTTTCCTTAATCGCCACCCATCCGTCCGGCTGAATTCCTCCAATGTTCATCGCTTGGTCCTTACCGCCATTCTCACCGCCGTTAAATTCTCCGACGAACGGTACGGCCGCACAACCCTTCTTTTTTATAATCTTTTTGTTTTTGTTTCAAAAACAGGCATGATTTAATAATATATACATACGGGCAAGATTAGTATTAATTATAGGGAAATATTGCCCGTAATTTTTTATGTTTAATCATCAAAAGCACATATTTCATAATTAAAATAATGTTTTTTTGTTAGTGTCGCTGGAAAAAACTTCCCAAACCTCAAGAACAACATTTTTAGGTTTAATGGTTCATACAAGAATGATTTTTCTTAATTAAAATATCAAATTTTAAACTATGATTTCATGAATGTTTTTTTTTCAAAAATTAATGATGTTTTTAGGGTTCCAATTAAAGAAAAATCATTCGGGGTAATTCTAGCAATAAACAAATCTTAAATATTTTCATCGTGTATGATTATCATCTTTTTTTTCTCAAATACTTTCTCATAATTAATATACATGTAGATATTAAAAAAAAACAGTAAAACTAACAATAATATATAGATATATAATATATCTATATCTATATAACAATAATATATAGTTATAGATAATAATAATAACATTAATAATATTATATGGATGTTACTTTTTTTTTAATATTTCCAAAGATAAATATTAATTATCAAGAAATATTGCCCGTAATTTTTTATATTGAATCATCAAAAGCACATATTTCATAATTAAAATATTATTTTTTTTGTTAGTATCGCCTAAAAAAAACTTCCCTTCAATTTGAAACCTCAAGAACAACATTTTTTATGTTTAATGGTTCATACGAGAATAATTTTCTTAATTAAAATATCAAAATTTGAACTATGATTTCATGAATATTTTTTTCAAAAATTATTGTTATTTTTAGGGTTCCAATAATCCAATTAAAGAAAAAATATTCGGCATAATTCTAGCAAAAATTTTTTAAATATTTTCATCGTAATATTTTCTCATATTAATATACATGTAGATATTAAAAATACATTAAAACTAATAATAATATAGGATATTGTTATATGCAGCCCAATTTTGACTATATGCAAACTCGGTTAAATGCAAACCAAATTAAAAAATCATAAGAATATGTGAACTTGTAAAAAGGCGATCTGCACGTAGCTTTTTTCAAATCACGATTTACACAGTCAAAATGGGTTTGCACTTTTTTCTCTTTCTATATTTCTATATAACATTAATATAATAATAATAATAATAATAATATATAGCTAATGTTACCTCTAATTCCTTTTTTTAAAAAAAATTTCAAAGATGCAATATTAACATTAATACTACTAATAATAATAATAATAATATGCAGATATCACGACACGAATGCGTACTACGCAAAGGTGGGAGAGATCAGCCTGTCCGAGATGAATGAGCTGGAGGTGTGCTTCTTATTCGGAGTCCGGTTCGATCTGCACGTGCGGGTTGACGATTATGTTGACTGCTGCACGTTTCTGGAGCGCCAAATCGACAGCTTATTTTTCGGCCTCTGAATAGTAATTTTATTTTATTTTTTTATGTATCTATTTTTTACCTGATGTTGAAATTCACTGCCGGGACAGTAAAAAAATAGTTTTTCATGTCTAAAAATATTGAGAAATTTTATGTATTTTTTTTTGCCTGAGATCAAAATATTACCGACAGGTTACAAATATGAGCATTCAGAAAAATAATGTGGTGTCTGCATATAAATTATGTATGCTGGTCGTGCATGGAGTGTCATATGGGTAATAGATTTGTACAGTATATTTTTTATTTCTTTGCAAAAAAAGTCGCAGAATATTGATCAATCCAATTTTAAGGTAATTTTAAGTATTCATATGCATATATTTTGAGATGTACATACACATGAATTTTTTGACTTAAATTGTGACCGTACTTTGTAACTGAAAATAGAATTTACAATTGTAGATGCTCTTACAGTTGTAATTTTTTTTAAAAAAGTTGATATTAGCAATCTGGAGTTGGCTATTCGCAGTCCATCATTATTTGTAGTCCATATATTTTATTTGCAGTCCAAAGTTATATTTGCACCCCACTCTCATCTCAAGTAAGTGAAACGCTAAAGTAATAGAAATTTAGAGAAATATCTTAAAAACTCTAAAACAATTTAAAAACATAGCAAGAACAACAAGTTAAATGGTATGCATAGAGGAATTAACTCTAAATCAAGTTAAATTACATGCAAACCTTCCTCTAACCAGAAAACGGATTACTTTTGGGGGACTTTTGCTGGAAAATTTCCTTCTTTTTTGAAGGTGAATCTAAGAGGAGGAAAACGACGCGACGATAGAACTACGGCTAGGATTTAGGCAACAGGAGAGAGATAGAGAGGAGGTTATTCAATAGGGTGCGATTTGCGAGAATTGCACTGTGAATATAATTAGAATTTTTACAATTTTTGGGGTGCGAATAGCGAGAATTGGACTTGCTATAATTCTCTCATATTTTGAATATTACCGATTTTAACGTACATTTTTCTTAGCTAATAACTTGATTTTTAATCAGAGCTATTAATGAGAAATGTATATATAATAATAATATATAAGTATAAGTAAAGAGATTATGTATATTAAATTTTTATTTTTACCCAACTTTTACTTACTTTCTAATATAAATTACGCTTCTCATTTTAATGAGAATATTTATTTTTAATTGGCATTATTATTTTATATATAGGCGTATGGAAATAAATTAAATAAATAATATATGATATAATAATAATTTTATATAATGTTTTAAATGAGTTTAATAATTAATTTAATACAATTAATATATTATATTAAAGCAAAATAAATTAAAAATAAATATTATAGCAATGCAATTGTAATTTCAATAAAAGTTTTAAAATAAGTTTTATAATTAATTTAATATAATTAGAACTGTTGCGGGTCGCTTAGGGCTCTTGGTAGACCGGTCGAATTGAACCACCTTAGCTCGGGAGCGAACCAAGCGCGCAAACAGTTACAGAGAAATTCGTTGAGTACACTGGGACTTTTTAGCGTGGAAAACCCGGAAAGGGTAAAAAACCACGTGGCCGGAGCTGTGCCGACCAAACTTCCACTATCTTCACGGGGGTTACAATTAGAGATTTAGAAGTCGAGCGCGACAGATCGCTGCTCGTTATAATATCAGAGAGAGAGAGAGAGAGAACGTTCCGAGGGCGACAGGCCACCTCTCGGAAAAAGCTAAGTCTTTTCCTTCTGAGAACGGCAGAGAACGAAAGTGAGACAGCCTTGTCCGCTTTCGTGGAGACAAAAGTGAGAAAGCCTTATCCGCTTTCGTGGAGACGAAAGTGAGAAAGTCTTGTCCGCTTTCGTGAAGACGAAAGTGAGAAAGCCTTGCCCGCTTTCGTGAAGACGGCAGACTTCAAGTCCACGAAGGAGATCTTCAAGCGCCGAAGGAGAAATCCGTGGAAATCTTCAAGGAGCTCTCTCTGGGCATTCAGGCCGGATCCTCTCAAATGAAGCCTAGGGGGTCCTTTTATAGCTTTGGCCGGGGGTAGCCCGGTAATTTTGTCGTTGTAACCACCATAACCACCTGGGAGGACGAATCATATTTTCCGGTTCGGAGCCCACGGATCACCATTTTTCGTAAATGACCATCCTGCCCTTCGAGGAAAGGCGACAAGCTGTTCCTGAAAAGTGAGAAACTGAAAAGACAAAAAGTGAGCGAGCCGAGTCGGAAAAGTGAGCGAGTCGGAAATGTGAGAATGCTAGAAAGACAAAAAGTGAGCGTGTTAGAAAGGCAAAAAGTGAGCGTGCTAGAAAGACAAAAAGTGAGCGTGCTAGAAAGACAAAAAGTGAGCGTGCTAGAAAGACAAAAAGTGAGTGAGGCGTTCTGAGCGAATGGTGGAACAGAGAGCCGCGCCCCCCAAGGAGAAAATGAACTCCGACCACACCCGGCGAGGGGATGCGGTTTCGGCCGCATCCCCCGCGGAAAGAGGCTCGGCCGCATTCCCCCATGGGGGGTGCGGTTTGGCCGCATCCCCAATGGGGGGGGGGGGGGTGCGGTTTGGCCGCACCCCCTATAGGGGGTGCAGTTTGGCTGCACCCCCCATGGGGGGGGGGTGCGGTTGGGCCGCACCCCCCATGGGGGGGGGGTGCGGTTGGGCCGCACCCCCCTATGGGGGGTGCGACCTGGCCGACCTGGCCGCACCCCACGTGAGTGGGGGGCGGGCTATCCGCACCCCACTTGGTGGGGTGCGGAAGTACCTTGGTAGCGGGGCGCGGCTCCGTGCCCTTCCGGCGCCGTTTACGATGCGACGCGTTTGCGCGACGGAGCCTCCACTTCCGCGATCATGGGCTTGACTGCTGACCCCACCTCTCTTTAGCGGAGTTTTTTCTATACGCACCCCAAGGCCTTTATGGATGTGTAACATAAGCCCCCAAACCTTCGGAGTCCGAATCTCTGTGTGAGGAGTTCGGAGGTTTTGATTTTTCCGTGGCGGCTTTATCCACTGCTCTATTTACGGCGCCTTGGGTAGGAATTGCTGTCGAAGGGTGAGTGTGTGGTTGACTTTGTTTCTTTGCTCTGGTTAGGCGTTTCTCGCTCTGCGCTGAGTTGTGATAGCCCCCTGATGGTCCTGCTGCCCTGGTCGCTGACAAAGTGTTGATTGAGGGAGAACGCTTTAAGTTGGCCGGTGAAGGGCGTTGGTTCTCTGAGATTGTTGCTGGCTTGCTGCCTAGCATTGATATCCGAATAAGTTGAGTGCTTTCTGCAAAATAACATATGAACTTGCGCGGTTCTGAGCCCGCGGCTTTTATAGAAAATGTGCTTGCGCAAGTCTATGCTTGCGGCTTTTTTGCACGAGTTTGTGCTCGCGGCTTGGCCGGTGAATAGCGGGTGTATTCAAACTGAGGGTGAACGCAAGGGGGCAGGCCCCTATGACACCGGGACTCGACGGCGGAGGAGAAGGGCGAAGCTTCAATCGACGGCGGTGCAAAGTCCTCGGGGCAAGGCCCCGAAGTAACCGGTGAATAGCGGGTGTATTCAAACCGGGGGCGAACGTAAGGGGGGCAGACCCCTACGACGTCGGGACTCGAAGGCGGAGGAGAAGGGCGAACCTTCAATCGACGGCGGTGCAAAGTCCCCGGGGCAGGGCCCCGAAGTAGCCGGTGAATAACGGGTGTATTCAAACCGGGGCGAACGTAAGGGGGGCAGGCCCCTACGACGCCGGGACTCGATGGCGGAGGAGAAGAGCGAACCTTCAATCGACGGCGGTGCAAATTCCCCGGGGCAGGGCCCCGAAGTAAAATTTTTTCTTTATTTAATATAGGTGGCGAAGTATATGCATATTTTCATAGTAAGAAGTTGTTTTACACATAGTTTTTTCAATATATGATGGGTTCGCACGAGTCTGAGCTCGCGGCTTAGTACATAACATAATATAAGTGCACGAGTCTGAGCTCGCGGCTTTGCATACATAATATAAGATAGATTTGCACGAGTCTGAGCTCGCGGCTTTGCATATATAATATAAGATAGATTTGCACGAGTCTGAGCTCGCGGCTTTCTTCTTGATAGAAGGCTTGATGTCACTGATAGAAGCGGCGCAGGTTCTGGGCATTCCAGGTGCGTGGTAGAGTCTTTCCTTCCGCTGTTCTGAGCCTGTATGTCCCGGGTTTTACGATTGCAGTGACAACGTACAGACCTTCCCAGGTGGGTGAGAGTTTATCTCCTTGGGGGCCTTTTCCAGCCGCCTCGATGCTGACGAGATCTCCTATGTTGATTGGTCTGGGCCTCACTCTTCTGTCATAGAGCCGGGCTACGCGCCTTTGGTAAGACGCGACACGCTGGGCGGCGGCGTCCCGGACTTCGGGAATTAGATCAAGGTTTTCCCGAAGCAGTCTGTCATTCTTGCTGGGATCGAACGTTAGCACTCGAGTGCTCGGAATGCCGATGTCGATGGGGATGACCGCTTCAGTACCGTAACAGAGGTTATATGGCGTCTCTCCTGTGGGAGTCCTCTCTGTTGTTCGATACGCCCATAGTACGTTTGGGAGTGTGTCTACCCATTGTCCCCCGGCTTCTTCCAGGCGCGTCTTCAACCCTTTGAGGATGGTGCAGTTTGTAACTTCTACTTGCCCGTTGGTTTGTGGATGTGCTACGGCGGTATGACGGAGGTTGATCTTCAGGTCTTCGCACATCTTGGTGAAGGACTTCCCGGTGAACTAAGTGTCGTTGTCGGCAATGATTGTTGATGGGATACCAAAGCGGCAGACGATGTTTTTCCAGACAAATTGTTTAGCGTTCTCTTCTGTGATTTTGGCTAGGGGTTCCGCTTCTATCCACTTGGTGAAGTAATCGATGGCTAGAATGATGAACTTCCTCTGTCCGGAAGCCAGAGGTAGGGGGCCGAGGAGGTCGATTCCCCATTGCGCGAACGGCCACGCACTTTGGAGTGTGGAGAGTGTGACCGGGGGCTGATGAGGTACGTTGGCATGCAGCTGACAGCTCCTGCACTTTTGGACCAGCTCGGCCGCGTCCTTCTTCATTGTTGGCCAATAGAAGCCTTGGCGCAGAATCTTTTGTGCCAACGCCTTCCCGCCTAGGTGCTCTCCGCAGACTCCCCCATGCACTTCTCTGAGGGCGTAGTCCGACTCGCCCGCCGGTAGGCACTTTAGATATGGTCCTGAGAATGCCCGATTGTAGAGCTCCCCGTCCACGATAGTAAACGATGCCGCCCGCATCCGTAATCTGCGTGCTTCTAGGCGGTCTTCTGGGAGGTGTCCGTGCTCGAGGTAAGCTCGTAAGGGGGTCATCCAGGATGACTCTTCCTGGTGGATGGTCGCGACCTCCCACGGTCCTTGAATACTCGGAATCACGATCTCTTCTATTCGGCGTCTTCGAGACTGGTAGCTGGAGGGTGAAGTGGCGAGCTTGGAAATAGCATCAGCCCTGGAATTCTGCTCCCGGGGAATGTGCAGAATTTGATATGACGGGATCTTCTGGAGGAGTAATTTTGCGAATGCGAGGTATTTCGTCATCTGGTCGCTCTTGGCCTCGTAGTCTCCTTCGACTTGTGAGACAACGAGTTGAGAGTCTGCGTAGATAGTTAGGTTCTCTACTTTGCAACTGATGGCGAGTCAGAGACCGGTGATCAGCGCCTCGTACTCTGCAATGTTGTTTGTCGCGGGGAATTTTAACCGGAGTCCGTAATCCAAGGTGACCCCATCGGGACTTATGAGGAGCAGTCCCGCTCCGGCCCCTTCAGCTCCAGAGGCACCGTCGACATAGAGAGTCAAACAGGGGCCAGTGGTGCCTTCGACAGGTGCTGCTTCTGGTGGGATGGTGTATTCCGCGACAAAGTCGGCGAGTACTTGTGACTTGATGTCTGGTCGGGGTAGGAATTGGATGTCAAACTCGCCGAGTTCTACGGCCCACTTCACTAGTCTCCCTGAGACTTCTGTGTACAACCCCTATTCGGCAGACAAGAGCCAAGGGTGCCCGGCGAGTAGGCTGGCATCCCCTGGCGAGTAGAGCTAAGGGTGCCCGGCGAGTAGGCTGGCATCCCCTGGCGAGTAGAGCCAAGGGTGTCCGGCGAGTAGGCTGGCACCCCCTGGCGAGTAGATCCGAGGCCGTCCGACGAGTAGGCCGACACCTCCAGGTGAGTGGACCCGTTTTCAGGCGAGACCAGGTCGGGAGAATTCGCCCAGGAAGATCTTTTGAGATAAAGTTCCCTGGATGCCCTCAGTGGTCTGCCCATAGCTCCTCAGAACAGCGGAGCCCGGCTATCAGCAGACCAACTTGGAGTGCGTTTAGCGGAAACGTAAAGTGGAACTACGCAATCCGCAGGCCATCCGGACCATTTTACCCTCATAAGCGTTTGCCTATAAATAGGACCCATTATGTCTCAGATCAGCACAGATCCACCCCCCTTGAGAGAGCATGTGCTCTCTTCCTTGTGCTGTCTGAGACAGGCTCAGCCTCTGGTTTTTGGGAGGGGAAATCAAGTTAGATTTCCGAGTTAGTGGCGGGACCTCCTCGCTGCAGCCAGTGGGTCATTCTTAGGGAGCTACCTACCAACCTGTGAGGGTCAGTTCTTAGCTCGGAATACTTAGTTCTAGGGATCCGACGAAGAGAGAAGTAACTCAAGCTACTCCCCCAGTCTCGAACAAGTTGGACCGGTATCCGGGTTCCAACATTTTTGGTGCGGTGAGCGTGGACTGTAGCGAGAGAAGAAAATCTCATCTGACGATCCCATGACTGAACGTGACGAGCTGAGAACCGGCTAGGAGAACTCGCCGCCTTCGGGCGAGTTCGTGACCAAGAGTGTCTTCGAGCAGGGGATGAAGGCGATGGAGGATACCATCCGGAGGTTACTCACACCTCATGCCGAGGTGGGAGTATCCCCCCCCCTGTCGCAGTCGCCTCGCCCACGGAGGCAGGTCCTAGTCAGCGCCTCGACAAGGAAGCGCTCCTAGGGGAGGAAGACCAGCCGCTCCGCGCGCGAGTGCTCTTTGCAGCCCAACGGAGACTCGCCAGTCAGAGGGCGAGTACGACCAAGTTCGTCCCATCCGCCAGCTCGCCCCGCGTAGTCCGTTTTGCGAGTTGGTGCTGTCCGCTCCCATTCCTGTAGGATTCACGGAGCCCGCCATGAGTTTCTACTCCGGGAAAGAAGATCCCGTCAAGCATCTGCAGTGGTTTGAAGATATGGTCTCCATCAAGCCGATGACGGATCCCTTCAAATGTCGGTTGTTCGCCATAACCCTCCAGGAAAAAGCCAGAGATTGGTTCCACCAGTTACCGGCGGGAAGCGTCTACGGGTTCGATGACCTGCGCAGAAGTTATTTGCTCCGCTTCTCCACGTCCAAGAAGAGGAGGAAGGGTTCAGAAGATCTTTTCCTTGTCAAGCAAAGACCCCAGGAGATGCTCGGGTCGTATTTGGATCGCTTTCAGGAGGAGATCCTCCTGGTCCAAGAGGTCCCTGGACATACCCTGATCTTGGCATTCAAGCTGGGGTTGCAGCCAGGGTTTTTCAAGATGGAGATCACTCGCAATCCCCCCTATCGTTCGAGGAGTTAGTCGATCAGGCCGGAAGGCAGATCGCGGGGGAGGCAACCAGCCTAGAGTTCGTAGCCAAGTTAGCCAGATTGGAGGGATGGGAGAAAGAAGGAGAGGGGAGCGGCCGGCGCGAGTCCAAGAAGAGGAGTGAGCCGAGGAGGCGAGAAGAGGGAGGGTCCCGGGAGAACAGGTATCAACGAGATCAGGAGAGGAGGTTCCGGGCTCCGCCCCGCCGGCCGGCCTGGAGACCTGCTGGAGGAGGCTACCAAGGGAGACCGGGAGGGAGGTATTCCCCGGAGCGACGAGACCATTGTCACTCCCCCGAGCGGAGGCAAGGTCAGTGGAGGCAAAACCAAACACCGCCCAGAGAAGCTAATGTGATCAGGAGAGGACGAGGACGAGGAAAAGGAGGAAGGCCGCGACAGCCTCGAGGTGGAGAAGAGCGTCGGGCGATGCCCTACTGCGACTTCCATCAGTTGGAGGGCCACGCGACGGCCACGTGCCCTGAGTTCTTGGAGTTGAGGAGGGGAGCTGGAGGAGCCCAGGAAGGGCATGAGAGGCGAGAAGGAGACATGTTGAGGATCTAAGGGGGAGGAGCCCCCGCCCCAAGGAGGTGTGAGGATAGGGGGGATCTGGGAGCCCATGGGGGAATAAGGGTCATCCACGGAGGAGCAGGGTTGGAGACGACCCGGAAGGGGAGCCTCAACGCCGTGTATCGAAAGAGCGTGGCCTCTACCTCCCAGATTTCGCCACCGTCAGGAGAGATCACTTTCTCGGAGGAAGACATGTTGGGGAACGAAAACCCTTTCTGCGACGCTGTGGTGATCAAGGCCGCGATAGAAAACTATACGGTCTCTCGCATCCTGGTGGATAACGGGAGCTCCGTCAATGTCGTGTTCAAGAAAGCGTTTGATGCCATGAAGGTGGAAGAGAAGAGGGTTACCTCGACGGAAGGGCCGCTCTTTGGATTTGCGGGAGAAAGAAAGGAAGTAGAGGGAGGTGTGGAGTTGGTGGTGACGCTGGGAGGAACCACCAAGTGCTGCAGGTTCGTCATCGTGGACGCCCCCAGCAGTTACAATGCCATCTTCGACAGGCCGCTCATCAGCGCCTACAAGTGTGTGCCCTCCTCCTACCACCAGTGTCTTAAGTATAACCAAGGAGGTGTGCAAATCTGGATCCGAAGCGATCCTAAGGTGGCAAGGCAGTGTTATCTTAACGCTGTCAACATGATCAGCTGGAAGGAGGAGGCAGAGGCGGTGGACCTGGTGATGGAGGAGATGGCGAGGCAGGATGCGGCCGAAGAAGCAGAGGAGACGGCAAGGCTGGAGGCAGCCAAAGAAATGGAGGAGAAGGAGATCCTAGCCGAAGGCGGGAGGCCGGGAAAGGTGAAGATCAGCAGGGAGCTGGAAGAGGAGGACAAGGAGAAGATCATGTCCTGCATCCAGAGGAACGCGGACATCTTTGCGTGGAGCGCAGCCGATATGTCAGGCGTCGACGCGAACGTCGCCTGCCATCATCTCAACTTGGATAAAGGAGTCCACCCCATCCAACAGAAGAAGAGAGCAACCGCCACCACCCTAGCCGAGCCCATCAGGGAGGAGGTCAAGAAGCTGCTGGAAGCAGGGTTTGTGTCGGAGATCCAGTACCCAGGCTGGGTCTCCAATGTTGTAATGGTGGGAAGGGAGAGGGGAAGTGGCGCATGTGTATCGATTTTTCTATCCTTAATAAATCTTGCCCCAAGGATTGTTACCCTTTGCCTAGAATCGACGAGCTAGTAGACTCGGCCGTCGGATTCCCTGTCATGAGTTTTTTAGATGCTTTTTCTGGTTACCATCAAATCCGCATGCATCCACCCGACGTGAAGCATGTATCCTTCATTACCAACGACGGATGCTATTGTTATAAAATGATGTCATTCGGGCTTAAAAACGCAGGAGCAACCTATCAGCGCATGATGGACAGGGTGTTCAAAGAGCAGAAGGGGCGAAACTTGGAAGTATACGTCGACGATCTCATGGTAAAAAGCAAGAGCGTCGGGGAGCACCTCCATGACTTGGAGGAGACCTTCGCCACGCTGCGAAAGTATAAGATGAGACTAAATCCAGCCAATTGCGTGTTTGGGGCTGGAAAGGGGAAATTCTTGGGACACCTCTTGACTCCGGCTGGAGTAGAACCAAACCCGGACAAGGTGAAGGCGATCATGGAGATGGAAGCACCCAGGAACGTCAAGGAAGTTCAGCGCCTGACAGGTCTCCTAGCCGGGCTGAGCAGGTTCCTCTCCAGGGCAGGAGAGAAATGCTCACCTTTCTTCAAAACCCTCCGGGACAATAAAAAGTTCGAGTGGTCGGCAGAGTGTCAGGGAGCCTTCGAAAGCCTAAAACTCCAGTTGGCCCAGGTACCCCTGTTACAAGGGCCTAGAGAGGGAGAAGACCTCTTCCTATACATAGGGGTGGGGTCGGAAGCGGTAAGCTCGGTCCTGGTCCGCGAGGAGGGAAAGCGCCAACTCCCCATTTACTACGTAAGTCGGGTCCTGCGGAAGGCAGAACTGCGGTACCCCATCCTGGAAAAATTGGCGTTTGTCTTGATTGTATCGTCGCGGAGACTCCGACCTTACTTCCAGGCCCACCCGATCAAGGTAGTGACCGACCACCCTCTCCGCAATGTCCTAGAAGGAGTAGAGCATTCTGGCAGGATGGCGAAGTGGTTAGTAGAACTTAGCGAGTTCGACGTCACTTACGTGCCCCGACTAGCCATGAAGGCCCAAGCAGTGGCAGACTTCCTAGTCGACTATACCACGGAAGTAGGCAAGGAGGAGATACCCCAGCAGGTGGCGTGGGAAGTGTTCGTGGATGGAGCGTCGGGGAGGAACTCATGTGGAGGAGGCATCATCCTGATCAGCCCACAGGGCACCAGAATTGAGCAGGCCGTCAGCATTCGCTTCCCCGTTACCAACAATCAGGCAGAATATGAGGTCGTAATCGCGGGGCTACGCCTAGCCCGGGAGTTGGGAATCCATGACATCAAGGTCCACTCCGACTCACTGGTGGTCACCTCCCAGATCCGAGGAGAGTTTGAAGCAAAGGAGCCGGTACTGCAACGCTACCTGGTAAAAGTCAAAGACTTGGTGGGCGTCTTCAAGTCATTCTCCATACAACACGTGCCAAGGGAGGAGAACGCCCGAGCGGACCGGCTGGCCAAATATGGCCCCCTGGTCGGGGAAGCAATCACCGAGTTATTTCGGCCTTCGATCGAGGAGGGAGAGGTGATGGACATCGACCGACCCGCTTCGTGGATGGATCCCCTGGTCACCTTCTTGACCACAGGATGCTTGCCCGCGGAGGTTCAAGATAAGAGACAGTTCAGGTACAAGTCCGCCTATTATTTACTAACTGACGGGGTGCTCTACAGGAAGACTCTATCCGGTCCCCTAGCCAGGTGCCTGTCCGAAGAGGAGGCCTCCCGGGTCTTGGAGGAGGTTCACGCAGGCGAGTGTGACAGTCATTCGGGAAGCCGAACCCTGGAGAAGAGAGTACTCCGAGCGGGATACTTTTGGCCCACCATCCGGAAAGACACCGAAGAGTTCGCAAAGAGATGCTCAAAGTGCCAACTCTACGCCCCGCTCCAATTACAGCCAGCCCAACGTCTCCGGTCAATCACCACCCCCTGACCCTTCGCCATTTGGGGGATGGATCTGGTAGGACCATTCCCCCCGGCAAGCGGGCAAAGGAGATACCTCCTGGTGATGATCGATTATTTCTCCAAGTGGATGGAGGTGAAGGCTCTGGCAAAAACAACCTCCCTGGTAGTGAAGAACTTCATTTGGGGGGAGATCGTGTGTAGACATGGCCTACCCCTCGCCATCGTCACTGATAACGGCCCGCAATTCGCAAGCCTTGAGCTCACCGATTTCTGTAGTCAACTTGGCATCGATCTCCGCTTCGCTTCAGTTCATCACCCGGGAAGCAACGGCCGGGTTGAAGCAGCCAACAAAATCATCCTCAACCTGCTCAAGAAGAAGGTAGAAAACCTGAAGGGAAATTGGGTGGAGCAGCTCCCCTCGGTCCTCTGGGCCCTGAGGACCACCCCCACCACGGCAACCGGCGAAACACCATTCAAGCTATCGCACGGCTCGGAGGCTCTCATCCCGATAGAGTTCGAAGTCCGTAGTCCCAGGGTGGTAGCGGCAGAAGGCGGGGATGAAGGGTGGAGACTCGAGAACGAAGGGGCGCATCGACTCGCCTTAGATTTCGTGGAGGAACTTCGCGACCAGGCCACGATCCGACAAGAAGAGATCAAGCGAAGGATGGCAAAGCACTTTGACAAGCAGGTCCGAGTCAAGCAGTTCACCAAAGGAGACCTGGTTCTCAAGAAGGTGTACGCCGCAGGAAGATCCGCCACGGTGGGCAAACTTCATCCCAATTGAGAAGGCCCCTATATTGTGTTAGAGGTGTTGAGAACCGGCGGGTACCGCCTGCAGAACGTTGAGGGAGAACTCTTAGGAAACACTTGGAGTGGAGACGACTTGAAGCGTTTCTACTCCTAGCATTAATGTAATACTTAGTCGATCCTTGTTATGCTTAAAAATAATAACGCTTTACATGGCAAACTTATAACGTCTCATCACCTAGAAGACAGACATCGAGCAGTGAGTTCTAAGTCCTCGAGATGTGTTGTTGCCGAGACCAGGCCGTAGCACTGGGCTCCTCCCCTGCAGGCCGGCTACTTGCCCCCTCGAGTGAGTTCTAAGTCCTCGAGATGTGTTGTTGCCATAGACCAGGCCGTAGCACTGGGCTCCTCCCCTGCAGGCCGGCTACTTGCCCCCTCGAGTGAGTTCTAAGTCCTCGAGATGTGTTGTTGCCGTAGACCAGGTCGTAGCACTGGGCTCCTCCCCTGCAGGCCGACTACTTGCCCCCTCGAGTGAGTTCTAAGTCCTCGAGATGTGTTGTTGTCGTAGACCAGGCCGTAGCACTGGGCTCCTCCCCTGCAGGCCGGCTACTTGCCCCCTCGAGTGAGTTCTAATTCCTCGAGATGTGTTGTTGCCGTAGAACAGGTCGTAGCACTGGGCTCCTCCCCTGCAGGCCGGCTGCTTGCCCCCTCGAGTGAGTTCTAAGTCCTCGAGATGTGTTGTTGCCGTAGACCAGGCCGTAGCACTGGGCTCCTCCCCTGCAGGCTGGCTACTTGCCCCCTCGAGTGAGTTCTAAGTCCTCGAGATGTGTTGTTGCCGTAGACCAGGCCGTAGCACTGGCCTCCTCCCCTGCAGGCTGGCTACTTGACCCCTCGAGTGAGTTCTAAGTCCTCGAGATGTATTGTTGCCGTAGACCAGGCCGTAACACTGGGCTCCTCCCCTGCAGGCTGGCTACTTGCCCCCTCGAGTGAGTTCTAAGTCGTCGGGATGTGTTGTCACCGTAGACCAAGCCGTAGCACTAGGCTCCTCCCCTACAGGCTGACTACTTGCCCCCTCGAGTGAGGGTCGTACCCTATAGTGTACTAGAACCTTGTTACCACCTCAGGGGAGGATGAACAGGTGGGCGAGGTGAGTGGTATTAACATCCCTCCGAGGCGAGTCCGACACCGCCGCCATCTTACCGCCTCGCAGGAAGTCCCAGTGCGAACGCGTGAGCAACCAGAGCGGCGAGTCTTCCGCCAGCCTCCTTGCGTTAGTGGCCAGGGAAGGGGGGCCTGGGCGCCGAATCTGCAAAAGAACCCTCCTGTGCGAGTCACAGTCACGCGCGAGTACACCCTAAGGGCGAGTAGAAAATGCGTATGCGTAAAAATTAATCCTAAGCATGAGCGACATAACCACAGAATAAAATAAAGCAAAACGCATCAAGACAAATACGAGGAGAATGGCGAGTACACCCAAAATAAACACGCCAAGATAAGTTTATTGTTACAAAGCCAAAAGGGTTAGACGTCCGGACCCTCTTCTTCTGACCCGCTAGAGGAGTTCTCATCTTGGGCCTCGGTGGGAGCAGGATTCAACGTCACGCGGTATAACTCTGGAAGAAGGGTGGCGAGATCAACCTGGGCCCCATCAGCAGTAAGCATGAAGCGGCGCCGGAGGCGCTCCCACACGAACACCGCGGTCGCGATCGCCAGCTTCCGGCGCGTCTCGGCGATTTGAGCAGGGGTAAATTGGAGGAAGGTTGGCGCGTTCGACGACTCCCCCCGGCTGGGGTGGCGAAGTTCCTCTATTTCAGACTCGGCTTCGGCGAGGCGATTACCGAGATAATCGACCTGACGTTGCGAGGCAACGAGTTGCTCCTCCAGTTCGGATATCCGCGTCACTAGCACCACCGCGGCCTCCTGAGAAACGAGACATTAGCTAACCCCAAGTTAAGCAAGTAGGACGGAGGCGAGGCGGGCTAAATACCTCGGGAGGGGGAACCTCCTTGGCCTGGAGCTCGGCTATCTCCCTATCCCTCTCAATCATCTTCTTCTCCAACTCTGCGTGGGCGGCGCCCAGGTCGCGGAGCCGCCTGTTCGACTGAATCCCCCGCCGCGCTGTCTGGTGAATCAGCTTGGCTGACTGGAGGGCGGAGCGGCAACTCAGGTTGGCCAACTCGCGGATAGGAACTTCCGCGAGTACCTCGGAGTCATCTCGCCCGTACAACCCAAAGATCAGATTGAACGCCTGATCGCCGACCTCCTCAAAATCCTCCCAAGAGGGGACGAGCGCACTCACGGAAACCCGGTTCGCCTCGTGATCCCATATCATGAGGGGGTCACCCCGGGAGTCCTTACTCCGCATCCCCAGCCCGTAATGCGGGTGAGTGGAAGGGTCGGGAGGGGGACTCGCCGGAAGGCGGGAGGAAGAACCCCCTGTCTTCTGCCTTTTTGGCCTCGGCTCGCTCGCCGAGGCGATTTCGGGATCCACCTGCCCCTTGCCCTTGTCCACCGGCGAGGCCGGCCCGCTGTCCACCGTGACCACCACCCCTGCGAGGGACCCCTCCCTGGAAGGCTCACTGGACCGTTGCCGAGAAGCGTCATGAGGGGGTAAGAGGGGGACGGTGCGCTCTCCTGCATTTAAACACGAGGCAGTTAGTAACCACCCCCACCAGGAACAGATAACCAATACCGCGAGGCGAGTAAGATTTACCCGCTCCCGGATTAACGAAGGCGAGTCGATCCACGCCCTGCCGCAGGAAAACGACGTCCAAGACCTTGTCCTTCAGGAAACGGTAGAGTTCGAGCGCGTCCCCCCTCAGGCGAGGCGGTCGGTACTCTGCCTCCGTCTTCTGGATGGGGGCGAAGGGAATGTTGCCGTAGTCACCTCGCACCAGGACGAATTTGTCCGTCCAATGGTGGACCTTATTGAAGGTCTCGGCAACCTTGACGCACACGCTAGTGAAAAATAAGGTGTCGTCGCTGGTCGCCTTCAGGGTCATCACTTTGCGGAAGGTGGAGAGGTTGAACTCTATTTTCTCTCCGCGGAGGTAGCAGGCATAAGCGACCAGGACGCTGATCGCGTTAGGGTTGACCTGCGCGGGGATCATCCCGAAATACCGGAATACTTGACGAACCTCAGGCCACAGAGGCAGCCTCAATCCTACCTGGAAGTGTGCCAAGGGAATGGCGAGCTCTCCACTATACATCGAGTTGAGAAACTCGCCCGGTCCTGGCCGCCTCGCGGTGTAGCCCGGAGGCAGGTAACGCTTCTCGACATCCGCCAACTCCTCGCCGAGGGTCTGCGAGCTGGAAAAGTTGTGCGCCCTGAAATTGCGGACGCAGAAGGCGCGCCCCTCCTCGGATGGTTCTTTCTCCATAGCGGGCCGCGAGTAGGAGCAAGGGAATTCGGTGGAGGAGGTTCAGAGATAGGATGTCGGGGAGGGGTAGGTAAGCGTACCTACCAGCGCAGGAGGACCCTCTATTTATAGACCCTGCCCCCAGGCCTAACCGCACGCGAGCAGATCACCTAGCGTGGCGAGTAGGCCCTAAGCAGTGAATAGATATAGAAAGAATGCATGCCCATCCGAAAAAGGAAAAATAACGAACGAAGGAAGCACACCATACAAGCACAAAAAGAACACATGTAAATATATGATAAACATTCTTGGGGCGCCCAGCGCGAGTACAAGTAAAGGGACATAAAAAGACGCCTGAGGATTACAAGGACCCGTGGGTCGCGAGTTAGATTGCTGAGCAGGTTCTCAAAAAATCAAAAGAAGGAACAGGGACTATCCCTGAAGATCTCAACCACGATGCACCGGACCGCGGCCACGACGGCGAGGACGTTGGGGGTGGCGAGCTCTCCAGGCGATGCCTTGGGCCGCACGCAAGTCTTCGCGAGCCCTCTCCAGGATCCCTTCTCTTTGGCGGATACGTTCCTCGCCTCGCCTAATGTGCTCCTCCAAAAGGGAGGCCTCCCCCACGGTGCCCGCCACCTGAGCAAAGCGATGAAGATCGTCATCGGTAGCCTTCTGGCGAGTCTCCACCTCATATAACCTCGCCTCCGCATCATTCATCCGACCAAGTAGTCCGTCTTCACCCTGCAGGTTGTCGTGAAGTCCCTCCACTTCGGCGAGGCGATCACCAAGGTTGACCAATTGGGCCTTCACCTCGGCCGGCGGCATAATCATCAAGAAGGAATCATGGGCCCGAAGGACAGCCATCAGGCGAGTCCATGACTCCTCGTTGAAGGCAGGGGGGTCCGCGAGAAACTCCCTCAAGGGAGTGGACGCCGCTAGCGGCGGCGACCCCGGAATCGAGTCAGAAGACGGTAGACGGCTAGACGGGAGGGACACGTGGCTGCCTGAAGACGAGAAGTCAGGCGATAAGGGTAAGACGGAAAGAAGAATAGAGACGAGGTAAGCGAGGCGAGTACCCTCCAACGCGTTGTCCTCTCCCTGAAGCCGAGGTGGATCTGTCCGCAACCCCCCGGTGGAGGTGGATAGGCGAAGAACCACACCAGTCCTCCCCGGCAAGGGGCCCATTGTCAGCGACTTCCCTCCAGAGGTTGGGCGGGCGGGCTGACCTATCCCAGACTGAGACAGGGGCTGTTGCAAGGGAGGAGCCGGAGTTGAACCAGCCCGCCCCAAAATTGAAGACGACGCGGTCGCTAAATCCGTTGAGGGCGTCGCAGCAGGTTGCCCTTGTGAAGGAGGGCGAGTAGAGAGCGCTGCACGGAGCATGAAGTCAAGATCTGGTAGATATAATCGGAAGAAACCGTAGCCTTACCCAACGTCAGGACGGTAGGAGCAGGAGGGAGCAACAGGCCGGTCGTAAGGACTGGAGGCGCTCTCGCGTCCTCAGTCCCACCTATGGTGACTTCGACCCCGCCCTCATTCTCTCGGCGAGGAACGTCAGCGTGGGGCTCTTCAGGGATCGGCGAAGCGGTAGGCCTCTTAAGTGGGAGACCGCACCGGGCCGTAGAGTCGGGATCGGTAGAGGACTTCTCACGCTGCTCGGGTTCCGCCCTCTTTCTCTTAGGCTTCCTTTTTCTAGCGGAACCCGGGAGGCGAGGCGTCGAAAACTCGCCAAGGATGTCTAGGACCGCGGCCGCCTCGAGTTCGTCGTCCGCGAGAACCCGGTTATCAGCCCGAGAAGAACCCGCCCCATAAGACATCTTGGAATGAGGGGATCATGGTACACCCTCACCCTATTTATAGAAGAAGGCCCTGTCAGCGCGCAGCCCCGCCGAATAGTAGGTTGGACTCCTCTTTCCGACCTCTGACGAGCTCGCAAAGAGCGGGGATTGTGTACAACCCCTATTCGGCAGACAAGAGCCAAGGGTGCCCGGCGAGTAGGCTGACATCCCTTGGCGAGTAGAGCCAAGGGTACGTGCCCGGCGAGTAGGCTGGCATCCCCTGGCGAGTAGAGCCAAGGGTGTCCGGCGAGTAGGCTGGCACCCCCTGGCGAGTAGATCCGATGGCGTCCGACGAGTAGGCCAACACCTCCAGGCGAGTGGACCCGTTTTCAGGCGAGACCAGGTCGGGAGAATTCGCCCAGGAAGATCTTTTGAGATAAAGTTCCCTGGATGCCCTTAGTGGTCTGCCCATAGCTCCTCAGAACATCGGAGCCCGGCTATCAGCAGACCAACTTGGGGTGCGTTTAGCGGAAACGTAAAGCAGAACTACGCTATCCGCAGGCCATCCAGACCATTTTACCCTCATAAGCGTTTGCCTATAAATAGGACTCATTATGTCTCAGACCAGCACGGATCCACCCCCCTTGTGAGAGCATGTGCTTTCTTCCTTGTGCTGTCTGAGACAGGCTCAGCTTCTGGTTTTCGGGAGGGGAAATCAAGTTAGATTTCCGGGTTAGTGGCCGGACCTCCTCGCTGCAGCCAGTGGGTCATTCTTAAGGAGCTACCTACCAACCGGTGAGGGTCAGTTCTTAGCTCGGAATACTTAGTTCTAGGGATCTGACGAAGAGAGAACTAACTTAAGCTACTCCCCAAGTCTCGAACAAGTTGGGCCGGTATCCGGGTTCCAACATTCACGACCGCCACCGCCGTGTTAAACCGAGATCAAAAAAAGATGTTCTTAGATCCCAATTAAAGAAAAAAAATATTCGGCTCAATTTTTGCAATACAGCTCTCAAATATTTCATTGAGGGCTTTTCTTTCTCAAAATATTTTATCATTACAATATATAATATATGCAGCTATTTATATATACAGATAATTAATAATATAACATAAATGATAGTATACAATTACAGGCCTGCAGGCGGGGTCGATATTTAGAGAGTGATAAATGACTTCGGGATCTACTCCGTCGTTCTGGCGGATTCCCGAGAGATGGTAGGGATCTCGGACAATCCTACGATTGGCTATGAACTGGTCCACGAACTGTTGCACCATTTCTGCGAAGTTGTTGATGACCCCATCTCGCAGGGAGTGGAACCAAGTGCGTGTTTGTCCCTTCAAAATTGCTGGGAACACTTGACAAAGGAGTTGATCGGGAGCACTGTAAATCCTCATGATGGTGGAGAAGTGATTGTCATGTTCCAGGGGGTCGTCCGTTCCATCGAACGTTTTGATGTGGGGAAGCTTGAAGCCGTTCGGAATTGGATGAGCCAATACTTGAGGCGATAGGGGGGAGCCGCGGTGTGCGGGACGGCGGGCGAGAGTCGCGCGTCGTCCTTCTTGGTCGTACTCTTCTTCTATCATGTCGCGTATTTCCTCTCGCGTGGTCCTTTCCACTGCTCGGACGGGAGCAGCTCTTCCTTGGCGGGGGTGATGAGGGTCAGCCTCCGGTCCACTGACCGGCGGAGCAGGATGTGCAGAGCTTGCAGCGTCAGAGAAATCTTCAGAGACTTCATCTTCCCGAACGGCTCCCTCGACCGGAGCATGGTTCGGAACTGGGGGTGGCGGAGCATTTGATGCTGGAGGCTGAATGGGAACTCGAGGTGCCCCTAGATTTCTCACGAGAGTCAGCATCTCGGCTTGTTGCTCTTCCATTTGCCGAATGCGACCTTCCAGAACCATCGCAGGCATAAGCGTTGCCTTTTCTGCGAGAGGCGCATTGATGAGCGAGTGAGAGGGAGCTGGGTCGATGCGTCCTTCCGGCATTGATCCTTCAGTAGTACGAGCACTCTTCCTTGCCATTGCAGTTGGCCTTCAAAGAGTTCTGGGAATGTTCCCACAGACGGCGCCAAACTGTTGCGGGTCGCTTAGGGCTCTTGGTAGACCGGTCGAATTGAACCACCTTAGCTCGGGAGCGAACCAAGCGCGCAAACAGTCACAGAGAAATTCGTTGAGTACACTGAGACTTTTTAGCGTGGAAAACCCGGAAAGGGTAAAAAACCACGTGGCCGGAGCTGTGCCGACCAAACTTCCACTATCTTCAGGGGGGTTACAATTAGAGATTTAGAAGTCGAGCGCGACAGGCCGCTGCTCGTTACAATATCAGAGAGAGAGAGAGAGAGAACGTTCTGAGGGCGACAGACCACCTCTCAGAAAAAGCTAAGTCTTTTCCTTCTGAGAACGGCAGAGAACGAAAGTGAGACAGCCTTGCCCGCTTTCGTGGAGACGAAAGTGAGAAAGCCTTGTCCGCTTTCATGAAGACGAAAGTGAGAAAGCCTTGTCCGCTTTCGTGGAGACGAAAGTGAGAAAGTCTTGTCCGCTTTCGTGGAGACGAAAGTGAGAAAGTCTTGCCCGCTTTCGTGAAGACGGCAGACTTCAAGTCCACGAAGGAGATCTTCAAGCGCCGAAGGAGAAATCCGTGGAAATTTTCAAGGAGCTCTCTCTGGGCATTCAGGTCGGATCCTCTCAAATGAAGCCTAGGGGGTCCTTTTATAGCTTTGGCCGGGGGTAGCCCGGTAATTTTGCAGTTGTAACCACCATAACCACCTGGGAGGACGAATCATATTTTCCGGTTCGGTGCCCACGGATCACTATTTTTCGTAAATGACCATCCTGCCCTTCGAGGAAAGGCGACAAGCTGTTCCTGAAAAGTGAGAAACTGAAAAGACAAAAAGTGAGCGAGCCGAGTCGGAAAAGTGAGCGAGTCGGAAATGTGAGAATGCTAGAAAGACGAAAAGTGAGCGTGCTAGAAAGACAAAAAGTGAGTGTGCTAGAAAGACAAAAAATGAGCGTGCTAGAAAGACAAAAAGTGAGCGTGCTAGAAAGACAAAAAATGAGCGTGCTAGAAAGACAAAAAGTGAGCGAGGCGTTCCCCCGTGGGGGGGGGGGGGGGGTGCGGTTGGGCCGCACCCCCCTATGGGGGGTGCGGCCTGGCCGACCTGGCCGCACCCCACGTGAGTGGGGGGCGGGCTATCCGCACCCCACTTGGTGGGGTGCAGACGTACCTTGGTAGCGGGGCGCGGCTCCGTGCCCTTCCGGCGCCGTTTACGGTGCGACGCGTTTGCGCGACGGAGCCTCCACTTCCGCGATCATGGGTTTGACTGCTGGCCTCACCTCTCTTTAGCGGGATTTTTTCTATATGCACCCAAAGACCTTTATGGATGCGTAACAAGAACTTATATTAAATTGTCTACCATGTTCAAGGGTGCATTCAGATAGGGGCCAAAGAGACACTAACATTTTCTTTTTGGTCTGTTATTAGCAAGATCAAAATCTGGCTATTCATAGACCAAATTTAGTTATATACATATCAATTTTGGTTATTCGCACACCAAACTCAGCTATGTGCACCCCAAATTAATTTTCAACCCGTTACTTGCTGCGCGCATACACACCCCAGCTCAATATAACATTTTATGTACTATTGTGTTCAAAAAAAATTATGGTTACGAAAGAGCGCACGGTGCTTGATGTTGCACACAGAGCACAATTTAATAAATCAGACATTATTTGTTAACTCAAAAATTGAACTTCCTCGATATTATTATCGAAGGTAAGGTTAAATTAGATCATCATTATAACATCAAATACGAGGCTTACTCGTAATAATGAATATATTTTGGGGACAAAATCGTCATTGAAACTCTGCTCTGTTGGCAAATACTCTATTCATTGACACGTGTCGGACCTTTAAAACGCCGACATTAACAAAACAAACTAATTTTGGTACATTAGGAGAATGTTTGCAGGACCTGGGGAGGGTAAAGTGCAGCTCTAGCCGCTGAGATGCGAGTGCAATGCAATCCGACGAGTGCGCAGAGATGTGTGCACGTCTCAACGCTCACATCTCAAAGCGTGCACACATCTCTGTGCGAGCTGAGATGTGCTCGCAGTCATCAGATCACTGCACCGTAAAGTGCATTTGCTGCACTTTACACTCCCCGGATCCATGTTTACATCATACACGTGTAGCGTCATTTTTCCTTAAAATAGACTCGTATAATTTTCTGTGAAGTATACAGGCTTTAATTATAGAGCGATGTTAAACGCAGGCCAGTTTTAGCTATATGTGGACCACAAATTTTTAAAAAGAGCGTTGTTAAACGCAGGCCGATTTTAGCTATGCAGACCACAGTTTTTAAAAAAAGATATAATTTTTCCTTTTAAAACGGTAGAAAAAATGATTCTAAGTAGTTTAATACTTCATGTATTATGTGTTTTTTCCTTCCATGCAACTGTGTCCCCAAGGAGTTTACTCGTTTGTCCGAGTCCGATGTGTTTTTAAATTACAACTGACCTAAAGCTATTCATGGGTATTTGCTAAGAGGATGGCGATGGCGGCGATGACGGCGATGGCGGCGATGGCTACGATCGCGACGTCGTCGGCGATGGCGGCGATGGCGGCGTCGTCGGCGACGGCGGCGATGGCGGCGATGGCGGCGATGGCGGCGTCGTCGGCGATGGCAACGATGGCGGCGTCGTCGGCGACGGCGGCGATGGCGGCGATGGCGGCGATGGCGGCGATGGCGTCGTCGGCGGCGATGGCGGCGATGGCGGCAATGGCGGAGATTCCGTCCATGACGGCGATGGCGGCCATGGCAGCGATGACGGCGATGATTATATTTCAGGTAGTTACTTATTTTATGAATGCTATTTTGCTTGGTGTTACTTATTTTATTATTGTATAAATATTAATTTGATTTTTAAATATGGTATGTAAATATAAAATTTGGCCTGCGTGAATAATTTTTTGGCCTGCATATATCCGCGGCCTGCATGTAGCCAAAACCGGCCTGCAATTTAACATAGCTCTAATTATATGAATGATTTTTATTTTTCATCCAATCAGAAATCAGCATGTGGAAGCTTTACTATTACGATGGATTTAAATTTTAGTCACATTATTTATGAATCAGTTTAAAGCCACTAAAATTAAGGGTCCGTTTGGTTGGGCTGTTGCTGATGAAAAGCTGCTGATCAGAAATGGAGTTTTGAAAAAGAGCTGTTTCTGAGAAATGAAGTTTTATTAAAAAACTGTTTGGGTGAAATGGAGTTTTCAGTGCTTATTGAAATGGAGTTTTATAAATTTTGTTTGAGTTAAATGGAGTTTTTGAAAAAAAAATTTGTTGTTCCATAAAATGCACAATCTTGATAATACTGACTATAATAGATATAAATACCAATAATTGATCTCATCATCTAAGATCTAGAAGTGTACAACTGTTGCGCTATATTTTCACGCAACGTGATCATCTCATCTACCCCGCCTGTTGTATCAGGACAAACTACTTGATGCCCTTGTGTGCTCACTCCCTCATCACCACCTCCCTGCTCGAACTCATTGAAATCAATATCCCTCCGCGACGGGTGCCTCCGAATAAAATTATGCAATGTCATTGTCGCCAACACAATATCGGTTTGTTTGGCGAAGCTGTAGCTCGGCATATCACGTAATATGACCCACTTTTTCTTCCAAATCCCGAACGATCTTTCAATGACACTTCTAAGGGATGAGTGCGCGTGATTGAATATCTCTCGGCGTCCTTCCGGTGCACGCCCGCCACGAGCAAAGTCCGGGAGATGATAACGTGTCTCTGGATATGGTTTCAAGTATCCCCTTTGTAGCGGATACCCAGAGTCCACCAAGTAATATTTTCCTGAAAATCAGGATCAAAATTCGTTATGCTTCAAAGGCGAGAAGTATAAAAAATGGAGTAGAAATCTTATTACCTGGTGGTGGATGTGGAAATTTGTAACGGGGATCCCGAAGCGCATAATTGAAAATGCGGCTATCATGCGCAGAGCCTTCCCAACCTGGCATAACAAACGTGAAACACATGTTGAAATCACAAGCAGCCATCACATTTTGTGTTGGCATGCCATGTCTCCCAATGTACGGTACTTGATCACGAACAGGTACGCATGCATGAACATGTGTTCCATCAATTGCACCGACACAATCTTTAAAGAATGGCATGTAACGTGTGTCATACAGAATCTCTGGCGGTGTGCTACTGAAAGATCTATCTAATGGTTGAATCACTTCGGCCGCCAGTAGTATCAACACGCGAATGCCTTCTCCAAAAAACCTGCTAGCAGTCTCTGTCGAGTGCTGAAACCGCTCACATGTCTTCCTCATGACCTCGTTATGAGACAGTATGTCCAAGGTCAGTGCCAAAATCTCTCTAGATGCAGTCCGTCTCGTCCCGTGAAATCCGTACTTCTCCTCCAAGATATGCAATAGATCCATAAAAATATCTTGGGACATCCGAAATGAATTATGAAACCGGACTGTCGAACCTGCTAGCATTTCTCCTACCCATTTATTACCTGTTTGCTTCGAAGTCATGCAAGGTACTGGTTGGTTGAAAAGAGAACTGGTTTCAGCTAAGATACTAACTGCTGCTACCACATTTTGATGATGTGCGATCGCATAATTTTGAATTGCCTCAAAGCTATCTTCTGAATCATCAGAGTCATTGGTATACATATTCTGATACACAAAAGACAGGACATTAATAAGAATAATGTCTAAACACAACCACAACAACAATAACATAAAACGTCGTAAACAGTCTAGCAGAAACATACAAATACTAGAAATATTCAACATTGTAGCAGGATAACAGTAACAGTCAAACATGAATAATAGTCTAACAGTAGCAACAGTAGAAATACTATAAATATCCAAACACAATAAAAATAACAGTCCCAAAGTCCATGACCCTAACCAGAATAATTCTACCCCCCACCATTGTAGCGGTTATAAATCCACTTTATGTTCATACCCTCGGGTAGGAACATAAATGCCTCTCTATGACCTTTGTCCAACAGAAATGTGATGGCAAAGTCATAGAATTTCTCGTCCGCTACAACGTCGGGGTATCCACTTAACCGCTCTAATGCCTGAGTAATAGTATAAGGGTTGCTCTTTGAATGTTCCTGAATGCATCGACTGATGGTCTTTGAAGATTCTGCCAGATCTTCTAAGACGGAGCTGGTGGCACTTCTCTTTCCTTTCTTCCTCTTCCTCGTCGATGTGACCTCGGGGGGAGGTGGTGCAACATTATCCTCCTGGATGTCATTCTCCCCACCGGACAACGCTCTCTCGTCGGTAGACTCTGGTGGATTACTCCTTAAGTCAGGAATGGTAGCATGACGTCCACATGCAATAACTGAATCGAACATCCTGCTCAATCGTTCCTCTAACTCAGGGGGGATGCCCGCATATCTGAACTTTTTGGCCGCTGGGACAACCTACAATATTATAACACAAATTAGGAAGGGCAAATAATTGAACATAATGTTAAATCATCATTTTTAAATAAATGAATACCTTCAATCTCTCAGTCCACCACTCGTCCGAAGCATCTATAGTCTTTGTAGTCGGATTCCAACCCAAACCAGTGGACTCACGTTTTAGCTCACTCCAAATTTTCCACTCCTTCAAATGATCCCATTTGTTCTTCATTTGAACTTTATCGTACTTTTTTCCAGTTTGTAGTTGAAATTTTGTAGTCACATTTAACCAGCCCTCTTTACTAAAATGGGTTGTGGGTCTGTTACCAAGCTCTATTTCATGAATGCATATATCGCAAAAAATCAGAACATCGTTTGTATCCCAAATAGCAGACACACCACCGTCTTTCGCCTTACCCATCTTAAAAAAAAATTCAAACATATAAACAAATAAACATATAAACATGTAAACACACACACACACACACACACACACACACACACACACACACACACACACACACACACACACACACACACACACACACACACACACACACACACACACACACACATAAACACACACACACACACACACACACATATATGTATACACATACACACACATACACACACACATAAACACACACATACATATATATATACAGCCACACACATACATATATATATATACAGCCACACACACACACACACACACACATATATATATATATATATATATATATATATATATATTTATATATATATATATAGCCACACACACACACTCATACACACACACATACAAACATATATATACAGAGCCACACACACACACACACATACACACACAAGCATATAAATTCAAATACATAAACACATATATATACAGCCACACACACACACACAAACATATATACACAGCCACACACACACACACAAACATATATACACAGCCACACACACACAATTACATAAACACACACACACACACACACACATATACACACACACACACACATACACACACACATACACACACATACACACACACACACACACACACACATTTACATAAACACACACACACACACACAAACATATATATAAACACACACATATTTATAAACACACACACACATACATATACACACACATATTTATAAACAAATACAAACACACACACACACACATACACACATAAAACACACACATACAAACATATATATACACAGCCACACACACATATATACACACACACACATACACACACACATACACACACTCATACATATAAACACACACTCATAAACATATAAACACACACACACACACATACACACATAAAACACACACACACACACATACAAATAAACACACATACATATAACATATAACAAACAAACACACACCAAAACATATAACACACACACACACACAAACATATACACTACACACACAATCAAGCACACACACACAAACATATACACTACACACACAATCAAGCACACACACACACATACATATACAAACAGCACACACACACATATATATATATATACAGCACACACACACATACATATATACAACACACACACACACAATCATATACACACACATACACACATAGATACACAGCACACATACATATACACAACACACATACACACACAGCACACATACATATACACACAGCACATAGATACACACACATATACAAACAGCCTGAGTTTGGAGAGCACACACACACACACGCAGCACACATAGATACATACACACACAGCACACACACACATATAGATACACACACATAGATACACACACAGCCTGAGTTTGGAGAGCACACACACACACAGCACACATAGATACACACACACAGCACACATACACACATAGATACATACACACACACAGAACACACATAGATCTATCTAATGAAGTAGAAGAAGTAGAAGAGGTAGATGAGAATATACCTGAGTTTGGAGATCAGAAATTGGTATAGATCTGGAAATGTGCCGGCGGAAAAGGGCGGAGGCGTGGCCGTCGGAGATCAGGAGGGAAGTAAAGCGGCGGCGGAGGCGTGGCCGTCGGAGATCAGGAGGGAAGATGAATGGCCGGCGTATGTAGTCGACGCCGTCGGAGATCGGGAGCGGAGAAGCCCTGCGAGAAGAATGGAGCGCGCGAGGCCTGGGAGCGAAGATCGGCAGCAGGATAACCTAAAATGCGGACGCGCGGCTGGACTGGGGGTTGAACCCGCGTCTGGCCTTAACAAAGAAACGGAGGTTTTGAATAACCTCCGTTTCGTCCATCAGCAGCGCCAAACAGCGCTTACAGCGAGACCTCCATTTCGTTTCTGCCGCACCGGGCCTTATAAGCCGAACCAAACGCACCCTAAGTTTCTTATATCAACGGTCATGATGTAGCACACACGTTGCTTGATGTTGCACATGATGAATACGATTTAATCAAACACACATTATTTGTTAACTAAATAATGAACTTATTCGAAATTATATTATCGAAGGCAGGGATTCTACTTGGCATGGCGGCGGCGGCCGTGAACGGTGGTTATGAACTGTCGTTCGTGAATGCCCGACCTCACCTACGGAACTTCATCAACTTTATATTCAAAATCAGTTTTCTTTTTCTTGGTGGCGGTCATAACCATTGTCTTGCCAAATATGCATTCTATATAGTGATGTTTTTATCTAAACTCATTCGAGTAAAAAAAAAAAACCGCGCCAAGCGGAGCGAAAGGTTAAATTAAAACTACTTGTAATAATAAATATATTATTGGGGCAAAACCGTCATTGAAACTCTGATCTATTAGCAAACAATAATGTCAAAACTCAAAATAGTAGTTTTGTGTTTTAAATATTTATTGATTAAAGTCTAATCAAGGACGTGCCTGGGACCGTCAAAACACCAACATTAAAAAAATTTAGGCGTGTTTCTCTCAGCTAATTAAACTAGGTGGGAGAAACAATACAATCGTACGATATGGTATACGGGAGTTGTTTTTGCGGAATATTGCAGTATTCTAAAAATACTATCAATATTGCCAGTATTGTCAGTATTTCGATAAATCATGTTGTTTTTGCAGGAATCAACGGTTTGATGCGCGCGAGCACCGTGATCATAGGTGAGAGAACACACCTAAAAATATCTCCTTCAAACGTGGCATATCCCCCGGTCCTTTTAAATGTAAATTAATATTAACTCGCATTTTCACACTGGCTACGCCCAATCTTGATGCTCCCCTGCGAGCTGCGCCCGCAAACAAACGGGCTCCGCCCGAGGTTGACGTATTTGGTTGCAAACGGGCTGTGTACATGCTCGATGCTCTCCCGCGGGACATTCCCGCATCCAAGCGGATTGCTCCCGCATCCGGACAGCTTACACTCGTGCTCGATGCTATCTTGCGGGTTGCGCAAGCAGGAAAATGGGTGTAGCCCGGGCTAGGATGCCCGGGCTATGCCCGTGATAAGGCGCAACCCACAAGATGAATGGTTGTCAAGCCCGGGCGGAGCCCGTCCACCCTAGCTCCTAATTCAAGAAGCTTTGTTAATGGAAGGTAGAGAAAAATTGCTAACAACAAACTTCCTAGAAGCCTAGTGTAAAATTTAAAAAAAATATACGTTAACATATATGATTTAAGCAACCCCTCACAACAATCATAGAAAAGGCGGTTTAAAACATCCACTGTGCCGGGGAAGCTTTGAGAAAATCTTCAAAGAAGCCATCTTTGAGCTTATGTCGATCCGCTTCGGGGATATACTCAGTTAAAAGCTACTTTTGGCGTGACGGTGGCGGTCGTGAACGCTGTGGTTATGAACCATCGTTCGTGAACGCCCGACCTCACCTTAGGAACTTCATCCACTTTATGTTCAAAACTAGTTTTCTTTTCTTGGCGGCAGTCACAAGCACCACCATGCCAAACGTACGTTTTATGATGATGGAGTTTTTTCCAATCTCACCGGAGCAAATAAGCTGTGTCAAACAGAGCCAATTTTTATGGTCATCTGTACATTCATTATAGGTCTGAATGAGTCGTAGTTGTCTGTTGACCATAATTTAGTTTATTCTTGCTCCCATGCACATAAACATGAATTGTTATTCGTCAAATATGAGGATTCTCGAGGAAGATGATGGCATGTCAATAATCGGCTCTATCTCACACAAAAACAATTCATAGATTCATGATTTATGATGCGTGCTCTTCATCTGCAAGCAGCGAAATCAACCATAACAAAGAATGAGCCTCCGCCCGCATCCAAACGGGCTCCGCCAGTCTGCTAGCGGTTTGCGTCATGCCTGCGAATGACATTTTCTCGTGCATGGGTGCGCAGGCTTCGTGTAACATCCCTGACCTCCAAATAATACTAATAATTGATAACATAAATAACTAACCAATTAACCATCTCAGAGTTCATAATTGAAGCTACAACGAAACCTAATGCAAAAGTTCTAAAGTAAGAATGCCCAAAAATAAAGTCCAACTGCTCGACTTTATGGCCTTACATGGCTTCCAAATAAAATGAAAACAAAGCTAATAGAAAAACCCAAACGGGAGAAAAGGATCTTCAGCTCCTCAACAACACTTGGGCTCCGACCCACTACACACAGGTACGAGTTATGCCACCTGAAATCAAGAACACGCGGGCGGCAAACGAAGGTCAGCATGAGGCTGACCAACACAATGTAACGACCCTCCCCCCGACCATCATAGGGGAGTTTAGGACGAGTACATTGCTCTCATACAAGTATGCACGAAGATCAAATCATGCAAAACAAAGAACAAGTGACAAAGGGACACACTAGGCGTCACCTTAACTATACCATCACGCACGTGTCGCTGACACCCAAAGTCACATGACCTAAGTTCTAAAGGCTTTCAAAACCAAGTACTAGTGAAGAGAGGCATGTGGTTGCCTTCCGTCCTCAATCGTAGCGATAGGAGAAATAGATTTCGCATCTGACTAAAAAAGAGCGACAAGGGAAAAATAGTCTGCATCTGTCCAAAAGAGCGCAACATGGTAAAAACAGTCTAGAATTATCCAAAAGAGCACGACAGGGGGGAAAACAGTCTTCATTTGTCCAAAGAGCGTGACAGGGAGAAAACAGTCTGCATCTGTCCAAAAGAGGGCGACATGGAGTAGCATTACTTCCGGTCCCAGAATGTCATGACGGGAGGTACAAATTCGCCTCCGGTCTTTAAACGATATTTTCCAAACGCAGCCTGAAGCGTCTCTAAAACATACGGGCGACGCAAACGTGGAATCCGCCAGTCCTATGGAAGCCCATAAGATTGTCGTTCTACCAGGCCCAACTAGGAACATGGCATTCACGGAGAAAGCCCACAAATTCTTGCAATCACTACGAGAAATAGTACGGGGCATTCCCGTTCGCGCAATTAGGGCTAATCACAATGCACATCACAAAAACATCACTGATCCAGGTTTATCTCCACTGGTAGGATTCATACAGTAGGCCTAAATCCAGACTCACACGTCAGATTGCTAATACACGTTTATGTCAGGGACAGAGCGGTGATTCGCAATGAACCGAGAGAATCATACGTCGCGTCCAATTGGAAGCGGGTGGCCCTCCTAAGCAATGTAAAAGTAGACAATTACATTGGGGTCGCAATCCCACGCCCTGGCGGAATCTCGGCCCTGATCTCTACCACGTAGCAGGAGAGTGACTCTATGTGCAGTTCACACAAAACATACTTCGGGGTCGCAATCTCATGCCCTGGCAAAGTCCCCGTCCTCAACTGAAACGGCTTGAGGGGACTTTCATTGCACTAAAATCAAAACATGCACAAAGGCACGAAAATAATGGTCGTAAGACCAGGAAAGTAATTGTTGTTGAAATTGTTGAAGTGGAAGTGAAGGAGGCTTTTGGACCTGGGCGGTCTGGGAAGAGGTCGGGCGGTCTGATGTGACCGCACGGTCTGTCTCTGCGGTCTGGCTTGTCTAGCCCAGCTGCGGTTTCCCGGGTTGACCGCTGGTCTTGTCCAAAGTCTGCTGAAGGTGGGGCCGCGCGGTCTGTGCGTGACCGCGTGGTGTGCTGTCCTCTTCAAGGCTGTGGCGGTCTGGTGTGACCGCACAGTTTGATCCAGGTTCTCTCCGGAATGCGGTCTGGTAGCTGACCGGGCTTTCTGGGGGTATTCGCGGACTAAGGGTCTTAGTCGCGAGGTCTCAGTTCGCGGTCTCAAGAGGAGACTGGTATGCGAGCTGGTTGCTGTTCGCGGTCTCAGGAGGAGATCGGCATGCGGACAGGAGTTCGCGATCTGATGGCGAACTGACTGTGTTCGCGGTCTCGTGCGAGCACAGGTGGTGAATAGCTTCGGGCGGTCTGGCGAGCTCTTTGTGGAGTCGCGGTCTGCTGTGAGAGTGGCGGTCTCTCATGACGACATTGAAGCTGGCGGGTTCACCAAAAATGAAGCAGGAGTAATGTTGCTGATCGAGCAGTGTGACCGGTCAGGTCGCGCGGTCTGGGGGTGGTGATCCTATCTTATAGGGTGGTGACTGGATCAGGTCCCGTGCCTATAAATAGGAGCCACTGTTGCAGCAATTCATAACACACCAAGTGTAAGCTGAGTTCGCTCTTGCTCCTGCGGTCTGTTTATTTCTGACCGGGCGGTCTCTGATTGAACTCTTATTGTGCAGCTTCTGCGGATAGTGTGGGCAGCAGCGATCACCTCTTCCTCTGAAAGTGTTCGGGCGGTGTGCGACTTGGAGTTGTGGTGCTGGAGTTCGGGAGAATCAGGAGGTCGGAAGGAGGGAGCGGTCTGTGCAGCGGTCTGGTGGTGTTCTGTGGTCGGCAGAGAGTTGCGGTCTTGCAACTGGCAGAGATCGCAGGGGAGGTCACGCGGTTTGGGCGGTCTCCAGTTATCCTCAGTTTTTGTATTTCTCTTTGGAGTTTTGTGCTGACGAAATCATGTCTCGTCAAGCATGTCTTGCCCTGTAATTGAAGTTTGCTATCAATAAAGATCGTTTGTTTGCCTAAGATTGTTTCTGGTTGTTTTGGCTAGTATCTCTAGTTGTTATTCCTGCTTGCTCTCACAAGATCCGAGAAATTTTCACATGGTATCAGAGATAGGTTGGAGTGGATAGAGCAGTGAATAACTTAGAGTAGCCATCGCCTTTGTGAAGAAGGAACCAAAGGAAGAACAATGGAAGGTGGATTTTCAAGAGGTCTTGGGATTGAGATGCTTACATCGACTAACTTTAAGAAGTGGAAGTCGTGTATGCAGAGCTATCTTCTAGGGGAGGACCTTTGGGAGGTTGTTGGAGGAGATGCGACAGAAGAGGTGAAGGCAATAGAAGCGGGTGACAATGGTCCCGCCGTGAGGGCGTGGAGAAAGACCAATGCTAAGGCCGAGTTCACTTTGAAGCGTGTCATTTCACCTGATCTATTTGATCACATCTTAGGGTGTGGATCAGCTGCCGAGATCTGGAGAGCCCTGGATGGGTTGTTTAACAAGAAGAATGTAGCGAGGCTACAGTTCTTAGAGAATGAGCTGGCAAGATCGACTCAGGGTGATCTTTCTATCTCAAATTTCTTTCTGAAGATGAAGAACCTCTGCGCTGAGATATCAGCACTGGATCCTGACGAACCAATTTCTGAGGCGAAGCTGAATAGGCACATCATCCGCGGCTTGCGGAAGGAATATGTGGCCTTTGTGACGTCGGTACAGGGTTGGGCTAATCCGCCGTCTCTGATAGAGCTAGAAAATCTGCTAGCATCGCAGGAAAGTCTGGCAAGGCAGATGGCGGGGGTGTCCGTGTCTGGGGGAGATGGCGAAGTGCTCTTCTCGGGAAAGAAGAAGAAGTGGGATAAGAAGAAGAAGACCGCTGGAGGAGGCTATGGGCCTTCAACTTCTGGGCAGCAGGAAAGGGGGTATGCTCCCAAGGCTGACGGGAAGAAGAAGGGTGAAGGTCCGAAGTGCTACAAGTGTGGCAAGTTTGGCCACATCAAGAAAGACTGCAGAGTGGTTACTCAGCCAGGGCATGTTGCTGGAAAGGAGGAAGTGGAGATCAGGCAGATTGATGGAGGTTGGGGAGGAGCCTTCTCGGCTTCTGTTGAAGCCTCGGCTTCTATCAACTATCAAAAGGACTGGATCGTGGACTCGGGGTGTGGTCATCACCTCACCGGAGACGAGTCAAAGCTTTCTTCTGCATAGCCCTATACAGGTAACAATGCAATCATTACTGCTGATAATACTGTGCATCCAGTCGAGAAGGTCGGGGTTGTTTCCTTGGATAGTGATAGAGGGCCATTAACTTTGAAGAGTGTCTATCATGTGCCTGGTATGAGGAAAAACCTCTTCTCCGTGACCAACGCTGTTGACGCTGGGTATCACGTTCTGTTCGGCCCAACAGAAGTGAAATTTCTACGTAATGTAGAGGTCGTGAAGGCCGAGGTCGTCCATGTCGGGAGGAGAGCGAAAGACTTGTTTGTTTTATCGACAAGTTCTTATGTCGACAAGATGAAGACGAATGATGGTGCCGTGATATGGTATGAGAGGTTGGGGCACGTAGGCATGGACAAGCTGAAAGCTATGGCGGTGAGAGGTCTAGTCAAGGGCCTGCCAAGTCTATCTTCCTACGGTGAAGGTCATGTTTGCGAGGGATGTCAGTTCGGCAAGTCTCATCGACTACCGTTTGACAAGTCGCAGACAAGGAGTAGTGTGCCGTTGGAGTGCATCCACGGTGACTTGATGGGACCAACTGCTACCGCAAGCCTCGGAGGCAGCAGGTATATGCTGGTGTTGATCGATGATTACACCAGATATGTCTGGGTATATTTTCTGAAGGAGAAGGCGGAGGCGTTTGCCAAGTTTGTGGAGTTCAAGGAGCTCGTGGAGGGTCGGCTGAATCTGCGGATCAAGAAGCTGAGGACGGACAACGGAGGAGAGTTCACCTCTGCTGAGTTCTCCAGTTTTTGCAGGAAGGCAGGCATCCGGAGGGAGCTCACTTGTGCTCATACTCCACAACAGAATGGAGTTGCAGAGCGGAAGATCCGTCATCTGACGGAGACCTGCAAGTGTTGGCTGCATGCCAAGAGTATCCCAAAGTCCTTCTGGGCGGAGGGAATGTCTTGTGCTGCCTACGTCATCAACATGATGCCTCTGAGCCCCATCAACATGTTAACTCCGCATGAGATGATGTTCAAGGAGAAGCCAAGCGTGGCACACCTTCGGGTGTTTGGATCCACCTGCTATGTGCACGTTCCAGATGCGCTTCGTACGAAGCTAGATGCGAAAGCAAGGAAGCTAGTCTTCGTGGGATACGATGAGCGCAAAAAGGGATGGAGGTGCATGGACCCGGAGACGCGGAGGTTTGTTGTATCTCGCGACGTCGTGTTCGATGAGGTGACATCTTACAAGGGGCCCTCTGATGTGGATCTACCAGAAAGCAGGATGGAAATGCCAGAGAAAGCTGTGGAGGATCTTCAGGTGGAGCTACCTGTGTCACCAAGTGGTCCATCAGTTTCTAGTTCTGAGACGGAGGCTTCTGGTTCAAGGAGCAGGGGGAGCGGTGCTCCTAGCACGTCTGGAAGGGGAGCTAGAGAAGAAGCAGCTGAAGACAATGCGATTCAGGGGAATGAGCTGAGGAGGTCGAAGCGAGCGATCAACGCCCCTGATCGTTATACAGGAGGAAACGCAGTGAGCTTTGTCTCATGTTTCTTCGTTGGTCCCTTGGATGAGAGGGAGCCGTCGAGCTTTGAGAAGGCCAGAGGCTGTTGGATCGTATGACGCCCTTAGAGGGGGGGGGGGGGGGGGGGGGGTGAATAAGGGTGTGTTTAAATTTGTAATTTTTACTTAATAATTTTAAGACAATTTTACTTTAATAAAAAGTTTCTTTAAAAATTAATTTTAAAACAAAGCAATTTTTGTATAACACCAAGCACAAATTTTTAAGATAAAAATTTAAGCAAACAAATTTGCGATTAGTGAAAGGATCATAATTTTATTTATCATGAAATTTCCATACAAATAAAAATGATCTTAACAATGCTTAAGATCAAGGCACAATGATAAAATGAAAATACTATATTTTTGATTTACCAATCCTTCTCCCAAGGATCGGAAGGCTATCGCTTGTCTTACCCAATACCAAGCCCAAGCCTAACCTCTAGATCTTCCCAAGATCTAGACGTAGCGCACAAGGCCACGATTTCCCACCAAGCCACGCAAGGACTTGGACGCTCCACACAAGGAAGCGATTTTCCCCTAAGCCGCGCAAGGACTTAGACGCCGCACGCAAGACGACGATTTCTTCCCCAATACAAAATGAAATATGAGTAAATGAAATACAATATGAAAAAGTCAACTCCCTAGAAATTCAGATCTCTGAATGGATTGTTGAAGCCTCGAGATGATCGTTGATGGAGTAGCGCGCCCGATCTCGTCTTCAATCTTCAATCCTTCTTTGCACAATTAGGAGTTGAGGAGGTTCTGGAGCTCTCTGGTTCGTATGCACTCAGGTAGGGACTGGAAATCTCGAAAGCTTGGAATGCACGAACCAAAGGCACCATTTTATAGACTTTCACTGTCGCCTGGGCGACAGTCACTGTCGGAAATTTCCGACAGTGCCAAACTGCCTTGGTCGTGCTGTCGAGCCGTCGTGTGGGCAGTTGCTGGAATCGTGGAGCTGTCGCTGGGGCGACATCGATGTCGGATTTCCGACAGCGCAAAACCGCCGCTGACGTGGGTGAAGTCGTGGGCAGTTGGTGGAATCGTGGAGCTGTCGCCTGGGCGACATCGATGTCGGAATTCCGACAGCGCAAAACTGTTTTTCGTCGATCTGCCGTGGAGGGAAGTAGTTGTAACTTCTCTGCTGTCGCCTGGGCGACAGTGGCTGTCGGAATTTTCCGACAGTGAATTTTTCCCACATGCAATTTTAGCTCCAGCAGCAATGTGAATATCACATACCTGTTATCTGCACACCATTAATGAAAATAGAATCAAATACAAAAGGGACTTTGTTATTATCAAACCGGAGGAGTGCGAAACGCATGCTCCAACAATCTCCCCCTTTTGATAATAACAAATCCGTATAAAAAGAAAACATGTCTATTTAGATTGTTGATTTTAGACATTTGGTGTGTGCACAAATATAACATGATATATTTCTCTTAAAATAAATAATCTCCCTTGATATATTTCTTTTAAAATAAATACTCTCCTTTTAGGTGAAGGCTCCCCCTAAATGAATGCTCCCCCTAAATATATGCTCCCCCTTAATATATGCTCCCCCTTAAATATATGATGTAATGTGTAGGTGGAATATTTAGGAGTGATATATTTGTGATTTTTCTTTTTATACTTTAAATTCTCCCCCTTTTGGTATTAGCAAAAGTGAATATTAAATAAAAGAGTAGCTTTTAAGGGATAGGATATAGAATTGTAGAGTAAGCGGAAGCAATTTGATGGTAATAATTGAAGTCCATGAAATAATAGGAATATGCCATAGTATGAATAAGCCTATGAAGTGACGGTATAGCCATATGAAGTATATGAAAGAAAATAACTTCAATATGAGTAAGGTCATTTGAAAGTATCATAGAAAGACACAATAGTGTATAGATATATGGAATATTTTCGGTCCAATTCTCATGAGATGAATGTTTATATAACATAATGATGTGTAAATGTGATACTTAGATCAAACATATGAAGTTATTTAATTTACATGATCATTAAAATGTATAACATAATAAAAGCATATAAAGGCAACTTTGACGTTGAAGATATAGCACAAGATGAATAGAAAACCATGTTTCTTTTGCACAAGACACTTTACAATTCTTTCCAAGGTGCTTAACCTCACAATGCTCATTAAGACTTATCAGGAGGGTAAGTAGTGCTTGGTGGAGTATCCTTGTCGTTATTTTAATTTTTTTTTGTTTTATCACAGATGTTGTGATATCGTAATTTTGATATATTGAATTTTTTTTTTTAAATTGACCAAGGATCTCCGAATTCACTTGAATCGCAAAAGATGGTGTATATTTTGTTGTGCTAACAAATCAATGTTGAAAGTTGTATTTAAGAAATGCTATTGTATTATGTGAAAACAAATATGATCCATGTATATTTTAAATAAAACGACATACGTATTGATCAAAAGAAGTGAACGTGATAGTTCATTATGATAGATAAACAATTTCTCATACTTAGAGGCATGCGAAAACAATTTCCAATGGTCTATACAACTAAGTAGAAGTGTCAATACGATGATAGCTTGGAAATGAAATCATATAAACATGTAAGTCATTTTTTTTTGAATAAATAACACATGGTTTGTCATCAATTCATGAGGTGAAGCATTAATAATGACATATAACTATTGTAAATCATCAAAGGGACCCATAATTGAAGTTTTTACAAAAATTGGAGCTGTCGGAAATTTCCGACACTCACTGTCGCCTGGGCGACAGCCAAAAGTATAAATAAGGCTGGGGACCGAGTCAAAACACATTGTGCATCATTTCCTGGAGTGAAAAACGAGAGGAAGGCTGTCGGAAGTCGGCGACAACCCTAGATCCAAGGTATGGGTTTTTTTTTTATTTTGTGTTTTTAACTCCAAATTTTTAGGGCTTTTTAATTTTGATAGTAGAGAAGAAGGAAAAAATAGTTTTCATGTTGATTTTTGATTAATGGTGGAGGTTTGGAAATTTTTGATTTGAATAAAATGTAGATCTAGTTTTAAAACTATAGGATCTTGGTGGATCTTTGCTTAAATGTCTAGCTTTGTGAAATTTCTCTTGATTTTGTGATAAAGGTTTTCATTTGTGTATTTGCAAAAAAAATTTTGTAGATCTAGGTTAGAGAAGAAGATGGAAGATGTTGAATAGTGAAAGATTTGTAGAATTTGATAATTTAAAAAAAATAGATTAAAATTTTTTTTTAAAAAAACTTGATGTTGAAATAACATTTAGTATGAGTAGATCTGGAAGTTTTAGGAAAAATTCTGAGATAAAATCACTTGGAGGGCTGTCGGAAATTTCCGACAGCCACTGTCGCCTGGGCGACAGTGTTCCAGTGCACAATAAAAAATCTGTTTTAAGCAAAATTTTTGTATTTTATTGCAGAATGGCTTCCAGCTCCAAAGCTCGAAAGAGTACTTCGGAAGATGCACATACTTCATATCAAGTTTATTCCGGAGTGGAGAAGGCTATTGTTGGGGTGTCCAAATACATCGAATTTGATTTGCCAAAACATGATCATATTTATGATCGTCTTGCGAAGGCAGGTATTCTCTCAATAATCTCACCAGAGGGGTTTTCATCCTTTTTAATTCGTGAATTTTATAACCATTTGGAAGACCCAAATGTTACGGAATTGGATGGAGGTGTGAGATCAAGGATCCAAGGTCAACATGTGGAAATAACACATGTTGATCTACGAGAGGAATTTGGACTAGTGATGAGTGAGAATATGCCTGATATAGTGGAGAATTATCGGAAGGATAGAGATTGGACCCTAGTAAACATGAGTTTACATGGGAATCAGAAGAAAACTCTTACCACTGAAGTTACCTCACTTACACCGGATGCTTACTTAGTCCAAGATATATTAAGGAATTCGGTGATGTTGAAGAGTGGAGACACAAGAAGCATTACTGCGCAGTTGACCCTCTTTACGTACTATATTATGGAGGATGAGCCTTTTGATATGGCAGACTTCATACTCTCCCAGATTAGGTATACGTACAGATTGAAACATCCAAGATGGGTGAAGGTGCATACGCTGCCAATGGGGTTGGTAATTCAGCGTGTACTTTATAAGAAGTATGGATGGATTGTGCAAGATTCGTATCTTGATGATTGTTATCCGGAAATTTATTTTACGGGTTCAATGAAAGGGAAGAAGCCGCTTAGAAAAGCTCAACCCGGAATTGAGATTAGAGAGCCGAGCATTTCTAGGGCAGGATCACTAAGGGAGTCCATTGATGATTTGCGTGATTCGTTAGAGGATCACAAAAAGGAAGTGAAAAAGGATCGTAGTCGAATGCAGAAATTTATGAAGTTTCTCGTCAAAGGTCTGAAGTTGAAGCCAACGCCGGAGGAGGAGGCAGAATGGCAAGTACCGGACGAAGAACCGCCGCGCCAATCGGTGAGGCGGACTCGCCGAGGCAAAGCCGTGAGACGAGGACCTCCAGAAGATTGTCCAGAGAGCAGCGGGGCTGGTTATGAAGATTCAGAGTAGTTTTATGTTGCTGCTGCTGCTGGGAGCTGTCGGAAAATTCCGACATCCACTGTCGCCTGGGCGACAGTGAACCTCTTTAAATTTCTGTTTTGTTTAATGAACTTGATCCTTAATTTGTTTCTACTGTTTTTATTTGAACAATATTGATGTAATATTAATGGTGTTGAATTTTTGTTGAGGCTTTTGAAATTTTATGTTTTGATATTTAGAATTTTGTCTTTTTGTTTTTACATTGTTTATGTTTTGTGATAATAATAATTTTTTTTTTATTTTATAGGCTTTAAATTGTGATATATTCATTGTGAAATGTCTAGAATGCCCAATTCTAGCCTAAGCATAGAAAAACGGGAATCCGGTAATGGCTTAGTGAATATATCCGCTAGTTGATTTTCCGTGCCTATAAATGAAATTTTATGTGGTTATTTTTAATATGATCTCTAATAAAATGATGTCTCACATCAATATGCTTAGACCTTGAATGATGGACCGGGTTGTGTGTTAAATCAATTGCACTTTTATTATCACACCATAATTCAATAGTTTGTTGTTTAATATTAAAGTCTTCTAAGGTTTGTTTCATCCAAAGGGCTTGTGCACAACAACTACCCAGTGCGATGTATTCGGCTTCGGTGGTTGAGAGGGCAACAAAATTCTGTTTCCTACTCGACCATGAAATGAGTGAAGGACCTAAAAAGTGACAAGTGCCACTAGTGCTTTTCCTATCTAGTGAACAACCGGCGTAATCAGAATCAGAATAACCAAAAAGTGTAAAATCATCGCTATGAGGATACCACAAACCAAGTTTAGATGTGCCAATTAAATATCTAAAAATTCTTTTTACCGCTTTTAAATGTGATTCTTTGGGATCGGCTTGAAATCTAGCACACAAACAAACTGAAAACATAATATCCGGTCTAGAAGCAGTCAAATATAAAAGTGAACCTATCATGCCTCTATATAAAGTTTGATCTATTGATATTCCAGTTTCATCTTTTCCTAATTTTAAAGATACACTCATAGGAGTATTTGCTTGTTTGAGATTTTCAAATCCAAATCGTTTTAAGACATCATGAATATATTTTGATTGGTTAATAAAAACTCCATCATGATTTTGAACAATTTGAAATCCTAAGAAATATTTTAATTCCCCTACCATACTCATCTCAAATTCACTTTCCATCATTTTTACAACATAGTTACACAACTCTTCATTAGTGGCTCCAAAAATAATATCATCAACATAAATTTGTAAAACAATTAAATCATCATTTACTTGCTTAATGAAGAGTGTACAATCAACACCACCCATTTTAAAACCATTTTGTAATAAATATATAGTCAATCTATCATACCATGCTCGTGGTGCTTGTTTCAAACCATACAAAGCTTTTAGCAATCTATATACGCGATTAGGAAATTTTTCATTTATAAATCCTGGGGGTTGTTCAACATAAACTTCTTCTTTAATCAACCCGTTTAAGAATGCAGTTTTAATATCCATTTGCAATAATTTAAATCTTTTATGGCTAGCAAATGCAACAAAAATTCTAACTGCTTCCAATCGTGCTACGGGTGCAAAAGTTTCATCAAAGTCTACCCCTTCAATTTGATTATATCCTTTCGCTACAAGCCTAGCTTTGTTTCTAGTGACCCTAGAGTCACTATCTAATTTGTTTTTGAAAATCCATTTGACTCCTACCACTGGATGATCACTAGGTCTATCAACAAGAATCCAAACTTTATTTCTTTCAAATTGATTAAGTTCTTCATTCATAGCTAGAAACCAAGATTCATCATTTAAAGCGGTGGCAACATCTTTTGGTTCGATATTTGAGACAAAACATAAATTTGAAAAGGTTTCATTTAAACTAGAACGCGTACGTACCCCACATAATGGTTCTCCAATAACAAGTTCTTGCGGATGATCTTTTGAGAATTGTAGCTCGGTTGGAGGTACATACCCTTCTCTTTCTTCTTCTTCTCTATCTTCTTCTCCTCTTTCTTCTTCTCTTTCTTCTCCTTTTTCTTCTTCATTTTCTCCAAGTTCTTCTTCATCATCCTCCACCGTGGGAAGGAGTTCATCTTCTTTTCCTGTAATTTTCCTTTATACACATGAAGCAAACTCATCAAACCTAACATGAATAGATTCTTCAACTATTTTTGTTCTCTTATTATAAACTCTATAGGCCTTGCTAGTTGAAGAATAACCAATGAAAATTTCTTCATCACATTTTTCATCAAATTTGCCTAAGTTATCTTTTGTATTCAAAATAAAGCATTTACAACCAAACACTTTAAAGTAAGATACATTTGGTTTTCTTTGAAAATAAATTTCATAAGGAGTTAATTGTAATGTGGGACGAATCATGACACGATTAATAATATAACATGCCGTACTAACTGCTTCGGCCCAAAAATATTTTGGCAATTTAAATTCACAAAGCATAGTACGTCCTAATTCTTGGAGTGTTCTATTTTTCCTCTCCACTACACCATTTTGCTGTGGTGTGCGTGGAGCGGAAAATTCATGTTTTATCCCAAAATCATTACAATATGAAATAAATTTTTCATTATCGAACTCTCCTCCATGATCTGATCTAATGCATTTTACCTTTAGATCAACTTCATTTTGAATACGTGAAATTAGTTTTACAAATTCATCAAAAGCATCAGATTTTGAATATAAAAACAAAGTCCAACAAAATCTAGAATAATCATCAATAATAACAAACGTATATTTTCTACCTCCTAGACTTTGTGTAGAAATTGGACCAAACAAGTCCATATGTAATAAATTCAAAGGTCTAGTGGTAGAAATGACATTTTTGCTTTTAAAAGATGATTTTGTAAATTTTCCCTTTTGGCATGGTGAACATAATGAGGATAGCTTTCCATTCAAATTTGGTAATCCTTTTATTATTTTATTTTTAGAAAGCTTTACTATGCGTTTAGCACTAGAATGTCCTAGTCTCCTATGCCATAATTCAAGTTCATCATTCTTTGAAATGAAACATTTAAGTGTAGAATGAGATAAATCATGAAAAGTGATTGTATAGACATTGTTTATTCTTGGTGCAGTAAGTACGATTTCGTTTGTTTTAGAATCAATAATTTTGCAAAGGTTTGAGCTAGAGTCAAATAAAACATTTAGATTTTTATCACATAGTTGACTAATAGAAATTAAATTATGTTTTAAACCTTTAACATATAAAACATTTGAAATTTTAAATTCTTCGTTACCTACTACTCCAATGCCTTTGACTTTACCCTTTCCATTATCTCCAAATGTCACTGTTCCACCTTTCTTCATCTCCAGGCTAAGGAACTTTGATTTATCGCCCGTCATGTGTTTTGAACATCCAGAGTCCAAATACCACACGTCTTCCTTGTTCCTAGCCTGCACGCATACCTAAAAAGATGATGAGAGTAAAGATATGGTTACCCAAGTGGTCGATCCCATTGTATAGGTGGACGCCTTAGGTACCCAGATTTGTTTAACAATAGCTTTTCCTTTCTTCCAACATGAGCCCGAGATGTGACCAAATCGATGACATTTGGCACACACAATGAATGGTGAGGAACCATTTTTCAATGGTTTCTCTGGATTCTTGCTGGTGGAAGCATCTTTATGTGTGGACTTAGAAAAATTTGTATTTTTAGAAATAAGATTTCTGAACCTGGAGCTGTCGCCGGTTCCGACAGTAGCTGTCGGAAATTTCCGACAGTAGCTGTCGGAAATTTCCGACAGCCTCCAGAGCTTCCAGAAATGTATCCTAGTCCAAATTTTGCTGTACCATGGCATTGGTTGGCTAATAGCATATCCAGTGATTTTTTCCCAACACCAAATTTTCTAATTGCCATGATCAACTCATTTACTTTGGATTTTAGAATTGAATTTTCTTTTACTATCATGCCACATCTATTTGCAAAAATTTTCTTATAATTATCTAATTGAGAATGAGAAGTTTTAACAACTTTTTCTAAGTCCCTTTTCTCTTTTACAAGTAGATCAAATTTATGATCGGACTTAGAAATAGTAGTTTCAAGTTCTTTTATCCTTGTCGAAGAATGATCACACTCTTGACAAAAAATCTTCTCTTTCCCAATAGATTCCAACTTATTTGATAGTTTTTTATTTGCTTTTGAAAGACCTTCATTTTCAGATTTTAGAAAATCAATTTTCTTTAAGCTTTTATCTAAAACTTTGCATGTTTTCATAAATTCAGAATATAACTCATCATAAGATGGAGGCGTTACCTCAGTGTCCCTTTGGACACTGCAGTCGTCTTCAGATGTAATGCTGTCTTTTGCCATCAAGCATAGATTAGCCTCCTCTTCCTCCTGTGTTGAGGGATCACTTTCTTCACCAGACGAAGAATCATCCCAAGTCTCTGCCTTTAACACTTTCTTCTTTTTATCGTGCCTCTTTGCTTTTTGCTCTTTCAGATACTTTGGGCACTTGCTTCTGATATGACCAATCTTCTTGCAATGGTAGCACTCCGGTGGCGGACGCTCCTCTTCATTCTCCATTTTTCCTTTGCCTTTTTGGTAGGCAAAATCCTTCTTTTTGAAAAACTTTTTAAATGAGTTTCTCCTCTCCGGATTTCTCATAAACTTCTTAAAATTTCTCACAAACAATCCTTCTTCATCTTCATCACTTTCTTCAGTCTCACTCTCAAATTCCTTTTTAGATTTCAACGCCAAGCTCTTCTTTTTGGGCTCCAAATTATATTCTTGGCTTTGAATCTTCAACTCCACTTCATGGGTTTTTAGATTCCCAATGAGACTCTCCAATTGTAAGGTTTTAAGATCATGTGACTCAGAAATTGCAGTCACTTTTGGATTGAACTTCGGGGGAAGTGATCTTAAGATTTTTCTAACTAAATCTCCATTTGAAAAGACCTTACCCAACACTTTTGAATCGTTCACGATTTTAGTGAATCGAGTGTACATTGTGTCAATTTCTTCATCCACTTCCATTTTGAATCTTTCGAACTCTGACTCCAATTGAAATAGCTTTGAATCCTTTACCTGCGAAGTACCTTCATGAGTAATTTCCAAAAGATTCCAAATATCAAAAGCAGTATCGCAAGCACAGACTCTATTAAACTCGGTGCGATCTAGTGCGCAAAATAAGGCATTCATGGCCTTTGCATTGTTTTTGCATTTTAATTTATCATTTTCATCCCACTTGTCTTTGGGTTTTTCCATAGTTACATCTCCTACAACAAATGTTGGAGAAGTGTAACTAGTTTCTACCATATTCCAGACTTCTATATCTAAAGCAATTAGAAAACAACGCATACGTGTTTTCCAATAATTGTAGTCTGTGCCCGTGAAAAGTGGTGGCCTACTAATTCCTTGCCCCTCAACGAACGCGTGATCGTTGTGCGCCATTACTCCCGGTGGTAAAACCGTTTTGGAGTAACCTGGCTATGATACCACTTGTTGGATCGTATGACGCCCTTAGAGGGGGGTGGTGAATAAGGGTGTGTTTAAATTTGTAATTTTTACTTAATAATTTTAAGACAATTTTACTTTAATAAAAAGTTTCTTTAAAAATTAATTTTAAAACAAAGCAATTTTTGTATAACACCAAGCACAAATTTTTAAGATAAAAATTTAAGCAAACAAATTTGCGATTAGTGAAAGGATCATAATTTTATTTATCATGAAATTTCCATACAAATAAAAATGATCTTAACAATGCTTAAGATCAAGGCACAATGATAAAATGAAAATACTATATTTTTGATTTACCAATCCTTCTCCCAAGGATCGGAAGGCTATCACTTGTCTTACCCAAGACCAAGCCCAAGCCTAACCTCTAGATCTTCCCAAGATCTAGACGTAGCGCACAAGGCCACGATTTCCCACCAAGCCACGCAAGGACTTGGACGCTCCACACAAGGAAGCGATTTTCCCCTAAGCCGCGCAAGGACTTAGACGCCGCACGCAAGACGACGATTTCTTCCCCAATACAAAATGAAATATGAGTAAATGAAATACAATATGAAAAAGTCAACTCCCTAGAAATTCAGATCTCTGAATGGATTGTCGAAGCCTCGAGATGATCGTTGATGGAGTAGCGCGCCCGATCTCGTCTTCAATCTTCAATCCTTCTTTGCACAATTAGGAGTTGAGGAGGTTCTGGAGCTCTCTGGTTCGTATGCACTCAGGTAGGGACTGGAAATCTCGAAAGCTTGGAATGCACGAACCAAAGGCACCATTTTATAGACTTTCACTGTCGCCTGGGCGACAGTCACTGTCGGAAATTTCCGACAGTGCCAAACTGCCTTGGTCGTGCTGTCGAGCCGTCGTGTGGGCAGTTGCTGGAATCGTGGAGCTGTCGCTGGGGCGACATCGATGTCGGATTTCCGACAGCGCAAAACCGCCGCTGACGTGGGTGAAGTCGTGGGCAGTTGGTGGAATCGTGGAGCTGTCGCCTGGGCGACATCGATGTCGGAATTCCGACAGCGCAAAACTGTTTTTCGTCGATCTGCCGTGGAGGGAAGTAGTTGTAACTTCTCTGCTGTCGCCTGGGCGACAGTGGCTGTCGGAATTTTCCGACAGTGAATTTTTCCCACATGCAATTTTAGCTCCAGCAGCAATGTGAATATCACATACCTGTTATCTGCACACCATTAATGAAAATAGAATCAAATACAAAAGGGACTTTGTTATTATCAAACCGGAGGAGTGCGAAACGCATGCTCCAACAATCTCCCCCTTTTGATAATAACAAATCCGTATAAAAAGAAAACATGTCTATTTAGATTGTTGATTTTAGACATTTGGTGTGTGCACAAATATAACATGATATATTTCTCTTAAAATAAATAATCTCCCTTGATATATTTCTTTTAAAATAAATACTCTCCTTTTAGGTGAAGGCTCCCCCTAAATGAATGCTCCCCCTAAATATATGCTCCCCCTTAATATATGCTCCCCCTTAAATATATGATGTAATGTGTAGGTGGAATATTTAGGAGTGATATATTTGTGATTTTTCTTTTTATACTTTAAATTCTCCCCCTTTTGGTATTAGCAAAAGTGAATATTAAATAAAAGAGTAGCTTTTAAGGGATAGGATATAGAATTGTAGAGTAAGCGGAAGCAATTTGATGGTAATAATTGAAGTCCATGAAATAATAGGAATATGCCATAGTATGAATAAGCCTATGAAGTGACGGTATAGCCATATGAAGTATATGAAAGAAAATAACTTCAATATGAGTAAGGTCATTTGAAAGTATCATAGAAAGACACAATAGTGTATAGATATATGGAATATTTTCGGTCCAATTCTCATGAGATGAATGTTTATATAACATAATGATGTGTAAATGTGATACTTAGATCAAACATATGAAGTTATTTAATTTACATGATCATTAAAATGTATAACATAATAAAAGCATATAAAGGCAACTTTGACGTTGAAGATATAGCACAAGATGAATAGAAAACCATGTTTCTTTTGCACAAGACACTTTACAATTCTTTCCAAGGTGCTTAACCTCACAATGCTCATTAAGACTTATCAGGAGGGTAAGTAGTGCTTGGTGGAGTATCCTTGTCGTTATTTTAATTTTTTTTTTGTTTTATCACAGATGTTGTGATATCGTAATTTTGATATATTGAATTTTTTTTTTTTAAATTGACCAAGGATCTCCGAATTCACTTGAATCGCAAAAGATGGTGTATATTTTGTTGTGCTAACAAATCAATGTTGAAAGTTGTATTTAAGAAATGCTATTGTATTATGTGAAAACAAATATGATCCATGTATATTTTAAATAAAACGACATACGTATTGATCAAAAGAAGTGAACATGATAGTTCATTATGATAGATAAACAATTTCTCATACTTAGAGGCATGCGAAAACAATTTCCAATGGTCTATACAACTAAGTAGAAGTGTCAATACGATGATAGCTTGGAAATGAAATCATATAAACATGTAAGTCATTTTTTTTTTAATAAATAACACATGGTTTGTCATCAATTCATGAGGTGAAGCATTAATAATGACATATAACTATTGTAAATCATCAAAGGGACCCATAATTGAAGTTTTTACAAAAATTGGAGCTGTCGGAAATTTCCGACACTCACTGTCGCCTGGGCGACAGCCAAAAGTATAAATAAGGCTGGGGACCGAGTCAAAACACATTGTGCATCATTTCCTGGAGTGAAAAACGAGAGGAAGGCTGTCGGAAGTCGGCGACAACCCTAGATCCAAGGTATGGGTTTTTTTTTTGATTTTGTGTTTTTAACTCCAAATTTTTAGGGCTTTTTAATTTTGATAGTAGAGAAGAAGGAAAAAATAGTTTTCATGTTGATTTTTGATTAATGGTGGAGGTTTGGAAATTTTTGATTTGAATAAAATGTAGATCTAGTTTTAAAACTATAGGATCTTGGTGGATCTTTGCTTAAATGTCTAGCTTTGTGAAATTTCTCTTGATTTTGTGATAAAGGTTTTCATTTGTGTATTTGCAAAAAAAATTTTGTAGATCTAGGTTAGAGAAGAAGATGGAAGATGTTGAATAGTGAAAGATTTGTAGAATTTGATAATTTAAAAAAAATAGATTAAAATTTTTTTTAAAAAAAACTTGATTGAAATAACATTTAGTATGAGTAGATCTGGAAGTTTTAGGAAAAATTCTGAGATAAAATCACTTGGAGGGCTGTCGGAAATTTCCGACAGCCACTGTCGCCTGGGCGACAGTGTTCCAGTGCACAATAAAAAATCTGTTTTAAGCAAAATTTTTGTATTTTATTGCAGAATGGCTTCCAGCTCCAAAGCTCGAAAGAGTACTTCGGAAGATGCACATACTTCATATCAAGTTTATTCCGGAGTGGAGAAGGCTATTGTTGGGGTGTCCAAATACATCGAATTTGATTTGCCAAAACATGATCATATTTATGATCGTCTTGCGAAGGCAGGTATTCTCTCAATAATCTCACCAGAGGGGTTTTCATCCTTTTTAATTCGTGAATTTTATAACCATTTGGAAGACCCAAATGTTACGGAATTGGATGGAGGTGTGAGATCAAGGATCCAAGGTCAACATGTGGAAATAACACATGTTGATCTACGAGAGGAATTTGGACTAGTGATGAGTGAGAATATGCCTGATATAGTGGAGAATTATCGGAAGGATAGAGATTGGACCCTAGTAAACCTGAGTTTACATGGGAATCAGAAGAAAACTCTTACCACTGAAGTTACCTCACTTACACCGGATGCTTACTTAGTCCAAGATATATTAAGGAATTCGGTGATGTTGAAGAGTGGAGACACAAGAAGCATTACTGCGCAGTTGACCCTCTTTACGTACTATATTATGGAGGATGAGCCTTTTGATATGGCAGACTTCATACTCTCCCAGATTAGGTATACGTACAGATTGAAACATCCAAGATGGGTGAAGGTGCATACGCTGCCAATGGGGTTGGTAATTCAGCGTGTACTTTATAAGAAGTATGGATGGATTGTGCAAGATTCGTATCTTGATGATTGTTATCCGGAAATTTATTTTACGGGTTCAATGAAAGGGAAGAAGCCGCTTAGAAAAGCTCAACCGGGAATTGAGATTAGAGAGCCGAGCATTTCTAGGGCAGGATCACTAAGGGAGTCCATTGATGATTTGCGTGATTCGTTAGAGGATCACAAAAAGGAAGTGAAAAAGGATCGTAGTCGAATGCAGAAATTTATGAAGTTTCTCGTCAAAGGTCTGAAGTTGAAGCCAACGCCGGAGGAGGAGGCAGAATGGCAAGTACCGGACGAAGAACCGCCGCGCCAATCGGTGAGGCGGACTCGCCGAGGCAAAGCCGTGAGACGAGGACCTCCAGAAGATTGTCCAGAGAGCAGCGGGGCTGGTTATGAAGATTCAGAGTAGTTTTATGTTGCTGCTGCTGCTGGGAGCTGTCGGAAAATTCCGACATCCACTGTCGCCTGGGCGACAGTGAACCTCTTTAAATTTCTGTTTTGTTTAATGAACTTGATCCTTAATTTGTTTCTACTGTTTTTATTTGAACAATATTGATGTAATATTAATGGTGTTGAATTTTTGTTGAGGCTTTTGAAATTTTATGTTTTGATATTTAGAATTTTGTCTTTTTGTTTTTACATTGTTTATGTTTTGTGATAATAATAATTATTTTTTTTTTAATTTTATAGGCTTTAAATTGTGATATATTCATTGTGAAATGTCTAGAATGCCCAATTCTAGCCTAAGCATAGAAAAACGGGAATCCGGTAATGGCTTAGTGAATATATCCGCTAGTTGATTTTCCGTGCCTATAAATGAAATTTTTATGTGGTTATTTTTAATATGATCTCTAATAAAATGATGTCTCACATCAATATGCTTAGACCTTGAATGATGGACCGGGTTGTGTGTTAAATCAATTGCACTTTTATTATCACACCATAATTCAATAGTTTGTTGTTTAATATTAAAGTCTTCTAAGGTTTGTTTCATCCAAAGGGCTTGTGCACAACAACTACCCAGTGCGATGTATTCGGCTTCGGTGGTTGAGAGGGCAACAAAATTCTGTTTCCTACTCGACCATGAAATGAGTGAAGGACCTAAAAAGTGACAAGTGCCACTAGTGCTTTTCCTATCTAGTGAACAACCGGCGTAATCAGAATCAGAATAACCAAAAAGTGTAAAATCATCGCTATGAGGATACCACAAACCAAGTTTAGATGTGCCAATTAAATATCTAAAAATTCTTTTTACCGCTTTTAAATGTGATTCTTTGGGATCGGCTTGAAATCTAGCACACAAACAAACTGAAAACATAATATCCGGTCTAGAAGCAGTCAAATATAAAAGTGAACCTATCATGCCTCTATATAAAGTTTGATCTATTGATATTCCAGTTTCATCTTTTCCTAATTTTAAAGATACACTCATAGGAGTATTTGCTTGTTTGAGATTTTCAAATCCAAATCGTTTTAAGACATCATGAATATATTTTGATTGGTTAATAAAAACTCCATCATGATTTTGAACAATTTGAAATCCTAAGAAATATTTTAATTCCCCTACCATACTCATCTCAAATTCACTTTCCATCATTTTTACAACATAGTTACACAACTCTTCATTAGTGGCTCCAAAAATAATATCATCAACATAAATTTGTAAAACAATTAAATCATCATTTACTTGCTTAATGAAGAGTGTACAATCAACACCACCCATTTTAAAACCATTTTGTAATAAATATATAGTCAATCTATCATACCATGCTCGTGGTGCTTGTTTTAAACCATACAAAGCTTTTAGCAATCTATATACGCGATTAGGAAATTTTTCATTTATAAATCCTGGGGGTTGTTCAACATAAACTTCTTCTTTAATCAACCCGTTTAAGAATGCAGTTTTAATATCCATTTGCAATAATTTAAATCTTTTATGGCTAGCAAATGCAACAAAAATTCTAACTGCTTCCAATCGTGCTACGGGTGCAAAAGTTTCATCAAAGTCTACCCCTTCAATTTGATTATATCCTTTCGCTACAAGCCTAGCTTTGTTTCTAGTGACCCTAGAGTCACTATCTAATTTGTTTTTGAAAATCCATTTGACTCCTACCACTGGATGATCACTAGGTCTATCAACAAGAATCCAAACTTTATTTCTTTCAAATTGATTAAGTTCTTCATTCATAGCTAGAAACCAAGATTCATCATTTAAAGCGGTGGCAACATCTTTTGGTTCGATATTTGAGACAAAACATAAATTTGAAAAGGTTTCATTTAAACTAGAACGCGTACGTACCCCACATAATGGTTCTCCAATAACAAGTTCTTGCGGATGATCTTTTGAGAATTGTAGCTCGGTTGGAGGTACATACCCTTCTCTTTCTTCTTCTTCTCTATCTTCTTCTCCTCTTTCTTCTTCTCTTTCTTCTCCTTTTTCTTCTTCATTTTCTCCAAGTTCTTCTTCATCATCCTCCACCGTGGGAAGGAGTTCATCTTCTTTTCCTGTAATTTTCCTTTCTACACATGAAGCAAACTCATCAAACCTAACATGAATAGATTCTTCAACTATTTTTGTTCTCTTATTATAAACTCTATAGGCCTTGCTAGTTGAAGAATAACCAATGAAAATTCCTTCATCACATTTTTCATCAAATTTGCCTAAGTTATCTTTTGTATTCAAAATAAAGCATTTACAACCAAACACTTTAAAGTAAGATACATTTGGTTTTCTTTGAAAATAAATTTCATAAGGAGTTAATTGTAATGTGGGACGAATCATGACACGATTAATAATATAACATGCCGTACTAACTGCTTCGGCCCAAAAATATTTTGGCAATTTAAATTCACAAAGCATAGTACGTCCTAATTCTTGGAGTGTTCTATTTTTCCTCTCCACTACACCATTTTGCGGTGGTGTGCGTGGAGCGGAAAATTCATGTTTTATCCCAAAATCATTACAATATGAAATAAATTTTTCATTATCGAACTCTCCTCCATGATCTGATCTAATGCATTTTACCTTTAGATCAACTTCATTTTGAATACGTGAAATTAGTTTTACAAATTCATCAAAAGCATCAGATTTTGAATATAAAAACAAAGTCCAACAAAATCTAGAATAATCATCAATAATAACAAACGTATATTTTCTACCTCCTAGACTTTGTGTAGAAATTAGACCAAACAAGTCCATATGTAATAAATTCAAAGGTCTAGTGGTAGAAATGACATTTTTGCTTTTAAAAGATGATTTTGTAAATTTTCCCTTTTGGCATGGTGAACATAATGAGGATAGCTTTCCATTCAAATTTGGTAATCCTTTTATTATTTTATTTTTAGAAAGCTTTACTATGCGTTTAGCACTAGAATGTCCTAGTCTCCTATGCCATAATTCAAGTTCATCATTCTTTGAAATGAAACATTTAAGTGTAGAATGAGATAAATCATGAAAAGTGATTGTATAGACATTGTTTATTCTTGGTGCAGTAAGTACGATTTTGTTTGTTTTAGAATCAATAATTTTGCAAAGGTTTGAGCTAGAGTCAAATAAAACATTTAGATTTTTATCACATAGTTGACTAATAGAAATTAAATTATGTTTTAAACCTTTAACATATAAAACATTTGAAATTTTAAATTCTTCGTTACCTACTACTCCAATGCCTTTGACTTTACCCTTTCCATTATCTCCAAATGTCACTGTTCCACCTTTCTTCATCTCCAGGCTAAGGAACTTTGATTTATCGCCCGTCATGTGTTTTGAACATCCAGAGTCCAAATACCACACGTCTTCCTTGTTCCTAGCCTGCACGCATACCTAAAAAGATGATGAGAGTAAAGATCTGGTTACCCAAGTGGTCGATCCCATTGTATAAGTGGACGCCTTAGGTACCCAGATTTGTTTAACAATAGCTTTTCCTTTCTTCCAACATGAGCCCGAGATGTGACCAAATCGATGACATTTGGCACACACAATGAATGGTGAGGAACCATTTTTCAATGGTTTCTCTGGATTCTTGCTGGTGGAAGCATCTTTATGTGTGGACTTAGAAAAATTTGTATTTTTAGAAATAAGATTTCTGAACCTGGAGCTGTCGCCGGTTCCGACAGTAGCTGTCGGAAATTTCCGACAGCCTCCAGAGCTTCCAGAAATGTATCCTAGTCCAAATTTTGCTGTACCATGGCATTGGTTGGCTAATAGCATATCCAGTGATTTTTTCCCAACACCAAATTTTCTAATTGCCATGATCAACTCATTTACTTTGGATTTTAGAATTGAATTTTCTTTTACTATCATGCCACATCTATTTGCAAAAATTTTCTTATAATTATCTAATTGAGAATGAGAAGTTTTAACAACTTTTTCTAAGTCCCTTTTCTCTTTTACAAGTAGATCAAATTTATAATCGGACTTAGAAATAGTAGTTTCAAGTTCTTTTATCCTTGTCGAAGAATGATCACACTCTTGACAAAAAATCTTCTCTTTCCCAATAGATTCCAACTTATTTGATAGTTTTTTATTTGCTTTTGAAAGACCTTCATTTTCAGATTTTAGAAAATCAATTTTCTTTAAGCTTTTATCTAAAACTTTGCATGTTTTCATAAATTCAGAATATAACTCATCATAAGATGGAGGCGTTACCTCAGTGTCGCTTTGGACACTGCAGTCGTCTTCAGATGTAATGTTGTCTTTTGCCATCAAGCATAGATTAGCCTCCTCTTCCTCCTGTGTTGAGGGATCACTTTCTTCACCAGACGAAGAATCATCCCAAGTCTCTGCCTTTAACACTTTCTTCTTTTATCGTGCCTCTTTGCTTTTTGCTCTTTCAGATACTTTGGGCACTTGCTTCTGATATGACCAATCTTCTTGCAATGGTAGCACTCCGGTGGCGGACGCTCCTCTTCATTCTCCATTTTTCCTTTGCCTTTTTGGTAGGCAAAATCCTTCTTTTTGAAAAACTTTTTAAATGAGTTTCTCCTCTCCGGATTTCTCATAAACTTCTTAAAATTTCTCACAAACAATCCTTCTTCATCTTCATCACTTTCTTCAGTCTCACTCTCAAATTCCTTTTTAGATTTCAACGCCAAGCTCTTCTTTTTGGGCTCCAAATTATATTCTTGGCTTTGAATCTTCAACTCCACTTCATGGGTTTTTAGATTCCCAATGAGACTCTCCAATTGTAAGGTTTTAAGATCATGTGACTCAGAAATTGCAGTCACTTTTGGATTGAACTTCGGGGGAAGTGATCTTAAGATTTTTCTAACTAAATCTCCATTTGAAAAGACCTTACCCAACACTTTTGAATCGTTCACGATTTTAGTGAATCGAGTGTACATTGTGTCAATTTCTTCATCCACTTCCATTTTGAATCTTTCGAACTCTGACTCCAATTGAAATAGCTTTGAATCCTTTACCTGCGAAGTACCTTCATGAGTAATTTCCAAAAGATTCCAAATATCAAAAGCAGTATCGCAAGCACAGACTCTATTAAACTCGGTGCGATCTAGTGCGCAAAATAAGGCATTCATGGCCTTTGCATTGTTTTTGCATTTTAATTTATCATTTTCATCCCACTTGTCTTTGGGTTTTTCCATAGTTACATCTCCTACAACAAATGTTGGAGAAGTGTAACTAGTTTCTACCATATTCCAGACTTCTATATCTAAAGCAATTAGAAAACAACGCATACGTGTTTTCCAATAATTGTAGTCTGTGCCCGTGAAAAGTGGTGGCCTACTAATTCCTTGCCCCTCAACGAACGCGTGATCGTTGTGCGCCATTACTCCCGGTGGTAAAACCGTTTTGGAGTAACCTGGCTCTGATACCACTTGTTGGATCGTATGACGCTCTTAGAGGGGGGGGGGGGTGAATAAGGGTGTGTTTAAATTTGTAATTTTTACTTAATAATTTTAAGACAATTTTACTTTAATAAAAAGTTTCTTTAAAAATTAATTTTAAAACAAAGCAATTTTTGTATAACACCAAGCACAAATTTTTAAGATAAAAATTTAAGCAAACAAATTTGCGATTAGTGAAAGGATCATAATTTTATTTATCATGAAATTTCCATACAAATAAAAATGATCTTAACAATGCTTAAGATCAAGGCACAATGATAAAATGAAAATACTATATTTTTGATTTACCAATCCTTCTCCCAAGGATCGGAAGGCTATCGCTTGTCTTACCCAAGACCAAGCCCAAGCCTAACCTCTAGATCTTCCCAAGATCTAGACGTAGCGCACAAGGCCACGATTTCCCACCAAGCCACGCAAGGACTTGGACGCTCCACACAAGGAAGCGATTTTCCCCTAAGCCGCGCAAGGACTTAGACGCCGCACGCAAGACGACGATTTCTTCCCCAATACAAAATGAAATATGAGTAAATGAAATACAATATGAAAAAGTCTAACTCCCTAGAAATTCAGATCTCTGAATGGATTGTTGAAGCCTCGAGATGATCGTTGATGGAGTAGCGCGCCCGATCTCGTCTTCAATCTTCAATCCTTCTTTGCACAATTAGGAGTTGAGGAGGTTCTGGAGCTCTCTGGTTCGTATGCACTCAGGTAGGGACTGGAAATCTCGAAAGCTTGGAATGCACGAACCAAAGGCACCATTTTATAGACTTTCACTGTCGCCTGGGCGACAGTCACTGTCGGAAATTTCCGACAGTGCCAAACTGCCTTGGTCGTGCTGTCGAGCCGTCGCGTGGGCAGTTGCTGGAATCGTGGAGCTGTCGCTGGGGCGACATCGATGTCGGATTTCCGACAGCGCAAAACCGCCGCTGACGTGGGTGAAGTCGTGGGCAGTTGGTGGAATCGTGGAGCTGTCGCCTGGGCGACATCGATGTCGGAATTCCGACAGCGCAAAACTGTTTTTCGTCGATCTGCCGTGGAGGGAAGTAGTTGTAACTTCTCTGCTGTCGCCTGGGCGACAGTGGCTGTCGGAATTTTCCGACAGTGAATTTTTCCCACATGCAATTTTAGCTCCAGCAGCAATGTGAATATCACATACCTGTTATCTGCACACCATTAATGAAAATAGAATCAAATACAAAAGGGACTTTGTTATTATCAAACCGGAGGAGTGCGAAACGCATGCTCCAACAGAGGCGTGAAGGAGTGGGATATTGCGATGCAAGAGGAGATGGAAGCTCTCGAGAAAAATGAGACCTAGTCTCTAGTGCCCAAGCCAAAGGGCACCACTCCGGTGACATGCAAGTGGGTCTACAAGCTCAAGAAGATATCTGACGGCAGTATCGAGCGGTACAAGGCTCGCCTTGTGGCTCGGGGGTTCTCGCAGCAGTACGGTGAAGACTACGAGGAGACATTCAGTCCGGTGGCAAAAATGACTTCAATTCGGTTTATCATTGCCTTGGCGGCATTCAATGGATGGAAGATTTGGCAGCTCGACGTCAAGAACGCTTTCTTGTACGGCGAGATCGACAAGGATATTCTTCATGGTCCAGCCGCCAGGCTTTGTGTCTGAGGATTTTCCGGAGCATGTCTGCAAGCTGAAAAAGGCCCTGTATGGGTTGAAGCAAGCGTCGAGGGCGTGGTACGGGAAGATCGCAGAATATCTCTTATTCTGTGGATTTGTTGCTTCAGACTCAGACTCAAGCTTGTTCGTGAAGAAGAGCGGGGAGCTTCAAGTCATCGTGCTGCTTTACGTCAACGACATGATCATGACGGGGAACTCGAAGGAGGAAGTAGCTCAGCTTCGGGCCGAGCTGGCTATCAGGTTCGAGATGAAGGACTTAGGTGAGCTTCACCATTTCCTTGGACTCGAGGTGCAGAGGAAGGAAAGTGGAGTGCTGGTGTCCCAGGCTGGATATGCGGAGCGAATCGTGGAGCGAATCGGCATGAAGGAAGGGAAGTGCATTTCTACACCTCTGGAGAAGGCTATGAAGCTTCGGAAGGATGAGGGGAGGATTATGCAAGATCCGTTGGTGTTCCGAGCTCTGGTTGGGAGCTTGATCTATCTGACGATCACAAGGTCGGATATTGCATATGCAGTAGGCAGAGTGAGTCGGTATATGGCGGAGCCACGGGTACCTCATTTGCTAGCGGCCAAGAATATTCTGAAGTATGTCAAGGCGACCTCGGACATGGGTCTCCTATACAGGAGGGATGCGGGCTTCGAAGTGCATGGATACATGGATGCTGATTACGGGGGGGATTCGTGTTGGGTTTTTCTAGAACCATACATCAAATGTAGGCGCAGCGGAAATAAACAGAAACAACCCAAAAAGACTTTGGATCGGCCATGAATGTTGAATCAAGAAGTTAAAAAAATGCTAGGTATGAAATTACCTTTGCGGGATTGGATCAAATCCAACCTAGATGCTCCACGAGTTGATTCCTGTCGTCGGCTATGCAAGAGTTCTCACGTAGAATAATGTCTACGTCTCTACAGTGATCCACACGAGCCGGGAGAAGAACGACTGCACCTTGGACTTCCACGAACTGCTAGGTTCGCTCCAGGAAGAACACACACGGCGACGATCCCCGGAGAGGAGGTCAGCGGACGCGATTCAGAGACGGCGGAACACTTCCGTCGGCTAGGGTTCGTGAGGCGAGAACAGAACTCCTTCCGTCGGCTTCTTCTTTTCGTTCGTTATGAGAACCCTAAAACGAAGTCCTATTTATACCCAAAGGATAAACAGCTTCTAGAAGAATCGCTATCCGCAGACCACACAGCAGAATAAGGGCTTCTGTTACAATTCGTCGGAATTCCACGGAAGATCATTCGTCGAGATTTCACGGGACAATCCGACGAATCCGACGAATCAGATCAGACGGCAACATTTGCCGAGAAAATGATCTCTGTAACAATTCGTCGAGTCTTCACGGGACAACCCGACGAATCCCGACGAATCCCGACGAATCCCGACGAATCCCGACGAATCCAGACAGACGACAACATTTTGTCGAATGAAGGGTTTCTGTAATAATTCGTCGAGTGTTCACGGGACAATCCGACGAATCCCGACGAATCCGACGAATTCTATCCGTGTAAACCCGACGAATTCAGACAGCAACAACCTGCTGGATTTCCCCATTCTATATATGGTGATTGGTAACATTTACCAACACAGTCAATCTACCAACTTCTCCACATGCTCTTATGTGCGACCCTGCAGGCTCATATCGCGTTGGCAGTGAGATTACATGTTTGACCACTTCTAGATCACAATGGCAACTCCAACAGTCTCCCACTTGATCTTGAAAGTATCAAACCAAAAACCTCACAAACAATGAGCGGCATCTAGCAATGCATCATTGCTCCCCAAGCAATAAGAGTTCATAACTCATAAGCCTTTATGACCAATGTTCCAGCGTTGTCTTTGTCCCTTTGTCCCTTACATCCGGAAAGAACTAGAGGCATGGACCGTGTCACCCTCATAATAGCTCAATCCAAGTTTCTTGATCTAGAACGGACTTCCAGAGAATGGTGAGCTCAATATCACATATTGACTCTACCAAGCATGGCCATGCGTTTCTCAGTCCAATTCCATCAAGGGGCCCATGGATGCAACTCCTGTTATATAGGAGGACAAATCCCATATCTGCTCACACCCAAACACCCAAATGATTCGTAACGTACCCAACGACCACCCTTATCATCAACCTTCTTCAAGGAAGACTTTAGATGACATCAAAGCACGCTCTTCCTCACTCGGTGAATGCTGTGACTTCAGGTCAAAGGACCACAACACCATTGTCCAATGAGACCTACTTGTGACACTTTTAAGTAACAATCCACAAAGTAGTCTCAGGTTGGGTCTGTCCAGTACAACTTGTTCACTAACAAGTACCCACGTGATGACTTGATATCACAATATCATGACCTGTGAGAACCGGTCATCAGTCAACACACATGCTAGTCTTAATGTATCATCATCACCCTTAGCTTCTACGATGATACCTCGACCAGGGACCTTTTAAGAATGAAGCTTCGAAATCATAGGCTCTCACATTCAAGTCTCGTACTTGATGTCCTATGGAAGCGAACATTCTAAGGGTATTTATCACGAATTTTATTCTATCATATAGAAACAGTATATCGTAATAAAAGAACTTGCCATTAATCGTAAAAAGAAATAATTGGTACACAATTCATCATATGAATAAATTTTAAACAGCCAACAGAATATTTATTTTACATGCAACCCACAAGACTCCCACTAGAGTTGATCATTCAGGTATCGTATACCCATTGATCTAGTATGACCATCATGCTTTCTCTGCGCGAGAGGCTTTGTCAGTGGATCTGCAATATTCTCCTCAGTCGGCACTCTGCAAATGTTCACATCTCCTCGTTCGACAATCTCACGAATAAGATGGAACCGCCGAAGTATGTGCTTGGAGCGCTGATGGGATCTAGGTTCCTTAGATTGTGCAATTGCACCATTGTTATCACAGTAGAGAACTACGGGACCAACAATGCTAGGAACTACATCTAGCTCGCCGATGAATTTCCTAATCCATACAGCCTCCTTCGCTGCATTAGCTGCAGCGATATACTCGGCCTCAGTTGTAGAATCAGCAACTGTCTCTTGCTTGGAACTCTTCCAGCTCACAGCTCCTCCATTCAGGCAAAACACAAACCCTGACTGAAACTTTGAATCATCCCTATCAGTTTGGAAGCTGGCATCCGTGTAACCACTTACAACGAGCTCTTCCTTTCCACCATACACCAAGAATACATCCTTAGTCCTTCTCAAGTACTTCAGGATATTCTTTACGGCTATCCAGTGACATTCACCGGGATCAGACTGATACCTGCTAGTCATGCTCAAAGCAAAAGAGACATCGGGTCGAGTACATAACATTGCATACATGATTGACCCAATTGCCGAAGCATATGGAATCGACTTCATGCGGTCCTTATCTTCGCAAGATTTTGGACACTGGTCCTTAGAGAGATTCACACCATGAGACATGGGCAAAAATCCTTTCTTGGACTCAAGCATGTTGAACCGCTTCAACACCTTGTCAATGTACGTACTCTGGGTCAAACCCAGCAACTTCTTCGATCTATCTCTATAGATCTTAATACCGAGTATGTAAGTCGCTTCACCCAAGTCCTTCATAGAAAAGCAGTTCCCTAGGTTGTTCTTAACAACTTTCAGGGTAGGTATGTCATTCCCGATCAGCAGTATGTCATCTACATACAATATCAGGAAGACGACAATGCTCCCACTGATTCGCTTGTAAACACACGGTTCATCTTCATTCTTGACAAAACCAAACTCTTTGATCTTCTCATCAAAACGAAGATTCCAACTTCTAGAGGCTTGTTTCAATCCATAGATGGATTTATTCAGCTTGCATATTTTAGTGGCTTCATTTGGGGATACAAAACCCTCGGGTTGTGTCATGTACACTTCCTCAAGGAGGTTTCCATTTAGGAAAGCCGTTTTGACATCCATCTGCCAGATCTCGTAGTCATAATACGCAGCAATAGCAAGCAATATCCTAATGGACTTTACCATGGCAACAGGGGAAAAGGTCTCATCATAGTCAACACCATGAATTTGCTTGAAACCCTTAGCCACCAGTCGCCCTTTGAATGTCTGTACATTCCCATCCATGTCGGTCTTCTTCTTGAAGACCCACTTGCACCCTATGGGTCGTACCCCTTCAGGTGGTTCCACCAAGTTCCAAACTTGGTTTATATACATGGAGTCCATTTCGGATTTCATAGCCTCAAGCCATTTGTCGGAGTCCGGTCCATTCATAGCCTCTTGGTAGGTTGCTGGTTCATCATCATGATCCATAAGCAACACATTACCTATTTGAGACACGAGAAATCCATATCTCTCAGGCTCAAATCTTGGTCTACCAGATCTACGTAGGACTTGTGTTTCATGAGCAGGTTCTCTAGCTACAACATCTTGTAGTCCTGGCTCAGAATCCAATTCTGGTTCATTCACTATTTGTGGTTCTTGAACTTCTTCAAGTTCTACCTTTTGCGTCTTTCTTGATAAGAACTCTTTCTCCAAGAAGACACCCGTCCTTGCGACAAACACTTTGCCCTCAGACGGTAGGTAAAAGTAATATCCCTTCGTTTCCTTAGGATATCCCACCAGATAACACTTATCTGATTTGGGTTCCAGTTTGTCAGGCATTTGACGTCGTACGTATGTCTCACAGCCCCAAATTTTAATGAACGACATACTAGGACGCTTCCCAGTCCATATCTCATATGGTGTCTTTAGAACCATTTTCGTCGGAGCGCGATTCAGTGTCATTGCAGCAGTCTCTAAAGCAAAACCCCAAAAGGAAACAGGCAAGTCTGCATGACTCATCATCGACCGTACCATGTCTAACAGAGTACGATTTCTCCTCTCAGACACACCATTATGCTGCGGTGTCCTAGGTGGAGTGAGCTGTGATACAATACCACACTCTTTCAGATGATCACGGAACTCATGACTCAGGTATTCGCCACCTCGATCAGATCGGAGTGCTTTAACCTTTTTACCCAATTGGTTCTCCACTTCATTCTTAAACTCTTTGAACTTTTCAAAGGTTTCGGATTTGCACTTCATAAGATACACGTATCCGTATCTACTGAAATCATCAGTAAATGTAACGAAGTAGAAATACCCACCTCTAGCCATAGAACTCATGGGTCCGCATACATCACTATGTACAACACCCAAGAGATCCTCAGCCCTCTCAGTATAACCAGTGAAAGGGGCTTTAGTCATCTTGCCTAATAAACAAGACTCACATCGCTCAAATGATTCATAATCAAATGAGTCCAATAGTCCATCTTTATGGAGCTTGGATATGCGCTTCTCATTTATATGGCCCAAACGACAATGCCAGAGATATGTAGGATTTGAGTCATTTGTTCTTAGTCTTTTATTATTATCTACATTATAGATCGGATGGTCCAGGTTCAAAACATAAAGACCATTAAACAATTGAGCTACAACATAACAAACATCATTCTTAAATATAGAACAACAATTGTTCTTAATTATAAAAGAAAATCCAATCATGTCTAAGCATGAAATGGATATAATGTTTCTAGTTATGGCCGGAACATAATAACAATTATCAAGTTCTATTACAAGCCCACTGGGCAAAGAAAGACGGTAAACCCCTACGGCTACAGCAGCAACTCTTGCTCCATTGCCGACACGCAGGTCCACCTCTCCTTTACTCAGCAATCTCCTCCTTCCCAGTTCCTGCACATTTGTACAAATGTGAGAACCACATCCGGTATCCAATACCCAAGATGAAGGAGCAGAAAGGTTTATCTCTATAACGTAAATATTCGAAGCGGAAGTCATACCTCCCTTCATTTTCCGCAGACCGTCAATGTACGAAGGACAATTCCTCCTCCAATGACCAGCCTTGCCACAGTGGTGGCATTTCCCTTCCTTCACGGTGCTCTTCTTTTTCAGCGCAGAAGATTTGGGCTCAAGATGTGACTTAGGTCCCACCTTCGTCTTCTTGAAGCCCTTGGCCTTACCCTTGCCTTTATGTACCATCAATATGGGACTAGCAGGCTTGGCCTTCTTCATGTTTATTTCGGCAGTTCGCAACATGCCTAGGAGCTCGGGCAGTGTCTTGTCTATTTCATTCATGTTATAGTTCAAGACGAACTGCTCATAATTATCCGGCAACGATTGCAGGATAAGATCTGTGGCCAACTCTTGACCCAGAGGAAAACCCAGTCTCTCCAGGTTCTCTATATACCCAATCATCTTGAGTACGTGAGTACCAACTGAGTCTCGAGCTCCCATTTTGCACTGAAATAAGGCCTTCGTGACATCGAACCTCTCTTGACGAGCTTGCCCTTGAAACATTTTCTTTAGGTGCTCGTCAATCTCCTTGCACCCCATGTTCTCGTGTTGCTTCTGAAGCTCAGAGTTCATGGTGGCAAGCATAAGGCACTCGACGTCTAAGGCGTCATCGGTATACTTCTTATAAGCATCCTTATCAACACGGGACGAGTTCCCGGTCGGCACCTCGGGGGCTTCTTCTTCCAAGACGTAGAGCTTTCGCTCTTGCCTGAGAACAATTCTCAGGTTCCTATACCAGTCCATATAGTTCGTCCCACTAAGCTTGTCCTTCTCAAGGATAGCTCTTAGGGACAAGGTGGAATGTGAACCACTTGCCATGGAATTCTACAAGAATTCATGCAGAATCTAATTAGTACCCTAATTTCAAAATACAATTTATATTAATTTGGACTTCAATTAAATACTCCCACTATTTTATTCAAATTGATAGCCCTCACTATCAATTCGGAGAGTCCATGCGAGCTACTCTCTTAGTGGACAAGATCCGTATTTCACCAACACCACGAGTCCGCTTTGGCGTTCCTCTCATAATGCGGTTATTTAGGTAGGCAACGCTTGCCAATTGCATCCTCATGCAATTCTTGTATGGCTGGTGAATAACTCCTTATTCGCATCCATCATATGGTGCATGCCAACCCTATGCCTCTAGGCACTCAACCTTTGAGGTCACCTAGTTAAGTTAGACCCGATGTCGACAGTGGGATATCACAATTATCCGCTCGCACCCTTACCAAGATAGATTAATGCACCTTGCTTTGGCAAGCCCACACTTCATCGATCGAGGCAGGAAGAGTGTCATCCATCGGAAGGCATCCGAACACTTAATATTTGATGAAGGGATTTTAATTTTAATAATAGGTTAACACTTAACCATGATCAACATTTGATCAATGTGCACATCCACAGAAAAACAAGCTTTCTTAAATCCACATGCATCCCTTATGTGCACAACATAAGACTATCAACCTTTGATAGACGAAAAGGCTAAATCTGGACATTTAGAACTCTTCCAAATCTTCAGATTTACATGCACTGGACAAAGGCAAAGACAACTCGACTTAAAGCAGTAGACAAGCTCGTCTCTCATTGTTGGATTCAAAATCCAAAACAATACAAGGGTTCATTAACCACTTGAGGGACGGTTACTGCTAAGGAGACAACAATTTCTAACAATTAGAAATGACCACGAAATCCCAGACGTTCCTGGCGGGGTTCCAAGGGGCCGCGCCCCTGGCGGTGGTACTGGAATAACCAAACTTCTGAAACAAAATTCATGACCAGAACCTGGCTCTGATACCACTGTTGGGTTTTTCTAGAACCATACATCAAATGTAGGCGCAGCGGAAATAAACAGAAACAACCCAAAAAGACTTTGGATCGGCCATGAATGTTGAATCAAGAAGTTAACAAAATGCTAGGTATGAAATTACCTTTGCGGGATTGGATCAAATCCAACCTAGATGCTCCACGAGTTGATTCCTGTCGTCGGCTATGCAAGAGTTCTCACGTAGAATAATGTCTACGTCTCTACAGTGATCCACACGAGCCGGGAGAAGAACGACTGCACCTTGGACTTCCACGAACTGCTAGGTTCGCTCCAGGAAGAACACACACGGCGACGATCGCCGGAGAGGAGGTCAGCGGACGCGATTCAGAGACGGCGGAACACTTCCGTCGGCTAGGGTTCGTGAGGCGAGAACGGAACTCCTTCCGTCGGCTTCTTCTTTTCGTTCGTTATGAGAACCCTAAAACGAAGTCCTATTTATACCCAAAGGATAAACAGCTTCTAGAAGAATCGCTATCCGCAGACCACACAGCAGAATAAGGGCTTCTGTTACAATTCGTCGGAATTCCACGGAAGATCATTCGTCGAGATTTCATGGGACAATCCGACGAATCCGACGAATCAGATCAGACGGCAACATTTGCCGAGAAAATGATCTCTGTAACAATTCGTCGAGTCTTCACGGGACAACCCGACGAATCCCGACGAATCCCGACGAATCCAGACAGACGACAACATTTTGTCGAATGAAGGGTTTCTGTAATAATTCGTCGAGTGTTCACGGGACAATCCGACGAATCCCGACGAATCCGACGAATTCTATCCGTGTAAACCCGACGAATTCAGACAGCAACAACCTGCTGGATTTCCCCATTCTATATATGGTGATTGGTAACATTTACCAACACAGTCAATCTACCAACTTCTCCACATGCTCTTATGTGCGACCCTGCAGGCTCATATCGCGTTGGCAGTGAGATTACATGTTTGACCACTTCTAGATCACAATGGCAACTCCAACAATTCGGATGATCGAAAGTCGACGTCTGGATTCGTCTTCATGGCGGGCCCCACAGCTATATCATGGTGCAGCAAGAAGCAGGATTCCGTGTCGGTCTCTACCACGGAAGCGGAATACAAGGCTTCGGCCTTGGCAGCTCAGGAAGCCATCTGGCTTAGGAGGTTGGTGGGAGACGTCCACAAGGAGGTTCGGGAGCCGACTCTGCTACGCGGTGACAACGAGAGTGCTCTCAAACTGGTAACCAATCCAGTTTGTCACGCGAGGACCAAGCATATTGAGATCGAGCATCACTTCATACAGGAGAAGGTGCTAGAGGGATCTCTTTCGGTCGGGCATGTGCGGAGTGCGGACAATGTCGCAGACATCTTCACAAAGGCGCTGGCAAAGGGGCCGTTCACACGCCTAAGGGAGCTACTTGGGCTGGTTTCCACTTCCCACTTCAAGGGGGAGTGTTGAAATTGTTGAAGTGGAAGTGAAGGAGGCTTTTGTACCTGGGCGGTCTGGGAAGAGGTCGGGCGGTCTGATGTGACCGCACGGTCTGGCGGTCTGTCTCTGCGGTCTGGCTTGTCTAGCCCAGCTGCGGTTTCCCGGGTTGACCGCTGGTCTTGTCCAAAGTCTGCTGAAGGTGGGGCCGCACGGTCTGTGCGTGACCGCGTGGTGTGCTGTCCTCTTCAAGGCTGTGGCGGTCTGGTGTGACCGCACAGTTTAATCCAGGTTCTCTCCGGAATGCGGTCTGGTAGCTGACCGGGCTTTCTGGGGGTATTCGCGGACTAAGGGTCTTAGTCACGCGGTCTCAGTTCGCGGTCTCAAGAGGAGACTGGTATGCGAGCTGGTTGCTGTTCGCAGTCTCAGGAGGAGATCGGCATGCAGACAGGAGTTCGCGATCTGATGGCGAACTGACTGTGTTCGCGGTCTCGTGCGAGCACAGGTGGTGAATAGCTTCGGGCGGTCTGGCGAGCTCTTTGTGGAGTCGCGGTCTGCTGTGAGAGTGACGGTCTCTCATGGCGACATTGAAGCTGGTGGGTTCACCAAAAATGAAGCAGGAGTAATGTTGTTGATCGCGCAGTGTGACTGGTCAGGTCGCGCGGTCTGGGGGTGGTGATCCTATCTCATAGGGTGGTGACTGGATCAGGTCCCGTGCCTATAAATAGGAGCCACTGTTGCAGCAATCCATAACACACCAAGTGTAAGCTGAGTTCGCTCTTGCTCCTGCGGTCTGTTTATTTCTGACCGGGCGGTCTCTGATTGAACTCTTATTGTGCAGCTTCTGCGGATAGTGTGGGCAGCAGTGATCACCTCTTCCTCTGAAAGTGTTCGGGCGGTCTGCGGCTTGGAGTTGTGGTGCTGGAGTTCGGGAGAATCAGGAGGTCGGAAGGAGGGAGCGGTCTGTGTAGCGGTCTGGTGGTGTTCTGTGGTCGGCAGAGAGTTGCGGTCTTGCAACTGGCAGAGATCGCAGGGGAGGTCGCGCGGTTTGGGCGGTCTCCAGTTATCCTCAGTTTTTGTATTTCTCTTTGGAGTTTTGTGCTGACGAAATCATGTCTCGTCAATCATGTCTTGCCCTGTAATTGAAGTTTGCTATCAATAAAGATCGTTTGTTTGCCTAAGATTGTTTCTGGTTGTTTTGGCTAGTATCTCTAGTTGTTATTCCTGCTTGCTCTCACAAGATCAGAGAAATTTTCACAATTGTTACCCGCCTTGAAGTGCCTCGTCAAGCCATTGCACCTTGCACGAACTCAACGAAGCACACGTCTGTAATGGCTGCCCTTCCACATATCCGAACTCTTGCAATGATTTTCGACAAAGAGGGCTCACAAAACAATGAGTCATAGAAGCAACTCCTGGCAAGGGGCTCAAGTTCCAACCCTTAAGCAACACTCACGACAACAACACCTGGAGGAAGGGGCTCGACACACAATTTCTAGACCACCAGCAGGCTCAGAAACCGCCAACTAGTCCCTCTTTTCCTCCCCCTCCCAGGTCGTCAAACAGGGAGAAATTAATGACAGTAGACCAACGCGACACACACACTCGGGATTGAACGACAATGACCTATCCTCTCATCTCTCTCTCTGTAACAACTACAAACACATCTCGGACAAAGGAATGCAAGATCAACGGCCAGCAACGGATACAGGAAAGGCAGATCAAAGGCCATTAGCAGAAGCCGCGTGAAACTAGTTAAACCAATAGCATAGGGCCACGTGGCTTAACACTTATATTTGTAACGGTACAATAGTAGCCACACGGATAGAATATTTTGTATAATTATATCCATTAAGGACAAAGCCTGTAATGAATATTTGTGTTAATATAATTTTAGTTTCTTTCTTTTGTTCATGTTCCAACCTTGCCACGTAATCTCGCCGACATTCTCGTCAGAGAGATTACACACACACACACACACACACACACACACACTCTCTCTCTCTCTCTCTTTCCGGTGCGGCAAAGGGGTCGGCGGTGTCGGCCTGTGGGAATGGAAACGAGAAGGAGGGGCGGGAGCTGCTCGATAGCTTGAGGAAAAGAACCACACAACGATTCTGAATGGGAGGGGGATCGGGTATTCTATTTAGGGTTTAGGTTTTAAATCATAAACCTAATAAATCTGCTATCCGCACTCCCTAGGCCATTCACACCCCAACATAGCTTTTATTTAAAGTGAAGGCACGTGTGGATCTGTTCACACACAATTGGCTTAGCAGCTTGGAAAATTCGATGCATACCCAAAAGAAAATAGTGAATCGATAAATGATGAAATCTTACCTTGCATAGCAATCACATTACATAGAGCTGAAAAGTGGTTGACACTATAACTTTACATAATGTCATGCAATACCAAATGTTTTCTCTTTCAAATAATATAGATAGATGCAAATATAGAGCATTGTTACGAGTACAGCTTTTTAGATGTGAGCACACCCAAAAATAAAATAACACCTAATTTTTTTTGTCCCCGTTTAGACTCTTACGCGCACACCCCCTTTTCGCGTCCTTCTCTCGTAACACCATTCTCCCGCTACCCCTATTTCCCGTGAAACCCTAAACCTCTTCCCCCTTCTCCCATTACCCCTATTTCCCGTGAAACCCTAAACCCCCTTCTCCCTTCTCCCGGACCGTCGTTTTGGAATACTCGTCGGTGTTGTCTTCTGTCACGACCTGTCTAATAGCAAATATCAGAGATATGCTATGGGCGGGTCGTGATGCCACAGATATGGGGGGAAGAATCTCCATGTCTGTTAGGCGGAAGCTTTAAGATATGACAGTGAGATAATTAAATGCACGTGTATTTTTTTAATAAAACTCATGATACAAGTTCAGATACTGATTTTTGCACAATGACAAATCCAGAGAAATGAACATGCAAATCATGTCAAATTCTTATACATATATTAAATAGCCTAGCAGTTGTCCATGATAACAGAGAAAATGACTGATCGTAATTATTACATAAAAGAAATATCTGAGAGTTAAATGAAATGAAACATAAATATAGAACCTGTCACGACAAGAAGATAAACATCCGGAAGCTGGAGCTTGACACAGAGCGGGCTCAGGAAGCAGGCGACGCAGGCACGGACACTAAGACAAATTCCAAAACAAGAATGAAAAAGCCTATGAATGTTGAAATGAATAGGAGCAAAGTAAAATAAAATATGAGCACGAGAAAACAGAAATATTTGTGTACTAATTTTCACGAAGCAAAGCTAACAAGACAGTCAAGCAAATGAGTCAAGCAGAAATATCTATATTTATTAGATCACTTCAGAGTGTAGCATGTGTTTGTTTATGTAATGACCTAAGCTGGAACAAATGAAAGTTATAGGTGTCTTTAGTTGATGCACATGATTCAAGATTCAGGAGGATTCAAATTCAGATTCAAGACTTGTCAGAGATTCAGGATTTTCGCCCGTGATCTCTAAGGGGCGACTCTTTCGAACCCTCACCCTTGAGACAAGGAGTTCATACTAGCTATGACCGGTCCTTTGTTCCCGTTAGGGATTCAAGAGGGAACCCAAGTTGGGGAGTTGCATCAATTAAACATCACCTTTCATTGTTCACTTATGTTAATAATAGAATTAAATGATTCATAATTTGGTGATTTCAAGTGTATCAAGATATGTTACCAATTACTAATTCAGATATACAAGAGTAAAATTTACAAACTTGAAATGAGGGAAATCAAGTCATGGAACAATAATTACACAAGTCTTAGAGCCAGACAAACATAAAAAACAAGATTCGATAACACAGAAGAAAGTAGATAGAAATTTTTGAAACTTGTGGGTTCAAGTATTCACGAGTGATGAGATTTCTATGCATCATTTTTGGGATAGCAAGTACCCATCAAGATTAGACCATTCTAAGACATGATTATCTTCCAAGTAAAAATATGTACGATCTGAACATTATATAAAACTCAAATCATTTGATTGCTAAAAGGAAACCTTATCAATTATCATTATGACCTTCATTGCTCAAGACTAAAATTCTACCATTCTTCCAATTATACATCGAATGAGAAATTAATTATCTAAGTGATTTCCAAATAAAAACATTCAGGATCACAAACTCATGTCATGCCAAATATATTAAACCTTAAACTACTAACTTGATAGATTAGACATTCAAGATTTAAATTCATTTGACAGATCAAAAATTCAAGAGGAAACTCAAATAATCATAAGAATAGACGAAATAGTTAAACTTAATGTTTGTAAGAGAGATGGATCTCTACTTGCCTTAAGGTGCGGCTAAAATTGACGGCGGCGGCTATGCGGCGCAAGCATTAATCTGAAACTCTAATTCGAACATGTTCATGAACAACATAATTGATGTTTGACATAGAGAAAATCCATATGCTAGCACAGTCATTCCACGACGCAAAACTTAAACAAAAGAGGGTTTAGCAAAATTACCTCCCTCAAAGGTGAGGGGAGATGAGATTACTACGCAGAAAAAGAGACTTGGCGGCTCTTAGGCTGCGAAAAACCTAAATCAGAGAGGGCTTTGGAGAGATCCCGCTAATTAGGGCGACGAATGGAGCCGAAGAGCACGAAAACCTAGAAATTGGACGATTATAAGATGACATAAATTTTGGATCACACATATTTGCAACATAGGGCACGAAAATAGTAAAGGATTTGAGAGTAATTTGAATAAAGGGGGATGGAAAGAGATTCTTACCCAAGGAAGTCGAATCCGGCCTCAAGGAGGCGAGGGTAGGAAAACCCTAGTTGCTCCCCTCGAAAATACCGACCAATATAGAGAAGACGAAGTGGAATTAGGGCTACCAGCTCATAGAGGAGAGAAGGGTTGTTGGCATGAGGAAGAGAAGGAGGAGGAGGGTGGCTGCCATCCCGAGGAAGAGAAGGCCGCAGCTGCCAGCCCCTTGAAAGAAGACAAGAGGAGGAGGAGGAGGGTGGCTGCCGCCCTGAGGAAGAGAAGGTCGTTGTTGCCGGCCTCTTGGAGGAAGAAGTGGTTGTCAGCCCTAGCTGATCAAAGAAGAAGCAAAAGGGGGGAGGAGGGAGGACTGATGTCCATGAGAAGGAGGAGGAAGGGAGCATCATCCACGGTAGGAGGAGGAGCAAGGGGCGGCGCCGGCAGGAGAAGCAGGAGGCGGCGCCGGCAGGAGGAGGAGCAGGAGTAAGAGGCGGCGTCTGCGTTGTGGCTTGCGGGAACTAACAAGACGGGATTCGGGAGGCGGGATAGGGAAACCCTGGGTCGGGGGAATTTAATCAGGGGGGGGGGGACTTGGGCTGCGGCTAGGCAATTCTATTTGTCTTTTTTTATGGATTGTTACATTCTCCCCTTCTTAGAAAGTTTCATCCCGAAACTTTCTGAGGATTACCTTAATGAGGCCTCTTATGGCGAAGATTCAGATGTCATTCATTCCAACATGATTTGCAAACCAAGATTTAGGAAACTGACTATGAATATATTGAAATAGAAAGGAAAACAAGTACGGAGACTTACCAAGTTCAAGAGAAAAGTTACGGATACTTGCTATGCATATCAGATTCAAGTTCTCAAGCGTACTCCACAATCTTTGCGGGCTCGACCGGGTATGAAGGATTGACTTCAGGGATCACTAAGATTTCTTCAAATAGCTAAAGAAAAATTGAGCGGTAGGACTTGAGAATTCGAGAGCGGAAAAATCTTTGCACGAAAGGAAGATAGAACACAAAAAGGGAAATAGAAGATGAATGGCGATTGAGTGGTGACAAAAGTGAGTCACACTGCAATGGAAGAGCCCAAAACAACGTCAAAGTAGTTCAGCAGAGTAATTTACAAGAAGACTCTTATTTCTCGCTGACACTTAGGAGCTAACTAGAAGAGGATACAGGAGGACCGAATGAGATTGATAGACAAGCGGAACAGAAGTACTGGTTCTGAATACCGTGGTCTTGAAATTAGAGATTCTAACACATTCCATACCGTTAGGAACATAGATCAAGTAATAATTACAATATTTCCATTGGACAACTCTAGGTAATAATCATGCAAATGCAACAATGAGATCATGTGCGATGTCAAGCAAATAGTAAATTTATGTGTGTACAATCATTATTGTTGTTTTTAGCTTCACACTTGTGCAATGATTTATGATATGAATGCAAATGAATGAATACACATGTCATGTTAAGTGCCCATTTCACTTAACATGTCATGCATATTATGATCTAATGTCATCGCACTTGAAAATATTAAACTGACCATATTCATTTAATATTCGCAAGCTGTGTATATCCTAGTTAAGTTTGCCCATAACTCCTTAACATTCATGTGCATACTACTCATGCTTATGAGTGTAGTGTGTGTATGTGTGTGTGTGTGTGTTTTCGCCGTGAACAGCAGATAATGACAAGGTGAGTGAAGGAATGATGCATGCATATACGTACTTATAATAAAATTCAAAATATGTGAAAAATCATAAAATACTCTATCTTTAGAAGCTAACCTGGCTCTGATGCCAACTGTCATGACTCGTCTAATAGTAAATATCAGAGATGCGCTATGGGTGGGCCGTGATGCCACAGACATGGGGGAAAGAATCTCCATATCTATTAGGCGAAAGCTTTAAGATATGATAGTGAGATAATTAAATGCACATGTATTTTTAATAAAACTCATGATACAAGTTCAGATACAGATTTTTGCACAATGACAAATCCAGAGAAATGAACATGCAAATCATGTCAAATTCTTATACATATATTAAATAACCTAGCAGTTGTCCATGATAACAGAGAAAATGGCTGATCGTAATTATTACATAAAAGAACTATCTGAAAGTTAAATAAATGAAACATAAACATAGAACCTGTCACGACAAGAAGATAAACATCCGGAAGCTGAAGCTTGGCGCATATCGGGCTCAAGAAGCAGGCAGCGCAGACATGGACGCTAAGGTAAATTCCAGAATAAGAAGAAAAAGGCCTCAGAACATTAAAATGAACAAGAGCAAAGTAAAATAATGTACGAGCAGGAGAAAACAGAAATATTTGTGTACCAGTTTTCATGAAGCAAAGCCAATAAGACAGACAAGTAAAGTCTGGATTTAATTTCTTCCTAAGGATCCATCTACAACCTATGGCTTTGGTATCAGAAGGAAGGTCGGTTAGAATCCAAGTTTTATTTTCTAGAATAGAATTAATTTCAGCATTTATGGCTTCTTTCCAAAATAGAGAATCAGATGAGGTCATAGCTTCCTCATATGAATTAGGATCTTCTTCAACTAGGTAAGTGAAGTAGTCCTCTCCAAAAGTTTTTCCGGTTCTAACTCTTTTGCTTCTCCTAGGTTCATCAATTTCTAATGAATCTATATTAGAGGAAGGTTGAAGTGAGCTAGAAGATGGTTGAGATGAGATGTCTAATTTATATGAGAATTTATTTTCAAAATAAACGGCATCTCTAGCTTCTATAATATTGTTATTTGATATTTCACTAATTTGAGAATTGGTAATAAGAAACCTATTGACACTACTACCGGAAACATAACCTATAAAAATAGAGTCCAATGTTTTTGGTCCTATTTTCTTTCTTTTAGGTTCAGAAATTGCTACCTTAGCCAAACACCCCCACACTTGAAGGATTTGGAGATTAGGTTTCCTTAATTTAAATAATTTAAATGGAGTTTTATCATTATGTTTTGAAGGAATTCTATTAAGAAGGAAAGAGAAGGTGAGCAACGCTTCTCCCCAGAGATTTTCTGGGGCACCGGACTCGGCTAACATGGCATTGACCATGTTCATCAAAGTCCGATTTTTTCGTTCAGCCACACCATTAAATTGAGAAGAATATGGAGCAGTCACTTGATGAATAATCTCATGTTCTTGGCAAAACTGGGTTAGTTCATTCGAAGTGTATTCTCCACCTCGGTCGGTTCTAAAAATTTTAATTGAAGATCCTAATTGATTTTCTATCTCCGCTTTGAAAATCTTACAATATAAAAAAACTTCATCTTTGGTTTTTAATAAATAAATGTAACAGTATTTAGTGAAATCATCAATAAAGGTTACAAAATATTTATTTTCACCTCTAGTAAGTTGGCGGTTCGAGTCACACACATCCGAGTGAATTAACTCTAAAGTTTTTGAAGTTCTTTCAACTGATTTAACAGGTTTTCTAGAAAATTTAGATTGCACGCAAATTTCACATTTAGCACTTGGTGCAATATTAAATTTAAAGACATCATTATTTTCATACAATCTGAATTCACATGTCCTAGTCTAGCATGTCAATAATCAGAATTTGAGCTTGAAACAATAGAAGTTGAAATTTGATTTACTTCTAAATCAACAACATTTAATTTAAATAAATCATCACAAATATATTCTTTGCCAATAAAAACATCATTAAATGTTATTACAGCTTTATTATACTTTAAGACAATCTTATAACCCTTCTTCACTAATAAGGATCCGCTCACTAGATTTTTCCTAACTCTCAGCACATAGAGCACATCATGCAAGGCTAGTGCCTTCCCGAATGTCAACCTAAGATCCACTCGCCCGCGACCAAGAATTTGTGCTGAAGAAGCATCTCCTAAGATCACGCTTCCTCCACTGATGTCCTGAAAGGTGGCAAAGCAAGAACAATCAAAACAAGTATAAACATTTGCTCTGAAATCAAGCCACTAATCTGATGAACAAGTGAGAAGAAGACTAGGAGAATAATCTAACCTGAAGATGAGTTGATTCAGTGCTTGGATCATGTTGGCCTGAGGCTTGTCACCATGAGACTTGCTAATTACGGGTTCTGTCTTCTTGTAGAAGCAATTGGTAGACAGATGATTTGTGCGGCCGCAGATGAAGCACCATTTCCCTTTACCTGGGTTTTGGTTTGAAGGACCAGGATTGGGATGATTGGGTTTTTGATGGCGGGAACCTGGACGGAAAGGTTTCTTATGGATTTTTCCCTTACCTTTGAAGGAATGGTGAGAGGAAGGGTTGTCATGAGATTCAGTGAGATTCACTTTAGGAGCATGGTCTTTGGGGGTCTTGAAACTTTTAGACTTATGTTCCTCTTCTATACGGATAATATTTTGGATTTGAAGTGAGGTTGGATTGGTCATGCCTTAGTCTAGTACTAAAGCTGAACCAAGAATCAGGAAGAGCATCAATAAGATATGCTACTAAATAATTTTTGAAAAGAATTGAGTCATCGGCTCGGATCTTAGACAACATCTCATCAAGTTGATGGAGTTGATGATTGATAGGCTTAGAAGCATCAATCTTGAATTTGTGGAGGTTAGAAATGTTGTAACGTTCTATACCCGCATAATTATCAAGATTATAGCGTGCTTCAAGAGCATACCACAAATCCTTAGTCGTATGATATTGAAGGAAGATATCGTAAATGCTGTCGGACAAGACACCGAGGATTCGATTGCAAAAATGATATTCAATATCTACCGGATCTCTATAGGGAACACGTCTGACATAAGTTCTAGTGATATTTGCACTGGAAGATGAAGACGATGGAAGAGAGGAAGCGACTGTAGTTGCAGTGCTGAGGTTTTCTGTTTCTACAGCAGGAGTATCGAAAATAGTAGACAAAAGACCTAAAGTGTTAAGCCAATATTCTACTTGTGCTTGTCAACGATGAAAACCATTTCCGTTAAATTTTTCGGGTTTAATCCCGGCAGAATCTTCAGTTCTAGAAGCCATTACAGATTTCTGAAATTTATAAAACATAAAATAAATTCCAGTACATATGAAAATAAAAACAGAGATAAATATTTTGATTATTTGATTTTATTTATCTTGTTATTCTTGGACTTCCCAAGGAATACCCGATGAAGGGCTCTCACTGGTACTAGGCAGTTTTGTGGGATGATAGCCTCACACGGACCTTTCGCAAGAGATTATGTGATGTGATCTACAACTTCTTTAGATTGTTGGAATAATTATCATATATATTCCTATATTTATATATTTTTTCGATTTTGAAAACTCTTGTAAAAGTATAACAACAAATGATAATATACCATCATAAACAGAGATGTGAGAAATAAAGGAGATCAGAATAATATATTTTAGAATCGAGTCTGGGTAAGACGTGTGATCACTGCCCCTAAAAAAGTTGCACCACCCTCCGACAGAGCTTCAACCGATGCTTACTCCTTCAAGGTACAACACCCGACTAGATCCCGAAAACTCTGATGTGCGTGGACACCGAAAAAGCACAGAGCACCCGAACTCCCACTTGATGAAGCAAATGTCAAGAAAATAGAATCACAACAAAAGTCGTAAGAACGAGAGAGAGAGATCGCAAGCTGTTTTCCGAAAGCGTAGCAGAGCATGTAAAACGATCCAGAAAAATTCTCCTATATAGGAGTCTCGTAAAATAACACGTAATTAATTTTAACGGTTATAAAATTGGTAAGAGATAATCATGCAAACAAATGTGGAAGATTTCCAACGTAAAGGAGTAATGACGAGAAAAACTCGTAAAAGAACAGTTAGAAATTAGTGTAATAATTGCGTAGAGAAAACGCAAAACTACAGAGGCCACATCGAATTCGACGCTGCGTCGAAATCATATCGACGCAACTTGACACTACGTAGAGATCTTATTGACGCAGGTCAAGACGACGGAGAACATGTCGACGCAACTCGACGCTACGTCGAATTCTTATCGACGCAGGTCAAGTCGACAGAGAACTTGTCGACGAACGTCGAGTTCTTATCGACTCGGGTTGGGTGCATCGAGTTCTATTCGACGCAACTCCAATTTCACGCGAGCTAGTGGACGTCACTTCGAGTTCTACTCGACGCAGCTCCGACTTCTATTCGACGCAACTCAAAATAAAAGTAATGAAGCTATTTTGTACAAAAAAATACAATTCAATTCATCCTCAAATCCAGATCCGGTCTGTTGCAGTGCGTGCGCGCGCGCGTGTGGTTCATAGTTCCTCCTTATGTTCGTTTGAATAAATAAGAAAGTGTGAAGATAATTATATACTTGCTAACAAGAATGAAGAATGACAAGGTGAGACTAAAGAATTCATTCTTTCCTTCATGATAGGTTCCCTCCAAAAATTTGAATTTACTCCATTTGGTTTTAGAGCTTTTTATTAAATATGAGGAGCCAAACACCAAACACCAAACAAAGCTCCAATAAAAATATTATAAATTAAATAGTGTTTTAAAATACAAAATTTCTAACAATTTTGACTTAATTCATACTTTGAATGTCATGATATATATTTTTCCTTAGAATTCATCTCAACTTCTCCTCTTGTATCGTGACATTCTCTTATGAGTTCACACGACGATCGTAGATTCTTTTTTTTGTTTAAAAAGAAAATATAAAAGGATGATGTACAACCCTCATTCTCTGAGAGTGGACCCACCCAAGGTCACGTAGACATAAGTCAAAGGTCAAAGGGTCAACACAGAGACCAGCAGTCCAAGACAGAAGCAGAAAAGACCCTAGCGAGTATGCAGGTAATTCTCGCCATATGGGCGAGTATTGACCAGAGGAGTTCGTCGAGCGCAGGAAAGCAGCAGAAGACCTAGGCGAGTATTGCCCCGGCGTGTGCGAGCAGCACCCAATACTCGCCAGATGGGCGATTATGGCATAAGTACTCGCCGAGTATCTCATAGTCGCTGGGTTGGGGGCTGGGCTATAAAAAGCCCCCCTACCCTTTGGTTTTCCTATAAATAGGACCCCAGGGGTACTTGGATTGGCACCTGGACTTGAGCTTTTGGATCCCGATTTTCGAACTCTCGAGCCCCTCACCCTTGCTTCTAGCCAAGTCGGTGCCTTCCCTGTACCAAGCTCGGCCACTTTGGTTTTGGAGGGGATGACTCTCTTGAGATTCTGGGTACGTGGTGAGACCTCCCTGCCGCAGCACCCGGGGTCCTGTTTGTTGCTCTTCTAGCTTCCTCGTCGTTGCTAGCCAAGCCATCTCGTTGGGCTGCTGGGCGAGTAGCCTCCGGCTGCATCGGTCTGAATCTTGAGGTCAGGATTTTCCTGGCGTCAACACTTTGGTGCGGTGAGCGTGGACCATAGTCAGAGAAGGAAAGTTCAGTAAGAAAGTGAGATGGTCATAGTTGGCGACCATGAGGAGGTAGTCGACAACTCATCCGCGAGCGGCGAGTTCGTGACGTTGGCAGTTTTCGAGGCCTTCGCACAGCGCATGGAAGGGACCATGCGAGCAGCGCTTCAGCCGCGCGCCGAGGTCACGGCGACCTCGCCGCATCGCCCGGTTCTGACCTAGGGAAGGAGTCCCCCTCGGCGAGAAGGAAAGGAGCTTGTAAAGGAGGAGACCGAGCGACCAAGGAGGTCGCAGTTCTACCAGCAGACCTCGCAAGGGATCCATTCCCGCGAGACGGAGGAGCAGACGAGGTATCAGGATACTCGCCCTATGGCGAGTATGGTGGTGATACTCGCCCCTATGACAAGTATGGTGGTGATACTCGCCAAGTGGAGGATCGTCGCCGGGCAGGAGGGAGGAGCCCCTTCTGCGAGGAAATCCTTGCAGCGCCCGTGCCAGAAGGGTTCAGGGACCTCGTGCTGAATTATTATTCAGGGAGGGATGACCCTGTCCGGCACATCCAGTGGTTCGAGGATATAGTCTCTATTTTAACCATGTCGGATGCCTTTCAGTGCAGAATGTTTGCCATCACCTTCCGGGCAAAGGCCTGGGACTGGTTCCACCAGTTTCCCATCGACTCGATTTACTGCTTTGAAGACCTGTGCCGTGGAGTGACGACCCTGTTCGCCACTGCCCGAAAGCTGAAGAAGGAAGCAACGGCCTTGTTCTATCTGGTGCAGAGGCCGGATGAGGCGTTGGGAGCCTACATCGAGCGCTTTTAAGAGGAGGTGCTGCAGATCCAGGAGGTGGATAGCAACATCCTGTTGCTGGCCTTGACGTTCGGTATAAGGCAAGGCCTCTTCAAGTTGGAGCTCAGTAGGAATCCTCCCTATTCCTATGACAACCTCATTAAGAGGGCCAACAAGTTTGTCCGAGGAGAGGCTTCCAACCCTGACTTCTTGGCCAGGCTTGCTAGGATGGTCGGAGGTGAGGGAGAAGAGAGGGATAGGATCCCTGAGAAGAGGAAGAGAGAAGAGCCCCTGAGGGCGGAAAGGAAGAGGCCGGAGCGGCGCGAAGAAAGGAGAAGAGAAGAGAAGAAATGGGAGGAGCCCCGGAGGGAGGAAGCCAGGAGGAACGATGAGAGGAGGCCCATCGTGACCCCGGAGCGTCAGGAGGAGGAAAGGCGCTATCAGGTCCCCGTCAACCAGCCACCTTGGAGGCCGGCTGGATGACACCAACATCAGGATCAAAGGGGGAGATCCCCGGAGAGAAGACCCTTTCGCCAGCCGGAGAGGCGTCAGGAGAGGAGGAGAGACGAAGCGATGGCGGTAGCCGGGCGGGCCGCCGTCAAGGAAGGAAGAAGCAGCGGCAGAGAAGGCAGCAGGCGGAAGAGGTTCCCCTCTACTGTGACTTCCACCAGGCAGAAGGGCATGCGATGATGGCTTGCCCAGACTTTTGTGAAACCAGGAGGAGGTTAGCAACATGAGAAGGTGGAGGGGAGCAGCGAAGAATCGAAGCCCCTGTCGAGCCGCCGGCAGTACAAGCCGTCGCTCGAAGGAGGAATGAAGACCGGGTCGACCAGGGAGGTTGAGGAGACCTGGTTCAGGGAGGCAGAGTCGGAGTGATCCACGGGGGAGCAGGACTGGAAGCTTCCCGCAAGGGGAGCCTCCATCAGATCTATCGCAGGAGTGTCGCCTCGACCTCACAAGCACCGCCCCGATGGAGGAGATCACCTTCTCAGAGGAGGACATGTTAGGGAATGAGAATCCCTTCCATGATGCCCTCGTGATCCAAGCCGCAGTAGAGGACTTCACCGTTGATCGAATTCTGATCGATAACGGTAGCTCCATAAACATCATTTTCAAGGGGACGTTTGACGGACTGGGAGTCGGAGCATCAAGGGTTCGGGCAGCCGATGGTCCCCTCTTCGGCTTCTCCGGAGAGAAGAAAGAGGTGGAAGGAGGAGCAGATCTCCTTGTAACGCTCGGTGGCACCTCCATCAGCTGTCGATTTGTCATCGTCGACGCCCCGAGCTGTTACAGGGCTATCTTCGGGAGGCCACTTCTCAATGCCTTCAAGGCCGTCCCATCCTTCTACCATCAGTGCTTGAAGCACTTCCAGGGAGATGTCCAGGTGAGGATCAGGAGCGATCCAAGAGCCGCTCGGTAGTGCTATCTCAGCGCCGTCAGTACCATCAGTTGGATGGCTGACGTGGAAGAGTTCGGAAGGGTGTTGGAGAGCCCGGCCAGGCTGGAGGTGGCCGAAGAAGTTGAAGAAATCGAGGTACTCTCCGCAGCAGGAGTACCTGGGTTGCTGAAGATCGGCGGGTCGCTGAAGACTGAGGAAAAGATCGAGATGGCGGCGGTCTGCAAAAGAACGTCGACAACTTTGCTTGGAGTGCCGCCGAAATGCCAGGAGTCGATCCTGAGGTTGCATGCCATCGCCTCAACTTGGATCCTGCGGTCCAGCCCGTCCGCCAGAAGAAGAGGAGGAGCTCCACCATCTTGGCCAAGCCGATCCGGGAGGAGGTGAAGAAACTGCTCGATGCAGGCTTTGTATCGGAGATCCAGTACCCAGGCTGGGTCTCCAATGTTGTAATGGTAAAGAAAGCAGAGGGTAGATGGAGGATGTGTGTTGATTTCTCTTTGATGAATAAAAGCTGCCCTAAGGATTGTTATCCCCTGCCTCGAATCGACGCGCTGGTTGATTATGTAAGACCCCAATTATCATGTGCATGAAAAATTAAAATGAGTTGAAGTCAGGGAGCTAGCGCCAGGCGCTAGGGCTAGCGCCGGCGGTAGTGGCCCTATGCGGTACCGACTCTGATCTAGCGCCAACGCTAGTGGCTAGCGCCGGCGGTAGCGTGAAAAGCATATATACTCAAAATCCGGCGTTTTCCTTCATTTTCTCTGAGAGCCTCTGAAATTCGGAGAGCAGTGGGCTGGGAGCTGGGAAGGAGATCCGTTGGAGTTGAGCCTTCGTCGTGTCAGGAGGGAGATTAGTGAAGAAGCATCTGCATGCGTGTGCCATCGCGGATTCCAGCCAATCCCCTCTCAGTCTATGGCACCAAAACGACCAGCTAGGGTAACGAATCTCTTTCCTAATCCTTGGACATGTACGTCCTTTGATTTGCATGAATTTAGGAAGACTTCTACTAATTAGTAGATCAGATCTTCCGGTGGGATGAATTTGTTTCCCCACAAATTGCATATAGAGCCTGGAACGGTAGTACGGGCATAGGCATGCTGTGTGAGCCCATCTGGATAGACCGAGCCGGATTGGTGATGTTTATTGTGTGTAAAGTGCCGGAGAAGACTCCGTGTACATACTGTGGTTCGGGTCTTGTGTACTGTGTTGTACAGCAAAAAGGTCCCGTAGGTGTTTCCCAGGCAATACCCGACGTTTGGTAGCAGAACTAAGTTCTGTTACTAGCGCCAGACGCTAGCGTTAGCGCTGGCGGTAGCTCCAGGTCAGCTATTTGTATTGTTGTGTCCTGGAGGTGTTTCCCAGGAGTAGCAGAACAGAAATCTGTTTCTGTTACTAGCATCGGGCGCTAGCGTTAGCGCCGGCGGTAGCTCCCAGTGAGCTGCCATGTGAAGACTGCGAAGCCCGATATACGAGGCTGAGCAGCAGAAGCCCAAGAACTGAGCATCTGACTTCAACTCGTTGACCTTACAGGTCAAGAGCGGGATAGGGAAAGCCATACCCGTTTTAGGTAGTTGTGTTGCCTAATATTATGAGCGCGGGAATCGGCGGAACCGAACCTTACCCTTAGCTATCATGTGAGGATTGCAACCTCGGGATCACGATTCGCAGTTTGGGACTAGAACTCATCAAGGCGGGCCATCCTAGATGAGGGGTAGCTCATAGAGAGGATCTAAGTTGAAATAAGACTTAGTTTGCAGGCATAACTCAGGGAGTATGCCAAAGTGTGCCTTGAGAGCACGAAGCAGGTGGCTCAGACTGCCTCCGTTGGTGTTGTTTGCGGATATATATTTATATGCTGATGACTCTTACTTGCAGGGAAGGAGCACCACCGCCCCGAGTGTGGGGTGGGGTCGTTATAAATCTTGGTCAGCTATAACTGACCGGTTACCTGTTTTACCACCGCTTGGTGGATTTGTTTGTACAGGTCCCGGCGAGACTAGCGGAAAATAGCGGGCTGAAGCCCCTTGCTGCTGTGCTGGCCCTCGAAGGCCAAAGCTTTTGTTTACTTTTGTTCATGTGTGGCCGGCCTGCGTGCCGATGTCTGGAAGCCACCTATATTATGTAAACAAACATTGTAAATAACCTTTTATGTATTTCATTCCTAGTAGCTTATGTGGACAATGTTATACACTGGTTTATAAATTAAATTATATGCTTCTGTTATGCGACTCTGGTGCTGAGATAGTTATATATTTAACTGTTAAATGCTAATTTTAGTACCGCTCTCTTCTGTTCATTTCATATGGCGTGGGGTCCCGGCCGGACCTACTGTTATATGATATGTAACAGGGAGGGTGTTACAAATTGGTATCAGAGCTAGGTTTCGATCATAGGACCTGTGGGATGGCTATGTAACAGGGAGGGTGTTACAGATTCAGTCGTCGGTTTTTCTGTGATGAGTTTCCTTGATGCGTTTTCAGGATACCACCAGATCCGGATGCATCCCCTCAATTGCCGCGATCTCCTTCATCACCGATGATGGCTGCTACAGCTACAAGATGATGCCCTTCGGGTTGAAGAATGCGGGAGCTACCTACCAGCGGATGATGGACCACATCTTCAAGGAGCAGAAGGGGAGGAACCTGGAAGTGTACGTGGACGACCTCTTGATCAAAATCAAGAGCGTCCAGGAACACGTAGCTGATCTGGTGGAGACCTTCACGGCGCTGAGGAAATTCAAGATGAGACTCAATCCAGCGAAGTGCGTCTTTGGAGCTGGAAGAGGAAAGTTCCTGGGGCATCTCCTTACCCCGAAGGGAGTAGAGCCTAACCCCGACAAGGTTAGAGCGATCCTGGAGATGCCGTCCCCAAAGACAATGAAGGAAGATCAAAGGTTGACAGGAAGGTTGGCGGGTCTTAGCCGCTTCCTATCGAAGGCCAGGGAGAAGTGTTCTCCATTCTTCAAGACACTCTGCAAAATTGAAAGTTTCGAGTGGTCCGAAGGATGTGAGAAGGCGTTCGAAAGACTGAAGGAGCAGTTGACTCAGACACCTCTCCTTCAGAGCCCGAAGAAAGGCGAAGACCTGCTCATCTACCTGGGAGTAGGAGCAGAGGAAGTAAGTTCCGTGTTGGTCCGAGAAGAAGGAAGGAAGCAGCTGCCCATCTACTATGTCAGTCGGGTGTTGAAGAAGACGGAGTTGAAATATCCGATCCTGGAGAAGCTTGCTTTCGCGCTGGTGGTGTCGGCGCGGAAGCTCCGGCCTTACTTTCAAGCTCACTCCATCTGGGTTGTGACTGATCATCCTCTCCGAAATGTCCTAGAGGGAGTGGAGCATTCAGGGAGGTTAGCGAAATGGTCGGTAGAACTCAGCGAGTTCGACATTTCCTTCTCACCCCGGGTGGCGATCAAGGCCCAGGCGGTAGCAGACTTCTTGGCTGACTTCTTGGTGGAAGCGGAACCAGGGGAAGAAGCTCTCAATCCAATTCCATGGAAGATGTTCGCGGACGGAGCTTCAGGCAGAAGATCTGTGGGAGTGGGCATCATGCTCGTCAGCCCACAGGGAACAAGGATCGAGCAAGCCGTCGAGATCCTCTTCCCCGTCACAAACAACCAAGCAGAGTACGAGGACATAGTGGAAGGCTTGCGCCTTGCCAAGGAGTTGGGGATCCGTGATGTCCAGGCTTTCACGGATTCGATGGTGGTCGCGTCGCAGATTCGAGGAGAGTTCGAGGTGCGCGACACCATCCTGCAGAAGTACTTAGTAAAGGTGAAAGGGTTGATTGGAGGCTTCCAGTCTTTCTTCGTCGAGCATGTGCCAAGAGAGGAGAACTCGGCAACGGATCTCTTAGCCAAGTATGGGCCGAGGGCTGGAGGAACTATTACCGAGCTATTTCGCCCATCCATTGAAGAGGGAGAGATGATGGAGATCGAGCAGCGCCCTTCATGGATGGATCCCTTTGTGGCCTTCCTGGCCAGCGGCCAGCTCCCAGCGGGCGAAGGGGATCAAAGAAGATTTCGGTACAAAGCGGCATACTATTTACTACAAAGCGGAGAGATGTACCGCAAAACCATCTCAGGCCCCCTGGCCAGATGTGTCTCTGAAGACGAAGTACCCCGAGTGTTGGAAGAGATCCACTCGGGAGAGTGTGGAAGCCATTCTGGGACTCGCACTTTAGAGCAAAGGATCCTGAGGCAAGGTTACTTCTGGCCTACTATCCGAAAGGATGCTGAGACCTTCTCGAAGAAGTGTCAGAAGTGCCAGCTCTTCGCCCCCCTTCAGTTACAGCCAACGCAGCAGCTCCGATCAATCACCGCCCCATGGCCGTTCGCCATCTGGGGGATGGACTTGATCGGCCCTTTCCCTCAAGCAAGTGGCCAGAGGAAGTTCGTTCTCGTCATGATCGACTACTTCTCCAAGTGGATTGAGGCCAAAGCTTTGGCCAAGACCACCTCTCAAGTCGTGAAGAACTTCATCTGGGGGGAGATCGTCTGCAGATTTGGAATCCCCCTCGCCATCGTCACCGACAACGGTCCCCAGTTTGCCAGCTTAGAATTGGATGATTTTTGCAGGCAGCTGGGAACTGATCTTCGATTCGCCTCCGTACACCATCCCAGGAGCAATGGTCAAGTGGAGGCCTCCAACAAGCTGATCATCAATCTGCTAAAGAAGAAAGTGGAGAACCTGAGAGGTAGTTGGGCGGACCAGCTCCCCACGGTCCTATGGGCTTTGAGGACCACTCCTAGCTCAGCCACCGGGGAGACACCGTTCAAGCTCTCTCACGGGTCGGAAGCTCTCATTCCAGTAGGTTTTGAAGTCAGAAGCCCAAGGGTGGTAGCCGCCGAAGACGGAAACGAAGAATGGCGATTAGAGAATGAAGAAGCGCAGAAGCTATCCCTCGACTACATAGAAGAGCCGCGGGACCTGGCCTCAGCTAGGCAAGAAGAGATCAAGCGCCGAATGGCAAGACATTTCGACAGAAATGTCTGCCTCATGCACTTCCAAGCAGGCGACCTGGTCCTAAAAAAGGTGGACGCGGCAGGAAGTTCAGCAGCCGTCGGGAAGCTTAACCCAAACTGGGAAGGACCCTTCATCATCCAAGAAGCACTCTTGACAGGAGGGTACCGCTTGCAGAACCAGGAAGGCGAGCTGCTTGGGAACACCTGGAGCGGCGATGACATGAAAAGGTTTTATCCCTGAGAGGGAATGTACATGCCCCCCTTGTAAATTCATTTATGCATAAATAAAAATTTACATCTCCCTGAAACATGGGACGAGGCAGTCCTTCCTATCCCAGAGAAGTCTTTAAAGAAAGGAGGCCAGTGAAGTCGATCTCCATGCTCGGTTGGGAAATGAGCCTCCGACTTAACCCTCGTAAAAACTCAGAACGGATGATGGGACAGTGCCTCGGGTGTGCGTTCCCTTAAGTCCAAGCCTCTGCAATGGCGACCGAGATCAGCTCACCCCTCGCACGTTGGCCGCGGTTCCCACCGACCGCACTTCTCGTCCGACTAGAGAGATTACCAGGAAAAGTCTGGACGCCGACCTCCCGATTCGGCGAAGAGATGATCGATTTAACTAGCTCAGGGGACCCTTGAATAAAGGCGTCGTGTACCCTCGAGAGCTGAAAGCTCGCAGCAAAGCAATCCGTTTCCTAAATTGTTGTGTCCGATCATGCGAGTTGGTGTGCTTAAGTGTGCTTAACTCCCTGCTAAATTATTGAGCAACAGGAAGCAGGTTTGATCCACATCCAGCATCCAAGTAGGATGGAGGCCTCGGGATGGTGTGTCCCCTTGGACCTCCCCGACTGCCACTCCCTGCTTGACGTCGTCTTGCATCAACATTCGACGCCGCAAGTTGGAAAACGAGCATCCGACTTAACCCTCGTAAAAACTCAGAACGGATGATGGGACAGTGCCTCGGGTGTGCGTTCCCTTAAGTCCAAACCTCTGCAATGACGGTCGAGATCAGCCCCCCCCCCCCCTTGCACGTTGGCCGCGGTTCCCACCGACCGCACTTCTCGTCCGACTAGAGAGATTACCAGGGGAAAGTCTGGAAGCCGACATTCCAACTTGGGAAAGGGCAAGACCGATTCGACCGACCAAAGAATGGAGACATTCTGGCATCCAAGTAGGATGGAGGCCTCGGGACGGTGTGTCCCCTTAGACCTCCCCGACCGCCATTCCCTACTTGACGTCATTCTTCGTCGACATCCGGCATCCAAGTAGGATGAAGGCCTCGGGATGATATGTCCCTCCGGACCTCCCCGACTGTCATTCTCTATCTCTTTTCCCTTGAAAACCCCATTATTATTGAGTGATCCTAATGAACCCTTCACCGGGTGTAAGGCAAGGCCTTGAGAGCATGTGTCCCTCGGGACCCTCCAAGTGCCCTTCACAGCTCGACTCTATCAAAAGGTACCTTTGAAAAAAGGCGAGTATGCAGGTGCGAGTACTTAGGCGAGTATATGTGTGCGACCATGCAAGTACGAGTATGCAGGAGCGAGTATCCACATGCGATCACTAATGAAAAGCGAGCACTCAACCGCGCCTCGATCCTAAGAGCCTAGCGAGCACTCAATCTCGCCTCGAGCCTAGGAGCCTAAGCGACATTCAAGAAAGGAAGCAAGTACAGAAGAAACAGGCGAGCAAAAAACCTTGTCCTTTCATTTATATGTATGGTATAAAATTACAAAAAATCTTCAAAGGGTTTATAAAAAGGTCGTCGGGCGAGCAAAAAGGGTGCCCAGGCGATTAGGCGTCATCCTTGTCATCAATGTCTGCATCTGCATCATCGTCACCATCATCATCATCCTCACCCTCAGAATCATCGCCCTCGGAGTCACTGGACAGCTGGGGAGATACTCGCAAGGGGGAGGTGGACTCCTCGGCGAGCAGCGCCGGGATGAGGTCCACCACTGTCAACTCCATCGCCGCTGGCATCAGAAGATCGTTTGCCTTCAGTTGGCTCGGGATGACAGTCCCAGTGGCTCGTGCGATCTCCCGACGAATGCGAGGCATATCGTCGCCATACATCCTAATCTGCTTGCCGACCCTGGAGGGGCCCGCCGTCGTTGGTTGTTGCTCGGCAGGCCGAGTTTCCAGCTCGGCAATACGAACTTGGGCGGCCTCCAAAGCCAGTCGGGTGTCGTCTAGCTCCTTCTCCAGCTGGGATACCTTCTTCGCCATCTCCACCTCGGCGGCCTGCAAAAGCGAGAAGACGCGGAAAGTAAGCAAAATATTCGACAAAATGGCGAGTATCCCAGAAGCGAGTACCTCATGCTCCTTCTCTTTGGTCCCCATGGCGATCATTTTCTTGCACTGGGTCCGGATCACCCCCTCATATTCAAGCAATCGCCTTGCTGTCGAATGAGCCAGCTCGGCAGATCGCAGCAGAGATCGCGAGGTCTGGTGAGCCAGATACTCGGAAGACTCCTCCCGCAGTCTCTCAGCATCCTCGCGACCATAGATGGCGTGGAGCACGTCGAAGCCCTCACCCTTGTCGTCCCAGTCCTCCGACCATGGCGGGAGATTGGAGCTTAGAGACACCACGTGGGCGCTCTCCGACCAGGTCACCAAGGGGCAACCATAGGCGTCCTCGCCACGCCCACCGAGGTTGAAATTCGGGTGGGCGTAAGGCTCGCCAGCCTCAGAAGCGTCCGCCTTCTTGCTGAGGTCCCTATGAGCGACCTCCTTCTTCTTCCGCGAGGGGTCGGAGTGCTCGCCCCTCTCCTTCCGCTTCTTGGAAGGCCCGCAACCGTCGTCGATGATCAAGGGCTCATCGCCTCCTGGCGACAAATCAATGGGCGAGGAAACCCCATCCCCACGAGCGGAGGTCCCCGCACCTCCTTGTATGGAAGTCGCCACCTTCACCGCCAAAGGGAGAAGCTCGCGTTGCAGAGTGTGGACTGCTGCAGCAAAAAGGAAGACATCTCCAGTTAGTCGCCAGATTGAAGATGAAGAACGAGTATAACAAATACTCGCGCGGTGGGTTACCTTCGCCCGGGAACACCTCAGCGAGTTCGTCTACTCGCTTCCTCCAGAACACCACGTCAAGGCGGCGATTCTTGAAGGACTCGAGCAGTTTCTCGCCGCTCTCACTTAGGAGAGAAGCCCCGAAGACACTCTCCGGCGGCTGGAAGGACTTGTCGGGAATGTCTTGGAAGTCGCCACTGATGACAACTAATTGCTCTCCCCAGTGATGATTCTTCTTCGCCGTGCCGACCAGCATGCAGACATGGCTGCACAGGAAGACGACGCCCTCGCCAGTCGCCATGAAGTGGAATACCCGTTTGAAGACGGAGAGGTCGAAGGCGATCCCCTGGTCGCGCAGATAGCAGAGGAACCCCACGATCATCGCCACTCCGTTGGGGTTGATCTGGGCAGGGACTATCCCAAAGTAGCGGAGTATCTGGCAGAACTCCGTCCACAATGGTATTCGCAAGCCCACCTCAAAGTGGCGAGTAGGGAACACCCTCTCGGTGGTTAAGACGGTGTTTAGTCGCTCGCCCTGGCGGGGAAGTCGAGCGACAAACCTCGGCGGGATGTACTTCGCCGAGAATGTCTCTAGATCCTTCTCGGTTGTGATCGACTTCTTGAAAGTGGTCGCCGCGAAGTTCTTGGCGTGATTCGCACGCCGAATGGTCGCCTCGTCAGTCATGTTCGAGGAAAGAAGGAAAGAAGGGCAAGTATCGGAGAATGCGAGAAGAAGAGGAGAGGATAGAGAATACTCGCGTATGAGCTAGAAGATCGCCAAAAGCGTAATTAATACTCACCCCTTATTTATAGTAGTTAGGTAGCTTGGCTTATCAAGCACGACGGCGCGATTAAGAATAAGGGGGTGGCGAGTATTAAGTCAAGGTCGCCAATCCAACAGCGCGCGTCAGAAAGGTGCCGACTTCCAAAGCGCGAAGACCTACAAGAAGAAGCACGAAAGAAGTTCGCAGATGCGTGCGACATTCAGACATTACTCGCCAAAACAAAGGAGGTAAAAGAAATTTCAACAGAAACTCGTCACAGAAAAAGAAGGCAAAAGACAAGTAATAAGGGGCGAGGTTAATACTCGCCAAATAATATTATATCAGGAAAAGCTAAGTGTTCAGAATTACCGGGATGCTCGCCCAAAGGCGATCAAGCGACTACAAAGAAAAAAGAGAAAAGAAGACAGCAGCTAGGGAGGCCCCTGGAGATTCGCCTGAGGATCCTGAGGCTGAGGATGTCGCCCGACCCAGCCCAAGCTCCGAGCTCGCTTGAAATGCTCGAAGGCTACGGTCATCGCGTCCTCGCCCTGCCGCAGCTAATCTTCAATTCTCGCCAGCCGACCAACCGAGCCCATGCTTGCGCGCATCCCTACCATCTCGTCGTGGTGCAGCTGCTGGCGATGTTCGAGCCTCGCAACTCGACGCTCCAAGTCGTTGACAGTCTGAAGGCGAGATTCCGCACCAGCCAGGTGAGTATCAAACTCTTCCAGCCGTGTTACTCGCACCTCCAACTTGGTCAAGCGACGATGAGCGTCGCTGCTCGCCAGGCGCTCAACCCGCGACTCCATCTCAGTCAGGCGGCGATGAGGCTCGTTGCTCGCCAGGCGCTCTAACTTCGCCTCCAAATCCAGGATCGCGCGAGTAGCCCTCTCCTGGTACTCGCGAGAAGGAAGCCTGACGACGTCGATCAAGGCTCCTATGGGAGTACGAGCGCGAGCTGCAAAAAAGGTAAGAGTATCAGAGCTTTGACAATGAAAGGAACAGAGTGAAGACAGTGGAGACTATCAAAGACAGCGACCAAGTACCTGGCCGAGGACTGCGAGAGTGACGGTGAGGAGAGCCCCTTCCTCGTTGAGGAGACGCGCTGCGATGGTGATCACCTCGCCGAGCAGAATGGGACCCAGCGGTCTGACCCCAGCTAGGAGGCGCGTTCCCTCGCCGCGACTATCCCCTGGTCGCCCCCCCCCCCCTTGGGGGAAAGAAGCCCGAAGAGCCCTCAGTCCCGCCACGGTGCGAGGATTCGCCCTGGTGGGTTAAAGGAGCAGTAAAAGTCGAAGGGCGTTGCTCGCCCTGAGTAGTGGCAGAAGGAGAAAAAGGAGGAGGTGGCAGAAGTCCACCTGCGGGCAGCTGCGAACTGCTCGCCAGCCCCAAGGATTGAAGAGGCGGTGGTGGCAGAAGCACGCTGCCCGCCAGAGGAGCCTGTTGCTCGCTCATCGGCCTCTTCTCCAGCAAAGAGCTGTGGAGAACTCGCGTCGAGCGCCCACCACCCCTAGGCGAGATCATGGGCGACGATCTCAGAGGAGGTACGGCCAGAGGCTCCTCCTGAGCACTGATGGTAGACGAATCTGCGAGCATAGAAGAGGCATTTAACATTACAAACCAAGTTGAGACTAATCAAGGAGGTGGCGAGTAGGTAGCTCCCACCTCGTGCAGGAGCGAGATTCTCCGGTTGATTCTGGGCCGAGGTCCCAGGCATGCTCGCCCCCTCGGCGACATTTGGAGCAGGAGGATCAGCGGCCGGTGAGTCGCCCTCGTTAGACAGCCCCATCTCGTCCATCAGCTGCTGGTGTTGGTCGCCCAAAGGGGCGGCGACATCCTCTCCAGCAGCTTTCTTCTTCTCCTGCTTCTTCTTCTTCTTCGCAAGCCTCTTCCTCTTCTTGGTAGCGAGGAAGTCCTCAACCTCGGGACCTAGGCGTGGAGAGATCGAGGGAACATCGAACAGGCCCACAAGACCAGCCATGGCCTCCTTAGCTTCTGCAACATAGTCGCGCGCCATCTTGAGCGAGTTCAGAAAAGTCGTGCCACCAGAGACCCCTGCCCCTCTATTTATAGAGTTCGAGCGTCGGCCAGCAAGATAGCGAGTATAAGCCAATAGTCGTCAGTAGGGAATCTCATCGAATGAATGTTGGATGATTCTTTCCGAGCAACTACATTACTCGCAAAGAGCGGGAATTGTGTACAACCCTCATTCTCTGAGGGTGGATCCACCCAAGACCACGTAGACAGAAGTCAAAGGTCAAAGGGTCAACACAGAGACCAGCAGTCCAAGACAGAAGCAGAAAAGACCCTGGCGAGTATGCAGTTAATACTCGCCAGATAGACGAGTATTGACCAGAGGAGTTCGTCGAGCGCGGGAAAGCAGCAGAAGACCTAGGCGAGTATTGGCCCGGCGTGTGCGAGCAACACCCAATACTCGTCAGATGGGCGACTATGGCATAAGTACTCGTCGAGTATCTCATAGTCGCCGGGTTGGGGGCTGAGCTATAAAAAGCCCCCCTACCCTTTGGTTTTCCTATAAATAGGACCCCAGGGGTACTTGGATTGACACCTGGACTTGAGCTTTTGGATCCCGATTTCTGAACTCTCAAGCCCGTCACCCTTGCTTCTAGCCAAATCGGTGCCTTCCCTGTACCAAGCTCGGCCACTTTGGTTTTGGAGGGGAAGACTCTCTTGAGCTTCTGGGTACGTGGTGGGACCTCCCTGCCGCAGCACCCGGGGTCCTGTTTGTTGCTCTTCTAGCTTTCTCGTCGTTGTCAGCCAAGCCATCTCGTTGGGCTGTTGGGCGAGTAGCCTCCGGCTGGATCGGTCCGAATCTTGAGGTCAGGATTTTCCTGACGTCAACAGATGAGATTAGTGAATCCGACGGATCAACAAGAAATAGATCTGGACCGTGAAATGGATACTATCAATTTCACTCCAAATGGAGAGGATCCCCATGGGGTTCGGGGAAGGGTCCCCCACAAGGGTGAAATATAGGCAAATCTTTTCCTGCATTTTTGCAAGAGGCTGCTTCCAGGACTCGAACCCTTGACCTCGAAGTCACACTGAAATAACATTGTTAAAATTGAAAATATCCATCAAAAAAATTGCAGAACACTAATGACACTATTCACCAAAATGCTCGTCTTTTCAACAAGTCGGTAAAATTTCAACCTCACCCATGCAAAATAAAAAGTTTAAAACACACCACATTTCACAACATTTTTAGGCATGGTAAGTTTTTTTATTTTTACCAACCCCGTGGTGACTGTCGATATCACGTGAAAAATAAATACATAAGATCATCTACGCGTGCTTCTTCCAATGTTCTTGGAAATTAAATACAATCATAAAGATCGGTAATTCAACGGTTGAAATCGCACGGCTGTAATTTTCAGTTTCAATTTCAGCCGTTGGATTGCCAATTTTACGGTCAGATTTTTTCTAGCACACATTTATGTGTGCGTCGGACGCACAGTAAAACGCTTCCTCCATCTGACCCTCCAGAAAGGAACAGTACGCATCGTAGACCTCCACTCGCACGTACAGATCGAACCGCACTCCGAACAAGAAGCACACTTCCAGCTCATTCATCTCGGACAGGCTGATCTCCGCCACCTTTGCGTAGTAGGCATTCGTGTCATTATATCTGCATAATATTATTAATAATAATATTATTATTATTATTGCTGCTTTTGAAAAATAAAAAAAAATGAGGAATTAGAAGAATTAGTAATATATGTATAATTGTATACTATCATTTATGTTATATTATTAATTATCTGTATATATAAATAGCTGCATATATTATATATTGTAATGATAAAATATTTTGAGAAAGAAAAGCCCTCAATGAAATATTTGAGAGCTGTATTGCAAAAATTGAGCCGAATATTTTTTTCTTTAATTCGGATCTAAGAACATCTTTTTTTGATCTCGGTTTAACACGGCGGTGGCGGTCGTGAATGTTGGAACCCGGATACCGGTCCAACTTGTTCGAGACTTGGGGAGTAGCTTGAGTTACTTCTCTCTTCGTCAGATCCCTAGAACTAAGTATTCCGAGCTAAGAACTGACCCTCACCGGTTGATAGGTAGCTCCTTAAGAATGACCCACTGGCTGCAGCGAGGAGGTCCGGCCACTAACCCGGAAATCTAACTTGATTTCCCCTCCCGAAAACCAGAAGCTGAGCCTGTCTCAGACAGCACAAGGAAGAAAGCACAGGCTCTCTCAAGGGGGGTGGATCCGTGCTGGTCTGAGACATAATGAGTCATATTTATAGGCAAACTCTTATGAGGGTAAAATGGTCCGGATGGCCTGCGGATAGCGTAGTTCCGCTTTACGTTTCCGCTAAACGCACCCCAAGTTGGTCTGCTGATATCCGGGCTCCACTGTTCTGAGGAGCTATGGGCAGACCACTAAGGGCATCCAAGGAACTTTATCTCAAAAAATCTTCCTGGGCGAATTCTCCCGACCTGGTCTCGCCTGAAAACGGGTCCACTCGCCTGGAGGTGTCGGCCTACTCGCCGGACGCCCTCGGATCTACTCGCCAGGGGGTGCCAGCCTACTCGCCGGACACCCTTGACTCTACTCGTCAGGGGGTGCCAGCCTACTCGCCGGACACCCTGGGCTCTACTCGCCAGGGGATGCCAGCCTACTCGCCGGACACCCTCGGCTCTACTCGCCAGAGGATGCCAGCCTACTCACCGGACACCCTTGGCTCTACTCGCCAGGGGATGCCAGCCTACTCGCCGGGCACCCTTGGCTCTACTCGCCAGGGGATGCCAGCCTACTCGCCAGGCACCCTTGGCTCTTGTCTGCCGAATAGGGGTTGTACAGTGAATACGAATACGCGATTGTTACGAACCGTCATTCGTGCATTCCGAGCTCATCCTGAGCCAAAGTGAGTCAAATTAATTTCATGAAATATTAATATTTCAAAATTTGAGATTTTAATTAAGAAAATCGTTTTTGTATGAACCATTAAACATAAAAAAGGTGTTTTAAAGCTTCAAATTGAAGCGATTTTTTTTTAACCATACTAAAAAGAACTCCATTTTAAATTTTTATTTATGGTACGTTTATTTTTTGATGATTAAGTGTAAAAAAATATGGGCAATATTTTTCCTATAATTATTATTAATCTTTTTTATTTGTATATTATTATTATTGGCCGCATATTAAATCATAAATGCTTTTGAAAATCAGAAAAAGATAAAAAAAAAGGGGGCGGCGCGGATGCACGATTCGTCGGAGAATTTAACGGCGGTGAGAATGGCGGTGACGGCCAAGCGATGAACATTGGAGGAATTCAGCAGGACGGATGGGTGGCGATTGAGGAAACGGTCGAGGTAGATGAATGCCACGACGTAGGAAGAAGGGCTGCAGAATGTATTCTCGAGAATTTTATGGAGGTAGATCTCTATGGGGATCTCCACCTTATCCTCGCCGGAGAAGACCGCCGCCCCCGACTTTGACGCCTCCAGTACTGGTTGGCCAGAGGAGGCGGCGTTCCGATCATTATTACGGACAGTTCTTTCGAAGAGAGCGGCGAGGACACTTACAATGCGAGGGGAGCTAAGATCTCCCCTGGACATGAGCTTTGCCATTGTCGGCCGAGAGGTTTGATTTCGATCTAACTAAGATTTTAGAGAAGAAGTCTGAGATTAGGATGTAGCATTAAGCCATTATTTATATGCTTTGTAAGTATTTAATTATGGAAGTATTACTATTTTAGGGATATTTGAGATAATAAACTTAATTTTAGTAGCTTTAAACTAGATTTATAAATAATATGACTAAATTTAAAACCGTCGTAATAGGAAAGCGACCACATCTTGATTTCTATTTGGATAGAGTCGTGATTTGATATTATTCGGCCGTTAAATAAACACTAAATAAAATTGAAAAATTATTTTTTAGTGTTTATATATTTATTTTAATCACTAATTAAATGAAAATGATTACAAAATATATTTTGTAATAATTATTTTTTCTCTAAAAATTGGTTTTATTGTAGTGAATTTTATTATTAAATGGAGTTGTGAGTGTGGATGACTAATTAGATTTGCTACAATTGTCAGTTGACAATATACTTTTTATTTATTATTTATCATATATAAAAATATGTATTTTACAAAATAAAAAAATAATAATTATTATAAATGTTGAGGAAATTCAAGTAGAATGAAAAAGGAAATAAAAATAAAAAAAATCACAAACGACAGATTTACAAGATTCACTCCAAGATGGACTACGCCCACAGGGTAGCGGCAATTGGATTTTCACTATCAAGAACAGATGCGATTATAGAGAGATGGGCAGATTTTCTTATTCAGAAGATATCACAAACCCCAGAACGGCTTCCAAAATTGACACACAGAAGACAGAACAAACATGAGCTTTATAATACTTTGTACAAGAAAATAGATTGACACGCCCGCGTGCCTTAGGTGTGTGCCCCAATCAGCCTGTCTTTTCATCGACAATCATCTAGCAATTGTCATGGAACCGTCAGAATGGCATACGATCATGTAGTCAGACAAAATCATTTTGATTATTTGATTTAATTAACTTGTTATTCTTGGACTTCCACGTGAACTAGGCAGTTTATGAGATGACAACCCAACACGATCCTTTCACAAGAATTTAAGTGATGTGAAATTCAACTTCTTTAAATTATTGTAATATTTTTACAATATTCCTAAAATAATGTATATTTTTAGTTTTTGAAAAACTCTTATACGATTATAGCAAATTTCGAAATACATTCGTGCTTGCGAATAATGATTTCTGAAATACATGTTTGTGGATAGTCAAAAGTGTGAATAACCAAAAGTGCGGAGCTAATATATAGCTGTTTCTTTAGGCCCAACAAGACACTCATTGGATGTTTTTCGAAGGATTACATGTTTGCCAAGAATACACACTCTTTACTCCAATTAGTCCTTCAAATGTGACCGCCTTTTATAGATTATAAAAGGCATGCACAATAAAATTTGTCGTTATAAATTTGCAGATTAATAGAAATGCCCGGTTTTATGTTCATTGTTGGATCACTTATTTGAATGGTCCGACAAATTTGTCCCCAAGACGAATCCGGACAAATCGATCAAGTTTGCTCGAGTTGGGGCAGCCGGCGGTGGTGTCCTTCTTGCCAAAGAAAATTGAAGAAAATTTAATGAAATATGTCTTGTCGGAGTCCAAATTTCTTTTGTCGTCACTAAGCTAAAACTTTACCAAAATTTTTGATTAAATAGCCGACCTTATGTATTTTTCCGAAAACACTCCAACGCCGCTTTAAGATAGAAGTTTCGCCACATGGTTAGGGAGATATGACCTCTCAAAATTTCAGATCCAAAACTCTATTAATACAGTTTTTGAACATTTGGGAGGAAGAAAAAAGCATGAGAGAAAGGGAGTGTTTTGGAGCTTCTCGGTTGCAATGGCCATGGAATGGGATTCCTGGGCGACCACGAATGCCTTGTCGGCGGCGTGAGCAACGGCGGAAGTAGGACCACTACCCCCATTCCTCCATCACGTTAGGACTTAGGGGACTGCCCTAACATAAGGAAGGAGGACGAACGAATTGGGCCGGGCCAGTTCTGTAACATCTGAAGAGACAATTCTATTCTAGCACACAAATATTACTTCATAACATACCTGTAAACTTAGTGTTATTACGCAATGAATCCATACCTCATGAACACAAAGAGCCGACTATTACAACTTTTATTAATTCAAAATACATTGTACAAATATAAGCTTACATTACTTAATTAAACGTCATAATTACAACTTACACCAGTAGGCCACACAAAAACTTTAAGATAACGCATACTTCCGCTTGGGATCTTGGGAGATCTATATCATCACCAACTTCAGGGACACCTCCGACCCTAAGCCCTGAAAAAAATGTAGAACGAAAGGGTGAGTATAACACATACCCAGTGAGAAATCCTTCTTATTCTAACTTATATTTTAGGATTACGTCTTCATATTAATTACACTTTACTTTTCCTTTTTTTTAATTTCCTTACAATTTTATGGCCTTCAATATTTCTTAAAATATTTGGCACAATTTCAAGTTTGGTGAGATACCTTAGAAGTGAAATCCAAGATTTAACCCCTGCGGTTAATGAGAGCTCTTATTAATTTTAGCATGATTTCTAAACTATGATAAGGTGACCCTTACCTCTCTTGTTGGGCAATAACTATGGTGAGTAAAAGTCTCACCACTCAGGATTTACCCCCCTGAAATAGTAACATGCTATGAACTATGGTGGAACTCCACCTACTTTGACATGGTATAACCATGTCCTTACGGACTCACTTCTAAGTGCCTTCACCGGTAAGCTTACCTATTATATTACTAATACTTAGTCTCATTTAATAGATTAGTTGTTGATTTCTTATTATAACAAAAGCAAAAAGAGTCTTTGAGGGCTCTTTAACAATTTACATTACATTTATATTGATGGTGGTTCTTTGTAAACCTTAAGTAGTTATCAAAATATGATTTTTAAGGTGTTTTTGAAATCTATAATATTTCAAACAGCACTAAAGGTTGCTGGTTGAGTTTTAAATGCATGTATTCTTCATAAAATTTAGGTTTTTTATATATCATTTAACTACAAACAACACTATATGTTGTTGGTTGACTTTTGTCACTTGCATACTTCACTTCCATATTGAGTTTAATAGGTTTTCGAAGCTTAGGAGCTTTCCAAACAACAATGGGGCTGCTGGTTGGTTTCTTAATCTATGCCTTTGATCCTATTTTGCACTTATTAAGCTTCCCTAGATTGTTGGTCGGTAAATTTTACTTCATATACTTTCATAATAAAAGAACACCTTTAAAGGTATTTAAAGTCTAAACTTATTCTAAGTTTTCATGAAAGTAATTGATGACTGATATTTTAGTCATCATTTTAAGACTAATATCTTATTAGATATTTAAATAAATTATCGTATTTTTGTTCGTTGTTTTTATAAAATTTCGTAAAAATAATATTTTATATTCTAACTCATATTTTTTCTATTTTGTAAGGATTCGGCTGCGTTCGACGAAAGTTCGGGAGTTCGACGAACTGCGCCTGGCGGCCAGGAGATTTGATACGCGCTGTCGGGAGTTCGACGAACTGCGTTCGACGAAAGCGCGGGAGATCGACGAACTGCGTTCGACGAAAGCGCGGGAGATCGACGAACTGCGCGTGGCGAACTCCGATCAACGAACGGGCGAGAGATCGACGAACTGCGTTCGATGAATATGTGGGAGATCGACGAGCTGTCGCCTGGCGGCCTCCGATCGACGAACGAGCGAGAGTTCGACGAACTGCGTTCGACGAATGTTCAACAACGCCTCCTTCCCGCCAAAGCTTCCCGCCAGCAATTACTCCAGAAGGCGCCCTCTTCGTTGCTGCTTCAATCACGCCTATTGCACGCCCCTTGGTTACGGGCGTGACCAAGGGCGTGTAACACCAAAAATTCAACTATTTAAAGGGAGATTTTCCAGATGATAAAAAAACGAATTTTGGGAGTTCTAGCTTTAGTTTTTGCACTGTTGTCTTATTCTCAAGCTTGTACTCTTCTTTCTTCTTAATTTGTACTTTCATTTCAAGGTTTGTAATTTTTAATTCCTTAGTTGTAACCTTTTTGCAATTCAATAAAATAGTTCTTTTTCTCTTATTCTACTCTCTCTTTAATCATGCACCTCTTTATTTTCGTTAATTCCTCCATCTCTATGAGTAGCTAATTTTTTATTAGTACTCGACCGAGATGATCCAAGGAAAATATAATTCATGACTTAATTTTTAGCTTCTCTTTCTCTTCTTTAGAATGCTTTAGATTTATCCTTAAACTCTATTGGATTTGAAATTATATTATCGATATATAATTCTCATTCTTGTTTTCGTAGTCTAATAATCGAGAGGTTCTGATTTCGAATCGATCATTTCAAGGATAAAGAGAGTTGAATGCACTCCTCGAGAGAGGATGACATAATTCTCCCGGATTGGAGTCAAATCCAATAGAGGGGTTCACTACGATAAAGCAAGTTTTAGGGGTTTTGATTCTGGAGCAAAAGTTCGATTGATCAACCTAAACTCAGTTGAGTGTATCCTCGAGAGAGGTACGTTTATAACTCGGGAACCTCCACGGTCAAGTAGTTTCTTTAAGAGAATTAGAAGTTTTATTTCTTATATTTATTTTCCAAGGTGATTCAAGGTTGAGTACTAATCTTTTAATTCATAGTTTTTTTTAAAATAAGTTATCTTTCTTTCTTGCAAACCAACTCCAAGGTATTGTTGATAGAATAATAGAGATTTTCTTGAAGTAAGAGTATTCAACCGCTCCGAGTCTAATACGACCTTGGTTTTTACAACCTATACTACATTCGATACGGTACACTTGCCGTCATCGTTTGCGGAGATAGTTTTGTGCATCAGCAATAATCATGAAACAAAGAGGGTTTAATAATATCTTCATTATCCCTTTTTAACTTGACATAAATTACTAAAAATACAAGTGGAAATCAATATATTGTCCTAGGCCTACAAAATGAACATGAGCATGCTTACTCAAAACTTCTATCATACATCCAATAATGTCTCTTTTTAAATATTATAATTACATGTACATATGACTTATATGGAAATCCTTCATAAAACATCAGCATAAAATTTCCCTCTTCAAATTATTGAAATGTTCGTGTACTAACAAGTAATATAATTTTGAAATGGTATGTAAAACTTTTAATAAAACCATAGTATGATCTTTTTTTATACATGTATTTCATATTGAACCAAAAATCAATTTATACATCAAGTATATTGAAGTACAAAAACATAGAAATTTGTTAGCATTTATTTTTGACATGGTTATATGATGTCAAGAAAATTTAATAACAACATCAAATCAAGGATTTTAAAGCTTGGATATTCTTAAACTTTCTTTGCTCATAGAACTTAGAATTTCAAAGGTAGATTCTTTATCAAGTGAAGAACAAATAATCATTAATTTAAAAGCAAGAAGTCATCAAGTATGTTGAAATACAAAAACATAGAAATTTGTTAGCATTTATTTTTGACATGGTTATATAATGTCAAAAATATTTAATAACAACATCAAATCAAGGATTTTAAAGCTTGGATAATCTTAAACTTTCTTTACTCATAGAACTTAGAATTTTAATGGTAGATTCTTTATCAAGTGATGAACAAATAATCATTAATTTAAAAGCAAGAAGTCATCAAATATGTTGAAGCACAAAAACATAGAAATTTGTTAGCATTTATTTTTGACATGGTTATATGATGTCAAGAATATTTAATAACAACATCAAATCAAGGATTTTAAAGCTTGGATAATCTTAAACTTTCTTAGCTCATAGAACTTAGAATTTCAAAGGTAGATTCTTTATCAAGTGAAGAACAAATAATCATTAATTTAAAAGCAAGAAGCCATCAACTTTAAGTTTCATATAAATTCCTAAAACACTTAGAAATTAGGGCAAGAAGAAATCTCACCTCATTAGCCATGGAGGTCTTCCCTCTCCTTGAATAAGCCCTAGAGTCCATGGATGAAACCTTGGATGCAAGAGGAAGCAAGGAGGTTTCAGAATCTTGATAGGGCAAGAAAGGAACTCACGGTTTTGGAGGAAAACCTTCATGGACTGAGTGGAGAGGCTTTAAAGTCAAGAGGAGATGGTTGGAGGTAGTCGGCCGCCGCTTCTGAGTGCTCTTCCAGGCGTCGTCGAGCGAGAAACAGGGAGCGAGAGACGCTTACATGCAATCGGCGGGTCGCAGGCAGGGCGTCGAGCGTCTTCCACGCGTGAACCGAAGGAATAGAATAAGGGTTTGGACTTTGGATGTAATGTGGACCGGCTGGATTGTTATAAGGGAGGGGGTCTTAACTTTTAAATGAAATTGAAATATAAAACAAATTTATTATTATTTATTATATGTAACACTAAATTAAATCAATGATTAATTAATAGTGTATGATTTAATTACGTATAATTTCTCAAATAAAATTTTTACATATAGGGCTTACCTGGTGTGACGTTATTTTTCAGGATGTCACAGGTTCAGCCCGACTGGATCGGTTTGTTGGCTTTAATGAACTGTTTGAAGGGTTAAACGGACTCGAAACTATGTGATTTTGAGCTCGTTGGAGTTATCTAAATAGGCCGCTCACATTCGAGTTCTCTTAGGTCCAATCCAACAATTGATTACACCATATATTTGTTGAGGTATATTTAAATATCGAATTAACAGATACTTCATGGTTTGTTAGGATCCAATAGGGATTCACGTAGCCGCCGGGGATTTAGGCCTATAAATACCATGCTAGGGGAAACGAGTAGACTGTTTCAAACTAGACAGTCACGCGGATGCTTCAAGCACAATTTCTAACATTCTTGAAGTGATCGCTCGTGCTCTAGCCCGTAACTGCTCTTCCCCTTGCGGTTTTTTCCCGTCGGCGCTGGTTTTGATCGCTGTAAGGAGGAAGGATCTCGTGCGCAGCCAAGCAAGTCGCTCTCCCTCTCGCTTCCGCTGCCTCCTTCGTCGCAAGGAGTTACCTCGAGTTCGTGGGCCGCTCCTTCTGTCGCGAGTTTCCGGAGTCCCTGTTCTTCCCGATTCGATCCCGATCGGTGCTCCAGTCGTTTCTCCAGTGGGAGGACGATCTCTGGCCACTCGTTTCCCTGCAGCGAAGAAGAAAAAGCTGGTCCCTTTAGTTCTTCCAGCGTCCCCTGCAAGAAGAAGCCCTAGATCGGCTCTCTGTCGTTCCCTGCGAGAAGTAGAAGCCATGGATCGGCTCTTCCCGGCCGTTTTCTGATCCAGTACAGTTTGTCGATGGATCCAGTGTCGTCCGTCCTATGCGAGAAGGAGCCCGCCGCCGCTGATTCAGTGCTCAATCCTCTACTACAGTTCTTCGGTCCAATGGAAGAACTCCTCCACTTTCGATCCACTGTCGCTTCTCCAGTGCAGTGTAGTGATGCCGATCTCCGCTGCCTGTTGACGTAGACCTACTCTGCAACTACCGCTAAAGCCGGCGCATCTCGCCAAGGAGGAAGAAGAAGTGCTTCTGTGCATGTTGGCGTTAGCCTCCGCTATCGCCAGACGCTAGTGGTTGATAATTAGCTTTTAGTTATATTATTTTAGGTTAGTTTATGTATTATCTTTTAAATTTTAATAATGTTTTGATTATTTTGGATCATTTTGGTTAATCTTTTATATTTGTCTCAAGCTAATTTTGCTCTATGATTTTATATAGGTTGAGTTCACATTGGCGAGCCCATGCTCACTTTGTTGTACTCCAATTTTTTGTGCAAATGCTGCCCAAATTTCAGCAATATTCAAGCCCCAAAACCAGTCTAGGTTCAGCCCAAATCCAGCAATAATGCAGTCCAAATGCAGCCTTATTCCAGCTCAAAACAAGCCCGAATTCAGCCCTTGGTGCAGTCCAAAATGATGCAGTTCAGTCCATGTTGGTACAACCCGATTGGTGAACCCGAGCTGCTCTCCTTGCTGTCCAGTCCGGCCAGCATTTGGCCAAGCCCTTTGGAGTCCAAGTGAAGACATCATGTCCACGCCCACATGGCTGCCACCTTGCATGTGCATGTTTTGTTTAAATTAAATGCATGTGGTGTGTCCCTCCCTCTCTCTCTCTTCCCCTCATAAAAAAATAATTGCATGCATATTTATTTAATGACATGGCCGGCCATCCTCATTCCCCTCTCTCTCATTTTATTATTTTATTTTCCTCTCTCTCATCTCTTAACTCACATCCATTCCCTCTTTTCTCTCTCTCTCTCCTTCTTTTAACTCCCATTCATCCCCCTTTTTATTCTCTATTTTATATTTTATTTTTTCTTTAATTAAAAATGCAATGTATCCCTCCCTCTCTCTCCTCCTCTTTATTGCCTTCATTTATTGCCATGCATGAACCTTCCCATGAGCCTCTCCATTTCCTCCACCATCTAGAACTTTCCCCTTCTCCTATAAAAAGGAGCCCTCCTTCATGCTTGAAGAGAACTTTTGGAAGGGAGCAAGCAAGAGAGCAAGAGAAAGTGTTAGTTATTTTCATTGTCAAGTTTTTATTTCCAAGCTTGTACTTCTTTTTTTTGAGAATAGTATTATCACTTTAATTTGGTTGTTGTACTCTTTCTCTATCAATGAAAATGCAAGTTTTACCTTCCATCTTTGTCTCAATTTTTATTATGAGTAGCTAATTTTCTTTAGCGTTCGATCACGATGATCCATGAATTGAGATGAGATTATTTTTTATGTCTTAGTTTTGTTTTTGTTTAAATCATTCTCGATCCTTCTTTGAAATATTTTGCGTCGACTCCGTATTTCCGGTATACGGTAGTAGGCCCTTGATCTCATTTCATAGTAGTCGAGAGACTCATTGATTTGAAAGATCGCTCAAAGAAGGAAGGAGTTGCACGCACCCCTAGAGATAGGATGACGTAAATCCTCCGGATTGGAGTCAAATCCAATAGTGCGGTTCACTTCGATAATGCGACCTTAGACCTGTTTGATTTGCGAAGAGATTCCGATTAAACCTTCTTTAAGTTAGGAGATTTAGTGCTCTAGCGAGACTATCTCTCATTTTCGGAACCGTCACGGTCGAGAATTATTTTGCAATCGTAGAACTAAATTTTATTTCTCTCTCGTCTCTTTTCATGGTGATTCTTTGATCAAACGGTAGTTTTCTCTTCTGAATTTTCGTTTAAGTAATCTCGTAGTTTAATTTAAAAAATTCTCAAAATCATCAACCAATCGTACGGTAGGATAATAGTTGGAAGCGTGAGTAGTAATACTTGACAGCCCCGTGTTTTAAATACGACCTTGGTACTACAATTCGATAGGTACACTTGACTCTTCGGGTTGATAGTCAATCTTAATCACCAGTGGTTAGCGTCGGCGCTAGCGCCGCTTGTTAGTGGACGCTCCTTGCCTCCGTGGGTGTCGTCTCTGTCAACTCCAGATCTAGCCAAGACACAAAGAGTAGCAGTCTTTCCTGGATTGGATCGGAAGAATTTCGCGCATCTACGCGTTTCAGGTGATCTCTTTCTAGATTTCTGCTCGTAATTTAGGTTGCTAGAATATTTCTACTGTTTGGAAAGAGGCGCGATGTCGAAAGGGAATACTCTTGTTCCCATGATCAATTTGGAGAAATTCTCCAATTCTGAATTCTGTGCTTGGAAGAGGAACACTCAGTTTGGCATGAAGTACCTGAACGTGTTCTACGCCGTTCAATCTGTTCGCGCTGAAGTTCTTGGGACAGATGGCGATGCCCAGTGGATTGAGGATGAAGATTTCTGTCGCGACTACCTGTTGAATTATCTCTCCAACAGGCTTGCCGAGACGTACAATAAATTGAAGACGACAAAAGAAATCTGGGACACTCTGGAGGAGCAGTTCAAGGAAGAGGAAAACATGTCCAAGACGCACCTGGTGGATAAGTTCATGGCTTTCACCTTCACTGAGAAAAAGGGAAATCCTTCCACAGGTCGCCGATTTTGAAAATCTGGTTGACAAGCTGAACAGTGAGAACATCCCACTGCCATATGATTTTGTTGCAGGAGCCATCATTTTCAAGCTCCTGTTGGTGTGGTACTCCTTTAAGATGAAGATGTATCGGAAGAAAACGCAGGTGAGTCTAAAAGACCTCAAGCGCTTCATTTGCATTGAGGATGAGAACCGAACTAGACACGCTATGGAGACAGTTAGCAATCAGTCCTCTGCTGCCAACATGGTCACGCATCTTAAGCATAAGTTTAAGCATGAAAAGACTAGACCATTACCCACTGCACCCGCAGTTGTGGACACAAGTAAAAAGATGAAAAAATTCAAAAATAAGTGCGACAATTGTAACAAGTGGGGTCACTGCGCTTCCGAGTGTAAGCAACCAAAGAGAGGTGATTATAGCACACCAAATACTGATAACAGGGCCAATATGGTTCATCAGAGTGCGCCTACCGACTTTGTTGCCATGGTCAGTAAAGGGAAGGCTAGTACCAAGTGGTGGCTAGACTCAGGTGCCACACGTCACCTCTGCAACAATTCTGGGCTTCTGGAGGATGTCACTGCAGTCCGAGAGACTGTCACTATTGCTGATGGAGGAGTAGCTGACGTGCTGAAGGTCGGTAATGCTACCTTGACGCTCTCCTCATGTAAAACTCTTACTTTGAAAAATATTAAATTTATACCATCATTAGCTGCTAATTTAATTTCGATTAGTTTGTTATGCGATGTTGGTATGTCATTTAATATTTCCGGTGGTCGAGTAACGTTGATGGTTCACTCGCATTATTTTGGTTGTGCGTATGTCGTAAACGGAATGTATAGGTTGAGTCTAGCAAACGAAGTAGTAAATCAGGTTAGTTCTAATTTGATCGATCCTAAGACTTTACATGCAAGACTAGGGCACGTCAATTACAAAAAATTACTCCTGCTAGCTAGAACTCACAACATCCCCTTAGACACAAACACCGGATTCGATAAATGTGAAATTTGTGCTCAAACTAAGATAACTAGAACACCTTTTAGTCAGGTTTCTAGGAGCACACAATTGCTAGAGTTAATACATTCCGACATATGTGATTACAAAAGTTTTGTCACAAGAGGAGGCCGGAAGTTTCTGATAACCTTTATCGACGACTACTCTAGATTCAGTCACATTTACCTACTTAAAACCAAAGATGAAGCTTTTGAAAAATTCTGTATATTCAAAAATAGGGTTGAGAATCAACTTGACATGAAAATGAAAAGGCTAAGGAGTGATAGAGGAGGAGAATATGTCTAAGGGGAGTTCAGAGATTTCCTTGCCAGCAATGGCATAATCCCTGAAACCACTGCCCCTTATCCCCCCCCCCCCCAATCCAACGGTGTCGCTGAAAGAAAAAATAGAACTTTAACAGAGATGTTGAATTATATGTTGTTAACTGTTGGCATGCCTGCGGCTTACTGGGGTAAAGCTGCCCTCACGTCAAATCACATTCTTAATAAAGTTCCCCATGCTAAGTTGACTAAGACACCCTATGAGCTTTGGTTTAGAGACCTCCTAGATTTGATAATCTTAAGACCTGGGGCTGTATCGCTTATGTTAGGATACCTGACTATAGACGAGCTAAGATTGGACCCAGGACAAATACATGTGTCTATTTAGGATGTGCAGAGGATAGTACCGCAGACAGATTTCTAGATCTCTCAACGAACTCTGTAATAGAATCTAGAGACGTTGTCTTCTTTGAGGATAAGTTCCTTAAGGATAAGAACCTGACGCTTCCAGGTCTGCCAGCTACTAGTCTTGAGTCTCTAGCTGAGCCAAGCCAACGTAACTTTGACACTGAGCATGTAGACACGAGTGGTTTAGATACCAGAAGGCTATCTAGTAGAGAGAAAGTGCCTAAAAGCTTCGGTACAGACTTCGTGACTTACCAAGTTGAAGATGATTCATCCACCTATAAGGAAGCGATGCGATCTCGAGACTCTCTATTATTGAAAGAAGTCATAGATGAAGAGTTAAACTCTCTCATGCAGAACAACACGTGGACATTAGTTGACTTGCCCAAAGGGGATAAGACAATTAGAAACAAATGGGTTCTGAAGAAGAAGCTTAATCCTAATGGGAGTATTGCAAAATACAAAGCACGTCTAGTTGCAAAAGGCTTCACTCAAGTGAGTGGAATAGACTACTTTGATATATACTCACTTTTTGTCACTATGCGATGATTAGGATACTTCTCGCGATAGCATCTATTGAACACTTTACAGTTCATCAGATGGATGTCAAGAATGCATTTCTTAATGGAGATCTAATCGAAGAGATCTATATGCACTAACCTGAAGGATTTGTTGTAGAAGGTCTAGAAAATAAGGTCTGTAAGTTGATAAAGTGACTATACTGATTGAAGCAAGCACCCAAATTGTGGCACGAAAATTTTGACACTTGTGTTAAAGCCATGAGTTTTAAATCCAGCTTTTCAGATAAATGTCTGTACGTTCGAACAAGTTCAAATAAAGTTGCAATTATATGCTTGTATGTTGATGACATGCTAATTCTGGGCACTGCTCAGTCTGAGGTAAAAGACGTAAAAGCTGCTTTGACGGCACAATTTAGCATGACTGACTTAGGTGTGATGAAAACCATCTTAGGAATGGAAGTGAACTTCACTGAAAAGGGTATTACCCTAAGTCAGAGTCACTATATTCAAAATCTACTTGAGAAGTGGGGTTACGTTAATAGCAAAATTAGTGAGACATCATACGATTATAACAATAGACTGAAACTGAATGAAGGTTCATCTATTAGACAGTTGGATTACTCCAAACTCATAGGTTCATGTATGTTACAACCTACACTAGACCTGACATAGCCTTTACGGTCGGCATGTTAAGTAGATTTACAAGTAACACTGGAAGGACCACTGGGATGCCTTAGAAAGGCTAATGCGATACTTAAAGTACACTGAGAAGTATGCTTTATGTCACAGTGGACATCCTCCTGTGTTTGAGGGGTATTCTAACACATCCTGGTGCTCAGAAATTGTTGATAGTAGATCCACTAGCGGTTTTGTGTTCACCCTAGGATAACAGCAGTAACTTGGAAGTGAAAGAGGCAGACGTGCATTGCACTATCCTTTATGGAATCAGAACTCTATGCTCCCGCTTCAGCAGGAGGAGAAGCGGAGTGGATAAGAGATCTGATAATAGACATTCCAATGACGAGTCTGAAAATGCACTTTATTTCGTTATATTATGACAATCAAGCCACAAAGACCATTGCAACAAATATGTTGTTCAATTGAAAACGAAGACAACTAAGGATGAAACAAGCCTGGTTGACCCATCTCACCAATCAGAGGATAATCTCCCTATTAGACGTAAGATCAAAAGATAATGTAGCAGATGTCCTTACCAAGGGCTTATGTAAGGTTCTAACAACTAAAACATCGTGGAAGATGAGATTAAGGTTCATTTAATATGACTTAATACCCTGCTTATGTTTTATTTCTTAGAACCATAGTCTGTTTACATTCAAGCATCTAGAGTGAGCACACAGAAGTATTTCAGATGCTACCTAATGAAAGCCAGAGATGAATAGTTGTCAGTCATTCCAAACTTGATGACTTACGCAATTATTTTTATTCAAAAGCTGATTTGGGTATCATTCCAAAAAGGAATACTGAAGTTGTTGATATGCGTCCTAATATTATGATCATTACTTATGTCATTCCAAACTTGATGATATATTGGTCACAGTTTGTTGTATCATTCCAAACTTGATGGTATAACACAATTGTGAAACGTTTAGTAATAATCTTAATAATCGAAGGAACATAGTTTGATTCTATGAAATCAATTGTCTAATTTTGTGTAATTTGGATAAAGATACTGATATGTGATTCTTTCTTTCTGGTTAGATTATTACGTTCTTTTACTGCTAGAACTAATCACTTTATGTTTTATTAGCAAATGTTAGAATTCATAGAGATTTATCTCATGACATTCTTATTGTGTCTGTTTGTAGATCACATGGAGACTGGAGGAGAGAAAGTTGATTTCGACCCGGATGATGATGATCTGCTGTTTGCATAAACCATTGATCAATTATCTGTTTTGAGTTTCTCAGTTTTATTTACTATTTTATTTGGAACCATGTGTTTGAGTTTAGATTTATCTGTTTGGATGATCTCTGTTTGCAGAGCTGCTCAGAATAGAGATGCTTTTTTAGCTGTTTGGCAAAACAACGTTGTGATGTTTATGTTAAAAAATTATCTTAAAAATTTGATGAATCACTTAAAAAAAATTCTTTATAGCATTTCTTCCAGAAAACATGAATTTTCCAACCCTCTTCCCCTTTCCCCATTGAAATTCTAGAGCTCGAATCGGTAAACTGCCATATTTCAATATTTGTAAAGCAGATAATGTGAGATCTATCTCTCTCTCCTTCTGATCCTACCTCGAGGGATCTTCACCCCATTTTTTTACTCAAATTTCTTCACGACGAAAAGCGCAGAACCTCCCCGTCTAGGCATGGAAATACTCAAGATTGATAGTCCTCCTTCCTTCTTCCCCTCAGAACACCCAGGCTATCTTCCTTGTTCCCAGTGGCCTTCTCCTTCGCCAATGAACACGCTGAACATCTCATCGTTTTTCTTCCCCATGTTGCCACTCCAATGTCGACGGAGTATTTTCAAGCGTCAAGCTTGATCTGTTGTTGGAAGCCATCAATAGGAGGAACGAACAACCTTCGGGAAGGAAGAATGTGAGCTTTTCTCGTCGAGATCGAGGAGAGATCTGCTCGGCTTCGTCAACATAAGAAACGCGTAGGAACCGGAGGTCAAGGTCATAACTGGCTGCAAACGACGGAGAAAATAACTATCGAAAAATGCTGGCATTGAGAACCGAAGGCGGAAAAATAAACGAGAATTTTCATCAGCGTTGCATTTGCGTAAACGGAACGGAACCTAAACGCCTAATCACACGCACCCTTAAATACTCCTTTCATCAACTCGAGTTCTTTGCTTCTTATTCTTTTGGCTGTACATGAACGATTTTGACCTCCGCAAGATCAGCGCTGCTTCCCAAACTCCTGGCATTGTTTCTTAAATTATTTTTTTGTAAATGATATGCATTTAACAAAGGCGATGGTTAACCGCAACCCGAAACTGGCTATCCGCACCCAAAAATTGAATGAACATCGTTACTTCTTTCTTTCAAAATATTAAAATAGGATTCTTTGACGGCGTGCACTTATATATCTGTAGTGTTTTGCTGGTGAAGCTGAAGTAGTAGAGGAGATTCTCGACATTCCCATAGACTAGATACCGGGAATGAAGCAAATCTGGGTAAGTGACATGCCATCCTTCCACCGGTCAACTGACCCAAACGTATTTATGTTGAGGCATATTGTTATAATAGGTTGACAGGTTTTAACGGGTTGGTTTGGATCCGTTAGGCATCCATTAACCCGTCGTCGGGGTTTTAAGGTTTCACCTATAAATACTCCTGCTGGGGGCAACGTGGAAGTTGTTCCAAACTTGACGGTCACACGGGATGCTTCGAGCGCACTATCATTCTCGAAGTAATTTTCGTTTCGTGCGTCCTAGCCCCCTCTCCCGTGTAAACCCCCACCGCTATCGTATCTCTTTCGATTTGGTGAGGTCGTCGTCGCTCCTGTGCGAGATCGCAAAACTCCCCGTCGTCGGTCGGGAGAATCGCAAAACTCCTGTTTCTCGTTTCTCTGCCGATCGAGTGCATCGCTCTCGTTCCCGTGAAGGAAGAAATTATGGTGTTCGTGGTGCTCCCGGTTTCGGTTTTTTCCGACATTGCCGCTCCTCACCATTCTAGAAGAGGAAGGGGTCGCCCTTTTTGCAAAGAGTCGCCTCCCGTCAAGGATCGCGCTCCTCAGTTTTGGCCGATCGGAAGGAGGAAGAAGCTTCTCAGAGTTCTCCTCGCTGCTTGTGAGTTCCGTCTTCTTCTACAGCTCGGAGGTCGCAGATCCGGTTGTCGCCTGGAATCAAAATCTAGATCCAGAAGGGAAGGTCCATCCACTGCCATCTCGCGCCGGCCTCTGGAATGCTTGTCGTAGATCGCGAACCCATCTTTGTTGCTGATCGCAGTTTTACTTTCTGTCGTTGTTCTAAAAGAAGGATTCACAAGGGATCTCTCCATCTCTTGATCCCATTTACACTCGATGACTAAGGCCTCTTGGAGGAAGTTCCTGCAAGTTCAGAACTATAGAAAGAGGGCTTTGATTGGCGGTCATTCCTATTGATCTTGCTCTTTGGACTTTCACTCCATGTTTGTTAGCTGTAGAAGTGATTGAGGAATCAGATCACTGATTTTATTTTCGCTGTGCTGCTTGGAGAGTAAAATTCTCTTGATTGGTTTTGAAGACACTGGGTCGTCTCCACACGTTCAGGTGATTTCTTTCTAGTTTTTTATGCTTGTGATTTTGTGTGCTAGTGGAATTCCAGAGTCGGTTAGAGACCCACAATGTCGAAGGGAAATACTCCCGTTCCGATGATCAAGCTGGAGAAATTCTCCAACTCTGAGTTCAGCACCTGGAAGCAGAACACGCAATTTGGCATGAAGTTTTTGAATATCTTCTACACTGTGCAGTACGACTTTGCATCTTATGCAGGAGGAGGTGATGAGGATCAGTGTGTCAGCGACGGAGATTTCTGTAGCGACTATCTCCTCAACTGTCTCTCAAATAGATTGGCAAATACATACATCAAGTTGAAAACTGCAAAGGAGATCTGGGACGCTCTGGAGGAGCAGTTCGGGGAGAAAGAGAATATGTCCAAGATGCACATGGTGGACAAGTTCATGGCCTTCACCTTCACTGAAGATAAGGAGATTCTACCACATGTTACTGATTTTGAGAATCTTGTCGACAAGATGAACAGTGAGAACATCCCTCTGCCAGATGGGTTCATTGCAGGAGCTATTATTTTCAAGCTGCCATCTACATGGTACTCCTTCAAAACTGGGATGTATCGAAAAAAAAACGCAAGTCAGTCTGAAAGACCTCAAGTGCTTCATCTGCATTAAGGATGAGAACCAGACTAGGCACACTATGAAGGCAGTTAGCAAGCAGAACTCTGCTGCTAACATAGTTACGCACCCTAAGCATAAGCCTAAGCCTGGAAAGACTAGGCCACCGACCAGTGCACCCTAAGTTGCTGACAATAGCAGGAAAGCTAAGAAATTTAAAGACAAGTGTTACAACTGCAATAAATGGGTTCATTGTGTTTCTGAATGCAAGCAACCCAAAAGATGTGAATCCAACACACCAAAGACTGATAACAAAGCTAATATGGTTCATCAGACTGCGCCTACTGACTTTGTTGCTATGGTTAGAAAGGGGAAGGCCAGTAGAGAGTGGTGACTCGATTCAGGTGCTACCTGCCACGTCTGCAACAATTATGCGCTTCTGGAGGATGTCACTGCAGTAGAAGAGACGGTCACTGTTGTTAATGGTGGAGTAGCTGACGTGCTGAAGGTGGGAGATGCAACTCTAGTACTCTCCTCAGGTACGCGTTTAATTTTAAAGTGTTAAATTTATATCTACATTAGCTGATAATTTAATTTCAATTAGTCTGTTATGTGATGCTGGTATGTCATTTAACATTAGTGGCGGTAGAGTAACTTTAATGGTTAACTCACATTATTTTGGTTCTGCGCATATCGTAAATGGGATGTATAGACTGAGTCTAGCAATCGAAGTAGTAAATCAGATTAGTTCAAATCTGATAGATCCTAAGACTTTACATGCAAGACTAGGACACATGAACTATAGAAAACTACTACTGCTAGCTAAAACTTACAACATTCCCCTAGACACAACAACCAAGTTTGACAAATATGAAATTTGTGCTCAGATAAAGATAACCAGAACATCTTTTAGCCAGGTTTCTAGAAGCACACAATTGCTAGAGTTAATACATTCTGACATATGTGACTACAAAAGTTTTGTTACAAGAGGAGGTCGGAAGTATCTGATAACTTTTATCGACGACTACTCTAGATTTAGTCACATTTATCTTCATAGATCTAAGGATGGAGCTTTTGAAAAAAATTTGTATATTCAAAAATAAGGTTAAAAATCAACTAGATATGAAAATTAAGAGGCTAAGAAGTGATAGAGGAGGAGAATATGTCTCTGGAGAATTTAGAGATTTTCTTGTCAGCAATGACATAGTCCCTGAAACAACTGCCCCATACTCACCACAATCCAACGGTATCGCTGAGAGGAAAAATAGTTAACATAAATGTTGAATTCTATGTTGTTGAATGCTGGCATGCCTACTGTCCTCACATCAAATCACATTCTTAATAAGATTCCTCATGCAAAGTTGAAACAGACACCTTATGAGCTTTGGTTTAAGAGACCTCATAGATTTGACAATCATAAGACTTGAGGTTGTATCGCTTATGTTAGGATATATGACTCTAGGAGAGTTATGATTGGACCTAGGACAAATACTTGCGTCTATCTAGGATGTGCAAAGGATAGTGTTGCATACATATTTCTAGATCTCTCAACCAACATTATCATAAAGTCTAGAGATGGAGTTTTCTTTGAGGATAAGCTCCTTAAAGATAAAAACCTGATACTTCTAGGTCTGTCAGCAACTAATACTGAGTCTACAATTGAGCCAGAACTAAAAATCTCTGACACTGAGCCCATAGATGATAACTCCCCAAAAGGAAGTTATTTTCCTACTTATTTTATTCTAATTTTCATTAAAAAGAGGAAAATAATCCCCAATTATAGTAAATATGTTTAAATATCTTATTAATCAATATTGGACTGATTTCGGTCATTTTCTATGGTTTTTTATCTAAGATTGGTCAAAGGATTCAAGTTGGGGAAGCAATGGATCATTTATTGCTGATGCGGAAAATAGGTTGCAACGCCAAAAATTAGCAGGTTGCAACGTGGCGGCGAAATTCAGATTTTGAATTTTAAAAGAGGCGCCTACGTGTATTTCCAAAGGAGGCATCCCTTCAGATTTGGAATGGAAGTTAAGAGCACGAAATTACAGCACTAAGGTGGGATTATTCTTGGAGAGAACTTGGAAAGAAGAGGAGAGAACTTTGGAGGTCTTCTTCCTCTCAAGGATTTCGGCTAGGGCTTGGAGAAAGGAAGTGTGGATCATCACGAAGGAGAAGGATCTGAGTCTAGCAACATTCCTACAACGTTTTTGATTTCCTTAATCATGTCTAGTAAGATCTACTTTGATTTGCTACTCCTCTCTTCCTTCATGAACTAATTTTCTAAGTCTTGCATGTGTGAAGTACCTTAGTTGTGATGATGACTTGATTTTCATTTATAATTTGTGAATTTATTGACGTTGATCTTTATTAAATTTATGATCTTTTCTTGGGATTTTGGTTTAAGTTTCATCTTTAAAGTGCTTGGCAAAAATTCGAGAGATGAGTCGGGCTAGATGAACGTTTATTCGCACGGCGATATTCGAGAGAGGAGTCGTGTAGTTTTTAACCAAACTTCCGTATTTATACTTCATCGCGAGATTCGAGAGAGGAGCGTTGAAAGTGCATCATAAATCTTAATATAATTCCAAGAGAGAGAGAGAGAGATCTCCTCTTGAATTAGCAACCGTGATTCTAGCACTTCATGTTATTTTAATTTCATCTAAGTTGGAGACGACTAGAGGATTTGAAATAAATGGATAATGGAGATCGAGAGATAAAGTTATCCAATTTAGAATCGTTGCAAGAGAATCGTTAATACTTCATGAATTATCATTTTTATTAGTTATCTTCATAGCAAGGGAAAATCACATGTGAGACTATCTTTCCAAGTGAAGTTAAAGTAATTTAAGTAACCGTAACTAGAATTGTAGTTGTTTTATTTTGCACTATTTACGTTTCTCTACCAATCATTATTACTTGCTTGAATTTAGAGAAAAGGCAGAATTAATATTTGTGAGCGCTAAGTTAAGCACTTCCTCGTGGGAACGATCACTTTCTCATCATTTTATTACTTGTACGACACGTGCACTTGCGTATTTATATGCACCTATCACGGGCGTATCAAGTTTTTGGCGCCGTTGTCGGGGAGGCGCGCTAATTTAGTGTTTTATTTCTCGCAATATTTGTGAAACCTTAGTACTTAGAGATCAAGCATTTGTTTGTTCGTTTTAGTTTACTTGAATATTTGAGTATTATTTGGTGTATGTCCAGGTATAGGCAAGTAGAATTATTGTCGTTGAATTCTGAAATTAAGCGTACCTGTAGACAAAACAGGAGAGACTTTAGAGCTGTCAATATTATTCATCCTGCGATGGATATCCCTCCACCAAATAATGCTAATAATAATGATGGTCAGGTGGATCAAAATGCCCAACCGCCAGCACCACCACGTATGACTTGTCACGAGTATAACACACCTCTAAGGGGAGGGTTGCACTTAAGCATTGCTCGACCAGCAATTGCTGCTAACAATTTTAAAATGGACCCACTAATTATGCAACAAGTGCAAAACAATAAGTTTGGGGGTCTAGGACATGAAGATGCAAATTCCCACTTACGAACCTTCTTAGCAATTTGCGATATGTTTAAGTTCAATGGAGCATCGGATGATGCAATCCTGTTGAGAGCATTTCCGTTCTCCTTAGATGGTAGAGCTAAGGATTGGTTAGACTCGTTACCACATGAGTGTATCACCACATGGGATGAACTAGTCGATAGGTTCCTGAACAAATATTTTCCACCCTCTAAGACTGCAAAACTGAAAAGGGATATTACAACATTTTTACAAGGTAACGGGGAAACTCTTTACGACGCATGGGAACGTTTTAAAGAGCTGTTGAGAAAATGTCCTCATCATGGGTTGCACCAGCACCAGCAAGTGTCCACATTTTACAATGGGCTGCAAACTGCAACCATGATTTTAGTCGATGGAGCCGCTGGGGGCTCATTAATGAAAAAGTATCCTGAAGACGCGTATGCTATTTTAGAAGACTTAACATCTAATAATTATCAAGCATATGAGAGGCAAACTAATAGTAATCCAGCGGGAGTCCATCAGGTGGACCAAATCACTTCTTTGGCCGCTCAGATGGCATCGCAGTTCAATTTAATTAACAAAAGATTAGATTCACTCTCAACACATACAACTAGTGCCCCGCTCACAGTTGAGCAACTAAATCAAATAACTGAAGAAGCAAATTATGTGGGAGGGCAACCAAGACAAATTTCGCCAGGATTTGCCAATCATTATCACCCCGAGTGGCGAAATCATCCAAATTTTTCCTGGAAGAATAATCAAGGGATGAATCAACCACAAGGTTTTAATCAAAATATGAATCAACTACCTATCAATAACAACTCTCAACCCCAACAAGTAAATCAAAGGAAGGTGACTGATGAGTTTATCTTAGGCATGTTCCAAAAGTATGACTCAAAAATGGTAGGAATAGAATCAACGTTAAGATCACTAGAAACTACTATGGGTCAACTTGCAAATTCATTAAGTCAAAGGCCCATTGGAACTCTACCTTCTGATACAACACCCAATCCAACAAAAGATAATCATAATAACCATTGCAAGGCTATTGCACTAAGGAGTGGTGTAGAGATCCCAAGTGGGGAGGGGTTGCTTGAGAAAGTTAGGGAAGAAGAGACGAGTAAGAAGCCAAGTGAGTCGAGCATATTAGAGAAGGACGAGTTGGTTGAGAAAAATGAGGTGGGAGATAAACAAAAAGAGAAACTAAATCAAAAGAAAGAAGTAGTCTATCCACCACCCCCATTTCCGGCTAGACTTGTTAAATCCAAACTCGACACACAATTCCAAAAGTTTATGGAGATTTTCAAAAAGTTAACTATAAATATCCCATTTGCTGAGGCTCTTGAGCAAATGCCAAGTTATGCCAAGTTTATGAAGGATATCTTGGCAAAGAAAAGAAAGTTTGTTGATAAAGAGATAGTGGCGTTGACTGAGGAGTGTAGTGCTATATTGCAGAAGAAGTTGCCACCCAAGCTTAAGGACCCCGGTAGCTTCACAATTCCTTGTTCTATCGGTTTAAACTTTGTTGGGAGAGCTCTATGTGACCTTGGGGCGAGCATTAATCTGATGTCTTTATCTATCTATAAGAAGTTTGGTTTAGGGGAGATCACACCTACATCTCTGACTCTACAGTTGGCCGATAGGTCTCTAGCATTTCCCAAGGGAATTGTAGAGGACGTGTTGGTTAAGGTGGATAAATTCATTTTCCCCGCCGATTTTGTGGTTCTCGATATGGATGAGGACAAGGATGTCCCCATCATTCTTGGTAGACCATTCTTAGCCACCAGACGAACACTCATTGACGTCCAGAAGGGTGAGCTTACGATGAGAGTTAATGATGAGAATGTGACATTCAACATCCTCAAGGCGATGAAATTTCCGGATGATAAGGAGGAGTGTTTTTCTATTGAGGAAGTGAATGCACCTACACGTATGATGTATGATGAGAATGATTGGGAGCGTAAAATCCTGAGTGTATTAACAAATGAAGAAATAGAAGAGGACCCAGACTTAACGGAAACTGTACGTAGAAGCTTTAAGTATTTATGAGCATATACCAAATGCTAACATGTTTGAGTTAATAAGTAGACCAAGTGAGTCTAAGGTCATGAAGCCTTCTATCTTAGAGCCACCTACACTTGAATTGAAACCGCTACCCGAAAACTTAAAGTATGTTTTTCTAGGTAAGGATAACACACTACCGGTTATTATTGATGCATCTTTAGTTAAGGAAAATGAAGAGAAATTGCTTGAGGTTCTCCGTGAGTATAAAGGAGCAATGGGGTGGACCATTGCAGATATTAGAGGGATAAGTCCCTCAATTTGTATGCACAAAATTCTTTTGGAAGAAGAAGCAAAAGAGTCAGTTGAACACCAACGAAGACTTAGCCCACCGATGAAAGAAGTGGTCAAGAAGGAGATAATCAAATGGTTGAATGCGGGTATTATTTATCCTATCTCCGACAGCCGGTGGGTAAGTCCTGTTCAATGTGTGCCAAAGAAGGGGGGCATTACGGTAGTTAAGAATGAGAGCAACGAGTTGATCCCCACTAGAACGATAACTGGATGGCAGATTTGTATGGATTATCGAAAGTTGAATAAGGCGACTAGGAAAGATCATTTCCCACTTCCATTTCTCGATCAGGTTCTTGATAGGTTAGCAGGAAATGAGTATTTCTGTTTATTAGATGGTTACTCGGGGTATAATCAAATCATGGTTGCTCCCGAGGATCAGGAGAAGACTACCTTCACCTGTCCTTTTGGGACATTTGCATTTAGGAAAATGCCCTTTGGATTGTGTAACGCTCCTGGCACATTCCAGCGCTGCATGATCGCTATTTTTACTGATCTGATTGATGAGGGGATCGAGATCTTTATGGATGATTTTTCAATATTTGGGAGATCATTTGATGAATGTCTGAAAGTGTTGAAGAAAGCTTTGGATAAGTGCATTCAAACCAATTTGATCCTAAATTGGGAAAATTGTCACTTTATGGTCAAAAAAGGAATTGTTTTAGGACACAAGGTGTCAAAGAAGGGATTGGAAGTAGATCGTGCAAAGACAGAGGTTATAGAGAAATTGCCTCCACCAACTAATGTTAAGGGAGTGCAAAGTTTTTTAGGACACGCCGGCTTCTACCGTCGTTTCATTAAGGATTTTTCTAAAATCTCTAAGCCACTAAGTCATTTATTAGAAAAAGATTCACATTTTAACTTTGATGAGGAATGTCTAGCCGCCTTTCATTCTTTGAAGCAAAGTCTGATTTCTTCACCCATTATTATTTCACCTGATTGGTCTTTACCATTCACCATTATGTGCGATGCTAGCAACTTTGCTGTGGGCGCAGTTTTAGGACAGGTGCGTGACAAGGTCTTTCACACAATCTACTATGCTAGCAAGACGTTGATTGATGCACAAGTAAACTACACAACTACCGAGAAGGAGTTATTAGCAGTCGTTTTCGCTTTTGACAAATTTCGATCCTACTTGGTAGCTTCTAAGGTGATTGTGTATACGGACCATGCAGCAATTCGATTTTTAGTGGAGAAAAAAGATGCTAAACCTAGACTGATTAGGTGGGTTCTCCTCTTGCAAGAGTTCGACTTAGAGATTAGGGATCGTAAGGGAGCGGAGAATCCGGTAGCAGACCACCTATCACGTCTAGAGTATGAGTGTGAGAAAGATGTGGACATAGAGATTAGAGAGAATTTTCCCGATGAGAGGTTGCTGGTAATATCTGAGACGAGTATGCCATGGTATGCAGACATTGTGAACTACATAGTGAGCAATGTATTTCCCCCAGACATGGACTATCAACGAAGAAAAAAGGTTTCTCCACCAGGTGAAATCTTACATATGGGATGATCCGTATCTGTTTAAGATTTGTGCTGACCAAGTGATCCGCAGATGCATCCCGGAGGTAAAAGTACAAGGTATCCTAGCAAAATGTCATGCTTCACCTTATGGTGGACACTTTATGGGAGAGAGATCGGCAATAAAAGTCCTAGAGGCTGGTTTCTATTGGCCAACACTATTTAAGGATGCTTATAGGTTCGCAAAATGTTGTGATAGATGTCAAAGAACGGGAAACATCAATCGAGGGGATAGCATGCCAATGACTAATATTCTAGAGGTGGAGATTTTCGATGTGTGGGGAATAGATTTTATGGGTCCATTTATAAACTCAAATGGAAATCTTTATATACTTTTAGCTGTGGATTACGTCTCGAAGTGGATAGAAGCTATAGCCACACCGAAGAATGATGTTAAGGTTGTTCTAAAATTTCTTAAGGCTAATATTTTTTCTAGATTCGGTACACCCAGAGCCATAATAAGTGACGGTGGAGCACACTTTTGTAATACTCAATTTAAATCGCTCCTTCGAAAATATGGAGTCACTCACAAAGTCGCCCTTGCGTACCATCCTCAAACAAATGGTTTGGCTGAAGTTTCTAATAGAGAGATAAAATCAATCCTAGAAAAAATGGTAAGCACAACTCGTAAGGATTGGTCACAAAAATTAAACGAGGCATTATGGGCTTATAGGACGGCATTTAAAACCTCGATAGGCCTAACCCCATATAAAATGATCTATGGCAAATCTTGCCATCTTCCCGTCGAATTGGAGCACAAAGCATATTGGGCAATAAAAAGGTTGAATTTCGATCTCCAAGAAGCGGGCAAGAACAGACTTTTTCATTTGAACGAATTGGAAGAAATCAGATCTAACGCGTATGAAAATGCTAGGTTGTACAAGGAAAGGACGAAGAAATGGCATGATTTGAGGTTGCGAAGAAAGGAGTTCAAAAAAGGGCAGCTCGTCCTCTTGTATAACTCACGACTAAGATTATTCCCCGGAAAATTGAAGTCACGATGGTCTGGACCTTTTCGGGTGGAGGAGGTACATCCGTTCGGAGTAATAACGATTTGTAATGAGAGAGACGGATCAAAGTTTAAAGTAAATGGACAAAGGTTGAAAGAATATTATGAAGGTAGTGACCAGCGCGAGGCGATGGTATTAACCTTCAGTTAAAAATGAAATAGGGAAAGCGTCCGGCCGAGACGTTTTTAACGAGGCGCTAGGTGGAAGGCAATCCATCCTCTCCGTTATTTTCTATCGTTTTTAGTTAAGATTGTTTGTTTTATGTTTTTCTTTTTCAATTTGAGGAAAATTTGTGATGGAAGAGAGCACATCTGCACCGGAAATCAAAATGAAAAATGGTATGAGAATGCAATGTGGATCGTGGTAGTAAATAATTTTAGAAAGAAATTTTCCAGAATTTAGGATGCAACGCAAAAATTTCGCGCGTTACAACGTGCTAGCCTCGGATGTAGTTTTAATTTCTGGCAGTTTGGATTCCGCGTTGCAACGCAATATTTTTGCACGTTACAACAAGCTAGCCTCGGTGGTAGCTTTAATTTATGGCAGTTTGATTTTCCGCGTCGCAACGCAAAAATTTTGCACGTTACAACATGCTAGCCTCGGTGGTAGTTTTAATTTCTGGCAGTTTGAATTCCGCGTTGCAACACATAAATTTTGCGTGTTACAACTTGTTAGCCTCGGTGGGACAACGCATAAATTTTTCTTATTTTTGCGCATTACAACGCATAAATTTTGCGCGTTGTAACGCATAAATTTTGAATTCCGCATTGCAACGCATAAATTTTGCGCGTTACAACGCATAAATTTTTCTTATTTTCGGACAATATTTCTGTGAAATTAGTGCTGTGATGTTTGCATATTTTAATTTTATAGCCCATTACTTTGCATTCCATTACTTTAGTTACTTGAAAGGTTTTGCTAAGATATGACTCCATCCAATATCCATTGCTAACGTTAGAATCTCTAAATTAAAAGCTACTTTATCAGGGTTATGCTTGTGTTTGGTTTTGTGAAGTTATTTGCAGATCCCCTGAACTACTGGGCTATGATTCGACCGAAGCACTCATGGACTATGAATTCTTTGGAAGGTGGCAATGTAACATGCAGAAAAATATGAGGGGAGTATTTGTTTTACATTATTCATATTTCTTTCATCGTAAAATTGTCAATTATTTCCTCTTTTATATTTTCACTGAGTTCATTGCTAGGGACTAGCAATGTTTAAGTGTGGGGGTGGTTAGAGTGCAACCCCTACTGCTTGGATAAGGACTTATTTATTTATATATGCGAACTCAATAACTCTGTCTTTGTTTTTGCAATTTAACCTATAGGACATTCTTGTTATCCAATGATAAACGAGTGGTATGGTCGGTTAATCAAACGATTTCAGTCACAGAATTTGAAATTAGTGAGAATTTTTTTTTGGTAAAGCGCTCTTAAGTCTGATTTAAGCACAATTTTCCTTGAAAGATTTTACTTCAAAACCTAGCTTTTGATATGGCTTTCTAAAATATTATGGGAATGGGTGAGTAAGAACTGAGTTAGCGATGTTGGCTGAAGCTTGGGTTTATGTAGTTAAACCATTTTGACCCTCCACTACAATCTTTGTACTTGAACTCTTTTCATGTTGATACGTATTATTCCACGCTTACCTTCCCAATATTCTTATTAGTTACGTCTTAGTATATTAGCCATTTTATGGGTGTTTAATTAAAAAAAATGATTGAGATTCATAGTGATATGGGCCTAAGTATATGTATACATACCTGGAATGATCCATACTATGCTAGTAAATTATAAATTATAAAAAAAAATTGCATCATAGTGATTATGTGGCCTGGGTATGTACACTTATACTTGAAATGATCCCTACTATGAATATAAAAAAAAAGAGTGAAAATGTCAATAAACCCCATGATTTGGTGAATTATTAAGATTACGAACTAAGAGAATGTCTTTCTGCTATCAACATCATCCCTGAACGCGTAACCAAGTCGATTATACTCTCATTTGAACTACAGATCTTTGTGTAGGCTCAATCAATAATTTAGCTATTATTATCCTTCCCTATGTTGCGGAGATCCAATGTTAAAAGATGTTTAGGAGTAACTAATTTTAAGGAAAAGCACACACAACACTTATGACTTTATTTGAGCTTTACCTTTCATTCGAGCTAATGGATTTGTGAATGATTGAATTCGTGTTGATTTATTGGCTTATCAGTTGAGTAAGCGGATTTCATTAATATGCCTTAGTTAATTTGTTGTTAAGGATGTGTGATTATCTGAGTTTGCACAATTTCATCAGTTCTTTATTCAAGTTTTGAATTTATTATTTTGTTGCTAGGGACTAGCAACTGACTAAGTGTGGGGGTGTGATAACTTCCCAAAAGGAAGTTATTTTCCTACTTATTTTATTCTAATTTTTATTAAAAAGAGGAAAATAATCCCCAATTATAGTAAATATGTTTAAATATCTTATTAATCAATATTGGACTGATTTCGGTCATTTTCCATGGTTTTCTATCTAAGATTGGTCAAAGGATTCAAGTTGGGGAAGCAATGGATCATTTATTGCTGATGCAGAAAATAGGTCGCAACGCCAAAAATTAGCAGGTTTCAACGTGGCGGCGAAATTCAGATTTTGAATTTTAAAAGAGGCGCCAACGTGTATTTCCAAAGGAGGCATCCCTTCAGATTTGGAATGGAAGTTAAGAGCACGAAATTACAGCACTAAGGGGGGATTATTCTTGGAGAGAACTTGGAAAGAAGAGGAGAGAACTTTGGAGGTCTTCTTCCTCTCAAGGATTTCGGCTAGGGCTTGGAGAAAGGAAGTGTGGATCATCACGAAGGAGAAGGATCTGAGTCTAGCAACATTCCTACAGCGTTTTTGATTTCCTTAATCATGTCTAGTAAGATCTACTTTGATTTGCTACTCCTCTCTTCCTTCATGAACTAATTTTCTAAGTCTTGCATGTGTGAAGTACCTTAGTTGTGATGATGACTTGATTTTCATTTATAATTTGTGAATTTATTGACGCTGATCTTTATTAAATTTATGATCTTTTCTTGGGATTTTGGTTTAAGTTTCATCTTTAAAGTGCTTGGCAAAAATTCGAGAGATGAGTCGGGCTAGATGAACGTTTATTCGCACGATGATATTCGAGAGAGGAGTCGTGTAGTTTTTAACCAAACTTCCGTATTTATACTTCATCGCGAGATTCGAGAGAGGAGCGTTGAAAGTGCATCATAAATCTTAATATAATTTCAAGAGAGAGAGAGAGAGATCTCCTCTTGAATTAGCAACCGTGATTCTAGCACTTCATGTTATTTTAATTTCATCTAAGTTGGAGACGACTAGAGGATTTGAAATAAATGGATAATGGAGATCGAGAGATAAAGTTATCCAATTTAGAATCGTTGCAAGAGAATCGTTAATACTTCATGAATTATCATTTTTATTAGTTATCTTCATAGCAAGGGAAAATCACATGTGAGACTATCTTTCCAAGTGAAGTTAAAGTAATTTAAGTAACCGTAACTAGAATTGTAGTTATTTTATTTTGCACTATTTACGTTTCTCTACCAATCATTATTACTTGCTTGAATTTAGAGAAAATGCAGAATTAATATTTGTGAGCGCTAAGTTAAGCACTTCCTCGTGGGAACGATCACTTTCTCATCATTTTATTACTTGTACGACACGTGCACTTGCGTATTTATATACACCTATCACGGGCGTATCAATAGACACTAGTGGTTTAGCATCTAAATGGTTATCTAATAGAGAACGAGTGCCTAAAAGCTTCGGTACATATTTTGTGACTTACCAAGTTGAAGTTGATCTATCTACCTATAAGAAAGTGATGTGATCTAGGGATTCTATGTTATGGAAAGAAGTCATAGATGATGAAATGAATTCTCTCCTGCACAACCACACTTGGACCTTGGTTGACTTGCCCAAAGGGGCTATAACCATTGGAAATAAATGGGTCCTGAAAAAAGTTAAATCCCAATGAGAGTATTGTCAAATACAAAGCACGTCTAGTTGCAAAAGGCTTTACTCAAGTGAGTGGTATAGACTACTTTGATATATACTCACATGTTTATCACATTGCGAAAATTAGGATTCTTCTCGTGTTAACATCTATTGAACATTACCGTTCATCAGATGGATGTCAAAACTGCATTTCTTAATGGAGATCTGACTGAAGAGATATATATGCACCAACCTGAAGGGTTTGTCATAGAAGGTCTAGAAAATAAGGTCTGTAAGTTGATTAAGTCACTCTACGGATTGAAGCAAATGCTGAAATTGTGGTATGAGAAATTTGACACTTGTGTTGAAGCCATGAGTTTCAAATCCAACTTATCAGATAAATGTCTCTACATTAGAACAAGTTCAAATAAAGTTGCAATTATATGCTTGTACGTTGATGACATGCTAATTTTGAACTCTGATCAATCTGAGGTGGAAGACGTGAAAGTTGCCTTGACAACACAATTTAGCATGACAGACTTAGGTGTGGTGAAAACCATCCTAGGAATGGAAGTGAACTTCACTGAAAAGGGTATTACCTTAAGTTAGAGTCACTACATTAGAAATCTACTTGAGAAGTGGGGTTACGTTAATAGCAAAAAGATTGAGACTTCATACGATTATAACAATAGACTGAAACCGAATGAATGTTCATCTATTAGACAGTTGGATTACTCCAAACTCATAAGTAGTCTCATGTATGTTACAACCTGCACTAGACCTGTCATCGCCTTTACGATCGGCATGTTAAGTAGATTTACCAGTAACCTTGGGAAGGACCACTATGATATCTTAGAAAGACTAATGTGATACTTAAAGTACACTAAGAAGTATGCTTTATGTTACAGTGGACATCCTCATGTGCTTGAGGGATATTCTGACGCTTCTTGATGCTCAAAAATTGCTGATAGTAAATCCACTAGTAGTTTTGTGTTTACACTAGAAGGAGTAACAGTAGCTTGGAAGTCAAAGAGGCAGACGTACATTGCACTATCCTCTATGAAATCAAAACTCTATGATCTCGCTTTAGCAGGAGAAGAAGCATAGTGGATAAGAGACTTGATAATGGACATTCCAATGACGAGTCTGAAAATGCACTCTATTTCGATCTTTTGTGACAATCAAACCACCAAGACCATTGCTACAAATGCATTGTTCAATGGAAAGCGAAGACAACTAAGGATGAAACAGGACTGGTTGACCTATCTCACCAGTCAGGGGATAATCTCTCTATTGGACGTGAGATCAAAAGATAATGTAGCAGATGTTCTCACCAATGACTTATGTAAGGTTCTAACAACTAAAACATTAGGGGAGATGAGATTAAGGTTCATTTAATATGACTTAATACCTTGCTTATGTTTTAAATTTTAGAACCGTAGTCTGTTTACATTCAAGCATCTAGAGTTAGCACACAGAAGTATTTCAGATGCTATCTAATGAAAGTCAGAGATGAATAATTATTAGTCATTCCAAACTTGATGACATACGCAAATATTTTTATTCAAATGCTGATTTCGGTATCATTCCAAAAAGGAATACTGAAGTTGCTGATATGTGTCATGATATTATGATTATTAATTATATCATTCCAAACTTGATGATATAATGATCACAAATTGTTGTATCATTCCAAACTTGATGATTTGACACAATTGTGAAATGATTAACAATCTTAATAGTCGAAAGAACATGGTTTGATTCTATGAAATCAATTTTCTAATTTTTGTAAATTAGATAAAGATGCTGATTTGTGATTCTTTTTTCCTGGTTAGAGTATTACGTTCTTTTACTATCAGAACTAATCACTTTGCTTTTGATAGCAAATATTTGAATTCATAGAGATTTGTCTCATGACATTCTTATTGTAATTGTTTGCAGATCAAATGGAGAATGGAGAAGAGATAGTTGATTTCGACCCGGATGATGATGATCTGTTGTTTGCATAAACCAGTGATCAGTTATCTGTTTTGAGTTTTGTTTACTGTTTTTGTTTGGAGCCATTTGTTTGAGTTTAGATTTATCTGTATTCTAAAACTCATGTTTGTATTTTTGAAAACTCATGTTTTGTCGTTATTAACTCTTGTTTAAGTAATCTGTTATGTGACACGAGTATATATAATATAGGAGGAGATTGTTGAGGTATATTGTTATAATAAGTTAACAGGTCTTAACAGGTTGGTTTGAATCCGTTAGACATCCATTAACCCGTCGTCGGGGATTTAGCGTTTCACCTATAAATACTCCTGTTGAGGGCAACGTGGAGGTTGTTCCAAACTTGACGGCCACACAGAATACTTCGAGTGCACTAACAATTTAACAATATCGGCCGAGAAGCCCGACGAGCCGCTAAGCACACCGCCATCATTATCAACACCTTGGACAAATTAGAGCGCCCAATCCTGGACAAGCCAATATCGGGTTGCGATTAATATTTGGGTTTCTGATAACATTTTTTTAATATTCTGGGTTGCGGACCAGTAGTTAACAATCGGTGCGACAAGCCAATATCGAATTGTGATTAACAATCGCTTATTAAAATATGATTTTTTGACTCTGCACGCTTATATATCAGTGAAGTAGCAAAGGAGCCTCTCGACATCCCCATAGACCATATACCATGCATGAGGCAAATCAAGGTAACAGACATGCCGTCCTTCCACCGTCCAACTAACCCCGACGACATCGTATTTAACTATATCTGCCCGACGAGCCCCTAAGGCCACTGCCATCATCATCAACACCTTGGACGAATTATAGCGCCCAATCCTGAACAAGCCAATATCAATATTTTAGGTTGCATATAATGCTTTTCAATGATGTGAATGCATTACTGATATGCACACAGTGACTTTAATGGAATTTTTTGGTCCGATATGCGGACCTAGAGGAAGGTCCGCTCGGTGATTTTAATTATACTAAAAATTATATTTTTTTAAAATAAATTATAAAATAGTAATTAGGACTTTTTATCGTTATTTTAAGATTTAAAAAAAAAATCTGGCCGCATATTGAGTTTTTAAGAAGAGAAAAACTAGAGATACTTAGGTGCGTTCTCTCACCTAGTTCTAGGTGAGTGGGAAATACAACCGTATGATCTTAGATCCGGCGGTAGGAAAAATACTGACATTATTTATTATTCATAAATACAGCAATATTTAGAGTTATCAATGGCTGAGATGCGCTCCTCTCACCATGATCTAGGTGCTAGATACTCACCTACAAATTTTTCTTTTAAGAATTCGATTGGAAATCCATTTTTGAATTTTTTTTTAAATCACAAATTTTACTAACAGCCTGATGTGTGATAGCACGATCAAATTTCGAGCGAATCTTCCTCTAGGTCCGAACGGCCGACACACATTGAATTTAATGATGTGACTTTAATATTCATCAAAAACAAACTCATACGCTGAAAGGGCGGACAGCCGCTACCTAGGGTTTTGCCGCTACGGGACCTTACGCAGATCCTGGCCCTGCTTCTGGCTCCTGTTTCGGCGGACTAATCCTGGTAAAGTTTCAGGATTCTCTTCAGCCCTTGATTCACTTATGAACAGATTATCGGTCCTTTATGGCGGCGCCCATGGTTAATGATTTTATCCACGCAGTTTGATTCGGTCATTGAACATTGATCGGCACAAAATGTTTATAGTGCATGGAACGACCATTTGCTTAATTTTGCTGTATTGAGCTTCAAACCATTCTGATAGATTTGGCCAATGATTTTTTAGAGTTCCTCGTCATTTGGTGTTCGAATTCTTTCTCCAAATTACTAATGAGAAGGTACTAAAGAGCTAGTTGATGACACATTCAGTTGAATCCTTTTTCTTCTTCGTCATTCTTACGTTTTTTTTCTTCTATCCTGCTCTGGCATTTTGAAATAAACCTACTTGCCCGCTGATGGCAAACATTTGAATTGCTAGTTTATATTTGCTACTGGTTCTAGATTCGTCAAAATATGCTCTATCTTCTTTACCTAAAGTATAGATACTTTTTTTTGAATAATAAATGGTACATCCGCTCCTCTCTCCATTGCTCCTGATGCCTTCAGCGCCCTGCACCATGAACTCCCACCATTTACCGGCTTGACTGTTAGGCACTGAGCTCTTTTTGGCCGACCATTATATTGATATTTTATCATTTTACGATAATTATGATGTGCTTAAGTACCTTTTTCTAAAGTTTATTAGTTTTTTTTTGCACTTTGCACACATGAAATACAGATTTTTTGTACTTTGCACACTGAATCTGTAAAATTGGCACTTTGCACCCCCTCAATTATCGATTTCTGACACTTTGCACCCTCAAGACAAAATTTCAAGGATATTTAGGTCCGGGCAACACCAAAAATGCTAATGCTTGGGTATTTAGGTCCGAGCAGCACCAATAATCCGGGGTGCAAAATGCCAAAATGAGCATTTTTGGTGCTGCCCGGACCTAAACACCCTTGAAATTTTGGCCTAGGGGTGCAAAGTGCCAGAAATCGGTAATTGGGGGGGGGGGGGGGGGGATGGTGCAAAATGCCAATTTTAAAAATTCGGGATGCAAAGTGCCAAAAACCCGTATTTTGAGGATGCAAAGTGCCAAAAAGCCTACCTACTGCATAAACAAAAATCCTCGTAACCAAATGGTAAAAAAAAATCAAATCTTTTTAACTTTATTTTCTCCAGGTTTTTTTCCACCTCCACTCTAGGAGCTGCCCTCCCGCTATAATAGAGACTCAATCAATGGTTTTACTTTCGGCCCATCTTCCACCAACTATGATAGATGTCATCGACTTCATGAAGCTTGAGGATGTACTATCCCACCTCACTGATGCCCACATTGCCCACACCTCTGGCATAAGCAACATCTCATCTACTCTTTCATCTGTTATTATCACCATGTTTTCCCTTGAACGAATGCTTGAACGTATTTACTTCAAGCCATCATCACCATCTTTCCAATAGGAAAAAGTTGGCTCTGACTCCACTCAGTCACGAATTGACCACATAACACACAATCACACCTCACCTCCTTGGAGCTACCCCACTTCAATCATCAATACCATTGGACCCTTTGTTGCATCTTCAAATCCAATCATCTTACTTTCGAAAATAGCCGACAAACCCCTCACTATAGTCTCCTTATATATGGACAACCCCACCTTGGATGGTTTGGATGCATAACTAGTAGTTGCTCTCTTGCTACACATTCACGAAGTCCCTTGGAACACATTTTCTCTCATTTCCATAGGTTGAATACCGGGATGTTCACCCTTGTAATAACTCATTCTCCTCCTCTGCATTTTTAGTTCACAAAAGAGACCGCGCTTGTCTCTTCTGCATTGACTATCACTCCCTTAATACGATCACCATCAAAGAGCAACCTTCTTACTTGGCAAACACTTTCTAAACTCTACAACACCATTCTCCTCCCCGTGCATTGTCTCTTATGCACTTGATAATCAAAATATGCAACCCGCTCAAAAGTATAGTTTAGGGCTGTGTCCTGAATTTTCTCAGCTTACTTGGCAAGCACTTTCTAAACTCTACAACACCGCACTAAAAAGTAGTTTTTCCCACCACCCATAAACTGATGGCTAATGTTATGTGGTTAATCACTGCTTCCAGCAATACATTCATATTTTTTGCATGAACTAACCCAAACAGTGGTGTTGGCTGGCTTCTATGCTATGCTGAGTACTCATACAATACGATAAGAGTGCAACTAGGGCCAGTTCCACCCAAAACCAAGAAGCCATCCATATATGTTTAGTTTTGATTCTTAGAACCAAAACCGACTCATGTACCTGAGGTATAGAATTATATCCGATATGTAAAGCTCAGTTCAGTTCCAGTTCATTTCTCGGTTCCACCCATGCCTCCGAAATATTTTTACATAGATTTTTGTACTAGTAATCCTTCATAACTATTGTATTCATTTTAAGCAAACATCAAACATAAAACATCCTTTATAAATGAAATAATAAGATCGAACAATTGAGTGCTTAGAAGAGCAAATAAATTCATGCAATGTCTTCTTTATATGTAATAATCCATCGAGCAAGGGCAATCCTATAGGATCCCTGATCATACTTCCATGAATGTAGATACTCAATTTACATTGTCATTTCCCTCATTTTCAGTTTTCTTCCCAAAGCTCAATAATTTTTATTTTTCGCCGACCTCATTATATGTATATTTACTACAAATGCTTCTACAAATTACTTGTACCATTAGTGCTTTCACAACCATATACTTTACTACAATAATTACTCGCGGCTTTATCAGACGTCTCACTATCTTTCTTCTTAATCTTAGAAAAATGGACCCATATATTGGACTTGGACTTGTATTCTCTTTTTTGTAGATTCGTTGGGCTAGGTATATTGGTACCATGTTCAATTGTACCATGATCATCACCAGATTTATCACATGTTACTTGTTGGGCATTAAGATCTTTTGTGTCTCCCAGATTTGACATTCTACAATATATGAAGATAAAGCAGCTAATAAGAAATATTGTAATAATAACATTCGTGTGTTATTTTTTAGATGGAATTGTTCGAAGATTGCTTTCTGGTCTCTAATAAAAATTGTGGTTAAAAGCAAAAAAAATTCCATCTACCACAAATCAGTGAAGAATTGCACATGTGAAGAACTTGTCAAACCTCTGAAGACTGGAACTGGATCAGGCTTCTCTTCCTTGATAATAGATTATCTCAATATGTGCATGTTTTTACTTTTATTGGTTCAAAACTTTTTTATTTGAAATGACCTTTGCAAGTCTCATATTTTATAATCTGGGGATAATGTTCCTAATTTCATACCTATTTTTGCAGCGAGAAAGCCAGTGCTTATTTGATTTATAGATGGGTGGTAGCGGTCCATCTCCATTCTCTAACATTGGTAGGAATGCAAGAGGCAAGTTCTCACATTTATTAGATCGCTAATTGTGTTTCAGGTTTTCCATGTAAGGTAGAAGTATGCATTTAATCCTAAATTTGGAGTAGTGATCTAATTATATTGAATTAACTTGTGATGCATTTCAAAGTATATGACCCTAAAGATTATATCATGTTCAAGTTTCTTCTTTTGTTATTTTCTCGTCCATTGAGTTGCTTATATATCTTACTAAATAAATTAAGGCTTTGATATGTGATATTGAAAGTAAGGCTCAAAGATCTATAGCTCAGATCATTTGAGAATTTGATTGGAGAACCTCTGGTCTGTTATCTATCTTTCTTCTTAAAAAGGGCAGCCTGGTGCACAAAGCCTCCCTGCGCAACAAGGATCTGGGGAAGGGTCCCACCAGAAGGGTGAAGTGTAGGTAAACCTTACCCTGCATTTTTGCAAGAAGAGTATCCTTTCTCCCCCTCACATTCCCTCTCTCCCTCTTTTAGTTCTTTTCTAGGGTTTCATCATTGCTTCTGATCTCCTTTCTGTCGAGCGCGTCCTCTCGTAGCCTCTTCCCCTGAACATATATTCTTCAGTCTACGAGGGCTTTGTTTCTCGATCGAGTGCTCCTATCTTCTCCATATACGAGTGTGCCTTCTCTCCGACCGTGCATTTGCGTCTCTATATGCTCACATTGTTCTCCGGCCTTATCTTGTCGAAGCCCTTGCTGGAACTTCCACAACACACCATTTTTACCACAGTCGATGAGACGTGGTAGCAACGCCTAGGGTGAACGTGTTACACCCATGCATACACTGGAGCGACGACTCTTCGCCAGGACCACCAGAGCGCGCATATGTCAACTGCCGTGATTAATTCTTGTAATTAATTTGTATTAATTAATTGACTAATATTAATTATTTAATATTAATCAATTAAATATTTACTTAAATGATTTAGTACTTTCTTGTTTGTTTTCCCTCCCTCATCTATATAAGGGGGAGGGGTTTAGGTGTTGGGGATATCTTGAGTATTAGGATATTTTGGGCTCTCCTTGGAGAGAAAGATCTTGGAGGACCCAACCTCCTTGATCTTGGCCGGAGCTTGCTTCGGATTTGTATCCGTGTTATTTCGAATCAATGCAATCGTTGTTCTTCGTGTTCGTGCATTTTCTCTCTCGTAACAATGGTCCGACCTGCCGCCTCCGTCTACTTGTTCCAAGCCGCCGGGATCTCATCCACTTCGCTGCCATCGACCCAGCTCGCGTCCGGATTGCTACCGAGCTACCCCTGCACCTCTGCCACGACAACCTTCTGCCTCGCCATCATCGAACGCCATCATCGAACGCCGCTTCGACGACTAGGCCAGGATCCTTGCTTCTCTCCAAGCGAGTCTCCAACGTCTCGTCGGTCGTTTGGGCAATCCCTCACTGGTGCCTCCGCCTTCCACAACAACCCACGCACAACCCGACGCCCGGGTTGTTAGCCACTCACCGCCTTCCGCGCGGCGTGACGATCTCGTCGACACTCTTTACCACCATCGATGCCTCCAGGAACTTTCCGCGCGTGAATCGACGGATCAACTTCTTCCTCAGTCGGATCTGCTTCCCGAGCTTTACCTCCAGCTGGATGAAGAACTCCAAGGACTCGCACGCCGGACTCGTCGATCCCTCCTCGCCGTCGCGCCGGTGATCTCCCTCGCTTTCAACGCCCCCGCCTGGCACGCCTCCAGACCAGCACCCACCCATTTACACGCTACCCTAATTTTTTCCCCTCGAGCCCCCCACGCGCCTGGCGTTCTTGTCGATTTCCGCAGGGCCACAACACTTTTGTCGGGTTCCCTCCTTCACCGCAATCGAACCTCTTTCCCATGCTGCCAGCTACCCCCCTCCCCCACTAGCTGCCAAATATCACTTTATTCCTTTCCTCTCTCTTTTCACCTTCCATTAATACACCCCAAAAATTTACCACATCGTTTTTCTCCTTATTTATTGCTTTTGTTAATTCCCTCAGTCCACCAGAGGCCTACAACCGCTATCCACAACTGTTTCTTGGGCACAATCACCACCGGGCACGACACACTATTCAAACTCGACCTTGAGGACAAGGTCGATTTTCAAGGGCGATGGTATGTTACACCCATGCATACACCGGAGCGACGACTCCTCGCCGGGACCACCGGAGCACGCATATGGCAACTGCCGTGATTAATTCTTGTAATTAATTTGTATTAATTAATTAACTAATAATAATTATTTAGTATTAATCAATTAAATATTTACTTAAATGATTTAGTACTTTCTTGTTTGGTTCGCCTCCCTCATCTATATAAGAGGGAGGGGTTTAGGTGTTGGGGATATCTTGAGTAGTAGGATATTTTGGGCTCTCCTTGGAGAGAAGGATCTTGGAGGACCCAGCCTCCTTGATCTTGGCCGGTGCTTGCTCCGGATTTGTATCTGTGTTATTTCGAATCAATGCAATCGTTGTTCTTCGTGTTCGTGCATTTTTTCTCTCGTAACAGAACACACACCACTTCTGTCCGTCCAACAATTGCCGAACACACCACGAACACGTCATCATCCCCTTCCTATGGATTGACGATCTAACAACCAATGAAGCTTGTTAACAGATTATGGAAGCCGGGAGCCAAAGTAACCTTCAATAAGATTCACACTCACATTGATGCTTTGGCAATATCGAGCTCAACGACAGCCGCCGCTTAAATCTTATACATGAGAGGCTTGAGTGACCAACATGTTGCATTTCAGGGACGAGCTAATCGATTCAGGTTGTAGGGAGAAGCCACACACAGGCTTATGGGAGTAACCCTTGCTGTTAATTTCCAATTGAGACCTCTTGAAGAAGGTGTATACCGAGTGATGGTCGATCACAGCTAGGGGGGACGATCTCACATACACCGATAGTGTACATGAGCAGATACTATGATGGAGGTAATGTACTGCGCTATGTCAAATTGGAGTTTCCCCTCTTTGACGTAAAGGAGGCCCCTTGTGATGGCTTACATAGTGCATACACTTCTTTATCAAAGATACGATACTGTTGGTTGAATGTATCAATATATTATTCTTTCACCTCATGGGCAAGAAACAATTGTGGTTCTTTCATCTGTAAAAAGAGCATCTAAAATGACTTGGAGGATTTAAAACAATTTTGCAACACACTTTCTTCTAAATACCGAATGTTCGTTCAAAAATGCTACGAAGTGAAGAGTGCGTCTTATTGAAAATTTCTCGTCATTATTGAGTTGAACGTATACTACTTGCAAAACCAGGTCACTGATATCTAATTTTTGGATATATTATTCTTTCACCTCATGGGCAAGAAACAATTGTGGTTCTTTCATCTGTAAAAAGAGCATCTAAAATGACTTGGAGGATTTAAAACAATTTTGCAACACACTTTCTTCTAAATACCGAATGTTCGTTCAAAAATGCTACGAAGTGAAGAGTGCGTCTTATTGAAAATTTCTCGTCATTATTGAGTTGAACGTATACTACTTGCAAAACCAGGTCACTGATATCTAATTTTTGGATATGGCTTCAAAATCCCACTTTGTAATGGGTAGCTAACATCTACCAAAATAATATTTATCTACACAAATAAAAAATATTTCTAAAATTTGTTAGTCAAGAATAATAAAAACTAGCAATTTCACCACAAGCAAGAAATTTTAATAGTTGTTGTTAATGCATGTTTAGCTAAAGTAATCCTTGCATCATATATTTCTGATGAATAAAGATGTCATAACTATGCACTCTCGGGTATGGAGCCGCTCTTCTATGTGACATTTTTATTACCTAATTTTGAACGAGCGACTGCTCTACCTTGGTAGTCTTAAAAACTTTATTGCATATTGGCGTACTGATTGATTCCTGTCAGGCTGTCACAGGCTCCTCTTACAATCAATTAATACATGCCAACTTTCAATTAATTAGTTCTAAATGGTTTTATGGAAGGAATGAAGGATAGGTTTTGTTCATTTGTTAACAGCTTAATATGTTTGAAGGTATTTGTGGGGAGTTTTCTGCAAGTTTTTCTGGCATTGTAGAATGCTATTAGCCTGATTTTTGTTGCTTATTAGGACTGGGACTTCTGCACCTTAGGACAATAAGGTGTTTTCCCTAAAGGTCTGTTTGGCCTAGTGACACAGCGAATCAAAACACAGCTTTGAACATCCGTAGCCACTACGACATCCCCTGCATGGCCTGAAACTGCGTTCGGACACATTCACTGAGGCTCCATTTGTTTCATTTTTTTTCTCCATTGTGGTTTTGAAGAAAAAAACACAAACCCTATTTTTTTGTCCATTCGGATAACTTCTGTTTGGAACCGTGGATCCCCAATAGCATCATTTTATGCCTAATTCCTGCCCTATGAAGGGGTCTCGTTCAGCAATGCTTAAATGTGAACTTTGGCTTTTAGACTTCAATGTGCTTTGCTTATGACATTTTCCTATTTCATTTATCTTTAAACTAGTTTATCAAATCTTCTAATTTATCTTTTGTTTATGACGTTGTCCATATCTTTATGCAGATCTTTTAACGAAGGATTATTATTATAATCATAAATTCTCGTGGTCAACAGAAAGTGCTACTGGATTGGTAATCTAGTCTATATTGCAACAGTTGCTTGTGGTTAAGATGTTTTGGCTTATACTTTATATTGCTGTGGACTAGTTATGATGACGACAACTGTTTATGTAAATTAGCATGTGGTGTTGTTTCCACGTGGTTAATCTTATCTTGCTGCTTGTAAAGTGAAAAATATTTATTCCTCTACGGAAGATTTAGAACTTGTGCAATGTAATTAAATTTAAAGCACTTGATTGAGAGGTTAAGATATGAAACCATGTTGATTTGGCGTAGTTTACACTTGTACCATGTTTAAAGCACTATATTTATTCCTCTAGGGAAGTGGATAAATAATAAAAATATTGAGCTTGGTATTTTGTTTCTCTACATGATATCACAGCGACACGATTCCTGAAGTAAAACCCTCGATGATTGAGCTCCTTCTCTCGCCGATTGAGCTCCGTCAGGCTGTGTTTTGAAGCTTGCGGTTACCTTGCCAGGTGCTCGCCACAATTCTCCTCTCCCCTTCTATCAAAATTAGCACCCCGCCCCCCTTTATAGGCAAACCATTTACTGCACTGCTCGCCGGTCTCTGAACACAAACTCCCCGACCCCATCCTGCTGGTGTGTTCACTGACTTATCCAACACAGGTCTCGCCGCTTCCTTCTGCCGTAGGACCCGCCGCCTCTCGCGCCTGAGCTCGCTACTTCCTCCTCCCATAGGACCCGCCGATCCTTCTATCCGCAGTGCTCACAACTTCTTTCATCGTCTAGAATTCGCTGCATATCGAGCCCGCCACGCTCGGTCGTCCTAGACTTGCCGCTTTTTCCTTATTCCAGAGCTCGCTGAGATCCAGAACTCGCCTTCCACTGCTCGTTTCCACCAGCTCTACCTTGATTCAATTTTCTCTGAGTCCCCTACTTCCGGAACTCGCCACTTACGAATCCCCTGCTTCCAAAATCGCCAAGCTTGAGTTCTCGCTGATTCCTCTGATACTGGCGCTCGTGGGAGTCGCTTGAATTTTGTTCTCTTTGCTTGCAATATTCACTCGATATGAGGTTTGAGTTCATCCGGGCCACTGGTGCTCTCGCCGGTCCCTTTGACGCGAAACTAGCTAATCTCTAACGGTTTAATCACGCACTCGCCCGATTAGGAAAACTCCCTAACCTCACTCTTTCTCTTCAAAGCTTGCAGGCACTGCTTAAGCTCACCCTTTCCAGTACTCGCCAAACACATTGCTTAAACTTGCCCACACCTTGATCTCGCTATTAGCATGGGGACGAATGTTGCATTCGCCTTCTCCACCATTCCGGTACTCGCTCCGACTCCCATCTCCGACGTCTGTGATGAATTGTGAATTACAACCATCTCTCTCATTGGGAAAAAAAATTTATTGAGCGGGTCCACTTGATGCCCTAGTCCTTCAAACCAAAGGTCTTCTTCATCATCTGACTCGCGACACACTTGTTGATCCTACCGAGCAATGATGCTTCAGGATGATGGCTGCGTATAGTCATGAATTTAAAATTCCATGGATAGTGAGCCATATAGAATGGTTATGCACCACGAGACTGCAAAGGCCATGTGGGATGATCTGAAGTCTGTCTACTCTGGACAAGATGGTCTTCAACACTTGTTCGATCTCTTTAGAGACCTTCAAACCATTGAACCAGGTTCGTACGATGACCTGACCTCGTTTGTAGCAATAGTACAAGACTCTCGTCGAGGCTTGGATTCAACACCAGTCTTCGACTATGGATTTTGCTATCCAACTGGTTAGAAGGAAGTCGTTGGCATCATGCAGCTGATGGAATGATTCCCATCACACCTATATAGTGTTCAGGCCAACATCTTATCCTCTCCCATTATTCCCACCTTATCTTATGTTTGATCCATGATTCTGAAGGTGACTCTGCCCACGGATGTCTCCTTGACTCCTACTTTGCTTCACCACTTTACTGAAGCTAGACCTCATCTACTGGGTATCATGGAGGTCATAATGGGTGTCGAGGCGGTGGGAGTGATGGCTGCACTCGTTCCAGAGGACAATGCACTCGCATGTGTGCCCACTGTGGTCGGGCAAATCATACTGAAGCTACCTTTTTTTTAATTAAAGCTACATGTTATTGGATACATGGGTTCCCGCTGCCGCTCATTTACAATGCCTCTCCAGTAGTGGATGCTTCCATCACGTCCCACACTGAAATTGACACCCTGTGGGAAGAACTCTGGCATTTGCGGGTGCTAGCCACTTGAATTCCTGGCTCCGTTGCCTTTACCTCCAATGAAGATATATCTTGTTTTTCCTATAATTCCTTCTGGATAGTGGACTCCGGGGCCACAAATCACTTTACTCCCCAAAAACCTTCTCAGTACACCGACACCGTTACTCCCAAATTTATCATTGTTGCCAATGGCGCTACCACCTCTGTTTGCGGATTAGGAGATGTTCCTCTCGCTCCGTCCATTTCCTTACGTTCCACCTTCTCCCCTAATTATACTAGGAGCTCTGCTTCATTTGGTTCATTGGGATATTTGGGTTCCGTATAAAATTGTGAGTTTATATGGACATCGTTACTTTCTTACTTTTATTGATGATAATTCTCGCATGACATGAATGTATTTACTGTGTGAACGCTTCAATTTACTGAGTTGCTTTCGCTCATTCATCGCTAAAACTCACTTAATTTTTTAGTTCCATTAAAATTCTTCGGATTGATAATGCTCGCAAATATACTAGTCATGAATTCTAAGAAACTTGCAATACTTTGGGTATTATCCACCAAACGTCATTTGCCCATACCTCACAACAAAACTGTGTGGGCGAGAGGAAGAACCGACACCTCCTTGCGGTTGTCCGCTCTTTTATGTTTCAGATGCAGGTTCCCAAGAATTATTGGCTCTTCGCTATTACCACAGCGTGCAATTTAATTAATCGCATGTCTTCAACTGTCCTAAACTTTGCTAATCGCATGCCTTCGACCGTCCTAAACTTTGCTACTCCCTTCTCCATCTTGTTCCCCTCCACACCTCACTTCCCCTCGCTTCCTCGTGTTTTCGGGTGTCTGCTTTGTCAATCATCTTGACCATCCTGTGGACACAAAGAAGAAACCAGAGAATGAATCAAAAAAGCTAGGTCACAAGAAAGAAACGTCGATGATAGTAAACGACACAAGAGCGTTAAATGAGAGCGAGACAAGTGAGGCGTCGAATTTAGGACAGAGAGATGCACGAAACAAAGTACAAAACAAAATATTATTGCTCGACCGCTTAAGACTCTGTTTGGGACGGTTGTGGCGGTAGAAAATGCAATGGTGGGAAACCAATGGTGGCATTAGAGCTGTCCAAAAAGATGTTTTGAAAAAGATGTGGACTGTTTGCAAAATTTTCATTTAAGTGTTTTAAAAAAAAGTGTTTTACATTTTCTGTTTGGAATTTGGATGTATTGCATGTCGATGAGCTTGACGGTGTTTGACCAGCCAAGCAGGAGATCGAGCAACCGGTGAAGCAGAAGATCCGGATCGTTTTGCTTTCGTGTGAAAACAGGAGAAGCAGGAGATTGGGATTTTCATGGGAGCGTGCGTGAAAATAGGAGGGGTTTGCGTGAAATGAGCTGGGGACGTGAATTTTTTTAAAAAACTCTTTATGGAAAGTAGGGAGCCCCCAACTTTTTGAAAACCCTTAAAAACTCTTTTTTCCAAGAAGCTCTTTTGCCACTGCTGCGCAAACAAACGCCAATAAAATTGTGGTGCCGGTGGGAATAGAACTTTTCCCACCGCCACCGCTGCCCCAAACAGAGCCTAAGAGAAACAAAAATAATATTTTAAATACCCACACCGATATCGGCTGCGAGATATAGCCCTTATATATTTTGTAAAACCTACTTATCCGACAATATTTAAAAAACAACATTTTTGACCAGAATGTTTATGTCGTGGCATTTTCCCCCTAAAACTTTATGTCGGCCAACGTCTACAACATTGGGTGTGACCATTAACTACTTTTTAAAGGGCAGCCATGCCCAAAGCTCCATTAATTTGATTGTGACAAAAATTTCATCATGTAATTCGTTTGATCACAATTTGGGAAAATGGCTAGCTTTATAAAAGACTTTAGTGTTTGAAGCATCAAGTTATGGTTTATCTTTAGTTAAGTGAATGAAATTAGGCATCTCCTTAGGTAATTTGGTGGTATGGGATAACTTTGTTGTAGTAATTTTCTGGTAGAAGCCATGTTTTATGGTAATGAATGGTTATACCAAAGATGTTTTTAGACAGACAAATTGTTGGCAGATGCTTGGGCCATATAAACTCTTTAATTCCTCAATGTTGCTCAGCTTCTCGAAGATAGAAATTGGAGCTCTATTGAAGAACTTTGACAACTTATCTTTTACTCATGCATTACAAGTTCTTACATGCTTTGTTGTATTTATCAATGTCATTACGTGCATATCTGCCATTGATCATGAAGTACATAAACTTATTTGGCATGTGTCTTATAAATAACTGTAGGAGTCATTTGTTCTACAGTAATTCTGCTGAGATGCATTGGGTTGAAATTACCATCTTTCTCTGAATCCCTTTCTCTCTTTGCATAACTTCCGTTCTTATCAACTCAGCAACATAATATTTGATGCTTTTGTAGCTGCTAAAATATCTTCCATGCATGTCAGCGCGTAACTAGCACCAGTATACAATCTGATGAAGTATTTATTGGTGATATAAGTACACATTATAGAAGTGGTAAAACGACGGTGGATGTTAAGGTTGATACCAACTTCAATGTGAGTGGATATATACTTTCATTTAACATCTCTCTCTTCATTGTCCATATATTTGATTCTTTTACCCTTGGCGTAGCATGAATTATGTTAGTACGCACACATGCATTGAACATTTCACTTCTTCAGTTTGCTTTCACATGCATTGTCATTTGGGCATGGTTCTTTAATCAACTTATTCCCAACGTAACTGTTACTAGGTCTCAACTACAGTTAAGGTCAGGAATATTGTTCCTGGTGCAAAGGCTACATTCTTCTTCAGAATTCCAGATCAGAAGTCTGGGAAGGTAAGTAAGTCTTGTTCCATGCGTAATGTTATTTCATTCTGTGATGTATTTCTCATGAATCTTATCTTCAAGCTAATGCTATTGTTGACCTATGGAGCTTTCATTTGTATTTTTCCATGCCGCCACTCATCATTTTGTGATCTATCCATGAAAAAGGTGAAACTTAGCAGATGAGATTGCGGCCTTTAAATAGAAATATAACTCTAAATTAAAGCCCTTAATTTTAAGGGAGTGGCAATATTTTCAGCCGTGGTGACCTGTGAGAATATTCAAATGAAAAGTCTAGTCCACACAGTGTAACATAGGTACAATTCAAATGACTTATACACCTTGAGCTCTATCCTATGAGATGCATCAAAGATATATAAAAGAGATGTTAAAACTTGAGTCAACAACCTAGACAATCTGTGCATAATACACTTATACACCATAGAATTTCGTCACCGGGCCATAGCATTTGAGAATCCGTCTGGCTATTGGGAATTTCGGGATCTAGTTGAAGCCCGACCCAGAAAACGCCAATCTATTGTTGCTAAGGTCTCATTAAGGGACTGATTGGGCGGTTTAAAGCCTAATTTCTACAACCATCTCCATCTGAATGATTCTTAGGTATGTTAATTGGAAATCCAAATGCACATATAGGATCATTCTCCTTATCCATCATAAAAAAATCATAACTCCCACCTCAATTTCTTTTGCTTCCTTAAGTTCACATCAAAGGTAATTGGGTTCGGTTGGATTAATTTTCTAGTACTACTTTTTTCATTTTTAACACTAGATGTGATTGCGAAAGTAGAAAGCGAGCCTTGACGCACCGGTTAAGGCGTTGCCGTGTGAGGTCACGGGTTTGAGTCGTGGAAGCAGTCTTTTGCAAAAATGCTGGGTAAGGTTTGCCTACATTTCACCCTTGTGGTGGGACCCTTCCCCGGGCCCTCGCTGCACGGGGATGCTTTGTTCACCGGGCTACCCTTTTTTTATGTGATTGCGGAAATCTTGCACTATTCTTAGTTATGGTTCTCATTGCTGAGTTGTTTTCAGTTTAACAAGTGGAATTTTCTTCTACATAATGCAATTTTTCTCCTAGATTTATTTTTCTCTCTGCTGGAGTTATTCGGTGTACAAATAAATTGATGTCAATATTAGACGCATACTCTTTTCCAGCATTAGAATGATTAATAAGCCTCCTCAAGGAATTCTTTAATTTATTTCCTGAAGTTAAAAAACTCTTTATTTTATCAAATGAAAATACTTTTTTGGTGGCAGCTTGATGTCAGATACCTTCATGATCATTTCGCCGTCAATTCCAGTATCGGCATGAATACTAACCCAGTGCTGGAGCTTGCAGCTTCAATTGGCAGCAGGAAGTTTTGCGGTGGTGCCGAGGTTGGCTTCAATAGCACTTCTGCAACTTTTACCAAATGCAATGTGGGGATTGGCTTTAACCAACATGACTTTTCTGCTGCAGTAGTTCTGTAAGTGATCATCTTTTCTATTTATTTTAGAGAGTTGATATTAGCAGTCCAATTGTCGCTATTCGCACCCCAAAAATTGTAAAAATCCTAATTATATTCGCAGTCCAATTCTCGCTAATCGCACCCCATCAAATAACCTCCTCTCCATCTCTCCCCCGTTGCCTAAACCCTAGCCGTAGTTCTATCGGTCACGTCATTTTTCCCCCTCTTAGATTCACCTTAAAAAAAGAAGGAATCATCCAGCGAAAATCTCACAAAAGTAGTCAGTTTTCTGGTTAGAGGAAGGTTTGCATGCCATTTAACTTGGTTTAGAGTTAATTCCTCTATGCATGTCATTTAACTTGTTTTACTGCTAGGTTTTTAAATTGTTTGTCTTTAAGATGTTTTTCTAGGCTTCTAGTACTTAATAAATCAGCAATGTGTTTCGCTTATTTGGGTTGGGAGTGGGGTGCAAATATAATTTTGGACTACAAATAAAATTTATGGACTACGAATAGCGATGGACTGCGAATAGCCAGTTCCGGACTGCTAATATCAACTCCCTTATTTTTATCTAGCTGTCTATATTCTTGTGCATACTGCGTCATGCTATGGAGGGTGGGTGTAAAGGATTTGCATGTGCCCTAAAAGAACTCTAACGAGTGAATGCAGGTGTAGGATGTAGGGAATTATAAATGATGCATTGCACATGCGATAGCCCGACAAGTAATTGCAACAAAATTATGAAATTAATACAGGAGAGACACACATATTTACAGGATGTCTGAAATCACTCCAAATTCTGTAGTACTGTAATGAACTCCACACACATTTACAGGAGAGACACATCACACGACTATGATTGTTCGCCGCAATACATACTAAAACATACAAAATAACATGTGAAAAAAAAATAAAACACAGAAAATATCCCGTCGACGCTCAGAACGCGACGGCGGGCTCGGATCGTCCATACGACGAACCTAATCCCTCCTACTGCGAGTGTAAACCCGAAACGGGCCCAATGTGGGTCGGCCCACCTGTGGACTATGATCCCTGTCATATTGTATGCTATTTTTATAGGGAATCTTAGGTTTTGAAATCCAGATTTCATTTTGAAGTCTGGTCTCATTTCTTTTTTCTTGGATCCAGTGGCGGATCCAGAAAATTATAAATGGGGGTGCACAAAAAATTTCTAAACATAAATGATAGGGGGGTGAGTAGGACTGTAGGAGGGTCGTGGGTCACATGTTCGAAATTAATTTTGGGGGTGCACATAGCTGAACTTGGTCTGCGAATAGCCAAATTTGGACTGTTAATAGCTAACTTTGGTCTGCGAATAGCCAATATTTGTCCCAAAACAAACTAGTTACGTGACAGTGAGAATGCTTCCATCTTCTCGGAGCTGTTTCTGCCTCATCTGATCACCGTTTTTGACATATAAGCATTCAAAATTCATTGTCTCGACGAGAGGAATCCAAATCCACTAACAATTTCGAAAAATATGGGGGTGCCTGTGTCCCTCGGGCCCCCCTCTGGATCCGCCCCTGCTTGGATCATTGCCTGTTTGCAACTCTTAGAGAAAATTACAACAATAAATGATGCTGATGGTTGACGGCCGTCTCGATCTCATTTCATTTTTCTCATGTTGTGTGATTTTGTGGTTTTCGTTTTTCTTCTTTCTTGCTCGATGATCCGCAACAATAAATGATGCTGATGGTTGACGGCCCTCTCGATCTCCAGCACAGACAAGGGAGAAACCGTGAAGGCCTCGTACGCTCAATTCCTCGATCCTAACAACCGATCGGCGGTCGCCGCGGAAATGATTCACAGACTGAAAACATCTGAGAATAGCTTTACTTTCGGAGCATCTCACGCCCCGGATTGCCGCACGCTGGTCAAAGCGCGATTCGGCGACGACGGCAAGGCCGCAGTTCTATGCCGGCGGGAATGGAGGCCCAAATCTCTGCTGACCCTCTCCGCGGAGTATGATTTCAAAGCTCCAGTTTCGCCTTCCAGGTTAGGGCTTGTGCTGGCCCTCAACCCCTGAATATCTCAAGCTTCCCCTTCTTCCATGGAAATTTTTTAAATGAACCGCTTATAATTCTTTAGGCCATTCTTTATATATTTTATGTGGTAGCATAATAAACCTAAAAAGGGCCCAAATTTGAAAGGCAGAATTGCCTTCAGTGAGGATGTTATTATTGTTTTGAGGGGCATTTACTGTGACCTCCCCTCTAAGTTTGCAAAATTACAGATTGCACCCCTCTTATTATTGAAATTACAAAAATCTCCCTTAATGTTATTGAACATAACATTTTCTCTCCTGAAGTACACATTTCATAACATTCATGCACAAAAATACTCCCTTCGGAGTACATTTTCAGGGGGGTATGAACTTCAGGGAAGGTAAATATTATGTTTTATAATATTCAGGGGAGGTTTTTGTAATTTCAATAATAAGAGGGGTGTAATCTGTAATTATGATATCTTCCATGGGAAGTTTTGGTAATTATTCGGTACTTTTGATGAAGAAAATGTGTTTGGCACGACGGGGTTATGACCGCCGTCAAAAAGGAAAACTAGTTTTGAACATAAAAAGTGGATGAAGTTCCTTAGTGGTGGCGCGTTCACGAATGAAGTTCCTTAATGATTTAGGCTTCGTCTGTGGGGTTAAGGTCCGATTCATGCAATTGTGACCGCTTGACCGGTGAAAATAAATCCCCCCAATCGGAGCCTTAGACCCTATTTGGGAAGCCGTTTTGGCTACGCCCAGTCAGGCTGAATTGGTGCGTAACAGAAGGCGAGCAACAGTTGAAAACGGCCATTTTTCGGCTGGCCTTTTGAGCTCCAGCTGAGGACCGCGGTTTAAGGATGGCTGGAGGGTCACATCATCCACGACGAGCTTCCATCTCCTCTGTTCATGGAGCTTGCAGATCCAGCAGGTTGTAGCTTCGATAATGGTGGAGATTCGGGTCGGATGGAGGCGAAGGACAACTCGTTGGGGGAGTTGTGAGCGAAGGAGGGAGCCGTCGGAGAGGAGGCGTGGGCGGAGGAGGGAGTCGTCCCGGAGGAGGTGAGGAGGCATGTGTGACAAGATTAATAGTATAATTTATAATGTATAAGTAAAATTAATTATGTATAATTTAATCTGTATAAACAATTAATAAAAGTACTAAATATTATTTAATATATAATAATTATGGTTAAAAGTATTATAACCTTTGTTTTGAAAAATATAATAATTATGTTTAATATATAATAATTTTAAACCATAACCTCGTTATAGTTTCGAATCTCCCATTTAAATTGCTTTCTTTTAAAATAGAAAGCAAACCAGAATTGGCTATTGGCAAACCAATTTCTATGAGTTATTACGCGCCTTTTGAAAATACGCTTTTTACATGCATTTTTAGGAAAAGTAAACATGCATGTTTAGGAAAAAGTGTGTGCATTTTTAGGAAAAGTGTTCAACACGAAAATTGTAGATCTCGTCGAGATCTACAACTTTCGTGTTGAACACTTTTCCTAAAAATGCATGTAAAAAACGTATTTTCAAAAGGCTCGTAATAACTCATAGAAATTGGTTTGCCAATAGCCAATTCTAATTTGCCTTTAACACCGTTGGGTTCTTTTGTTTTAATTCTCTTTATAAGTCTGCAAAATAAATATAAATGTTTGCGTCTATAAGAAAAGTGCTTGTAAATGAGTTTAGGGTTTAAACCCGATTTTAATATTTTCAACTATTTTTCAGAAAATTTAAAAGAAATGGGCAAAAGTAAAAAAATAGTAGCGGTTCAGATAAACATGTAAAATGCCTGCCGAGCCTGCATAGAATACATTTTATTTGTATAAGTGGGTTAGTCTCTAGTGCCGCAGCGACAATATCTCGGCTACGATAGTGCTGCTGCGTGGCTGCGTTCTTGTGCTTGCAGCTTCTAGAAGCGCATTAGAAAATTGACTGACCGCCGGAGTACTGCGCTGGGGTGCGAGCACGCGAACGCCGTCGTGTTGCTCTACTATTGTGACTGGGGCATTGTGGCGGCGGCACGGCCCCGTGTAGTCTCTGGTATAAAAATATATTATAGTTTATATGAAAATATAGTAACTATATTATCTATAAAGGATAATATATATATATATATATATATATATATGAGTGTTCTAGGCCTATATTTTCAGCCCACATCACTGTATGATGCGAAATTATGATTTTATCTCTAACCTTATAGAAAAGAAAGGTAATAAAACCCAATTTTTAATCTTGCTAAAAATGTCAATAGTGGGAATTGAACCCAAGTCTCCCCTATGACAAGCAAAGATTACAATCTTATTGAATATTATTGAAATATGTTATATATGTATATATATATATATATAAAGTATGACCATTAAACCAATTTTATATTAAATATATTATGCTTCCGCGATAGTTCATGGGTGCGGGCGGAGCCCGTCCGGTCACTGGCGGAGCCTGCCCGGAGACGGTTGTGCGGGGCACGGGGACCCATGCGTGGTCACTCGTGTGTGCGTGTGTGTATTATATAGAGCGATGTTAAATGCAGGTCGGTTTTGGCTATATGCAGGCCACGAATATATGCAGGCTAAAAAATTATTCATGCATGCCAAATTTCATATTTACATACCATATTCAAAAATAAAATTAATATTTTTCTAAATAAATCACCAAGCAAAATAACATTCATAAAATAAGTAAATAAAATATCATGCGTGCGGGGTTACGTTGAATGTCACTGTTTTGTCAGTAATTTTGAGAGAGCTATTAATGGAGTATCCCTAAATGCGCTAACCGCACCCCATTCATGGGGGTGCGGTTATCCAAAGAACCCCCACTAGCAACATAACTACCCGAAGTATAACCATCGCCGCCATCGCCGCCATGGCCGCCATCGCCGCCGCCGTCGCCGTAGCAAATACCCATGAATAGCTTTAGGCTAGTTGTAATTTAAAAACACATCGGACTCGGACAAACGAGTAAACTCTTTGGGGACACGGTTGCATGAAAGGAAAAAACACATAATACATGAAGTATTAAACTACTCGAATCATTTTTTTTCTTAAGTTTTAAAAGAAAAAATGATAACTTTTTTTAAAAAGAAAAATACTTAGGTGAGTATCTCGCACCTAGTTCTAGGTGAGGCGAAAATACAGCCGTATGATCTTAAATCTGACAATAGGAAAAATACCGCCGCATGAGTTTAACATCGCTCATTGTATATTATAATGAAATTAGCAATTCAATTTTCCACAGTGAATAAATAAGCCACTATCATACCTTAACCTATCACTTGATTTTCCAAATCTGGTTGCGAGGAAGACCGAAGACCACAACTTGGCTTTCTCCTCTCCCTATCACTTGTTGGTTGCTCCTCCACGCGCTTCTCCTCTACCTCCTTTCTCTTTACTCTTTCCGCTCCTGTTTATCTCCAAGCTTCCAGAGTCTTCATTTGTGTTAAGCCCAAACCAGAGAGAGAGAGGGAGAGAGAGATGGGCACAGCAACCAGATTTGTCCCTTCAGCTTCGCTCTCTTCCATGCCGCCATTTCTGCAAAGACCAGCTCTTCTTCTCTCGAAATCTCCATTGTCGATTCCTTCACCATCCCGGAGCAGATCTTCTTTTTCTTCCTCCTCTGCCAGGAATAAAAAAAGCTGCTTTTGTAATGGAGATGCGGGAATAGAGAGAATGGTGAAGGGGGAAGCAAAGAGAAAGGGGGAGAAAGAGAATGGGGGAGATGTCATCTTGTACTCCATGAACCCTTACCCTGTTTTACTCTTGGCGGCGCTTCCTGGAGGTCAGTTCCAATCGAAGACTCTCAAATCTTACCTCAATCTCCTTCACCAAAATTTCTTGTTTTATGAACTGTTAAACGTTTGCTTTGATCTAATTACCCTATTGTTATGGATAATTGGCAGAATGCACCCCCGAATTGCCGGTTTTTGACAAAATGCATTCTAAATTATTAAATTTGGCAAAATGCACCCCCAAATAGAGAAAGGTTAGCACTTTGCATCATGGTGTTCAAATAGTGAGAGCATTTTGGTCCGGTCATATTTTAGAGCAGTAAAATGTAATATCCATTCAGTCAATTTTAGTTTTACGGCTCGGTAGATTCCATTCCAGTGAACGCGGCCACTTCTTGCATCCCCGACGAGAACGAGATCCCCTGCCCCGGCGACTTCTTCCATCCTCGATGAGAAGTTCCTCGATGAGAAGTTCCAGCGCTGACGATCTCAGGGGATACAAAAAAGACCAGAATGCCCTTGTTTTTTTAGCCTAGGGTGCAAAGTGTCCGCCTTCCTCTAATGGGGGGGAGGTGCATTTTGGTAAATTTAATAATTTGGGGTGCATTTTGCCAAAAAATTGCAATTCGGGGGTGCATTCTGCCTATTGCCCTATAGTTTTAAATTTTTTCCAACGGTTGAAATTTACTGGCCAGATACAGAAGGCCGTATGAAGAAAAAAAACGTTAAGGCTCCATTTGGCACGGTGTTTTTGCTCCGGTGAGTTTGGACAAAAACTCCACCGCCATTGAATAACGGTTATGACCACCACCAAAAAAAGTAAACTAGTTTTGAGCATAAAAGGGAATGAAGTTCCTTATGTGAGGTCCCACCGCCATTGAATAACGGTTATGACCACCACCAAAAAAAGTAAACTAGTTTTGAGCATAAAAGGGAATGAAGTTCCTTATGTGAGGTCAGGCGTTCCCGAACAACGATTCATAACTACTGTGTTCACGACCGCTACCGCCGTGCCAAACGGAACCTAAGTAATTTCCTTTTTGTTTAATCGCTGGAGATGAATTAGTTTGTAAAGTTTATCTTTTTTGCTCTCTGTTTTAAACTAAGGTGAGATTGACTTCCACCGGATCCAAAGGATGCCAAAGTTTGAGATTTTGGAATTTGACTTTGCTTGAATGTTTATAGTTGCTTTATTAGTCAACTGGAGCCCTTTGGATGTTTCATGCTCTTCATATCTAGCAGTCTTGCGTTGTGCCCCCGTGCATAGTGCGGCAATACCTTAGGCCGCATTTAAAAAAAAAATTATTGAAATCTTATGACTATCAGAAATAATGAACATAGATTGAAATTTTTTAGTAAAAAAAATACAAAATGATGATTACTTTGACTTTAAAGCATCTCATCGATCACTTTTTAAAGCAAATTCTAATTTTTAACCATCAAAATTAAGCATGAATATAAGATGATGATTATGTTTCTATTCTTTCTTTAAATGTGTAAAATAGACAAAAACAAATGGGTAAAATGGGTAGCTTCAATATTACACAAAAAAGGTTGCTTTCCTTATATTGTCTATTGAAATGCCCAATGAATGGAGGGTGCTCATTTTTCCTTTCTTCCTTTTCCAGAATTTGTGATTCGCTCGATCTTGTCGATTGCATATATAGATATCTCTCGTTAATGGTTAAAAATTCGCTCTCGACTGGTACTGTGCGATAACACTGATGGTTACATTGCAGCTGAAACTGTAAGATCCGTCTTTGGACCCATTGTTGAGCTAGTGAAGGCATGGAATCTGCCAGAATGGCTTGTTCACTGGGGTCATCCAGGGAATATGGTGAGTTCGCAATTTTTGCCTCATTTTTTTGTAATATCTAGAAGTAGGAACCACTAAAAGCTTCTCTTTTTTATGAATTTTATGTAATTCACAATTGCATCCTTGTTCTGCCATGTAATCTTATTAGTATATGTCAGCAATTCGTTCTGATGAAAGCTTCAAATAGTAATAATAATGACTCCAATGTAATCCTATTATGTTTAATCTGTAGGGTTTAGGACACTCTACTAACATCTAGATGATGACTATTTGGTGAGGAAATTAATGGCAAAATGAAAATAAAGCAAGCAACATTATGACCTTTGTTCATTCTAAGAATTCAGTTGTGGTTTGTAAATTGAAATGAAAAAAGCGCGCTTGTTTTCACTGGTTTTGCATGCAAAATATACATTTGAGGGCTCATTTTCATAACTTTTGAGGGGTTCATTTTCATGCAAAATATAGATGTCAGCAGTTTAGTATTATTATGTGTTTCACATGAATTTTACTTGGGTCTAGGTTTTAAATTTATGTTTATGTAATTTTGCAATTAGTCTGATTGTTTGGATTGAAGTGCAATTCCGTTGTTTTGTATTAAAAAGGGGCATTAGGACAATGGAATGAAAAACAAGTTAAATCTTTTTATCTCTCTCTATCCAACCCTAGCTAAAAATGATTATACAGGCATATCACATAATGGTTTCATCATAAAGATGTAATCTCCTTGTTGTAATTTGAAATTTTAGCTTTAAGTGTATGGAAAAGTGTTTGGTTGAACATTCTAGCAAATGATGTTAACCAATTTTTGTATGAGTCATACAAGTTGTGATGTTTTATATTATTCGAAATGCAAGTATGGAGTAGGTACATGATCTTGAGCAAGCATTAAGCAATAGATTTATTCACTTTTAACTTTTGGTTGCGCAATTGGCGCTGAGAGGGAAAGACCGGACCGTTGAGAACCAACAACCCACACTTGAACTATGTTAGAAACCCTAGCTTCCAGTCACAAAGGGCATCCCATAGTAGGTTTTGGGATTCATGAAAGTGCTTTTTTATTACAAAGTAAACGCGCATAAAATAAATTGATGGTTAATTGCATTTACGTGTGAAAGCAATAATAAGTGATGCAAGTTTTTAAAAGGAATCAAGTAGTTTTTCAGCTGAGAGAGCTCGACATGCCTACTCAATAGAATTAGCTCGTTAGAGAGTAGCCGCAGATAGAGGTCGCCTTTAGGACTTTATGCTTTAGTCATCGCGTCTACAAATTAAGGGCCGTCAAATTTACATATGTTTTTGAAGTACTTTTCATTAAACAAACTTTTATTATTCTTTTTGCCTATTAATTACCCACCCCTCTATCTTTTAAAACTACATAAACCTCCCCCTTCGAGTTTACATTTCAAAACATGCATGGGGCATGCCATGAAATATACACTTACAAGGGAGGTTTTTGCAATTTCAAAGGATAGAAGGATTACTATAATTGACATCAACTTTTCAAAAAAAAAATGTAGCAAAGATCGAAGATTCATAAAGCCGTCCATGAATAGTTGCGATAATTTTTTTGACGACGATGATGTTTTCTTAAAACTTGATTAGTAATATCTCTGCCTATATCATAACATTGTCAAAGTTTATGTTGTTGCAATGGATTTACTCATAGGATCTAGTGATGTATGAAACACCTTTGTTTTATACCTTGTTTTGCAGGCAGTTGTACTTTTTGCGATGGGAGGCTATGGATCTTATTTGGGATTTCGAATAAGATTGTCAAAGGATGCAGTGAGTTTGCTCTCAAAACACTGAACCATATAATGAAACTTTTCATCCTAGAAATTAGGGTTATTTACCGGGACCTCCCCTCGAAGTCTGCATAATTACAACTTGCACCCCTCTAACTTTTGAAATTAAAAAAATCTCCCCTCAATGTTTACATTTCATAACATCCATGCACAGAAGTACCCCCTTGGAGTAAATCTTTAGGGGGGGGGGGGGGGGGGGGGGGGCATGGATGTTATGAAATGTAAACATTGAAGGGGGGTAATTGTACTTTCGAAAGTTAGAGGGGTACAAGCTGTAATTACGCAAACTTCGAGGGGAGATCCCGGTAAATAAAATTATGATTTTTTTCAAGTTTGATTTCACTGCCTTGAGCGTGCACCGACATTGAGTCAAGTTCAAGTGGATTTGGATCTAGTCGGAATCAAATTGATTCACTTCGAACCATCTTGAGTCAAAATTATGGTTCACATATGTTAGGTGAAATCAAATTCATGCAAAGCCCAAAATCAAAATTTATTTGAATTTGGGTTTGGAGATCAAAATGTATCCATTTCGAGTTTGCTTATCTGTGTGCCCTTGTATTACTCGACTTCAACCTCTATCCCTCCGATACTTTTCTAAACATCTGTTGCACATGATTGTAAACATGAAAATTGCCTAATTTTCCCAATTCATTTAGTTAATCGTTTTGACCTTCAACTTCTTGCTCGCATCTCGACACCATCTCATCGATGTTTCTTGAATATTGGAGTCTTCATGTATTAGATCAGTGATCATTTTGTTCCTTTTGGCGGTAGAGCTACTTTATATTAACATTTAAATTGTTGAGAATATAGTCCCACATCAGGAAATTCATATAGTCGTGGGCACTTTTTGTAGATCAAAACAAGTTGGGTATAATGACCGACTGCCGCGTCACCAAGTTAAAAAAAGTTTGTGTGTTGGAGGCCATAGACCCTGTATGTGAGGAGATGTGCTGAGAATATGATACCAACCAGTTGATTTTAGGTTATAGCATAAGCTATGCCTCTTTGCAACGGAATTAGTTCTATCCCTGGTAGGGCTTATTTCGAGTCGAGTTCGAGCGATTTGGGCTCGAAATCGAAATTTTTGAGTCAAATTTGGCTCGACTCGAAATGACTCGATTTTGAGCCGACTCGAAATCGAATCTAGCCAGCTTGAAATTGAGCATTTTTTTCTTTTTATTCTTAGTTTGCTCCAAATTAAATTGGGCAACCTCTAAATTAGCAAATAAAACACTTAAAAGACTTTACACTAGGTTTAAATTTTAGTGTTTTTTATTTTAAAATAATAATTATTAATAAATACATACTATTTTTAATCAATTCGAGCTGATTCGAATCATCTTTCAAGCGATTCCGGGCTGACTCGAAATCGACTCGAAATGTGATTAGAGTCAAATTAAATCGACTAAAATTGAGTCGAATCAATTGTAATCGATTCCGATTCGGCTCAATATTCGAGCGATTTTCAAGTTTCGAATAACATACTGAGCGTGTTATTTTCTTAAGTGTCAAGCTATATATGTGCAAAAACTGGATTTTTTTTCATTTCCGTCTTCGATTTTTGGCATGAGTATCATTATATCAGTTCCATCTCATTGATATTTTCTGGATACATTATAAGAACTACATATTTTATGATGATAAGCTCTAGCTTATGATATTATTAATGGTTCTGAAGGAAGAGAAGGCCATGGCGAAGGACCTTCATCCAAAGTTGCTAGCCGGCATGTTCTTCTTCTTCGCTCTTGGGGCACTTGGAGGGATAATCTCCATGCTGACTTCTGGCAAACCTATACTTGAAAGGTAACTATCTTTAACTATATATTACTATATAACTATATATATATATGTATATAATTATAACTATAACTATATATATAATTATCGGGACCTCCCCTGAGAGGTTGCTCCCCTCTATCTTTCGAAATTACATTTACCTCCCTCGAAGCTTTCCCAATTTACAAAAATGCCCCTTTCGTCAGAAATATGGATGGGAGTTTGCATAATTACAGGTTGCACCCCTCACTCTTTCAAAATTACATTTACCTCCCCTCTAAGTTTCCCCAGTTTACAAAAATGTCCCTTCCGTTAGAAATATGGATGAGAGTTTGCATAATTACAGGTTGCACCCCTCTATCTTTTGAAATTACATTTACCTCCCCTCTAAGTTTTCCCAGTTTACAAAAACGTCCCTTCCGTTAGAAATATGGATGAGAGTTTGCACAATTACAGGTTGCACCCCTCTATCTTTTGAAATTACATTTACCTCCCCTCTAAGTTTCCCCAGTTTACAAAAATGTCTCCTCCGTTAGAAATATGGATGCAAAACGATAAAATCGGTCAAATTATTTTATGATATTTCAATTTTATCCTTTTATAATGATTCTAGATTCATTACAAAAGGTAAAATGTAACGCACCCCTTCCAATGTAGAGTTATTACAAAAGGTAAAATTGGAATATCATAAAATAATTTGACATGTTTTATCACTTTTCATCTGTATTTCTGAAGGAAAAGGTCACCCCTTTTAATGTAGAGTATTACAAAGGGTAAAATTGAATACCATAACATAAATTGACAGATTTTATCTCTTTCCATCCATGTTAGAAGGGGCAATTTGTAAACCGGAGAAACTTCGAGGAGGTAAATGTAATTTCGAAAAATAGAGGGGTGCAACCTGTAATTATGCAAACTCCCAGGGGAGGTCCCGGTAATTAACCCTATATATATATAGTTTTCTTATATACGAGTTCACAAACATTATATCTGAGGATTCTACAATATATGTTATGAAATCATGTTATGTTTTCTGGATCAATCTGCTGGTTTATGTTGCAAGTATTTGGCTAACTCGATGTCGGGCGAATGCAGTCCTCATGCTGTTTCAGGCTTGATGGGGCTTTCCCTGTTGGCGGTTCAAACAATTTCACCTGCTCTTTTTGAGGTAAATATCGACAATTTCGCTCTGTATCTTGTTGCTTGAATTTGGTTATGAGTCATAGGCCTATCCGAATTATTCTGGTTGACTGTGTCGTTCGGAGGGATTGGAAGGACGACGAAGAAGTCAACGAAAGATAGCATATTTTGGAGTTGATTACGAGCGATAAACTTATTAAATAATTTCAAGAGTTAGGAGATGATACTTGCCTCGATACGTATGTTGCTTTATTTGTGACTTGAATTTACGAGTTTGAGGGCCCGTTTGGCGCGGCGTTTTTGCTCCTGTGAGTTTGGACGAAAACGCCACTGTCATAAAATTTGTGTTTGACATGACAATATGGTTATGATCGCCACTTAGAAAAAAAACTAATTCTGAACATAAAGTAGATGGAATTTCTTAGGTGCAGGGGCGGATCTAGAAATTTCAACAAGGGAGCAGAAATCATCTTCCTCTAGCAAAAATAAAAAATTGAGCAACTTTGGCTCCGTTTGGGGGGACTTATTTTCTCCAGTCAAGCTGTTATGACCGCATGAATCGGACCTTAAATTAAGGTCCGGTTCATGCGGTCGTAACCGCTTGACCGGTGAAAATAAGTCCCCCCAAACGGAGCCTTTATCTTACCGGAGCCGTTTCTCCGTCATCCGGCCACCGTTTTTGACCTTTAATTAGTCAAAATTCATTGTCTCGGCAAGAAGAATACAAATCCACTAACTATTTTGCAAAATTCTTGCCCCTAGATCCGCCCCTGCTTAAGTGAGATCGAGCGTTCACGAATGACGGTTCTTGACCGCCACCACCGTGCCAAATGGACCCCGATGCACAAAACTAACTTCTCTGCCCAACAAAAAAGATTTTATATACGTTGGGTTAGTGTTTAGGATTTAGAGTCAAGGATTTATGATTAATCATGACCATACACAAACGAAGTAGTAGAAAAGAAGCTTGACTCATAGGTCAACGACAGAGTGTCACCTTGACATGGTGGAAATCATGGGTTCGAGCCTCATTATCCCAAAACATAAGCTGACTTTTAATATTTGGATTTGCTCACTTCATTCTATATACAAAATACATTTTAATGTACTAAGAATTCTAATTTGAAATATTCTCTCAATTGTATGCCTAGATACTTATGATTCCAAATTCCATTCAAGACTAAGGCTCCGTTAGGGGGGACTTATTTTTACCGGTCAAGCGGTTACGACCGCATGAACTGGACCTTAAATTAAGGTCCGGTTCATGCGGTCGTAATCGCTTGACCGGTGAAAATAAGTCCCCCCAAACGGAGCCTAAGGCTCTGTTTGGGCGGCGGTGGCGGTGAGAAAAGCTCTATTTCCACCGCCACCGCGCTTTTTAAGTTATTTGGACGAGGAGCTTTTTCAAAAAAGATGCTTTTGGGGCTTTTTGGGTCCAGTATAGTTTTCTAAAAACCGCTATCTCTACTTTCAATTTTTCCTCTTTTATTCGAGGGTTTACTAAAGTCACACCCGGATCATTCGCGATCTGTCTTTCTTCCTTCTCGTCATTGCAAATGTTTTCTTCTCCCATTCACAATTCTTCTCTCATTCGCGATTCTTCACTCATTCATGATCTTTGCTCCTCGCCGCTAACCGATAAATGATTAGCATAAAATATATTTTTATTATTAAAAAGCTAAACAATTATTATTAAAAATACCTTTTTGAAAAACACTTAAATAGATATTTTCAAAACAGTTTGCTGCTTTCTGGGCAACTCTAATGTCATCACTGGTTTCCCACCATTACGCCGCCCGAAACAAAGCCTAAAATAGAGCTTTAAATTATATACATAGAAATGAAGAATCAAATTCGGATTTAGGGTTTATGATTAACCATCATCGTCGGATTCGGGTTTACGATCAACCATGATTGAATCTTGAGTTGGATTTAAATCACTTAATGCACCTATTTAATTATTTATTAATAAAATTGAAATTTTTGAACTGAATTGTTTCTTGTGTTGCTACACTGTGCAGGATTATCCATGGCTGAGGACTGTTCATGGACTCCTTGGCAGCAGCATCATGACCCTCTTTCTTCTCCATGCTGCACTCGGGCTGCAGCTGGGACTCGGCTTCTAGCGACATCGTCGCATTTCCGTCCAGCTCAATGCGCACGCGACAATTGGGATTCAGGGCCCACGGAATTGAAGTTCAAAGTAAAAGCGAAAAAAACATTAACGTCGATGGAAAAGCGTGCGCTGAGCTGAGCGAAACTAATAGTTGTGAAATATGTTTAGATAGAAGTCATTAATTTTCCTTACAAGAGAGTTCTAAAGAGGGGTCGATAAAAGAGGGTCGTCGTCGATTTTCATCGAGGGCGAGCTTATCGTTCTTGCTTCCACTTCATCCAATTCTCGGATTATAAGATCTCAATAGGGCTAGATTTCGGCTCCACGAACAGTTCTAGTTCCAACATCACCTTAGGTGCGACGGTAGTAGAGAATGTTTGAATGTAATATCACGTTGAATCATGTTCCGGGTCTGTTTGGCAGCGAGGTGACGGACGTGAACGTGAACGCAGTGGTTATGAGCCGTCTTTCGTGAACGCCCGACATCCCTTACGGAACCCCATCCACTTTTACGGCACAATTCTTTTAAACTCGCGGGAGCAAAAACGCTGCGCCAAACTGACGCTAAATCGTAGACGGATTGGTGAGATCCAATTGATTGTGCTATCATAATCACATGCACTATACTATATTTCCGTTAACAATGTGGTGGCGCCCGTGCCGTTGTACTATCTTTCCGTTAACAACTCATTAGCAAGAGCCACCTCTCGTGACCGCTTTTTGGCCGCTTTTGCCCGCACTTATGCCAACTTGAAGCTCTCGTGACCGCTTTATTGTTGCATTAAATATGCTATAAATGTGACTTTTTAAAATCTTATTATTTTTCTATAGGAATACTAGCATCTTCGAACGGGCTACGCCCGTTCTCGATGCGTCGCTACGGGCTTCGCCCGTAATCAAGCGGGCTTCGCCCGCTTGGCATTCAAGTGGGCTGCGCCCGCATTCATGCGGGTTTTGTCCGCATCTGTCGTGGGCGATGTAATTTGTCGTGGGGGGTGATATTGGTCGTGGGTGCGACATTCGTCGTGGGGGCGACATTTGTCGTGCGGGCGATATTCTTCGTGGGGGCGACCTCGTCGTGGATAAAATATAGAGTAACTTAGCTATGAAGAACGCAGGGCAATGAAAAAAAATGGAAAAAAAAACTAAACTGCATAGAATACCTTCCAGTAGAGTGTTGCCTGAATAATTTGGAAAGGTTTCTTTTGATCTGCTTGAGTGTCCCTTTCTTCAATCATATCAGTAGTCATGCAAAGAAATATTAATTAGGTGCTAAAAATACATGTACAATTAGGAGTAGTAAATCCTCACCGACATTTGAAAAGCAAAAGGTTGTGGCATCTGTTGCCATATTCTTGGAAACATATGCCATACCAAATTGTAGAACAACATATAAAAAGAATAGAACCACTAATCATCGAACAATGAAATAGAGAAAAGAAGATGCAAAAATTCACAGATAACTAATTTTCTAATTAAAAAGAGGAACTCAAGCTTACTTGCAAAGAAGAAGCTCGAAGGAGTGAAAAGGATACACATTTGGCTTGCATCCTTGCCAGCAAGGAGGGGCTCTAGCAAGGGGCATTTTGCTGTCATCGATCACAAAATGCCTTCCAACAGTATCCACCGGAAATCATCGTCGTCGAATGGGCTTCGCCCGTTCTCGATGCGTCGCTGCGGGCTTCGCCCGTAACCAAGCGGGCTTCGCCCGTAACCAAGCGGGCTTCGCCCGCTTGACAACCTAGCGGGCTTCGCCCACCCGCCCGGAGGGCTTCGTCCGTGCTCGATACTCTTGGGCGGCCTTCGTCCGCATCCAGGCGGGCTTCGTCCGCATCCAGGCGGGCTTCGCCCGCTATCTTCGAACTGTTTACCTGCAGTGGTTTTGCAAATTAAAAGCAGGAACTGTTTACTAAATAGAAGCAATGGGAGAGGTGCAGAAGATTTTCAAACCATGAACAAATGGTGATGATCAAAAAGTTAGATCATTTAGTTTACAAAAAATTATTACTCAAATAACAGAAAACTCTATAAAATCAGAATCAGAGAAAGATGAACTTTTTAAGAGTGTGAGTAATGGAATTAAGATGAAGAGGAGGAAGTGTTGAAATATTGTTCTGACATTTGCATTTTAAGTTTGATGTTGCAACAATAACTACAATTGCAACCTTGAGCAGGAGCATGAACAAAAAAATTTACAAATATTATAAAAAAAATTGAGCAAGAGCCTTATAAAGTATTTATGAAGGGAATCTTACATGGCAACTTCATACAGGAGAACTTCATACAGAAATCTTACATATTCTTTATTATAAGGGACCATGGATATCTTGGAAGCACACAAAACTTCTGACTCCAACTCAAACCGGCATAATTGAAGTGTTACAATTTTTATCGGGGATGCTAAAATATTTAATACAGTTATAGAAGGATTGTATGAACAGAAAGTATCATATTTTAAAAAAAAAAAACTGGAACTGAGAGTTTTTTCATGGAAAGGGCTATGAATGATATGACTTCCAAATTAAGAACAAATGGAGAGTGGAATATGACACTGAATTTCTTCAGACTCCAACTCAAACCGGCATAATTGAAGGTCTATGGAAAGGGTTATGAATAAAAACTAACTAATTCCTGGGAAATTCCTAGGAAATTGGCTCACTGTTTTGGCAGAAGTAATTACATCATGCCTTAATAAGAGATGACACAACTACTTATTTTAATGCATGAGTTATCGCAATTACAGCAGAAATAAAACATGTTGCTCAAAAACTTGGGCATGAATCGAAACAGAGAATGATTAAAAATGCATCTGTGAGCACCAAAATGTTGTATTTGTGAGCATCAAAAATCAGGCAAGTCCATGTGTTATTCATCCTATCAAATCTACAACATGAAAATTCTACATCAGTATAGCATATTGGTTCAAATCCAGAATCTATTGAATATTATAAGATAACTAAAAACCTCCCTTCAGCATCTAAGGATCTTCTTACATTAGTTATTGTTGCGGAACGCTTAGGGCTCTTGGTAGACCGGTTCACTTGAACCACCTTAGCTCGTGAGCGAACTAAGCGCGCAAACAGTCAATTAGAGATTCGTTGAGTACACTGGGACTTTTTAACGTGGAAAACCCGGAAAGGGTAAAAAACCACGCGGCCGGAGCTGTGCCGACCAAACTTCACTATCTTCTGGGGGTTACAACTTGGAAACTAGAACTTGAGCGTGACAGGCCGCTGCTCGTTACAATATTTTGAGAGAGAGAGAGAGAACGAGCTCCGAGGGTGACAGGCCACCTCTCGGAAAAACTAAGTCTTTTTCTCTTCTGAGAATGCTAGTCGTCTTTCGGAAGTGAGACGGCTAGTCGCCTTTTCCTTCTGAGAATGCTGGTCGCCTTTCGGAAGTGAGGAGGCTAGTCGCCTTTTTCTTCTGAGAATGTTTGTCGTCTTTCGGAAGTGAGAAGGCTAGTCGCCTTTTCCTTCTGAGAATGTTTGTCGCCTTTCGGAAGTGAGAAGGCTAGTCGCCTTTTCCTTCTGAGAATGCTTGTCGCCTTTCGGAAGTGAGAAGGTTAGTCGTCTTTTCCTTCTGAGAATGTTTGTCGCCTTTCGGAAGTGAGAAGGCTAGTCGCCTTTTCCTTCTGAGAATGCTTGTCGCCTTTCGGAAGTGAGAAGGCTAGTCGCCTTTTCCTTCTGAGAATGCTGGTCGCCTTTCGGGAGTGAGAAGGCTAGTCGCCTTTTCCTTCTGAGAATGTTTGTCGCCTTTCGGAAGTGAGAAGGCTAGTCGCCTTTTTCCTTCTGAGAATGCTTGTTGCCTTTCGGAAGTGAGAAGGCTAGTCGCCTTTCGGGATGATGAAGATCTTCAAGTCCACGAAGGAGATCTTCAAGCGCCGAAGGAGAATTCCGCAAAAGTCTGCAAGGAGCTCTCCCGGGTCCAGAAGTCCAGGTCCCTTCAAATGAAGCCCTGGGGCCCCTTTTATAGCTTTAGTCGGGGGCGGTCCGGTAATTTTGTCGTTGGCAGTTTCCATAAATGCTTGTTGGACGAATCATATTTTCCGATTTGGGGCACACGGATTGCCATTTTTCGTAAATGATCACCTTGCCCTTCGGGCAGTTTGGGCGGCTCGGGCAGTTCGGGCAGTTCCGTTGGAGGTGAAAAAGGCGACTGGCCGTTCCTGAAAAGTGAGAAGCCGGAAAGACAAAAAGTGAGACGCCTGAAAGACAAAAAGTGAGACGCCTGAAAGACAAAAAGTGAGAAGCCTGAAAGACAAAAAGTGAGAATGCTCTGAACGCGCTCAGAAGCGTTCTGAGCGCGCGACGAACATGGAAGTGCTTTGAACGCGCTTGGAGGTGTTCCGAGCGTGCGTGAGCGCGGAAGCATTCTGAGCGCGCTCAGAAGCGTTCTGAGCGCGCAATGAACATGGAAGTGCTTTGAACGCGCTTGGAGGCGTTCAGAGCGCGCAATGAACATGGAAGTGCTTTGAACGCGCTTGGAGGCGTTCTGAGCGCGCTCAGAAGCGTTCTGAGCGCGCAATGAACATGGAAGTGTTTTGAACGCGCTTGGAGGCGTTCCGAGCGCGCGTGAGCGCGGAGGCGTTCTGAGCGCGCTCAGAAGCGTTCTGAGCACGCAACGAACGTGGAAGAGCTTTGAACGAGCTTGGAGGCGTTCTGAGCGCGGAGGCGCCCTGGGCAGTCGGCGGAGCGGGGAGTCGTCCCCCAAGGAGGAATCAAGATCCGACGCACCTGGCGAGGGGGCGCGAATACGGCGGGGCCCCTTGCGAGCTCCCCTGCAGAAAAAGGCGAGGGGAGGGGGCCGGGCCGCACACTACGGGCGGCGCGGCTGAGGCGCACCCCGGGGGGTGCGGCTTGGTCGCACCCCTGGAGGGGTGCGGGTGGGCCGCACCCCCAAGGGGGGTGCGGCTGGGCCGCACCCCCAAGGGGGTTGCGGCCTGGCCGCACCCTCCAAGGGGTGCGGCTGGGCCGCACCCCCAAGGGGGGTGCGGCTTGGCCGCACCCTGAGGGGGGTGCGGCGGGGCCGTTCTCCCGCGACGGGGGGCGCTGCCCGCGTGCTGCCGCGCGTGCGTGCGGTAGCGCACGCGCTTGCTGTCTGCTCTCTGCGCGCTCTGTTTCTGGCGATTGGCGGCGGAAATGGCGGGCTCGGTTTCTTTGATTCGAGCGATTGCGTGTTGACCGCTGACCTCATCTCTCTTCAGCGGAGCTTCCTTTAGACGCCCCCCAAGGCCTTTACGGGTGGTATAACATAAGCCCCCCAAACCTTCGGAGTCCGAGTTTCGGTGTGAGGAGTTCGGAGGTTTTAATTTTTCTGTGGCGGCTTTGATCATTGCTCTCTTTGTGGGGCCTTGGGTAGGAGTTGTCGTCGGAGGTAGAGCCCCTGATAGCGGACGAGTATGAGGTCTCCTTTCAGAGAGGCATTCAGAAGACCCTCCGCATGATGGGGAGGAAGTTCGGATGCGACACCGTCGGCCTTGGAGCCAGAGATCTTTCTGGAGATGGCTACTCGGATGTAGCCGAGGACTGATGCTGTCTATCTTTATCCTTCCTGCTTTTAGTTGTGTTGCTTGTTTGCGTGTTTGTCGGATGTGGCTGTATCTCTTTTATTGTATACATCATACTTGTTCATCTGCACGATCTTGTCGATCTGGTTGTTAGCACCTGTATAGTTTGATTATTTTCAAAACTACAGATGAGTATGCGCGGATCTGAGCCCGCGGCTTGCATACTAGTTGAAAAATTAGTTTGCACGAGTCTGGCCCACGGCTTTTACATAATAAAATAGGTGTACGAGTCTGGCCCGCGGCTTTTTTGCACGAGTCTGGCTCGCGGCTTCGCCGGTGAATAGCGTTTGTATTCAAACCGTGGGTGAACGCAAGGGGGGCAGGCCCCTACGTCACCGGGACTCGACGGCGGAGGAGAAGGGCGAACCTTCAATCGACGGCGGTGCAAAGTCCCCGGGGCAAGGCCCCGTTAGCTAGCGCACTACCTGGAGGCAGGTGCTGTTCATTAGCGCACTGCCTTGAGGCAGGTGTTGTTCATTAGCGCACTGCCTTGAGGCAGGTGCTGTTCATTAGCGCACTGCCTTGAGGCAGGTGCTGTTCATTAGCGCACTGCCTTGAGGCAGGTGCTGTTCATTAGCGCACTGCCTTGAGGCAGGTGCTGTTCATTAGCGCACTGCCTTGAGGCAGGTGTTGTTCATTAGCGCACTGCCTTGAGGCAGGTGTTGTTCATTAGCGCACTGCCTTGAGGCAGGTGCTGTTCATTAGCGCACTGCCCTGAGGAAGGTGTTGTTCATTAGCGCACTGCCTTGAGGCAGGTGTTGTTCATTAGCGCACTGCCTTGAGGCAAGTGCTGTTCATTAGCGAGTGGACGTCTTTACGTAGTTTCGATGGCGCAAGATATGACATGCGTGAAATAGAACTTTAAAAACTCTTAGTCGTAGTGGTAATTTACGCAAAGTTTTTATAGAAACAAAGTTGATAGAACATTTCAGTGGCGCGGGTAGATCCCCGCTAATAGGTGTGAAGCGTTCTCCCGAGATGACTAACTTAAGGGTTGCCTCCAAGTACTTCTTGACAAGCCGCTAGCTGATCTCCTGCTAGCCGAATAGTCGTCTAGCCTCGTAGGAATTTCCCCAGTAGGCCTTGTTTGACGAGTTGCTCGATTTCATCCTTAAGCTTGGAGCAATTTTCCGTGTCATGTCCTTGTCCACGATGGAACTCACAATATTTTGTCTGGTCCCCTGAGTTTTTAGCGAGGGGTCTGGGCTTGCGGAGCGTCTGGTTGTCTTTGATTGCGTACAGTACGTTAGTCCTGGTAGTGTTCAGGGGAGTGTAGTCCTGATGTTGGCGAGATCCTCGGTCTCGGATGGAGTTGTCGTAATGCTTGCTTTTCTTATTGGGAGTTGTCTGCGGCAGCGACTCCTCTTTCTTCCTCTTCGAGCTCCCCTCGAACTGCTGGCGGTGCGCTTCAATTGCCTCATTTGCTGCTATCTGGGCCTCGACTCGCTGAACGAGGTCAGGGTAGCTTGGTACGGTCTCTCTCATTAGAGCTGAGTAAAAGCCACTTGGGCGGAGTCCTCCAAGGAAGACTCCCCGTAAGAGCTCGGGATCGACTCCTGGGATCTGTCGAGCCTCCGTAGTGAAGCGTCGGAAGAAATCTTTGAGTGTTTCTCCGTCGTTTTGGCGGATCCCTGAGAGATGGGAGGGATCTCGGACAATTCTGCGGTTGGCGATGAATTGGTCCACGAACTGCTGCGTCATTTCTGCGAAGTTGTTGATAGCCCCATTCGGCAGGGAGTGGAACCAAGTGCGCGCTTGCCCCTTCAAGGTTGCCGGGAACACCTGACAGAGGAGCTGATCAGGGGCGCTGTAAATCCTCATGATGGTGGTGAAGTGATTGACATGTTCCAATGGGTCGTCCGTCCCGTCGAACGTCTCGATGTTGGGAAGCTTGAAGCCATTAGGAATTGGATGGGCTAAGACTTGAGGTGATAGCGGGGAGTCATGATGCGCGGGACGGCGGGCGAGAGCGGCGCGTCGTCCTGCTTGGGCATACTCTTCCTCTATCATGTTGCGTATCTCTTCCCGCGTAGCTCTTTCCACTGCTTGCTCAGGGGCAGCTCTTCCGTGGTGGTGGCGGCGGTGATCAGCTTCTGGGCCTCCAGCTGGTGGGCCAAGGTGAGCGGTACTTGACGCATTGGAGAATCCTTCTGAAGCTTCGTCTTCTTGGACAGCCTCCCCGTTCGGGGCATGATTCAGAGCCGGGGGTGGCGGTGCGTTCAAAGCTGGCGGTTGGTTCGGAACTTGAGGAGCCCTAAGATTCCTCACGAGGGCCAACATCTCAGCTTTATGTTCTTCGATCTGCTGCATGCGCACCTCCAAACCTGCTGCAGGTGCAGGCAGCGCCTCCTCCGCGGGAGGTGCATTGATAAGTGAGTGGGAGGGAGCTGGGTCGACGCGTCCTTCCGGCATCGATCCTTCAGTAGTGCGAGCACTCTTTCTTGTCATCGCAGTTGGCCTTCAAAGAGTTTTGGGAATGTTCCCACAGACGGCGCCAAACTGTTGCGGAACGCTTAGGGCTCTTGGTAGACCGGTTCACTTGAACCACCTTAGCTCGTGAGCGAACTAAGCGCGCAAACAGTCAATTAGAGATTCGTTGAGTACACTGAGACTTTTTAACGTGGAAAACCCGGAAAGGGTAAAAAACCACGCGGCCGGAGCTGTGCCGACCAAACTTCACTATCTTCTGGGGGTTACAACTTGGAAACTAGAACTTGAGCGTGACAGGCCGCTGCTCGTTACAATATTTTGAGAGAGAGAGAGAACGAGCTCCGAGGGTGACAGGCCACCTCTCGGAAAAACTAAGTCTTTTTCTCTTCTGAGAATGCTAGTCGCCTTTCGCAAGTGAGACGGCTAGTCGACTTTTCCTTCTGAGAATGCTGGTCGCCTTTCGGAAGTGAGGAGGCTAGTCGCCTTTTTCTTCTGAGAATGCTTGTCGCCTTTCGGAAGTGAGAAGGCTAGTCGCCTTTTCCTTCTGAGAATGTTTGTCGCCTTTCGGAAGTGAGAAGACTAGTCGCCTTTTCCTTCTGAGAATGCTTGTCGCCTTTCGGAAGTGAGAAGGTTAGTCGCCTTTTCCTTCTGAGAATGTTTGTCGCCTTTCGGAAGTGAGAAGGCTAGTCGCATTTTCCTTCTGAGAATGCTTGTCGCCTTTCGGAAGTGAGAAGGCTAGTCGCCTTTTCCTTCTGAGAATGCTGGTCGCCTTTCGGGAGTGAGAAGGCTAGTCGTCTTTTCCTTCTGAGAATGCTTGTCGCCTTTCGGAAGTGAGAAGGCTAGTCGCCTTTTCCTTCTGAGAATGCTTGTCGTCTTTCGGAAGTGAGAAGGCTAGTCGCCTTTCGGGATGATGAAGATCTTCAAGACCACGAAGGAGATCTTCAAGCGCCGAAGGAGAATTCCGCAAAAGTCTGCAAGGAGCTCTCCCGGGTCCAGAAGTCCAGGTCCCTTCAAATGAAGCCCTGGGGCCCCTTTTATAGCTTTAGTCGGGGGCGGTCCGGTAATTTTGTCGTTGGCAGTTTCCATAAATGCTTGGTGGACGAATCATATTTTCCGATTTGGGGCACACGGATTGCCATTTTTCGTAAATGACCACCTTGCCCTTCGGGCAGTTTGGGCGGCTCGGGCAGTTCGGGCAGTTCCGTTGGAGGTGAAAAAGGCGACTGGCCGTTCCTGAAAAGTGAGAAGCCGGAAAGACAAAAAGTGAGACGCCTGAAAGACAAAAAGTGAGACGCCTGAAAGACAAAAAGTGAGAATGCTCTGAACGCGCTCAGAAGCGTTCTGAGCGCGCGACGAACATGGAAGTGCTTTGAACGCGCTTGGAGGCGTTCCGAGCGTGCGTGAGCGCGGAAGCATTCTGAGCGCGCTCAGAAGCGTTCTGAGCGCGCAATGAACATGGAAGTGCTTTGAACGCGCTTGGAGGCGTTCAGAGCGCGCAATGAACATGGAAGTGCTTTGAACGCGCTTGGAGGCGTTCTGAGTGCGCTCAGAAGCGTTCTGAGCGCGCAATGAACATGGAAGTGTTTTGAACGCGCTTGGAGGCGTTCCGAGCGCGCGTGAGCGCGGAGGCGTTCTGAGCGCGCTCAGAAGCGTTCTGAGCACGCAACGAACGTGGAAGAGCTTTGAACGAGCTTGGAGGCGTTCTGAGCGTGGAGGCGCCCTGGGCAGTCGGCGGAGCGGGGAGTCGTCCCCCAAGGAGGAATCAAGATCCGACGCACCTGGCGAGGGGGCGCGAATACGGCGGGGCCCCTTGCGAGCTCCCCTGCAGAAAAAGGCGAGGGGAGGGGGCCGGGCCGCACACTACGGGCGGCGCGGCTGAGGCGCACCCCGGGGGGTGCGGCTTGGCCGCACCCCTGGAGGGGTGCGGGTGGGCCGCACCCCCAAGGGGGGTGCGGCTTGGCCGCACCCTGAGGGGGGTGCGGCGGGGCCGTTCTCCCGCGACGGGGGGCGCTGCCCGCGTGCTGCCGCGCGTGCGTGCGGTAGCACACGCGCTTGTTGTCTGCTCTCCGCGCGCTCTGTTTCTGGCGATTGGCGGCGGAAATGGCGGGCTCGGTTTCTTTGATTCGAGCGATTGCGTGTTGACCGCTGACCTCATCTCTCTTCAGCGGAGCTTCCTTTAGACGCCCCCCAAGGCCTTTACGGGTGGTATAACAGTTATGTGTTTTTTCTTGGGGAAACCAAAAATTTAGCATGAATACATCTGAAAAGTAATGTCCATTCTACTCGATGTGAGATGGTTTACAATCTCAAGACAAAAAAGATGTGAATCTTCAAAACAACACGGTGGATTAGCTCGAGCAATGAGAGCACATGTATGAGTATAGCACATGAATATAGATTTCTGAGTATGTAATAGAATAGAAGATTGAAAAAAAGCTTGAACAAAGAAGCAAAGAAGTATTGATCTCTACCGTAGATGCGATTCAGTTATTGGCGGCGAAGAAGTAGTCGGAGCTCCAATTATGTCCGACGAAGAAGTAGTAGGAAGTCGACGGAGCTGCGGTTGTGGTCGGCGAAGAAGTAGCCGGATCCTTGCGAGAGGATGTGCGAGCATACTTCTGATGCCCTAGACGCGATCCCGAGAGATATTCGGCAATTGCGATCCCGAGAGGGCTTCGACAGAGGAGAGCGAGGATGTGAAATCTGAGACCGGGACAAATCAATGGAGAGGAAGGGTCGCGAACGTCGTGGGAGGTAGGGTTTGGAGCTTGCGGGGCGGCGAGGGGATGAGTGAAATTGAAAAGCGGGATGATCGAGAGGCGATGAGGCCACCAGGGAAGCTCTGTGAGAAGAAGATCTTCATTTGCAAGCGTGAAGGGGAGCTATGCGTGGAGAAGAGGAGTCGCGTGAAGGGGGAGCTTCGGCGTCAATTTCACGGAGGAATGAGTCGAGGAAGCACGGGATTCGGGAAGGGGGTTTTGGAAGCAGCGGATGAAGTTTCGATCTTTTATGAATTGTGTTAGGATCGAAGGGCTAGAATTTGTAGTTGATTAAATCTGACGGCTGATATTAAAATCATGGTGTGCTTGGCAAGATATGTGTATTGCTTTATATAATAAATATATATATATATATATATATATCTTTAATTACTATATACAAGGAGTTGTTTTTGGTGCAACATTCAAAATTGCCAAATATAACCTCATTCTTTTATTCTATATTATGAAGAAAAAAAATGAAAATTTATAAAATATAATGACTATTTGTGTAATTACACTATTTCCTTATAATAAAAATAACGGTAGAAATTTATAAAATTCAAAAGATTTTTTAGTAGACTTCCTACGCCTACTATGGTAGGGAATTTTTAGACCTCCTAGGTTTATTTTAAAATAATTTTTTTGTTAAAATATAAATATTTTTGAAAAATAATTATAAAATATTAATTAAAATTTTTGTGCTGTCATTTTGAGTACTCATATGTATATGTTGTGGGCGCAACTGGCTTGATGCGGGCGCAGCCCAGTGCGTCATGGGTGTAGCCCGTCGAGGGTGGGCAAAGCCCGCTGTCACAGGCCGGGTACTATCGCGCATGGCCAAGGACGGGCGAAGCCCGCTGTCGCTGGCCGGTATTGCCGCGCTTGGCAGTGGGGGTGGAGCTCCGTGCTTGTCACTCGTATATATTAAAAGAGAATATTTTTTTGTGAAACATTCAACTTTATGATTTTACCCCCTCTTTATTACAATTTTTAATTTTTTTAATTTATGAATTTTTGATTTTTTTTAAATGTGCTCTCATATAGGCAAAGTTTTTTATCTACAATAAAAATGTGCTCTCCCCGTCGCTCTCAAACCTCCGTGCACACGAAAAAAATGAGCGACGGACGGAGTACAATGCTCGGGGGTTTGCGAGCGGTGAGAGCGCCGTCGCGCCCGGTTAATGTCGTGGCCAGAATACTGTCGCGCGCGGCACTTGAGACCCTGTGCACTATCACGATTAGACATAGGGGCGGAGCCCGTGCCTGTCACTGGTGTCTGTATATAATTCTAATGCTTATAATGTACATTTTCATAAAAAAAATACCATCTTGAATTATTAAATTAAATATATGATGCACATATCTGGGATGAAAAAAATATATTATATAATTCATTTAATATAGTATTATTAAAAAAAAATATTCATATCTGAAATTTGATAAATTATAAGTAAAGTTATTATAATGTGAAATTAAATTTTTAATCATAAAAATAATTTTAAAATATGTCTTTTTATGTTTATTTAGAGTTAAACCATTTCAAAAACAAATTTAATTAGTTTCATAGATATATATGAAACTGAATTTTATTTTAATTTTGAATTAAAATTATTCTCATTTGAAAATAATGTTAATTTGAAATTAAAATTATCCCAAATGTAAATTTGAAAATTGCATACATTTCATTTATCTTTTTTATAAACACTGAGTGTCACAACTACTTTACTCAATTATATGAATAAAGTCGAAATATAAATCCGTCAAACAAATATGAATGATCGACGCAATTGTATGTTTTCTAGAGTTGATCAGCCATCCAAATCAGCCTAAAACCGGATTGACTTCAATTTCCGAGCCCGCCACATTAGATCCAAAGTCAACCAAATTCGAATCAAAACCTACAAAAGTTCGATTCTCATCATGGTGCGAGCATTTATCTGCTTATGCAATAGTTTGTTGATTAGTTTATCTTCGCAATATAATACTCTTTGTAATTGTTGATATTTAATATTTTCATGTAATATTGTTTGCACATTTATTCAAAGCATAATTTCAATAAACAATTCAATTCCCCCAAGCCCTAAAACATAATTTTTGCAAATAGGGACCAAATTAAAATGATAAAAAATCAATGCTATTCACACACTAATAATCATATTGTTTTAATGTAAATTCAGATGTAATAATCATTTATCCATATAAGTATCGAATTAATCAATATTATGAAGCATATTTAAACAATTAAATTTGAATATAATAAAATAAATATAGGAATGAAACCCCAATTTTTGCAAATAGGGACCAAATTAAAATGATAAAAAATCAATGCTATTCAAACACTAATAATCATATTTTTTTTAATGTAAATTCAAATGTAATAATCATTTATCCATATAAGTATCTAATTAATCAATATTATGAAGCATATTTAAACAATTAAATTTGAATATAACAAAATAAATATAGGAATGATAAGTATCTACATAAAATAGTTATTTTTAAAAATTAAAATAAACTCTTCCTTAAATTAAGTACTAAGCCCTCCACTGCAGCAGCAATCGTGAACGCGATCGCTATGAACCGTCATTCGGGAACATCTAACCTCAACTTCATCCACTTTTATGTTCAAAACTAGTTCTCTTTTATTGGTGGCGGCCATAACCGTTGTTAAGCCAAACTTACATTCTATTGCGGTGGCATTTTTGTCCAAATTCACCCGAGCAAAAACAATCCGGCAAACAAAGCCTAAGATGCATCACAACAGAGGGTACCCCATAAATGATGATTTCTAAAGGAACCCTATAGTCCTGTAATAGTCATTGTACAACGATCGGTCTACATTCTTCTACATACTTCCACACTCTTCTAGAGGATTCTTCCATACTAGACTTTTCTTCTGTAGCATTTTAGAAGCTTCTACAAAATACTTGATAAAAAAACATTTGCGGCCCTGAAACCATGATGGCGAGCTCAATTTATTGGCGCGATAAGCTCAACTCGAAGAGTCAGCTAGATAACCCGAGCTTGGATCAGATTAGTTCCCGACGATGATTTTCCGTTGGACCATTTCATCCCTGATTTTGGACGTGGCTTTACTGCAGAAGAAGCAAAAGTAGGGGGCAAAATGGTCATTTTATCCTCTTTTAAAACTGTTTCCAAACATTACTTTGAAACAATTGTTGCTGTCCAGCTAAAACAAAATCTTATTAATGATCACAGTTTTATTAGCCTCTTTTACAATACTATTACACCAGCTTAAACTGTCCATCCAACGGTGGAGAAATTTCTTCTTCTAGCAAGAAAACACAAGTAAAGAAGGCAAAGGTAACAATCATTGAACCTATCTTAACAAAATCTTATTAACTACTCAAACTTATATACTCGCCACACATCGCTCTCTGCATATCATCCGCGTATTCCTCCGGATTCACCCGAAGCAGATTCGAGCCAGAATTCCGGCTACGAAAAGAGAAAAGGAGGCGGCTGAGAGAACAGCACTCGAGAGTCCTCAGGAACCAATAAGCCTCTTCCACCTGGCATACGCGAGGACGAGGAAAAAGATGAAGAGGGATCCTGATGATGTTCCCACCACGAAGGGAGTGAAAATGTGGGGGATGGTGTACAGAGGGGAAGGAATGTTCATCGCGAATAACCCGGCTATTAACGTGTTTATCACGATCGCGAACGACGCGATTCCCAATATCAGCTGAAGCTGAATCAGTTCGTTTCGATGGCTGTCGAGCTGAATGTTGACATAGTCTTCTGTGTCATCAATGTATTCTCTTACCTGTAAGGGTGAAGAAGATGGATTTTAAATTCATCAAGACAGGCATTTTATGATTTAATCATAAGGATATCAAAGGTGCCTCTTTGTAAGAATTTGTCTACTTTTAGGACTTTAAGACCCACTTCTCTCTTCTGTATACTCTTAAGAACCAAAGAGAGTTTTAGGGCTGTTGATCAATTTCACTAAAAGGGAAGCACGGTGCACAAAACATCCCCGCACAACGAGGGTCCGAGGAAAGGCTCCACCACAAGGGTGAAATGTAGGCAAACCTTACCCTGCATTTTTGCAAGAGGCTGCTTCTAGGACTCGAACCCGAGACCTCAAGGTCGCACGGCAACACCTCAACCGGTGCGCCAAGGCTCCCCTTCTGTTGATCAATTTCACTAATGCCAAAAAAAACATACAGCATAAAGCAAAAAAAAAAACTCAGGAAGATATGTACAGGGACTGGAAACAATCATAAATTTTCACTTTTTTTCTCAGCCCAAGTTCTTTTTCTAGAGTCAGAAAAGGGATACGTGTTTCCAGGAATATTCTGGTGAAAGAAAATGTATGATTCACATTCAGGAACATGTTTCCACGAGAGTTTAAAGTGCTTTGCTACTCTAGAATGTCTCAGGGATGATACGAAAGGATATTGTAAGTATTCATGCTTCGTAGATTACATGAATAAAAGGGCATAAATAAATAGCGGGTCGAAAGAATTCCGCCAAAAAATACACACTAGATAATTTGTGCTTTCCTACCAAAATGAGATATTTGAGTTTTTATAAGAGTAACAAAAATGCAAGGTAAGGTAGTGAATTGTGTAAATGAGCAAAAAAATGGGAGTTACGGAGATGAGAATGCTTAGGTGGATGTGTGGACACACAAGACTGGGTAAAATTAGGAATGAATGTATCAGGGATAAGACAGGAGTGACACCAATTGCAGAGAAGATGCGAGAAGCTCGACTAAGATGGTTTGGACACGTACAAAGGAGACCATTAGAGGCACCTGTTAGGCGTTGTGAGAGTTTAGTCACTAGGCATGTTAAACGGGGGAGGGGTAGACCAATAAAGACTTGGAATGAAACTATAAGGAAAGACATGATGTACTTATGCATCCGTGAGATTATGTCTAAAGATAGGGCACAATCGACAAAGGATCCATATAGCCGACCCCACTATAGTCGGTTAAAGGCTTGAGTGTTGTTGTTGTATTCCTTTGGTAAAATATGTTATACCAGAATAAGTATCTTTTTTAAGCCACATCAACATAATCATCACCATAAATCTATAAAACAACAATACTATGCAATAACTCCAAGGGTATGAGACATCCTATAGTTGGGAAAAGGACATACCGACAGGATTTTATTACGGGTCCCCTCCAACTGCATGAAATAGGCCTCCAACAACATTTCTAAATCCTCCACATTGTTATCATCCGAATGGAAACTAGTGAAGCTTGCACTTCCTCGAATATTAGAATTCATTCTGTCCAGGTGTGGAGCAAGAACTATGCTGTTTGAGGTTGCAGAGGCCATCAAAGCTTCAAATTGCTGATTCTGGATCTGCTTTCTCGTCAGATACAGTTGCGCCATGTCTTCATTATCATCCAAGAGATGTTCAATTTCATCCCTAACCTACAAATAAAGGAAGAACGTCGCCGTAATCACGTGAAGATATTTTGAATTGCTAAAATTGAAAGTTATGCTGGAAATTATAAAGCAATATAATCTGTGTGAAACCACTAGTTTCACTTGTACTTGCTATTTGGCATTCAATTCAAATATCTATATTATATTAAAAGGAAAATTTTGGATGGTTATAGTCCAAAATAGGACCATCAAATGAATCTGAGCCGTTTGATTTTAATCTCATTGATCTAGCGGAACGCGTGGTTTTTTTAATACATATGGTTAACATTAAATGAAAATATATATACATATTGTTTATAGCTATTAGAGGCCATGCACAGGGTCCTCCCAGTATAGTATGTGGTGGAAAAATACTCGGATGTTGCTCGAGTGACGGCCGAGTACTGTCGGCATCACACTTCCCCTGTAACCCATGCACGGATGCTAGTATATACATATACCAGAAAAGAATCGAGATCAAAGTCAAACCTTCTGAACACGGGCAAGAAGATGAGTAAGGTTGCTTTTTAAGTTACGAACACGTTCCAAGTTCTTGGTGCTAACATTCATGGCCAAGTCATCCAACACAGGATATGCAGTTTTTTCTAGATCGGACACACTAGAATCTAAATAGGTGCACACAAATTCCAAAGCAACCTCCAGCACCTGAAACTCAAACGGGAGCTCCTCTTCGACTTGACCTTTCTCATTATGCAACCACTGTTGTCCTCCAGTTGATGACACTTGTTTACCCGGAACATCTCCATGTCCAGGTTCATGAACATTACACGGAGAGTTAAGACGAATTTGTTGTCTCAGTTGTTCAACAAAAGGGAGGACTTCCTGAGACAAGGGATCCAAGAGCAGCACTTCTTCAGCAGTTACAACAGCCTTCATGAACTCTAAGTTAATGATCATAGCCTTCTCCCTGGCTGAACAATCAAAATTTAGTTAGCCAGCTGAAAATCCAAGAAATAACAGAAATAACAAGGAAAAAAATTAGTTGGATGAATCTTGCAAGAATTGGGGAGCCTTGGCGCACCGGTTGAGGTGTTGCCGTGTGACCTTGAGGTCACGGGTTCGAGTCCTGGAAGTAGCCTCTTGCGAAAATGCAAGGTAAGGTTTGCCTACATTTCACCCTTGTGGTGGGACCCTTCCCCGGACCCTTGCTGTGCGGGGATGCCTTTGTGCACCGGGCTGCCCTAAACCCTAAACCTAAACCTAATCTTGCAAGAATTATGCATTTTCTTTCCTTCTATGCATGAAGTAATTATGCATATTTTTCCTTCTATGCATGAATTAATATAAAAAATGGACCTCCAATTCTAATTTCAGGGCCCCAATTCCATCCAAAAGAACAGACCTGAGGAAATTTTGGAAGCTCCTAACTTAGACTGTTTAAAAAATAGCTAATTAATGAATACTTAAGGAGTCTTCAGTGACAAAAAAGAAAGCCAATTTACTTTATGAAACATAATAGTTGCAACCAGCTTCGTTATGACTCTAGTTTTGAAAGAATCATGGCTCCAAAATCTCCATGAGGTACTGCACCGTATTATAAAGGAAGGATAAGTTTGGAGTTTAACTCTTCTAACCCTAGGTTGGTTCTAGGGTGGATGAACAATGTAAATATCAAAAGTTCATTCCCTCTACGCATACAGTAATATTTGTTCATATTAGAGATTCTGGAACCTCCCTTCTTAGGCTGGTTCAAAAAAAGTAATTAATACAAATGTATATGTAAGAATGATTTAGCTACATTAAGGAAAGTCACTACCTTTTAAAAGAAGAGTAACCGCTTATCACCTCATGACTGGATTTTAAAAATATCCCAAATTTAATAGGTTGTCCCAATATCGGGCTATGCTAACCAGATAGTCAAGCTCTCTGATTGGACCAACATGGTGCACCAAAATTGGGTAATCAAACCCCATATTAGGCTAACAATTTGAAAAAAAAAAGACTAAACCTACAAATCGACGAAACCAAATGCAAGACCAGGTCTACATGGACGATGGCTAGACCAAGTTGTATGTAAATTGCATGGAGTTAAACAAGTGATGTAACTCAGGTTATCAACACCTTTCCTCCATTCTCTCTCTGTGTGGCAGACCATACAATCATTGGATTACTTTATTAATATTTTTAAAATAAAACACTAGCAGGGCTAGTCAACCCATCCTTTAATTATTTAATAAACTTTTACTAATGAAGTATTAGTGTGTGATTGATTAAATGATCATATCAATTAATAACCAATTAATACTTGATTAGTAAAGGTAGTTAGATTTAGCTTTAGCATTAGTAAGAAGATTACTCATTTTCATACCACTTTTTGTGCATGTATAGTATATCCCTCCTGGAACGGACATAGTCGTCGAGGTAGACAATCATAAAGTCCTCTGTGTATGGCCACGAGACATTATTCATGAGAACCATGAATGCTCAAGTGCATTGAATGGGATCAAACAACATCAACATCTATTTGTATAATTTTTAACTAAATTTATGATTTGACTTCCAAGTATCCTCCTGACTCAAACTTCATGTCATTCCAACTCAAGATCAAATTTTAGGAAAATGAATGCATGATTAGGTTGGTTCAACAAGTCATCTATATAAGATAAAGGGTAAATACTTTATAGTAACTTGCTCGTAGTCGACAAACATTTGCTAACTATCATCCTTCTTCAACACCAGGATAATTGGAGATCCATACGGCGAATTACTCTGCTAAATGACATTGTTTTCCAACAGTTTGGTCACTTGCTCTTTGATCTCCTCATTCCCAAACACTGGGTAGTGGTACATTCAAATGTTCTGTATTTTGAGTCCAAAAGGAGTTGAATCCTATGTTCAATCATCTTCTTTAGAGGTCTGCACAATTCTTAGAAAAATGTCGAGTACTCCTCCACGAGTTGTTGCATTCAACTGTTCTTTAACTAGTACAGCACAACGATATTTCTGCTTAGCTTTTCTAGGTGGATAAGCAAAAGCAAGAATTGTTAGAAAGTGTTGATGGTTCTCTTCACTTTCCCAACTTTAATCATTTTGACTAGGTTCATGATATAGCTCATACCAATTCTACTGAACATGTACTACATCATAGTCCCATAAGTAAAGGCTTATGAGTAGAACTTGGAAATATAGGGTGAAACTACTTTTGCATTCCCCTTTATCCGCATACTCATGAGATATGGTGAAGCGTAGCTAGAATTGCCGGTTGATTCCTAGTCGTGCATCTTTTTAAATCCCGACAAGTAGATTCGGAGTTGGGTAAGGAGTTGTCCCATGTCCAAGTCACTAGCCTGAGTTGCAGAGATCATATTATTTTGGCTCATTATTTTGATAATATTAGTAATGACCTCCTTCTGACTTGGATTTGCAAGATTAAGAGTTTCTCACATACAGTGAGATCAAATTTTTACGAAATAGGCAATCCCCTCTATTGTATTATGATTCCAATTTATTTTCTCATCAAGAATGATCACTCTCTTATTTACCTTTATGTGCACTTAAACTTCTCCAAGAAGTGTTTCGGATGAAGTTTCCAATATTTCTTTTTGTTATGACCGTTGATTTTAGAAGGTTCCCAATAGAGATTAGATCGATCATTAAGCATTTTGGGATTACCATTAGTGTATCCTTTTGTTCCTGTGACTTCTTCCTCCCATTAGACTTTGAGGAACCTCCTTAGGTATCGTCTATTTGATGTAGGATAAGGTGAAAGTAGTGAGGTGATTATGATCTAATGGAACTCTAATGTATGGATGTGAATGTTATAGAGAGTGAACATCCTAAAATAATGCAATGCTCGTGTAAGCGTCTGACAAATAAAATAACAATGAATGTTGAAATTAAAAAGAGGATTACAAACATTCACAATTGAAAACAATGGATTAGATAAGAAAACAAGTATTAGTTGAATTAAAACAAAGAGTGCTTCCACGAAATGCTCAGCGAATACGCCTTTCAAAGAGAACGATAATTAGGTAAACTAATATGAATTTAAATCTCTAATCATATGAACGTTCCCCAAAATAATTAGCAAAGGCAATAATAACTTCCCATTAGAACTTACATAAGCAATTAAGACCAAACTATAGGAATTTGCTGCAGTTTTAGACCTGGACAGTGAATGTGAGGCAGCTATGTTCTGAATCCTGGAATTCCTGCATCATTTTTGGCTCCCCGAGATTGGGGAATGCTGGTGGATGATTGCCGGTTGGGGAGACACCAAGGGGGAACCACTGAAAGGAAGCCTAGAGGGCTGGATTGCCAGGGACTGGTTGGCCAGGAGGTGCAGCCCGCCTGGACAGCCACTGGTTGGGCTGGAATGTGGCTGGCAGTTGTGTTCTAGGCCCAGGGAAGCAGGAATTCTGCAGGAATTGAACTTTTTAGGGCTGGAACCGTAGTTGGGGCTCCGATCAGCACTACTGCAGCCACAGACGTAGACTAGAATACCCAGGGAGGGCTGGTGGCAGAGGGGACTGGCAGTTTAGATGGAACGCAGGGACGCTTTGGGGGAAAATCCATGGAAGTGGTCGGGCAGGCCAGGGGCAGAGGCAGCGTCCACTTGGAGGCTGAAATTACAGGGTAACTAACTGTGACTGTCAAATTAGTGGGCGGTTACAACAACTGAATTTTGGTGGTTTCCCCGGGTGGTTACTTGCGGTTATTGGTAGTTATTAGTGTGGGATTGGAGGGAATATGTGGAGGTGGATGGCCGGCCCTTGGAGGGGTGGTTTCTGGCGGCTTGGGGAGGAGGGAAAGGGATGGCTGCTGGTTCAAGGGGAAGAGCAAGGAGCAAGGCTAGGCTTCAGTACCCAGGTTCCACGGCTTCGGCACAGTAGAGAAATTACAAAACCTGAAATTTCTTCTCCAAATTCTATAAAGAAATTTGAAAATGAACTCCTCATCTTCATATCGACTATGGAAAACAACGGAAGACTGTAATTGGTCGTGATGAAATACACATAAAAGACACATAAATAGTGTATGGAAAAAAATAAAGGAAATATATAGAAAAATGTCACGTCGACGCTCTGAACACAATAAAGAACTCAGATCGTCCATTTGACATTCTAAATCTTACCAGTGTAAACCCGAACGGGTCTGATATAGGTCGGCTCGCACGTGAACTATGCCCCATTAATTCCACCGACTTGAAAGCATTCATCTCCATTTAATGAAGATGGTCATAGACTTGACGAAGACCAGGGGAAAGTGAGTCAAAAGTCCTGTGATGACACCACGTATCATCAATAGTCAGCCACTCCCTCCAATGGACCATGTAACCTGTAGTGTGGATGTCTGGTGTCGAGAAGTCATGTCCCACAATGTCAGATATACTCTCAGATGCTGAAGTACGAGTTTGTATATCAACGGGTAGCTGGGTAGTGGATTGAGGCTTTGTGGTGTGTTGAAATATCAAAGAAAAATGAAAGGTGCAATTTATTCATCCACAAAGGGGCATTATATAGAAAATACAAGGACCATTAATTTCGAACTGATAATGTGGGACTAAACTCAAACACTCTTAAATGACTCTAATAATGTGATAGTTGTGATAACTTTAACACTCCCCCTCAAGCTGGAGGGGAAATCTCCAGCTTGAAAACATCATACAAAAAGAAAGGTAATTGTGGTAGGCTAAGTGGGACAAATCAACAGACGAGCCACCGGGAATATTTCAAACCATAGCGGTCCCACCGACCATGGACTCGCTGGATAAAATCAACAGACGAGCCACCGAGGATAATTTGACCGGGCATATTCCGAACCATAGCGGCCCTACCGACCATGGACTCATTGGATAAAATCAACAGACGAGTCACCGGGGACAATCCAACCGGGGATAGTCCAAACCATAGCGGTCCCACAGACCATGGACTCGTTGGAATAAGGTCAACAAACAAAGACCCTACCACAGCATGCACCACATCGGAGAAAATGGGGAGAAGCAAATAACACGTGACAAAAGTCGGGAGGACCGTGTTGGGACTAAGGTGAGAGTCGGGAAATACCATCTGAGTCGCCTTCGTCTCAAACACTCCCACTCACGTGGAACACACGTGCATGACAACATAACAACAACGCACATATCAAACACTAACAACAATCAAGCAAAGACAAAAAAAAAATGACTAAAAACAACACACAATGTCAGCATCGGCGAGAGATCAACACCCCAGAAGGGGTAGCAACAGCTGGAAATGGTCGAAGCACGATAATAAAACTTTTGCATGTACTTCACCCACTTGAAGTGACGATGGCCTAATTTCTTTTGTGAGTCAAGGTATCGCAGGGTCTAGTAGTCGGAGTATAATATAAACTCTTTAGAAAAAATATAATGACGTCAATGTCTTAAGGCTTGGATGATCACATAAAACTGTTGATCATAATTAGGATACTTTTGTCGGGCTTCATTTAACTTCTCACTAAAGCAGGAGACAGGGTGCTCTTCCTGGCTCAACACGCCGCCAATGCCTACACATGAGGCGTCATAGGCCACCTCAAAGAATTTACTAAAGCCAGGTAGTCGAAGAACTACGGTTGAGGATAACTTGTCTTTAATTTCGTGGCATCTAGTCGCTGCTTTGATCCAAACAAATTAACCCTTACGTAGGCAGCTTGTAAAGGGCGTCATGATAGTATTGGACTTGACAAACCTTCTATAGAAGGTGATGAGCCAGTGAAAGCTACGTGCTTCATGAATGTTCGAGAGAATAGACCATTCACGGATAGATTTAACTTTGTCAGGATCTACAGAAACATCTGCGGTGGACACAATATATCCAAAACAATGTACAGGCGTTGAAAGAAAAGTACACTTCTTCATAATGATATATAAGTGCTCTTTTAGAGGACTTCAAATATGAGTATGGTGTGAAGAAGATAATCATTGTGCGTCTGACTATAGATGAGAATATCATTGAACTAAACCACCAAAAAATTACCCATATATGGCCAAAACACTTGAGTCATGACCCTCATAAAAGTGCTAATAGACTTCGATAATCCTAATGGCATTACTAACCAATCATATAGACCATTTTTCGTTTAAAGGTCGTTTTCACTCATCTCCCTAACGTACTCTAATCGGGTGATAGTGTGATACTGTTACCGACATCCGATCGGACGAGCCGGAATGGCAGGTGTATTCGAGGAAGGCTCGCGCGCGACCAAGTATTGACACCGAGGCGAGCGGTTCGGGGAGGGCCGTCTGACGTGGCCGACCGGCGCATGAGTTTTAATTGCAGCTTTTATTCCTTGTTGTTTATGTCTTTTATTTTTGAACATTAGTAGAGGTGGATTCCCCCTATATAAGGGATCACCTTAGGGTTTGGAATGATCTTTGGATCAATCTAGTTTGGAGGGGCTGCTCCCTTTGTCTTCTATCTCTCTCTCTATCTCTCCCTCCTTCTCGTTCGTCCGGATCCCCGCTATCGCCCAGCCGCTGTCGCCCCCGCTATCGCCCCGCGTCAAGTCCGCCGCTATCGCCCAGCCACTGTCGCCCCGGCTGGGCGAAAGCGGCTGGCCAAAACACTTGAGTCATGACCCTCATAAAAGTGCTAATAGCCTTCGATAATCCTAATGGCATTACTAACCAATCATATAGACCATTTTTCGTTTAAAGGTCGTTTTCACTCATCTCCCTAACGTACTCTAATCGGGTGATAGTGTGATACTGTTACCGACATCCGATCGGACGAGCCGGAATGGCAGGTGTATTCGAGGAAGGCTCGCGCGCGACCAAGTATTGACACCGAGGCGAGCGGTTCGGCGAGGGCCGTCTGACGTGGCCGACCGGCGCATGAGTTTTAATTGCAGCTTTTATTCCTTGTTGTTTATGTCTTTTATTTTTGAACATTAGTAGAGGTGGGTTCCCCCTATATAAGGGATCACCTTAGGGTTTGGAATGATCTTTGGATCAATTTAGTTTGGAGGGGATGCTCCCCTTGTCTTCTATCTCTCTCTCTATCTCTCCCTCTCTTTCTCTCCCTCCTTCTCGTTCGTCCGGATCCCCGCTATCGCCCAGCCGCTGTCGCCCCCGCTATCGCCCCGCGTCAAGTCCGCCGCTATCGCCCAGCCGCTGTCGCCCCGGCTGGGCGAAAGCGGCTGGCCAAAACACTTGAGTCATGACCCTCATAAAAGTGCTAATAGCCTTCGATAATCCTAATGGCATTACTAACCAATCATATAGACCATTTTTCGTTTAAAGGTCGTTTTCACTCATCTCCCTAACGTACTCTAATCGGGTGATAGTGTGATACTGTTACCGACATCCGATCGGACGAGCCGGAATGGCAGGTGTATTCGAGGAAGGCTCGCGCGCGACCAAGTATTGACACCGAGGCGAGCGGTTCGGCGAGGGCCGTCTAACGTGGCCGACCGGCGCATGAGTTTTAATTGCAGCTTTTATTCCTTGTTGTTTATGTCTTTTATTTTTGAACATTAGTAGAGGTGGGTTCCCCCTATATAAGGGATCACCTTAGGGTTTGGAATGATCTTTGGATCAATCTAGTTTGGAGGGGCTGCTCCCCTTGTCTTCTATCTCTCTCTCTATCTCTCCCTCTCTTTCTCTCCCTCCTCGTTCGTCCGGATCCCCGCTATCGCCCAGCCGTTGTCGCCCCCGCTATCGCCCCGCGTCAAGTCCGCCGCTATCGCCCAGCCGCTGTCGCCCCGGCTGTCGCCCAGCGCCAAGCCCCACCCGCTGTCGCCGCCGCTATCGCCGCCCGATACCTGGAGTGGTATCATTGGTCCGACACCTGCCGTCTCCGCCCGCGTCCACTCCGCCGCCGGAAACCATAATGGTCCCCAACACTCGTTTGCACGCCGCCGACTCTTCCTCCGCCGCCGACGACGCCTCCTCCCTCGCGGCTAACGTCGCGATCCAGGGCTCGCAGATCTCCAAGCTCGAATCCATGATGGAGGCCGTCTTAGCAACCCAGTCCTCCATCCTCCTGCGCCTCGACGCCCTGCATCCACCGTCGGGCACGCCACCGCCACCAGTCACCATGGCGGACGCATCCTCGCTGCTCGGCACCCCTCCTTCCCCGCTCGCGGCGGGTGTTCGTGCGCCGGCGGCGCCCCAACCGTGCCCGGTTGTTCCGCCTTGCCCTGTGCCTCGCCCCACATACGCAATGGATGTTCCACCCTTCGCCGGTACGGACCCTATGGGATGGGTTGCCCGTGCGGAGCAGTACTTCGACCTCAATGGCACTTCCCCGGCGGATCAAGTCGGCACCGCTATGGTCGGCATGGACGGCTCGGCCCTCCATTGGGCACGGTGGCTGCGCCAAGTGCAACCCCTCATTGGATGGCATGAATTCAAACAAGAAATGATTAGCCGGTACGATTCCCGCTACACCGGCTCCGCCATCGAGCGGCTGTGCTCCGCCCGGCAATCGACCACGGTGGACGCATACATCGATGAGTTCGTCGCTCTCGTCACCCAAGTCCCCGGCCTCCCGCCAGACCACTACCTGGGGTTTTTTCTGCAAGGCCTCCTTCCGAATATCCGCTCGCGTATTCGCACTCATCACCCACGCACGGTCTCCGACGCATTGGCACTTGCCCGTGCGGTTGAGGCGGACGTCGGCCCCCGCCACACCGGCCTACAACCTATCCGTCACCATCCCGTGCGTGATACCGGCCCTCGGCCGGCCCCCGCGCCACACCCTCGGCCGGCTCGTCCGGACGGACACAACCGCCTCTCCACCGTGGACTACAACGACCTTAGGCGCCGCGGATTATGCTTCCGCTGCCGCCAACCCTACTCGCCTCAGCATGTTTGCCCCGTCGAGGAATTCCACGCAATCTTCAGCGACGGCGACGGGTACGCCACCACCGCGGATTCGCCACCGCTGGAGGCCCCACCCGATCTTACCCCCACCGACCTCGAGGACGCTCCCCTCAACTTGTTAGAACTGCCCTTCTACTCTGTCGGGGGATTGACAGGACCCCGCACCATGAAGTTGGCAGGAGAACTTTGTAACTGTCCCGTTATTGTGATGGTGGACAGTGGAGCCAGTCACAACTTCATGTCCGCTCAGTTGGCACAGGAGCTCGCCCTACCGGTGGATCCATCACCAAACTTCTCATTGTGCCTGGGCGATGGTCGCCGCCGACCGACCTTGGGCCAGTGCAAGGAGGTGTCCATGCAAGTCGGCTCGTGCCGGGTCACGGCTGATTTCTACATGTTCGAGTTGGGTGGCCTCGACGCTATCCTCGGCGTGGCGTGGCTCGAGACCCTTGGAGACGTTCGGGTGAATTGGGCTTCGATGACGATGATATTTCAACAGCAGGGCCGCCAATGTCGCCTGGTGGGCGACCCTACTCTCCTCCGGTCCCCGCTGTCCTATCGGGCTATGACCCGAGTCGCCGACGTGGATTTTTCGGCCTGGCTGTGGCCCCTTCAGGCGACCCCTTCCGAGGCGGCCGCACCCATCCGGGCGGACATGAGCGCCATCCTTGCGGAGTTCGAGGACGTCTTCACCGCCCCCTCGGGTCTTCCACCCCCTCGACCAACTGATCATGCTATTGTTCTCCACCCGGGATCTTCTGCGGTGTCCGTGAGACCATACCGTTACGGGCACGCCCAAAAGGACGAGATCGAACGACTCGTTCGCGAGATGTTGTTAGGCGGCATCATCCGACCCAGTGCTAGCCCCTTTTCCAGCCCGGTGTTACTCGTCCGCAAGAAAGATGGCAGCTGGAGATTCTGCGTGGACTACCGGGAGCTCAACAAGGCCACGGTACCGGATAAATATCCTATTCCGGTAATTCAGGAGCTCTTGGACGAGCTCCACGGCGCGACTTGCTTCACCAAATTGGACCTTCGGGCAGGCTATCACCAAATTCGAGTCAGGCCGGAAGACGTGCCCAAGACGGCCTTCCGGACGCACGATGGACATTTCGAGTTCCGGGTCATGCCGTTCGGCCTCACCAACGCCCCCGCGACATTCCAAGCCACCATGAATGAGATCTTCCGCCCCGTTCTGCGTAAGCATGTTCTGGTTTTTTTTGATGATATTCTTGTCTTCAGTCCAACTTGGCAGGACCACCTCCGTCATGTTCGGGAGACGTTCGCCACTCTCCGTGTACATCACCTCACGGTCAACCGCAAGAAGTGCACCTTTGGCACCGCTACTGTCAGCTATTTGGGTCATACAATCTCGGCCCACGGCGTGGCCATGGACGAAGACAAAGTTCAGGCAATGCGGCGGTGGCCAACTCCCGCCTCCTTACACGACGTCCGGGCCTTCCTCGGCCTAACCGGGTACTACCGGCGTTTCATCAGCAATTACGGCGGCTTGGCCCGCCCCCTCACGCAGCTGCTAAAGAAATCCGAGGAGGGACCTTTCACTTGGCCGCCGGCAACAATGGAGGCCTTCACAGCGCTCCAAACGGCCTTAATCCACGGCCCAGTTTTGGCCATGCCGGACTTCCAACAAACATTCATCGTCGAGTGCGATGCCTCGGGCACAGGCGTCGGCGCCGTCTTGATGCAAGCCGGCCGGCCCATCGCTTTTTATAGCCGGGCTTTCTCCAATGCGGTGCGCAGCCGCTCGGCGTACGAAAACGAGCTCATGGCGCTTGTATTGGCAGTCCAACATTGGCGGTCGTATCTCCTGGGGCGCCCCTTCATCATCCGCACCGATCACCACAACCTCCGTTACCTTCTTCAGCAAAAGATAGCCACGCCAACGCAGCAGGTTTGGGTGGCCAAGTTGCTTGGCTATGATTTCACCGTGGAGTTCCACCCCGGCAAGACCAATCGGGCGGCCGACGCGCTTTCCCGCCGCCCGCAAGCGCCGGAACTGACCGCCATCTCCCGGCCGGTGTGGGACGATGTCGCGGCCATTCAAGAAGAGGTGGACCGGGACCCGCACCTTCAAGACATCCGGGCCGCATTGCTGTCCGACCCTGCCTCCAGACCGCCGTTCACCTTGATAGGGGGCCGCCTTTTTCATCGGGACCGCCTCGTCCTGTCTGCTTCCTCGGCAATGATCCCGGCTTTGCTTGCGGAGTTCCACTCCACCCCTGCAGGCGGCCACGCGGGCGCTTATCGGACATACCGTCGGTTGGCGGCCTCGCTTTTCTGGCCCCACATGCTCCGCCAGGTGAAAGCATTCGTGGCGGCTTGCCTTCCATGTCAGAAGGCCAAATACGAAACAATGTTCCCCGGCGGCCTCCTGCAGCCCCTACCGGTACCGGAACGTATTTGGGAGGACATAGCTATGGACTTCATCACCCGGTTGCCCCGCTCCAATGGCTTCGATTGCATATTGGTGGTCGTCGACCGCCTCACGAAGTACGCACACTTCATTCCGCTTCGCCACCCCTACACGGCCGCATCGGTGGCCGACTGCTTCATCGCGGAGATAGTCCGCCTGCATGGGTTTCCTCGTTCGATCGTCAGCGATCGGGACCCTCTTTTTCTCAGTGGCTTCTGGACCGAACTATTCCGGTTGCAGGGAACCCAACTCCGGATGAGCACTGCATACCACCCGCAGTCGGATGGCCAATCTGAGGTCCTCAACAGGTGTTTGGAAACTTATTTGCGCTGCTTCATCGGGGAGCGACCAGGGTCTTGGGCCAGATGGCTCGGTTGGGCGGAATACTCCTACAATACCGCGTACCACCATGCCACCCACACCTCACCCTTCGAGACGGTATATGGCCGACCGTGCTCCGTTACATGCCCGGCGAATGCCCGGTGGCCAGCTTGGCGGATCATCTCCACGATCGAGACGTCATCTTGGACAGCTTAAAACACCATCTTCGGCGAGCACAGGCAAAGATGGTGTCGTTTGCCAACAGAAAACGTCGGGACCTTCAGTTCCAAGTGGGTGAGCGTGTGTTCATTAAGCTCCACCCCTATCGCCAGCTCACGGTAGCCCGCCATACGTCGCCCAAGCTCGCTCCGCGTTTCTTTGGACCCTTCGAGATCCTCAGCCGCATTGGCGCCGTGGCATATCGCCTCCGCCTTCCAGACACCGCTCGCATTCATCCCGTCTTTCATGTTTCACAGCTCCGGCGGGTGATAGGCGATCATCCGGTATCCGACCATATTCCGACTGACTTGGACACGCCCAGCTCAGAGCCGCTCTACCCGGAAGCAATTCTGGATCAGCGCACACCCACGGCCGGAGCGGCCCAACCAGAGGAGATCAAGGTGGCGTGGCGCAACCGCCCCCGGACGTCCGCGACGTGGCTATTGCGGGATGACTTTCGCCGACAGTTTCCGGATTATTGCCTTGAGGACAAGGCAAATTTCCCAGATGGCGGTATTGTTACCGACATCCGATCGGACGAGCCGGAATGGCAGGTGTATTCGAGGAAGGCTCGCGCGCGACCAAGTATTGACACCGAGGCGAGCGGTTCGGCGAGGGCCGTCTGACGTGGCCGACCGGCGCATGAGTTTTAATTGCAGCTTTTATTCCTTGTTGTTTATGTCTTTTATTTTTGAACATTAGTAGAGGTGGGTTCCCCCTATATAAGGGATCACCTTAGGGTTTGGAATGATCTTTGGATCAATCTAGTTTGGAGGGGCTGCTCCCCTTGTCTTCTATCTCTCTCTATCTCTCCCTCTCTTTCTCTCCCTCCTTCTCGTTCGTCCGGATCCCCGCTATCGCCCAGCCGCTGTCGCCCCCGCTATCGCCCCGCGTCAAGTCCGCCGCTATCGCCCAGCCGTTGTCGCCCCGGCTGTCGCCCAGCGCCAAGCCCCACCCGCTGTCGCCGCCGCTATCGCCGCCCGATACCTGGAGTGGTATCAGATACTCACTGCGTAAATCAATTTTAGCAAGCCTTGGGCACTAATCGTAACATCCAACAAATCATCTAGTCAAGAAATAGGAAATGGTACTTCAGAATAATTTTATTGATGACGCGGCTGTCAATGCGCATACGTCAACTCTCATCCTTCTTAGAGGTAAGAAGGGAAGGAACAACACAAGGACTCAAGCTCTCTCGTACGAGCTTCTGGAGAAGATCATCGACTTATCGTTTCATCTCGGCATGCTCGATAGGGTTCATAAGGTAATGAGGGTAAATTGGGCAAGGACGCCTAGGTACTAAGTCAATGGCATGTTGAATGTCTCCCAGGGGAGGCAACTCGTCTGAAAGTTTGCCTGGTGTAATATCAGAGAACTCATCAAAAATATGTTTAACATTTGTGTGGACTTCCAAAATCACAGTAGGGCTCTCAGATGCCTGTAAAACAGCCACTACTAATATGATGTCATGTGCACGACTCCCTCGCAAAAAATCACTCTTTCTCATGATATGTAAAGACTTTGTGGAGTCTGTGACAACAGAAGAATCAACTCTACCCTTGGAAGTATTCTTGGGTTGAGTTGGGGATAGGGTGATCTTGCATCCATTGTCATAAAATACACATGTGTACGTCCTACCGTAACACGTGGCATCTCTATCATATAACCAAGGCCTACCCAAAAAGCATGTGTGCGACGAAAATAGGAATGACATCACACCAAACTCTATCCTCAAATGACATTAGGGTAATAGGCATGAGGCATCGCTGAGTGACCTGAATAGCAATTTTATCCACCCAAATAACTCAGTAGGAATGCGGGTGGGGCTCAGGTGTCACTCTCATATGCTCTAATCCTTTCTAAGCAACAATATTTGCATAGTTCCCGCTACCTAGAGCAAGTTTGCTAGCACCACCTATCCTAGGGAAGTATGTATAAAAAAGGTGGTGTGCCTTTAATTGCGTTGGGTATGTAGTAAACAACAGATAACACACATCTCTAATATACGGCCAGACTCATCCTCCCAACCCTCTTCAATAGTCACAACAATATCTTCTTCATGTGGCTCAACTGACTCAGTACTATGGTCGGGGTCCTCAATAAGTAGATTCTATGTGGGGGCACTGCGCCACCACATTACCTCTACCCTGACATTGTTAACACAGGATTCCTCCGAGCTTTGGGGGTCCAGTGGCAATGAATTTGCCTTTTGTGTCAACGGGAGCACGAGTAGGCATGGATGGATTGGGTCCCTACTAGGAAGACCTCCTAAATATAGAATTATCTGACAATGGGTTAAGTCGCCTTGGAACAGTAGTACGTAGATATTTCTCATATTCTAAAGCGAGTTGGAAGATCTGCTCGACCAACTCAAGACAGTGGGGAATAAGTTCACAACAAATGACAACCCTTAATCCGTCACGAAACCGGGAGGTGGTTGTTATATGCTCCTCAGTGATATCATTCTAACAACGAGCTCATCAAAGCGAGTCATATACCCAACTACTGAAAGGGTCTCATGCCGTAAGGCATGGAGTTGATCTAGAAGTTGACTTCGATATGAAGCAGGTAGTATTTCTCTTTGAGTTTTTGCTTTATGTTATCTCATCGGGTGCTGAGATAATAACCCTCTTTGTCCAAGACTCGTACAATACTTTTAGCTTGTCTATGCAATACCATCTTGACAAACTTTACTCGTCTCTCATCAATCATTTCATACAAGTCAAAATAATTGTCCATGTCTAAAAGTCAACCGCTAAATACCTTCGGATCTAACTGGCCATCAAAGGATGGAGCATCAATATAGATGAGGTAAGTGATATCATCCTCTCCAATATGACCTCATCGGTGCTCATGAATATCCATAATCATCATCTCTGTTGTGGTAGAACCATGTGCGGGAAACATCATGATCTCTATGATAAGGATAAGGGGGTTGAGGCCGATCTTCTTGTGGAGGGTGGTGTCGGCCAAAGATGGGATCTCTACGACATTCATATACCGGCTCTGGTCCCCCTTGGAAGGGTGAAGGAGGGTTCTGTGCGTTAGGTTTTATGAATATATGATCTGGTTGCCCGTCTACATCATGGTGTCCGCCATGATGAATAACTTGTGGCCTAATGGCTTCCCGAGGACGGGGATACCTAAGGGGATCAAGACGATCCACTCACGTAGTGAGGACTCCAAACTATTCTCTGAGGTCATCAAATTGTGCGTCCATTTAATTGAAATGATTAGCCAAGATTTTTTACAAATCAGACATCGACATATCGGTATTAGAACTAGTAGATTGAGTATCTAATGAAAGGAATCATGTCATAGTGTGTCTAAACACCTTACCACTACGAAACATGCAAATGACCCTAACCATGGGCTCTGATACCAAATATGACGTAGGATAAAGTGAAGCTAGTGAGGTGATTATGATTAAATGGGACTCTAATGCATGGATGTGAGTGTGGTCAGTGAGTGAGGATCCTAAATTGACGCAATGCTCATGCAAGTGTCCGACAAATAAAATAACAATGAATGATAAAATTGATAAGAGGATTATAAACATTCACAATTGAAAACAATGGATTAGATAAGCAAACAAGTATTAGTTGAATTAAAATAAAGAGTACTTCCACAAAATGCTCGGGGAATATGCCTTTCAAATAGAACGATAATTAGGTAAACTAATACGAATTTAGATCCCTATTCATATGCATCATCACCCAAATAATCAACAAAGAAAATAATAATTTTCAATTAGAACTTACATAAACAATTAAGACCAAACCATGAGAATTTGTTGCAGTTCTAGACCTGGACATCAAATGTGAGGCAGTTATGCTGTTGAATCCTGGATCTCATGCACCAACTTTGGATCCCAAAGGTCGGGGACACCGGTGGATGACAGCCGATTGGGGAAACACCAAGAGGAACTGCTGAATGTAAGCCTGGAGGGTTGGATTGCAAGGCAATGGTCGACGCTCCGAAGGCAACTTCGGACTCGGATCGTTCATATGACGATCTTAACTCCTCCTCCTATGAGTGCAAACCCGAATGGGCTGTGATCCGGGTCAGTCTGCCCGTGAACTATGATTTTCATCATTCCCCCGTCTTGAAAGGATTCATCTCTGTTGAATGAAGATGTTCATACACTTGATGAAGACATGAGGCAAGTAAGTCAAGCTCCTGTGATGACATATATGTATTATCAACAGTCAGCCTCCCCCTCTAATGGATCAGGTAACGTGTAGCGTGGTTGTGATTGTTTCTTCGGTAGGCTAGTAACCTTTGCCCATACCTAGAGAGAGAGAGAGAGAGAGAGAGAGAGAGAGAGAGAGGCTCACAATACAGAAGAAGGGTTAGAAGGGCATCGAGACTCAAAGGAAAACATAAAAACTATATTTGGAGGAGATATGATAGTTGGAAGAATTTGTAGGGATTTTGTTATGGGGATTTGAGACTCATTTAAAAGCATATTGTATCTTCAATGATAGCAAAAAAAAAATAATATCAATCATGCAAATTGCAAGTCTTTTCAAGGGGTGATTTGGATGCCTTTGGGGAGCTGATTTGGATTTTGGGAGTTTTTCATGGTGGTGGTGGGATGGGGTAGGGTGGAGAGTTCATACTATAGGGTTCTTGAGGTTAGGAAGAGCTCGAACGCACGTAGCTTTAGGTTTTAAGAATTTTTTTAATGGAAGTTGGTGGTGATCATTTATTATTTTTTTATGACATGTGGTGGAAGTGTGAATGAGGTGGGGCGGGGGGTTCATATTTAAATAGGACTTCTTTGAGCTAAGGAAGAACTTGAATTCGTGTAGTTCTATGTTTTAAGGATTTTTATGGAAGGTAGTGGTGTTTTTGTTATTTAATGTTGAGTGGTAGCGGTGATCGAGCCTTAGATTCCTTTTGTACTTGAGGATCGTCTGTCTTTCATACCATAATGAGGATGTAGAATCGAAATGATTCTCTTGATTACAAAATATCTTGTGATGACTTGATGATAACGGCGAAAATAACTTGCTCCTTTGTTGTGGATTGAAATAAGAGGAGGGAAGCAAGCATAAGAAGTCTCCCAACTTGAAAGACTTGATTGATTTAACTGAAGGAAGCTTTTAGAACTCCTTCAAACAAGGGAAAGAGAAGACGGAGATTATCATAGGAGAGGGACTGAGATAGAGAGAAGGAAAGAGGAAGAGAGACAAGAGAGAAGGAGTGTGACTTCTTAAAGGGGAAGGTGAAGATCATCTTACTTGCAATATCTTTGTGTTCATATCATAAGAAGCTTCTTCTATTAATAAGATGATTCTACATGTAATAAAATATCAAAACAAACCAATAATGAAACTTCAGGAGAATTTTTATGAAAATATCTCCTAAATAAAACAATACTTGGTTATATCTTTGCAAAGAAAATAGTCCTAATAAAAAAATGTTTTAAACACAAGGCTTGACCAAAAAAATGCATAGTAGTAGAAATCCAGCAAAACGTTTAAAAAAATCCAAAGTCAGCATTTTTTTTAAAATCAAATTCTTCAACGGGGCAACAGAGGAGAACAAAACGGATTTTCTCACCAATGATATTAGAGGACTGGGAGAAAATGGGGCCGAGGATTCTGAGGTCGCGGGTAGGGATGGAGGTTCGCCGTATAATGGCATTCTTGTCAAGCTCGGCTACTTCCGATTGCCCCGTGCGGTCGAATCGCATCCACAGCCGAGAACCTGCCTTCTTCTTCGCTCCCTTAGCCCCTGCCTGCGCTGTCAGTGGCTCCGCTGCAACTCCGAGAGGTGCAGGCGGCATCGCCGCCTGCAGCTCAGCACGCCGAGCCGATCGGAACTTCCTGGAGAAGAAGGAAGAGACATCCTTCTTCCCGCCTCGCTTTCCCATGTCTTCTTTCTACCATGGGAGAACCCCTAGCGGCGGGATAGCAAGTGTATGAGAAATTCCTTTTCCTCACCTCTCTACTTTTCTGCCGTCCCTCTTGCACTTGCTCGTCCGTTGGCTATTGATCGATCGGAGAACCTCGGATGAAATGGTGTTGTCTGGTGAAGGCGTTACCGATGGCGGCGAGGACGGCCGTCGGGTAACACGGGAGTTCCCCGCCGCACGCCCCGGCAACCAAAAGCGTCCTATTTTACCGGACAATAATTCTACAGTATTTTCCATCCAAATTCTATGACCTAAAGCCAGCCCCAACTTCCATTTCTCATCGTCAATGTGCGTAATATTGCGTCAGTCGTCCGATTCCTACGTTAATGCTCGTGCAAGAACATTAAAATTCCAACTCGGAGAGTCGCTGATGGAAAAATTGTTGATCGAATAAGGGTCTGTTTGGGAGAGCTGCTGCGGATTGAGAAGCTGCCGATCGAACAGAACTATTTAGACAGAGCTCTTTGAGGAGTTGTTTTGAAAAGTTGCAGGCTGTTTGAATGGTATGTGGATAAGCGCTGATTGAACAGAGTTCTTTCAAATAAAACTGTTTGGTAGAACGGCTTTTTGAGAGCTTTTTTTTAACGAAAATATTAATATATATTGTTCTCAAACATTTAAACATATCAATAAAAATAAATATTGTTCTCAAATATAACATGAAATGGTAGGTTCTCCGGTGCGTTCGTTCCACGTTATTCAATCATTCTTCGTCACCTGCACAATAAAAAAAATTAATATTACTCATACTTTTGATTAATATGATTTCAAGAGTTTGTTAAAAATATTATCTGAAATTTTACATGCGGTTGTTGTACACTTCTTCAGCAATACTATCTCGTACAACAGATATATAATCAGATCATCAATCATCAAACATATCAGTCTCAATATCATCCTTTGTTGTATGATCATCATCCTCTGGTGGTATGAATGAGTCATCAGCATCGCAAGCATTAAATTTTGGGTCCCATCGAGATGGATGTCTACGAATGAAGTTATGCAATGTCATGGTCGCTGGCACAATTGAACGTTGTTTCTTGAAATTGTACTGAAGTATTTTTTGAAGAATGTGCCACTTTTTTTTCCAAACTCCAAACGTCCGTTCTATCACACTTCGAAGAGATGAATGTGCCTTAGTGAAATGCTCATGTCTGCCATGGACGGGGCGACTCCCACGTGCAAAATCTGTCAAATGATATCTTGTTTCGGGATATGGTTTTAAATAGCCCATCTTTAATGAATATTCAGCATCCACCAAATAATATTTACCTGTAATTACTCGTTATGTTAAACGTAATAATATTGTAGCGAATGATTAAAGCATTTACGATCATTTATTACACAAATTACCTTGAGGAGGATACGGAAAATGTATTCTATTGTTTGACAATGCGCGCGCGAAGATACGACTATCATGAGCAGATCCTTCCCACCCAGCAAGTACAAATGTGAAGCACATATTGAAATCGCAAACAGTCATCACATTTTGCATTGTTGTGACATGACGTCCAATATATCTAACTTGATCATCAACGAGTATCCTCGCATCAACATGTGTTCCGTCAATTGCACCAACGCAGTCCTTAAAGAATGGCATGTAACGTGCATCATATCTTATTTCTGCCGGTGTTTCTCTAAATTGACGATCAATTGGTTTTATAACCTCAACTGACAGTAGCAATAATGATTTAAGTTCTTTTGAAAAAAAATCCGCTTATAGTTTCAGTTGAGTGTTGAAAACGTTTTTTTGTTAATCTAATAAAGCCTCCATGTGCTAGGATGTACAATGTAATTCCTAGGATTTCTCTCGAGGTTGTGCATTGTAATCCTCGTAATTCATGATCGTTTTTTAGCTTTCGAAGCAAGTCAATAAATATTCGATTTGACATTCTAAATGCGTCATGAATTCTGTCTAGGTGTCCTTCAAGCAACTCTTTCAACCATTTATCCCCTGTTTGAGTAGACGTTATGCATGGTCTCTTCTCCCATATGCAATTATTTATCTCATCTATGGTTGAGATAACTTTATTACAGTATTCAACATATTGTACCCTTTCTGGAGAATTGACCAGGTGAATTTTCGGAATCGTCACTTGTCGAGTCATGTGCTTCCATTACCTAAAAGAGACAACACACATTTAGTTTAGGATAAAAACATCACAGTATAGTCTTCATAAAATAGAAACATCACAACACACAAACGCATATTTAGTTTAAGAATGAAACATCATAGAATAGTCTTAGGCCTCATTTGGTTGGGCGTTTTTGCTCCATTCCGTTTTGCCCAAACGCAACCGGCGGTCTATTCCTATTTGTTTTTGCGCCTACTTTTCGAAACTCCAGCAAAAGTCGCGTGCCCAATTTCCTCCACGGTTCCGCTG